>NC_069465.1:21057330-21142851 GCF_026875155.1 Cherax quadricarinatus
CACATTGTCCTCAGACATGACATCTCCACTGCCTCCAGCCTTCTCCTCGCTGCAACATTCATCACCCATGCTTCACACCCATATAAGAGCGTTGGTAAAACTATACTCTCATACATTCCCCTCTTTGCCTCCAAGGACAAAGTTTTTTGTCTCCACAGACTCCTAAGTGCACCACTCACCCTTTTCCCCTCATCAATTCTATGATTCACCTTATCTTTCATAGACCCATCCGCTGACACGTCCACTCCCAAATATTTGAATACATTCACCTCCTCCATAGTCTCTCCTTCCAATCTGATATCCAATCTTTCATCACCTAATCTTTTTATCCTCATAACCTTACTCTCCTGTATTCACTTTTAATTTTCACTTTTAATTTTCTTCTTTTACATACCCTACCAAATTCATCCACCAACCTCTGCAACTTTTCTTCAGAATCTCCCAAGAGCACAGTGTCATCAGCAAAGAGCAACTGTGGCAACTCCCACTTTATGTGTGATTCTTTATCTTTTAACTCCACGCCTCTTGCCAAGACCCTCGCATTTACTTCTCTTACAACCCCATCTATAAATATATTAAACAACCACGGTGACATCACACATCCTTGTCTAAGGCCTACTTTTACTGGGAAATAACCTCCCTCTTTCCTACATACTCTAACTTGAGTCTCACTATCCTCGTAAAAACTCTTCA
Source organism: Cherax quadricarinatus (assembly GCF_026875155.1). Lineage (NCBI taxonomy): Eukaryota > Metazoa > Arthropoda > Malacostraca > Decapoda > Parastacidae > Cherax > Cherax quadricarinatus. The sequence goes on from NC_069465.1 coordinate 21,058,024, forward strand.
CTGCTTTCAGTAACCTACCTCCTATACCATACACCTGTAACATCTGCCACATTGCCCCCCTATCCACCCTGTCATACGCCTTTTCCAAATCCATACATGCCACAAAAACCTCTTTAGCCTTATCTAAATACTGTTCACTTATATGTTTCAATGTAAACACATTGTCCACACACCCCCTACCTTTCCTAAAGCCTCCTTGTTCATCTGCTATCATATTCTCCGTCTTACTCTTAATTCTTTCAATAATAACTCTACCATACACTTTACCAGGTATACTCAACAGACTTATCCACCTATAATTTTTGCACTCTCTTCTGTCCCCTTTGCCCTTATACAAAGGAACTATGCATGCTCTCTGCCAATCCCTAGGTACCTTACCCTCTTCCATACACCTATTAAATAGCACCAACCACTCCAAAACTATATCCCCACCTGCTTTTAACATTTCTATCTTTATCCCATCAATCCCAGCTGCCTTACCCCCTTTCATTTTACCTACTGTTTCACGAACTTCCCCCACACTCACAACTGGCTCTTCCTCACTCCTACAAGATATTATTCCTCCTTGCCCTATACATGAAATCACAGCTTACCTATCTTCATCAACATTTAACAATTCCTCAAAATATTCCCTCCATCTTCCCAATACCTCTAACTCTCCATTTAATAACTCTCCTCTCCTATTTTTAACTGACAAATCCATTTGTTCTCTAGGCTTTCTTAACTTGTTAATCTCACTCCAAAACTTTTTCTTGTTTTCAACAAAATTTGTTGATAACATCTCACCCACTCTCTCATTTGCTCTCTTTTTACATTGCTTCACCACTCTCCTAACCTCTCTCTTTTCTCCATATACTCTTCCCTCCTTGCATCACTTCTACTTTGTAAAAACTTCTCATATGCTAACTTTTTCTCCCTTACTACTCTCTTTACATCATTCCACCAATCGCTCCTCTTCCCTCCCGCACCCACTTTCCTGTAACCACAAACTTCTGCTGAACACTCTAACACTGCATTTTTAAACCTACCCCATACCTCTTCGACCCCCATTGCCTATGCTCTCATTAGCCCATCTATCCTCCAATAGCTGTTTATATCTTTCCCTAACTGCCTCCTCTTTTAGTTTATAAACCTTCACCTCTCTCTTCCCTGATGCTTCTATTTTCCTTGTATCCCATCTACATTTTACTCTCAGTGTAGCTACAACTAGAAAGTGATCTGATATATCTGTGGCCCCTCTATAAACATGTACATCCTGAAGTCTACTCAACAGTCTTTTAACTACCAATACATAATCCAACAAACTACTGTCATTTCGCCCTACATCATATCTTGTATACTTATTTATCCTCTTTTTTCTTAAAATATGTATTACCTATAACTAAACCCCTTTCTATACAAAGTTCAATCAAAGGGCTCCCATTATCATTTACACCTGGCACCCCAAACTTACCTACCACACCCTCTCTAAAAGTTTCTCCTACTTTAGCATTCAGGTCCCCTACCACAATTACTCTCTCACTTGAACATTAAAATGGTATAAAATACCGACAGATTGTTAGGTAAGACACATATGCAACAGTTAGGTATCTCGGAATAAAGATACCTAACTGTTGCATATGTGTCTTACCTAATACTCTCTCACTTGGTTGAAAGGTTCCTATACATTCACTTAACATCTCCCAAAATCTCTCTCTTTCATCTACACTCCTTTCTTCTCCAGGTGCATACACACTTATTATGACCCACTTTTCGCATCCAACCTTTACTTTAATCCACATAATCCTTGAATTTACACATTAATATTCTCTTTTTCTTCTCATAATTGATCCTTCAACATTATTGCTACCCCTTCCTTAGCTCTAACTCTCTCAGATACTCCAGGTTTAATCCGATATATATATATATATATATATATATATATATATATATATATATATATATATATATATAATATATATATATATATCCAATAAGATCACAGTAAACAGGTGATTTCAAAATATGCAAAACAACCACTCTGAAAGAATAGAGAAATTCCAAGCGCTTTCGTGACTACTCACATTATCATAGTTCCTTGATAATGTGAGTAGTCACGAAAGCGCTTGGAATTTCTCTATTCTTTCAGAGTGGTTGTTTTGCATATATATATATATTTTATATATATATATATATATATATATATGTCGTGCCGAATATGTAAAACTGGTCAATTAGCAAGAACTCATTTAAAATTAATTCCTTTCTAAAATTTCTCTTACGCGTTTAAAGATATATTTTTTTCATTTATGCTATTGTAAAAATTTATAATTTTGCACCAAAAGAATCTTAGAAAACTTACCTAACCTTATTATAACAAGCGCAATTTATTTTAGCCTAATCCTACTAAATATATTTTTTAAAACGTTTACAGTAATTTAAAACAAAACAAACACAATGAAATATATTTTTTTTCGTTAGGTTTAGAATGATTTTGGCGAAATTATTGCATACACAAATTTTCGCTTGTCCTATATGGCAAGATGAGCGTTGCTATTTAAGCCAAGATCGCAAGTTCTGCCTATTCGGCACGACATTTTATATATATATATATATATATATATATATAATATATATATATATTATATATATATATATATATATATATATATATATATATATGCAATAAGATCACAGTAAACAGGTGATTTCAAAATATGCAAAACAACCACTCTGAAAGAATAGAGAAATTCCAAGCGCTTTCGTGACTATCACATTATCAAGGAACATAGTTCCTTGATAATGTGAGTAGTCACGAAAGCGCTTGGAATTTCTCTATTCTTTCAGAGTGGTTGTTTTGCATATATATATATATTATATATATATATATATATATATATATATATATATATATATATATATATATATATAATATATATAATAGCGAAGCAACCACAGGTGGAGTTGAATGATACTAGGCCTTTCGTGTTGCTATGAACACATCAGGAGCTTGCAGTGTTGCAGCAAAGAGGAGGAGGTCCAAGAAAAAATGATCATACGAAGTGCTCTTACTGAAATGAGACAGATAGGCTTTAGGCAGGAGGCAGAAAGTGCTTCCAGGAATACCGACGCCCAGAGCCAGAAAGATTGAACATTATATATAGCATTAGAAAAACAGCCAGCCCACAAGCAATGATACTGTAATAGTAACCTAACGAATGTGTCATGACAGTTATCAAAAAATCGGTCAGACTATGATATCATATAAATAACTTTACAGATATATATATGTAGTGCCGAAAAGGTAAAACTTGCGATTTTGGCTTAAACAGCAACGCTCTTCTTGCCGAATAAGGCAAGCGAATATTTGTATATGCAATAATTTCGCAAAAATCGTTCTGAACCAAACGAGAAAATATATTTCATTGTGTCTGTTTATTAAATTATTGGAAACTTATGTAAAATATATTTAGCTGGAGTAGGCTAAATTTCTTTGCGCTTATTTTAATAAGGTTAGGTAAGTTTTCTAAGGTTCTTTTGGTAAAAAAATATTAAGTTTTACATAACCATAAATGAAAAAGATGCATCTTTTAATGTATATGAGAAAATTTTTAGAAAGGACTTAAACTTAAATGAGTTCTTGCTAACTGACGCGTTTTACCTATCAGGCACGACATACATACATACACACACACACACAGACACTCAGCCAGGAGCTGAGTCTCGACCCCCGCAACCACAAATAGGTGAGTACCCACACACACAAATTATATATATATATATATATATATATATATATATATATATATATATATATATATATATATACATAAAAAATGACTTTAGTTTGTGAGATATTACATACGTACCTTCAGTTAACGGAGAACTCAGCTATAACGTGTGCTTATGTATATATAGTGACAATTTCATACTGTTACTTTTTGTAAAGATTAAAATTTTATTTTTAAATTATTTAAGATTTAATTAACCAAAGGAGTTTTATCGACAGCGACCAACGTACATTATTCTAACCTTCATTTTATTTTTTTCCAGATAAACATGAGTCCTTCACGAAGAGTCTGCTTAAACAATCACAGTGTATTTTGCTACATAAGTGGCGAACACTCTTTGCAAAGACAATGAGAAAACGTCACAGGTTTTGTAAAACTAGAATATCTTGCTTATTTTGGCGTTTATTTGGATAACAGACAATTGTTGGGCTTCCCATATGGTTTGCAAAACCTGTGTAGAATGCTTATGACAGTGAAAAAATAGGCAAAGAAAAAGTTTAAACTTCGTTGTGCCTATGGTGTGGAGAGAGTCGAAAAACAACACCACAACAACTGTTATTTCTGTATGGTGAATGTGAAAGGTTTCAATTGATACAGGAAAGCCAGGTGGAAATATCCTGATCTGATGTCAGCTTGGATCACTGTGCCACACATCACTGTGCCACACAGTGAAGACTTTACCATACCAGTGTTTACAACACTGCCTGACCTTCCATTGTCAGATGTTGAAGAAACTCAGAGTTTAGAGAGTAACACAGGTGATGATAGTGAAAGTGAATATGAAATATTTTATTACCTCAGCATGAATCTGAACTTTTAGCATCCAGACTAAAAAAAAGAATTATCTACAGCAAGAAGTTAAAATAACAGTTTATCGGATAAGAGAGGTTGAACTCTCTTCCTTACTTCAGCCAAGACGAAGAACTTGTATACTGCAATAACATCCCTGGACTAATTTGAATGGGACCTGAATATCGACCAGGAGACTGGCGGCTGTTTAGAGAGCTCCAGTAGAAACTTGAAATGTCTTACTGCACACTGGTAACCAATATGCATCTCTTCCAATGGCTGACTCAACAAAACTGTGCTTATAACCAACATAGAAGAAAATCGTACAACGTTTTCGTATACAGTAATTAGTGATATCTGAATTATCTTATTATTGACCAATCTGTTATTACATACAATGAAGTGCTGGCACTGCTGGAAGAACTTAGGAAGCCTATTACCACTAAATATAACAAGTTGATAGATATAGGACAAGTACCGGAAAGCTGGAAAATATCAAACATGATCCATTTTCATAAGCAGGGAAACAAGCAAGAAGATCTCAGCTACAGACCAGTATCACTAACGTATTTACTTTTAAAGTGCTGGAGAAGGTAATCAGATGGAGAGTGGTAATGTACATATCTGGAGAGGAGGAACTTCGTCGTTGAAAACCATCATGGGTTGAGGAAAGTCCTGTCTTACAAACTTGCTGGAATTATACGAGAGGATAATGCAAATTAAGTGTGGCAGACAAGGATGCGTTGACTGCATTCTCTTGGTCTGAATGAAGGCATTTGATGCAGTGTTAAACTAAAGATTGATACAATGAAAGCAATGCAACGAATTTAAATAAAAAAATAATACTTAACGGGAAGAGAGAGAGAGAGAGAGAGAGAGAGAGAGAGAGAGAGAGAGAGAGAGAGAGAGAGAGAGAGAGAGAGAGAGAGAGAGAGAGAGAGAGAGAGTGAAAGTGATCGGGAGGAGAAAGTCATAATGGTTGAGAGTAGTGAGAGAGGTTCCTCAAAGATCGATCCTAGGGCCTTTGCTCGCAATATACTTGAAGGATCTGACACTGGAGATCATTTCACATGTATCGTTGTTTACAAACTCATGAAACAAATAAGATTAAGACAGCTGGAGGACAGAGACAGACAGAAGACTTTTCTGATAAGCTGGAGTTGTGAAGCGAGTGCTAACTGAAGTTTAATCCAGCCAGACGCAGGATCATGTAAATCCGAGGGCGAAGGAGAGCCAGATAAAGTGAATAAACTGATAGAGACGAAGTTAAAGAACGTAAGTAAAGATAAAATCATGTAAATAAGCTTTGCAATGAACATATCACTAGAGGCGCATATAAAACAGCACCGCATCACCAGCGCATGTAAGACTAGTAAATCTTAGACTTACCTTAAAAAAAATTAATAAAGAATCCTTCTGGACATAATTATTATTATTATTATTAAAAATTAGCCGGTATTCTCCCGGCCCGGGCCTTTTCCAAGTGGTGGCCCGGCCTTGGCTCCCTCTTTAGGAAGTGTCTGAGACCTAAGTCTCCCATGGGAGGAGGCACAAGTACCTCCTCATCTTTGGGACCAACTGTCCCCAGGCCTAGCCACAAGCTAGGCCTCTCTGGTCTGCCATCCCCTCCACAAGGGGGCAAATGGGAATGACAGTCTTATGAGCTGTAAGCTCGGGCTCAGGCACCTACCCTACCCTAGAAGGGTTAGGCATGGTATCGATCTTCTGGACATAATTCACTGCCTAAGTGAAAGCACATTCAGAGGCTGACACACAAACTGATCTCGGAACAGGGAAAACTAAAACAAACTTAAATAATTAAATTAGTGAAGTAAGAAAGAGGAAAGGCCCAGGACAGATATGATAACGACATACAAGTTATTCAGAAGCACTGATAGAGCTGACTGGAACACACTGTTTGAAATTGAATACAAGATTACAAATAAGCCACAGAGATATTAGAAAATATTTCTTCAGTAATGGTGAGTTAAATATGTGGAATGAGTTTAATGAGGAAATTGTGGAGGCCCAGAGGGCCAGGAATCAGTAAATACTGGCCACTTTTTTATAGTTAAGAGGCGGGCCAAGAGCTGTGGGGGTGGTGGTGGTGGTGATGGTTGTGGTGGAAGTAGTAGTGGTGATGGTGGTGGTGGTGGTGGTGATGTGTGTGGTAATGGTGGTGGAAGTGGGAGGAGACTGTGGCGGTGGTAGTGTCTGTGGTGGTGAGAGGGGTGTGTTAAGGTGGCGGTGTTGGTGATAATGACGACAGATCCCGAGGCAGTGATGGTGGAATCAGTAGTGGTGATTACATAGTTTGTCCATTTTCACTTTGTCTAGTTCCCTCGGTATGTATGAGAGCAAAAGACAAAAAAAATATTGTCTATGTCGTGATCAAGTATCACCCGAGGGTTTTTCCGGAAGCAGCAGTGCTGACTGCCTCATCACATTAGCTAAGTAATATATCTAAAACTTTCTCAGTTCTGTAGTAGATAACAGAACTTCAGGAATTTTCCAGATGAATGATTCACTAGAAGAATTCACATGATCCGAATGCCATAACTCACCTGCCGCGAGAGTGTACTGAGCTGTGTATTATACTCTCAACCCAGGTCCAAGTCCAGGTCCAAGTCCAGGTCAAGATCTAGGTCCAGATCCAGGTCCAGATCCAGGCTCAGGCTTATGACCAGTCCCAGACACTGACCCAATTCGATTCGACGACGTTTGCCAGTACATCCCCCCCCCCCACATACACATACACAGGAGCTCAACATGAGATTCAAAATAGTGTTCACAGATGAGACAGAAGAGCCTCCAGAAATGCAGAGAGGTGGAGTACACCATCAAGTGTTGGACACAATACATACAACCAAGGAAGAAGTGAAGAGGCTGCTAAGCGAGCTAGATACTTCAAAGGCGACAGGGCCGGATAACATCTCTCCATGTGTCCTGAGAGAGGAAGCAGAAGTGATTTGTGTAGCACTAACAACTATCTTCAACACATCTATCGAAAAAGATGACTACCGGAAGTATGGAAGACAGCAAATGTAGTCCCAATTTCTAAAAAAGGAGACAGACACGAAGCATTAAACTACAGACCAGTGTCAGTGACGTGTATAGTATGCAAGGTCATGGAGAAAATTATCAGGAGCAGAGTGGTGGGGCATCTAGAAAGGAATGAACTTATCAACGACAGCCAGCACGGTTTCAGGGATGGGAAATCCTGTCACAAACCTACTGGAGTTCTATGATAGGGTGAGGGCTGTAAGACAAGAGAGAGACGGGTGGGTAGATTGCATTTTAACTGTAAGAAGGCGTTTGACACATATCCACACGAGAGATTAGTGCGGAAGTTGGAGGACCAAGCAGGGATGACAGGGAAGGCACTACATTGGATCAGGGAATACCTGTCAGGAAGACAACAGCGAGTCATGGTACGTGGCGAGATGTCAGAGTGGGCACCTTTAACGAGCGGGATGCCACAGGGATCAGTCCTAGGACCGGTGCTGTTTCTAGTATTTGTGAACGACATGACAGAAGGAATAGAATCCGAAGTGACCCTGTTTGTAGATGATGTGAAGATGATGAGAAGAATTAAATCAGATGAGGACCAGGCAGAACTACAGAAGGATCTGGATAGACTGCAGGCCTGGTCCAGCAACTGGCTCCTGGAATTCAACCCTACCAAGGGCAAAATCATGAAGATTGGGGAAGGGCAAAGAAGACCACAGACGGAGTACAGTCTAGGGGGCCTGAGAAAACAAAAACCTCACTCAAGGAAAAGGATCTTGGTGTGTGTATAACACCGGACACTTCTCCTGAGGCGCACATCAACCAAATAACTGCTGCAGCATATGGGCGCCTGGCAAACCTAAGAACAGCATTCCGACATCTAAATAACTACCCATTCAGGACCCTGTACACTGTGGACGTTAGGCCCATATTGGAATATGCAGTGCCAGTTCATAACCCTCACCTAGCCAAGCATGTAAGGAAACTAGAGAAAGCCCAAAAGTTTGCAACAAGACCAGTCCCGGAGCTAAGGAAGAGAGGTTAAGGAGAGGTTAAGGGAAATCGACCTTAGGACACTGGAAGACCGGAGAGATAGGGGGGATATGATTTCAACATATAAAATACTGAGAAGTATAGACAAGGTGGACAGAGACAACGACATATAAAATACTGAGAGGTATAGGCAATGTGGACAAACAGAATATTCCAGTGATGGGACACAGCAACAAGGGGTTGCAGTTGGAAGTCATGATGGAAGACTCAGATGAATCATCGGGATGTTAGGAAGTATTTCTTCAGTCACAGAGTTGTCAGGAAGTAGAACAGTCTGGAGAGTGTAGTGGAGGCAGGATCCATACATAGCTTTAAGAAGAGGTATGATAAAGCTCACGGAACTGGATGAGTGACTAAGTAGCGGCCAGTTGAAGAGGCGGGGCCAGGAGCTGTGACTCGACCCCCGCAACCACAACTAGGTGAGCACACACACACACACACACACACACACACACACACACACACACACACACAGTACAAATAGGTGAGTACACGCACACACACACACCTACACACACACAACAGGCCTAGTGTCTAATCGACATGTGCCTAGGACAAAATGGTAACTAACACACACACACACACACTACATCGACTCCATAATGCACTTGCTAAACTGTATCGTGATTATGAATACTAATTTTGGTCTCCAAATTACAATAGACAAAGATATCCTGTAAAGGATAAAGAGAAGAGCTACCAAATTCATACCGTCACTCAAAAACAAACATAATGAAGATACAAAACACTTCGTTTCTCTCTCGCAGGAAACAGAGACAACGAAATCTCATTAAAACCTTCAAAATGTTAAAATGATCTGACACTGAAAGCACGAAGAACTATCTGAAGTTCTTAATGAATCCAGGACTCGAAACACTGGATTGGAACTTCGAGGCAGACAATGCAACACTAACGTAAGCAGAGTTTTCTTGGCAAACAAAAATGCAGCAGAATGGAATAAACTCGCTAATGTTGTAAACACGAAAGCAAATCGGTCATTCAAGGACCAGCTGGACAAGTACTTTGCAAGAAAAAAATTAAAGTACATACAACGTGTTTTAGTGGGAGGTGTTGTCATTGCCTTCAGGACCTACAGCCTGGTCAGCCTAAACTATTTTATGTTAGAAAATATAATAGCAAGTTACAGTGGTGAGGGAGGACAGGAGCGAGATGTTGCCTAATGCTTTTACTACCTCACTCGACACTAATGCTGACCAATCCCACGCCACAATAACCTATATGGAATGTCATCTACACACGAGAGACAGGGCAATGGCCAGAGGAAGTGAATAGTGGCGAGAATATCTTTCTCATCTCTCTCATTGACTGCTACACGTAGAAAAAACTCCATGGTCTTTAATCTAGGTAGCAGTAAATAGTTCTTAGAAGAGAGCCTCTGCATGAGCTTGCAAGTCCACACTCCTGGTCCAATAGTAGGTCCAGGCACCTGCAATTATTCTCTGAGACCATGGAACCCTTGGTATCGCGTCTCATTGGGAAAATCTTGTGGTATTAACATACCATTTCTTGTACTTTTCCTCGATTACTACCCCGACACTGTCTCATGTTTATCTTAAAGCCTCCATGCAGAACCTCAGTGACAACATCAAACACCCTCCATGCAGAACCTCAGTGACCACATCAAACACCCTCCATGCAGAACCTCAGTGACAACATCAAACATCCTCCATGCAGAACCTCAGTGACCACATCAAACACCCTCCATGCAAAACCTCAGTGACCTCATCAAACACCCTCCATGCAGAACCTCAGTGACCACATCAAACACCCACACTGTAGCAGCACCAACCAGACACCAAAACTGGCCAAAAATTCATATTATTCCTGTCTTTGTGTAGATGTTCGCCTCTCCCAGTATACATCGTCTAGGATTCAAATATTCAGAAGATGCGTAACCTGACCTGACCTTGACTTTCTGCTTATCTCTCTTTGCACTGAGACGACTTCAAGGCTTCCCGCGTTGTCTCTCGCGCCTCGATAGTGGTCTAGAGGAGACCAAAATGTAACGCAGTATTCATTCCTAATTACGGTGACAACAGAAAACTGCATCATCCATTCTATTGTAAATTTTGTTCATCAGGTCTATGTTTAAAATTTGCTGACACATGTACCGGCTGACATTCCACGCCTCTTTATTTGATGATGCTCGCTTTTGTAGCCTCATGCGTCTCTCTACCCACCTGGACGTTCACTGGGGTTACCCTGAGGCCAGTGAGGGGCGTCTGATCCGAGGAAATGGACCTCTCCTCCCTTTGGATCGAATCTAAATGCTTCCCATTCTCCACACGATGTACCATCAAAACGGATTAAGCGCTACTAACAGATTACAATAACAGCAATAATAATAATAATAATAATAATAATAATAATAATAATAATAACCTACCATCGAGTGTCTGGTCTACCCTCCAGCAGGGGGGGTGGAGGGTAGCCTCCAGAAGGGGGGTTGGAGGGCAGCCTCCAGCAGGGGGGTGGAGGGTAGCCTCCAGCAGGGGGGGTGGAGGGTAGCTTCCAGCAGGGGGGTGGTGGGGGTAGCCTCCAGGAGGGGGTGGAGGGTAGCCTCCAGCAAGGGGGTGGAGGGTAGCCTCCAGGATGGAGGTGGGGGTAGCCTCCAGGAGGGGGGTGGAGGGTAGCCTCCAGCAGGGGGGTGGGGGTAGCCTCCAGGAGGGGGGTGGAGGGTAGCCTCCATCAGGGGGTGGAGGGTAGCCTCCAGCAGGGGGGTGGAGGGTAGTCTCCAGCAGGGGGGTGGGGGGTAACCTCCAGGAGGGGGTAGAGGGTAGCCTCCAGGAGGGGGGTGGAGGGTAGCCTCCAGCAGGGGGGGTGGAGGGTAGCCTCCAGCAGGGGGGTGGAGGGTATCCTCCAGCAGGGGGTAGCCTCCAGGAGGGGGGTGGAGGGTAGCCCCCAGCAGGGGGGTGGAGGGTATCCTCCAGCAGGGGGGGGGGGGTAGCCTCCAGGAGGGGGGTGGGGGTAAGCCTCCAGGAGGGGGGTGGAGGGTAGCCTCCAGCAGGGGGATGGATGGGCATCCTCCAGCAGGGGGGTGGGGGTAGCCTCCAGGAGGGGGGTGGGGGTAGCCTCCAGGAGGGGGGTGGAGGGTAGCCTCCAGCAGGGGGGTGGAGGGTAGCCTCTAGCAGGGGGGTGGGGGTAGCCTCCAGGAGGGGGGTGGGGGGGAGCCTCCAGGAGGGGGGTGGAGGTAGCCTCCAGCAGGGGGGTGGGGGGTAGCCTCCAGCAGGGGGGGGTGGGGGTAGCCTCCAGGAGGGGGGTGGAGGGTAGCCTCCAGCAGGGGGGGTGGAGGGTAGCCTCCAGCAGGGGGGTGGAGGGTAGCTTCCAGCAGGGGGGTGAGGGGTAGACCTCCAGCAGGGGGGTGGAGGGTAGCTTCCAGCAGGGGGATGAGGGGTAGCCTCCAGCAGGGGGGTGAGGGGTAGCCTCCAGCAGGGGGGTGGAGGGTAGCCTCCAGGAGGGGGGTGGAGGGTAGCCTCCACAGGGGGGTGAGAGGTAGCATCCAGCAGGGGGGTGAGGGTAGCCTTCAGGAGGGGGGTGGAGGGTAGCCTCCAGCAGGGGGTGGAGGGTAGCCTCCAGCAGGGGGGGTGAGGGGTAGCCTCCAGCAGGGAGGTGAGGGGTAGCCTCCAGCAGGGGGGTGAGAGGGTAGCATCCAGCAGGGGGGTGGAGGGTAGCCTCCAGGAGGGGGGTGGAGGGTAGCCTCCAGCAGGGGGGTGGGGGTAGCCTCCAGCAGGGGGGTGGAAGGTAGCTTCCAGCAGGGGGGTGGAGGGTAGCTTCCAGCAGGGGGGTGGAGGGGTAGCCTCCAGCAGGGGGGTGGAGGGTAGCTTCCAGCAGGGGGATGAGGGGTAGCCTCCAGCAGGGGGGTGAGGGTAGCCTCCAGCAGGGGGGTGGAGGGTAGCCTCCAGGAGGGGGGTGGAGGGTAGCCTCCATCAGGGGGGTGAGAGGTAGCATCCAGCAGGGGGGTGAGGGTAGCCTCCAGGAGGGGGGTGGAGGGTAGCCTCCAGCAGGGGGGTGGAGGGTAGCCTCCAGCAGGGGGGTGGAGGGTAGCCTCTAGCAGGGGGGTGGGGGTAGCCTCCAGGAGGGGGGTGGGGGGGAGCCTCCAGGAGGGGGGTGGAGGGTAGCCTCCAGCAGGGGGGTGGGGGGTAGCCTCCAGCAGGGGGGTGGGGGTAGCCTCCAGGAGGGGGGTGGAGGGTAGCCTCCAGCAGGGGGGGTGGAGGGTAGCCTCCAGCAGGGGGGTGGAGGGTAGCTTCCAGCAGGGGGGTGGAGGGGTAGCCTCCAGCAGGGGGGTGGAGGGTAGCTTCCAGCAGGGGGATGAGGGGTAGCCTCCAGCAGGGGGGTGAGGGGTAGCCTCCAGCAGGGGGGTGGAGGGTAGCCTCCAGGAGGGGGGTGGAGGGTAGCCTCCATCAGGGGGGTGGAGAGGTAGCATCCAGCAGGGGGGTGAGGGTAGCCTTCAGGAGGGGGGTGGAGGGTAGCCTCCAGCAGGGGGGTGGAGGGTAGCCTCCAGCAGGGGGGTGAGGGGTAGCCTCCAGCAGGGAGGTGAGGGGTAGCCTCCAGCAGGGGGGTGAGAGGTAGCATCCAGCAGGGGGGTGGAGGGTAGCCTCCAGGAGGGGGTGGAGGGTAGCCTCCAGCAGGGGGTGGAGGGTAGCCTCCAGCAGGGGGTGGAGGGTAGCTTCCAGCAGGGGGGTGGAGGGTAGCTTCCAGCAGGGGGGTGAGGGGTAGCCTCCAGCAGGGGGGTGGAGGGTAGCTTCCAGCAGGGGATGAGGGGTAGCCTCCAGCAGGGGGGTGAGGGGTAGCCTCCAGCAGGGGGGTGGAGGGTAGCCTCCAGGAGGGGGTGGAGGGTAGCCTCCATCAGGGGGGTGAGAGGTAGCATCCAGCAGGGGGGTGAGGGGTAGCCTCCAGGAGGGGGGGGAGGGTAGCCTCCAGCAGGGGGGTGGAGGGTAGCCTCCAGCAGGGGGGTGAGGGTAGCCTCCAGCAGGAGGTGAGGGGTAGCCTCCAGCAGGGGGGTGAGAGGTAGCATCCGCAGCAGGGGGTGGAGGGTAGCCTCCAGGAGGGGGGTGGAGGTGCCACCAGCAGAGGGTTGGAGGTAGTCCTCCAGCAGGGGATGAGGGGTAGTCCCTCAGCAGGGGGGTGTAGGGGTAAGCCTGCAGCAGGGGGGAGGGGTAGCCTCCAGCAGGGGGAGGGGGATAGCCTCCAGCAGGGGGGTTATGCACAACAAAATTAACGTTGCTCTGTTTTCCTTCATATAAAATAAAGCAAAGATTCCCTTTAGAGGATAGATTATTAAGGTCATCAGGGGGGCGCCGCTCCCTCACTTAAATCACTGAGGGAGGGGACGACACTCCCTAAAGTCACCGAGGGAAGGGGCGCCGCTCCCTCACATCACTAAGGGAAGGGGCGCCGCTCCCTCACATCACTAAGGGAAGGGGCACCGCTCCCTCACATCACTAAGGGAAGGGGCGCCGCTCCCTCACATCACTAAGGGAAGGTGTGCCGCTCCCTCACATCACTAAGGGAAGGGGCGCCGCTCCCTCACATCACTAAGGGAAGGTGTGCCGCTCCCTCACATCACTAAGGGAAGGGGCGCCGCTCCCTCACATCACTAAGGGAAGGGGCGCCGCTCCCTCACATCACTAAGGGAAGGGGTGCCGCTCCCTCACATCACTAAGGGAAGGGGTGCCGCTCCCTCACATCACTAAGGGAAGGGGCGCCGCTCCCTCACATCACTAAGGGAAGGGGCGCCGCTCCCTCACATCACTAAGGGAAGGGGCGCCGCTCCCTCACATCACTAAGGGAAGGGGCGCCGCTCCCACACTCAACATTCTACACATATATTTATATCTCACAAAACTCAATATTCTGTTCTTGGTCTAACTGAAATATTTTTTTCTCATCTGATGAACTGAATTTCATTACAAAATCTTAAACTTCTAAATGTAATATTTTCTTTCGAGGTTAAATTTAATACTTTTTCAGAATTCATTTTAAATTCAATACTTTTCAAGGTCTATTTTCATAAAGTTTAATATTTAATTAGTTATTCAAAGTCTGTTGATATACCTGAAGTTTACCTGGAAGGGTTTCGGGGGTCAACGCCCCCGCGGCCTGGTCTGAGACTAGGCCTCTTGGTGGATCAGGGTCTGATCAACCAGGCTGTTTCTGCTGGCCTCACACAAATTGACGTACGAGACAGAGTCCATTTACTAAACTTCGAAAGTGTTCAAAGTTACCTATATATTTCTTTAGATCTTTTTGTGTGTATAATTAATTTTAACCAACTGGCAACTAGAATATATATATATATATATATATATATATAATATATATATATATATATATATATATATATAATATATATATATATATATATATATAATATATATATATATATATATATATATAAATATATATTATATATAATTTATCCAAATTGCGGCAGGCCAGGATTCGACTCCACGACACACCGTCCCGCCTCAAGAGGCCACACAATGTACATGTCACCCTACCTTCTGAGCCATCGATCCTACAAACAACGTGAACCTAGCGAACTAGGCTTGTTTCATGTTGCGAGGACTCTCGTGGCAGTGGTATGCTAAAAGACTAATTTCAGCCTCCTCCTGTTTGAATATCCTCCTCCACAAGCAGTCTATATAGCAATGAAACCACGAAACAAGTGATTTTGAAACATTTACTGCGACAGGACACGATTTGACCCCACGACACACTGTCCCGCCTCAAGAAGCCGAACAATGTGGTACATGTCACCCTACCATATAAAATATGTGCGTATTATATTCAAAATTATTTTTTATTTACCTTATTCTATTATAGTTTTCTCGACTATGGACCTGAAGAAACAATTTTCTCAGCCTTTTGAAAAACAATTGAACTGTTAAAATCTCTCATATGAATAAACAGAGCATTAGAATATTGCCTACTTCTGATATGTTTATGTTTTAATCTTAGTTCAAGAATTTTCCCAGTTTGACCGTAATAAACTATCACAATAATAAATTTTATCACCAGGAATCTTGTAGACTCATCCGTCAGCATTTTGGGGGGATTTTTTTTTGTCAAATTTTTTTTTTACTGTATCAAGATTTTTTAATACAACTTTGATATTAAAATTCTTAAGTAGAGAAGGTAAGGGAGAACCAAAATATTTTTAGTTGAATAAGTTTGGTTGTTCCTTTTGAATTGTAAGGAGTATTTCTGGCAATTATAAAAGATTTATCAATGAATTTTTGGGGGTATTTTAAATTATTAGCTATTTCATAAATCCATGACTACCTACCTACGTTATCATAAGAAAAAGGTCAGGTGTTGTAAGGTAACCGCGAGGTGTAGCCTCGTCATTATATGCTTTCCTCTTGCTCTTTTACTGTTACAGTTCCTTGATAATGCGAGAAATCATGAAAGTGCTTGGAATTTCATTATATATGCAAAATGACCACAGTAAGAAAATGAAATTCCAAGCACTGTTTTTTCCACTATCAGGGAATGGTAAAAATAATAGGACTACAGAGGTATAACGTTACATGTGACACTACTCACTGAACATGGGAGTGTAGTGAAGATATAGTCAGGTCACACGCCAGTAAAAACTAAGAGTACATGTCTGGTATAGTTTAAAATCTTCCCAAATTCTATTCATATTAAAAGAATCTAATTTATACATACCAGAATTTATATTCATATTGAAATCAATAGTATTTGGTATCAAGCTTAATACATTACTTCCCCACTTCTACTATCAATACTGCTTTTACTACTGCTGCTAATATTACTGATATTCTTATTATTATTACTACTATTATTTTTATTACTACTACTATTATTATTATTACTACTACTATTACTACTATTAATAATAATATTAATAACAAGAAACCTGGTTTCGTTTCTCTTCCGTTGGTAATGTTAGCTGAGTCAGCACAACCAGTGCTTTATATTAGCGTTGAGTTGCAACCACAATAAATCATCATTGCAAAATCGAACTGTAAGTGTATGATAGTGAACTTGCAGAATTATTTGAAATTGCCAGCCACCGAGTGCGTCCATATTCTTAACATGACTTCCCTCTCCCACACAAGTATCAATTATGATTTACACGTGCGTGCTGGGAGAAGAGTTTTGGCAGAAACACGTCAGCCCAGGTTAATACGTAGAATCAGGCACATGTGCAACATCTGGGAATATTTATTTGTAAACGTTTCGCCATCAATGCAATTCAAGGACATAATGTAGAACTATGTACAAAAGACGGGGTAATCTGTCCCTCAGTCTTGGAGTTGGGGACGAGCACCGTAGTCTTAAAGAATCTGAGGCACAGTATTGTATATCATCCGTGTAGAGCTTAATATATCATCGTGAGGCCACGTCTACCTTTTAGATCACCCGAGCCAAGAGAGGGCAGTAACAATTGACCTGTAGTGAACACAAGGCAGCAAGTGTAACCTGACGAGTCAAGAGTTCATCTGTTCACTTCTGCATGTCACTGATATTGCTGTTTACTGATCATATCTCCTTCATTTCCCCATCTCACATTCTGTCTACTTTCTTATCGTACTCCACCCACACACCCATTCACTTTTGCACTTTTCGCTCCTCCATATTCTCCCACAAAGTGAAGCAGGACGAGTAAGAAGGTAGTGTTGACCGCTAGAGTACAGTTTCATTCACTCTATATTGGAGTGACACTCAACACCTACCTCCTCCCTTCAGGTTTAACTAAATATATTGTTCGAACGTTCCTCCAACTCCTCTCTTCAGATCCTTGATATTGCTGGGTTTCTCATTCTCTTGTTTTCTTTTAATTTGTTCCTTTCTCCTTTCACCCCTTCCTTTCTCACTCTTTCATTCCTCTTTCTCACTCTCTCTCTCTTTCCTTTCTCCTCCCTTCTATTTACCCTCCCTTCCTCCGTAATTCCTCACTCCCTTTCTCCTTCCTTCTCTCCTTCCTCCTCCCACCTACCTCCCTCTCTCCCCTCCCTCCCACCTTCTCTACTCATTACTTCTCCATCAATCTTTCCTCTGTCCTGTCCTGGCTCATTGTCTTTTGCTCCCTCTTGCACCTTACACTTTTTCTTTTTCTTTCCCTTAATTATATATATCTCTCACTGTCCTTCACTCTTTCTTGGCTTTCTCCTTCATCAATGTCTTCCTGAGAGAATTGGAGGAAAAAAAGAGAGGGAGGAGGAGGCGGCAAAAAATAAGAAAGGAAGGGGGGAGAGGAGACAAACAGGCTACTTGTCCACCGGTCAGATAAACTCTTCTGCTCCCTTCTTTGTCACGTCTGGACACCTCTCTCCTCCTTCACACCCATCTATACCCCTCCCACCTCCTTCCTTAACATTCACACCAAAACTGCTTCACAGTTCCATCAGGACAAAAAAGACGAAAGTGAAAGGCCAGGTAATAAGACTGAAGGTAAAAGGAGAACTCAAGAGAAACGACAAGACAGTTGGTGAGGAGTTGAACAGACCAAAGAGGTGATCTCTCTCTCTCTCTCTCTCTCTCTCTCTCTCTCTGGAAACAGGGGCAACATCAGGGTCAAAAAGGAAAGGTGCACCACCGGATAATGAGCGCCATACACATACAACAGGAAAAGACGTGAAAAAAACTTTTGAGTGACTTGGATGCATCAAGAACATGTGGACGGTATTAAGTATCAGTGGATATTGGGCAATTCCAGACCTCCAGTAGACAACAAATGAAGTTCTGACATGTAAGAGAGGAGACAAGAAGGAAATGTTACTGACGTGCATACTGTGTAAGTTAGTGAAGAAAATAAACAGACGCAGAGTGGTGGAAGACTTGGAGAGAAGTAATAATAATAATAATAATAATAATAATAATAATAATTTTATTTATTATAAGTACATGTACAAGGTATACAGTCCTAGCTGACATCAATGGTATACTGCTGTACAGAAAGCCGCTTGTTATGCAGAGCATTTCGGGCAAATTAGGTAAATTTTGTCCCAGGATGCGACCCACACTAGTTGACTAACACCCAAGTACCCATTTTATTGATGGGGAACATAGACAACCGGTGTAAAGAAACATGCCCAATGTTCCTACCCTAGCCGGGAATCGAACCTGGACCCTCGCCGTGTGAAGCGAGAGCTTTAGCTTCCAGGCCACGGGGCCTAGTGGGGTTACAAAAGAACAAAGTTTGCCTCACTATTTTGCTACAGATCTATGACACGGTAACAGATACAAGGCAGGAGATAAAGAGATGGGTAGATTTCATATTCTTGGACTGTAAAATAAGAATCAAGAATATCAAAGATTACCACATGAGAAGAAGACAATAAATGATTGTCCGAAATAAAAGAATTGTGAATTGTAACAAGTTTGGTTCAGTAAAGATCAGTATTAGGACCAATACCATTTCTAGTTATGTGAATAACTTACCAGGACAGACAGACGCGGTCTTGCTTGCAGATAATGGAAGACAACCGAGGAGAATAAAGACCGATAAAGACCACAAATGGGCAAGGACAAAATGCAAGAATGATCAGATAAGTGCATGACTGTGAAAATTGTGGAAGGAGTAAAAAAAATAGAATCTGAGAATCGATTCAAGAAATAAAGTCTGCAAACCTCCTTCAAGGAGGAAGAGCTTAGGATGTACATAGAGCCGATTATGTCGTCAGAGGCACACATCATCCCACATCATGGCACCATATACATCATTCACGGCACCATATATGACATTAATCACGGCACCATATACGACATCATTCGCGGCACCATATACGACATATGTCAGACATGTCTCGGAGTTAGGTAAAAGGACACACATGCATCTAATGCGACATTTTATTGCAACATTAGTCGCATATGTGTCCTTTTCCCTAACATATTATGAGTAGTGCAGATACTGAGGACATCACATAAGAAAGACCCCTCGGAGCCAGTGACCACGTGGTTTTGAGCTATGAATACAGAGAGTTACAAGTGGAGAGAAAAGCAGGAAAGGCGGGACGAAGGAAGCCAAACTACATGAGAGGGGCCTACGCAGGCATGAGGAAATTCCTGCACGAGGTCCAGTACGAAAGAGAACTGGCAGATCAGTAAACGAGGGGATGGAATGTGTGACAAAAATATGCAAGAAAGCTGAGGAGAGGTTTGTACCCAAAGGCAACAGAAATAACGAGAAGGCCAGGACGAGCTCTTGGTTCACCCAAAGGTGTTAAGAGGCCAAAACCAAGTGTGCTAGAGAATGGAAGATGTATAGAAGGCAAAGGACCCAGGAAAATAAGAAGAGCGGTCAAAGAGCCAGAAATGAACATGAACAGGTTAGAAGGGATGCCAAGCGACAATACGAAAATGATATAGCAGCGAAAGCCAAGTCTGATCTGAAGCTGTTGTACAGTCACATCAGGAGGAAAACAACAATCAAGGATCAGGTAATCAGGCTGAGGAAGGAAGTAGGAGAGATCACAAGAAACGACCGAGAATCATGTGAGGAACTCAATATGAGATTCAAAGAAGTGTTCACAGAGGAGACAAAGATGGAGAGGTGGGGTACACCACCAAGTGTTGGACACAATACATACAACTGAGGAGGAGGTGAAGAGGCTACAAAGCGAGTTGGATACCTCAAAAGTGCTATGTGTACTGCTAACAACAATCTTCAATACATCAATCAGAACAGGGCGTCTACCTGAGTTATGGAAGAAAGCTAATGTAGTCCCAATTTAAAAACAAGACACACAACATTAAACTATGGACCAGTGTCACTAACATGTATAGTATCCAAAGTCATCGAGAAGATTATCAGGGATGGGAAATCCTGTGTCACAAACCTACGGGAGTTCTATGACAAGGTGACAACAGTAAGACAAGAGAGGGTTGGGTAGATTGCATTTTCTTGGACTATGAGAAGGCGTTTGACACAGTTCCACACAAGAGATTAATGCAAAAGCTGGAGGACCAAGCAGGTATAACAGTGAAGGCACTGCAATGGATCAGGGAATACCTGTCAGGGAGAAATGGTACGTAACGAGGTGTCAGAGTGGGCGCCTGTGATGAGCAAGGTTCCGCAGGGATCAGTCCTAGGACCGATGCTGTTTCTGGTATATGTGAATAACATGACGGAAGAAATAGACTCAGAGGTGTCCCTTTTTGCAGATGATGTCAAGTTAATGAGGAGAATTCAATCGGAGGAGGACCAGGTAGAACTACAGAGGGATCTGGACAGGCTGCAGGCCTTGTCCAGAACCTGGCTCCTGGAATTCAATCCCACAAAGTACAAAGTCTAGAAGATTGAGGAAGGGCAAAGAATATCGCAGACAGAGCACAGTCTAGGGGGCCAAAGACTTACTTCACTCAAGGAAAAAGGACCTTTGGGTGAGTGTAATACCGAACACATCTCCTGAGGCGCACATCAACCAAATAACTGCTGCAGCAAATGGGGGTCTAGCAAACCCAAGAATATCATTCCGACATCTCAGTAAGGAATCGTTCAGGACTCTGTACACCGTGTACGTCAGGCCCATACTGGAGTATGCAGCACCAGTTTGGAACCCACACCTGGCCAAACACGTCAAGAAATTAGAGAAAGTGCAAAGGTTTGCAACGAGACTAGTCCAGGAGCTAAGGGAAATGTCCTACGAGGAGAGGTTAAGGGAAATCGACCTGACGACACTGGAGGACTGGAGAGATAGGGAAGATATGATAATGACATATAAAATACTGAGAGGAATCGACAAGGTGGACAGAGACAGGATGTTCCAGAGATGAGACACAGGAACAAAGGGTCACACTTGGAAGTTGAAGACTCAGATGAGCTACAGGGATGCTAGGAAGTATTTCTTCAGTCACAGAGTTGTCAGAAAATGGAATAGTTTGAAAAGTGATGTAGTGGATGCAGGATCCATACAAAGCTGTAAGAAGAGGTATGATAAGGCTCATGGAAGAAGGACAGATTGGACAAGTAGCGACCAGTGAAGAGGCGGGACCAGGAGCTATGAATCTACCCCTGCAATCACAATTAGGTGAGCACACATGCACATATTAGAACAGACAGGAACAAGCTGTTTGCTCGGATAGGGACAGGATGTTTCAGAGATGAGAGACAGCAGCAAGAGGTCACAACTGGTGACCTCTTGTGAAAACTCAGATAAGCCACATGGATGTTAGGAAGTGTTTCTTCGAGTAGCCAGGAACGACCTGGACAGTGAAGTGGCAGAGGTAGGATACATACATAGCTTTAAGGCCCGATTCAAGCCGTTTCTTAATTGGTATTCAAGTTTGGCACCAGGCGCCTGTTCCCTTGTAGGCAAAGTTCAAATAGGCCTCAGGACTGCCCTGCCTCACTCTCATTGTCCTGCCTGACTTTTTAAGAGATGGTTGCCTCGGCTCTTGCTCTCTCTTCCTCAGGCTGTGCGGGCCCTGCCATGCGCTTGCACACATTCTACACACATTGTACAAAACCCACAATATTGTACATGTCAGATGTGTGTTTATCCTGCAACCCTACTCCGACACCCTGAACAAACAAATTACAAGTGGTGGCTGCGGTGGGATACAACTGTATGAAGTAAGCCAGGACTCTAGGACTACAAATTCATCTGTCTACAAACTCAACATCCTGATACCAGCAATTTTCAAACAAACTCGGTGGCCAGCGATGGCTTGTGAGCACATTTATTCTCCAGCTTCAAACCCAAATCGTTGGGTTGTCAGCAGAAAAACGTCTTAGCCACTATAAGGGCTGCTCATTATCATGTGACTCGTCGCTCACAGCTTGGGTCATCAGCTTACGTGTTCATCGTGAATCATGAGTAGCAAAGAGAGCACCTTTAGAGTGAAGTGATAACTGAACAAGGAGAACTCATTCTGTTTCAGTTTGGCTGTTTAGCTGACTTCATGCTAGGTTTCAAATTGACAACTTTTGAACAGATTATCCAAAAAGATAGAAAAGACAAGAAGAGAATTAATGATAAGGTGAGAGAGAGAGAGAGAGAGAGAGAGAGAGAGAGAGAGAGAGAGAGAGAGAGAGAGAGAGAGAGAGAGAGAGAGAGAGAGAGAGAGAGAGGTAACAAATGGAGAAATGTGAGGAAAAGATTCAAAAGATAGACAGATAAACAAGGTGAGAGAGAGAATTAGAGATGAGAAGTGAAAAGAAAGAAAGTGATAAAGTGAGAAAAACTAAAAAGAAAAATATTCTTCAAAGGGACTGCCGACCCCTGTAACAAAATACTTTCTTTCCCTGCCTTCTCCCTAGCCCTTAACTACATTCCTATGGCTCCTACGGATTTAGAGCTCCCAAGGATGCAATAAGAATCGTGTTTATTGTTCCTATCAACACATGTTCGCAAGCCAGTCTTTGTACCCTGTGGCCCAGCTGCTTAGCCAGCACTTCACCCAAGTCCCTAGCCAGCACCTGGTTTGGTTCCCCAAGCCTCGCACAAAGCCAACACCGCCGGTATTGGCACATCATCAAATTCCCGGCTTGGTAAGCCATCCCAGTGAGTGGACAAGCCAACAGTGTTAACGTCTCATTGGTATATCTCGTGTGTCTCATCAGACCATTTGTGATACAGTGCCCAATGCTTAATAATGTCTCCTATGTCCACAGTGTGCGTTGTCAGTAACGTGGGATATTTGTGTTGAAAACAAGCACGTGCGGTGAGGCATGGTAGCCAGTGTGAGTTCGAGTGCTCAGCCACCACCAACTGAAGTAACCATTGTTGTGTTATGAGGCATAGAAAGTCTAGTTAGCGCTGCCTCTCCACAACCCTTTAGGCAACTGCAAGTGACGTGCTGCCAGAAAAAAAAAACAGTTGTAGTGGTTATACAAAGCATTATGTAGCGTTGTTAATATTTCACCATATGGATACTGCCGAACATGTTGCTACAGCCGCAATGTGCTGCTCTGCACCACAGCCATGTCCTGTTGTACTAATGCCTCGTGACGACGGCTTGTGGTGTACCTGTTACAACTCTCCTGCTTTTTATTCTTGCTCCACTGCATGCCACTACCAGCTTTAGTTTTCTCCAGAGGACTAGAATCACTTCTGCCGTTCCAGTGAAGGAAGGACGAACACACCAGTATTACTCCCACACCACCATTGCCAAGTGTGTCTTGCCTTGCACTGAGATCTAAGTCAGTCTGTCAGCACCCAATGC
The DNA here is from genome assembly GCF_026875155.1 of Cherax quadricarinatus. NCBI lineage: Eukaryota > Metazoa > Arthropoda > Malacostraca > Decapoda > Parastacidae > Cherax > Cherax quadricarinatus. The sequence goes on from NC_069465.1 coordinate 21,081,804, forward strand.
TGCACTCAGTATACTGCAGCCATGTTGCATGATGTGTGCTCACTATCTCCTGATGTCTGGACATCCTTGGAGCAGAGTCTGACAGTGCCCATGTAGAGGGAATGTTACTTGTCGAGCGAGTGCCCTTGCCAGTTACTTGCTTAGGACGCTGTTCGACCGTGCCATGCTGTGTCTTAATTGACATTCAAGTTTGGCGCCAGATACAAGGGCACCTGCCTGCCCCCTAGTGGGTATGCTCAACTAAGTCTCAGTAGCGCCAGCCCTGTCACACCTTCGTTGTCCAACCTGTCTTTCCAGAGACGGCTGGCTCGGCTTCTGGTCTCTCCATCATGCCATGTAAACCCTGGCCAGGGCATGTACACATTTCACACACATTAGAGAAATATACTAAACGCTAGATTTGTGTTCATCTTGCAACCCAGTCTGGCCCTTTCCACCGGCAAGTTACACTGAGACTTGGCCCCTGCAACTACACACATACACACACACAGACACAGACACACACAGACACACACACACAGACACACAGACACACACACACAGACACAGACAGACAGACAGACAGACAGACACACACACACACACACACACACACACACACACAAAAAAAAAAAAAAAAAAAAAAAGATGGAATTTTGATGAGCTGGAGAGAGGAGACAGCAGAGAAGCCAGCGATTAAATAGCGGTAACGCTTCACTCTGGAGGTCCCAAGGTGGTAATTGCAGTGATGTATAACCCACCACAGAACAGCAGGAGGCCAAGGCAAGAGTATGACGAGAGCAATAGAGTGATGGTTGACACACTGGCTGCAGTGGCCAGAAGAGCTCATGCATGCAGGGCAAAGCTCCTGATCATGGGTGACTTTAACCACAAGGAGATCGAATGGGAGAACTTGGGGCCACATGGGGGCCAAGATACATGGAGGGCTAAGATGATGGAGGTGGTACTGGAAAACTTCATGTACCAACACGTAAGGGACACTACAAGAGAGAGAGGAAAGGATGAACCAGCAAGACTGGACCTAGTATTCACCTTGAGTAGTGCAGATATTGAGGACATCACATATGAAAGACCCCTTGGGGCCAGCGATCATGTGGGTTTAAGCTTCGAATACACAGTAGAGCTACAAGTGGAGGGGGGAGCAGGAAGGCAGGACGAATGAAGCCAAACTACAAGAAAGTGGACTACACGGAAATGAGGAACTTCCTGAACGGGGTTCAGTGGGACAGAGAACTGGCAGGGAAGCCAGTTAATGAGATGATGGAATATGTAGCAACAATATGCAAGGAGGCTGAGGAGAGGTTTGTACCCAAGGGTAACAGGAATAATGAAAAAGCCAGGATGAGCTCATGGTTCACCCAAAGGTGCAGTGAGGCAAAAACCAAGTGTGCCAGGGAATGGAAGAAATATAGAAGACAAAAGACCCAGGAGAATAAGGAGAGCAGTCGTAGAGCCAGAAATGAGTAAGCACAGATAAGAAGGGAGGCCAAACGACAATATGAAAACGACATAGCAGCGAAAGCCAAATCTGACCCGAAGCTGTTATACAGCCACATCAGGAGGAAAACAACAGTCAAGAACCAGGTAATCAGGTTAAGAAAGGAAGGAGGAGAGACAACAAGAAATGACCATGAACTATGAGGAACTCAACAAGAGATTCAAAGTGTTCACAGAGGAGACAGAAGGGGCTCCAGAAAGACGGAGAGGTGGGGCACACCACCAAGTGCTGGGCACAGTACACACAATCGAGGAAGAAGTGAAGAGCCTTCTGAGTGAGCTAGATACCTCAAAGGCAATGGGGCTGGATAATATCTCTCCATGGGTCCTGAGAGAGGGAGCAGAGGCGCTATGTACCCCTAACAACAATATTCAACACATCTATCGAAACAGGGAAATTGCCTGAGGCATGGAAGACAGCAAATGTAGCCCCAATCTTTAAAAGAGGAGACAGACATGAAGCACTAAACTACAGACCAGTGTCACTGACATGTATAGTATGCAAAGTCATGAAGAAGATTATCAGGAGAAGAGTGGTGGAACACCTAGAAAGGAATGATCTCATCAACAGCAGCCAACATGGTTTCAGGGACGGGAAATCCTGTGTCACAAACCTACTGGAGTTCTATGACATGGTGACAGCAGTAAGACAAGAGAGAGAGGCGTTTGACACAGTTCCACACAAGAGATTAGAGCAAAAACTGGAGGACCAAGCAGGGATAACAGGGAAGGCACTTCAATGGATCAGGGAATACTTGTCAGGAAGACAGCAGCGAGTCATGGTACGTGGCGAGGTGTCAAAGTGGGTACCTGTGACCAGCGGGGTCCCACAGGGGTCAGTCCTAGGACCAGTGCTGTTTCTGATATTTGTGAACGACATGACGGAAGGAATAGACTCCGAAGTGTCCCTGTTTGCAGATGACGAAGTTGATGAGAAGAATTCATTCGATCGAAGACCAGCCAGAACTACAAAGGGATCTGGACAGACTGCAGACCTGGTCCAGCAATTGGCTCCTGGAGTTCAACCCCACCAAGTGCAATGTCATGAAGATTGGGGAAGGGCAAAGAAGACCGCAGACGGAGTACAGTCTGGGGGCCAGAGACTACAAACCTCACTCAAGGAAAAAGATCTTGGGTTGAGTATAACACCTGGCTCATCTCCTGAAGCGCACATCAACCAAATAACTGCTGCAGCATATGGGCGCCTAGCAAACCTCAGAACAGCATTCCAACATCTTAATAAGGAGTCGTTCAGGACCCTGTACACCGTGTACGTAAGGCCCATATTGGAGTATGCGGCACCAGTTTGGAACCCACACCTAGCCAAGCATGTATAGAAACTAGAGAAAGTGCAAAGGTTTGCAACAAGACTAGTCCCAGAGCTAAGAGGCATGTCCTACGAGGAGAGGTTAAGGGAAATCAACCTGACGACACTGGAGGACAGGAGAGATAGGGAAGACATGATAACATACAAAATACTGAGAGGAATTGACAAGGTGGACAAAGACAGGATGTTCCAGAGATGGGACACAGCAACAAGGGGACACAGTTGGAAGTTGAAGACACAGATTAATCACAGGGATGTTAGGAAGTATTTCTTCAACCACAGAGTAGTCAGGAAGTTGAATAGTTTGGGAAGCGATGTAGTGGAGGCAGGATCCATACATAGCTTTAAGCAGAGGTATGATAAAGCTCACTGTTCAGGGAGAGTGACCTAGTAGCGATCAGTGAAGAGGCGGGGCCAGGAGCTTGGACACGATCCCTGCAACCTCAACTAGGTGAATACACTAGGATACACAGGGACAGACTGTATTAAGAAGACCAGGGTCAAGGCGGCACAAAAGTAAGCTGAATACTCAGATGAGCAACAGGGATATGTGGAAGAATTTAATCTTCAGGTGGTTGAGTAGTTATGGATCTTGGATGAGGTAGTGGTCGGGAGACACTATGCACAGTTCCAACTGTATATATGATAAGGCACACAACTGCCGGAGGTGTGGAAGACAGCAAATGTTGCCTCAATTTTTAAGTTAGAAGACAGGCAGGTAGCGTTAAACTACACACCAATGTCACTGACACGCATAGTATGGGAAGTTATAGAGAAGATTACCAGAAGAATGGGTGTAGTACCTAGAAATGAAGGGGTTCATACAAGACAACCAGCGCGACGTTAGAAATACTAGACCTACTGAAGTTCTACGACAATTTAACAGAATACAGCAGGAAAAGGGGTGGGTATATTCCGTCTTCTTGGACTGTAGGAAGGCTTTTGACACAGTACCATGCAAGAGAGTGGTACAAAATTATAGAAGCAGGCAGGAACAACAGGAAACGCTCTACAGTGGATCAAGGCACATATGTCAGAAAAGAAACGAAGAGGTCCGTGAAGAGGTGTCGGAAAGGGTGCATATGACGAGTGGGGTTCCATAAGGACCAGTCCTAGGGCCGGTACTATTTCTTGTATGCGTGAACGGCATAATGAAAAGAATAAATTCAGGGGTATCCCCACTCGTAGAAGATAAGTAATGAGGAGAATACAATCAGGAAATATTACAAAAGGATCCAAACAGACTGCTGATCTGGTCTGACAAGAAGTTGCCGGAGATTAATCCCCAGAAAGTGCAAACAAAACCGCAGACGGAGTCCAGGGCAGGTTCGAGGGGCAAAGGCTGCAAACTTCACTCAGGAAAGAGGATCTTGGGGTGAATATTGTACTGAACATATCACCTGAAGTGCACATCAGCCAAATAACTGCTGCAGTAAATGCGTGTCTGATAAATCTAAAACTAGCTTTTAGACATTTAAGTAATGAGTCATCCAGGACACTGTATATCGTGTACATCAGGCCCGTACTGGAGTGTGCACGACCAATATAGAGAACCCAAACCTGGTCAAGCATGTCAAAAAATAGAAGAAAGTGCATCAGTTTGCAACGAGACTAGTCCCGGAGCTTAGGGGTATGTCCTACGAGGTTAAGGGAATTCAGCCAAATGTCACTGCAGGACAGAAGGACTAAGGACGATAGGATAAGAACGTACAAAATGCTGATAGAAACTGATAGGGTGAATGAGAGCAGATTGTTTGAGAGGCGGGAAACAGGAACTCGAGGGCACAGTTGGAAGCTGAAAACAGAGATGAATCACTGGGATGTTGGAAAGTATTTCTTCAGCCCTAGAGTGGTCAGGAACCGGAACGATCTGGAGAATGAAATGGTAAAGGAAAAGGCATATATAACTTAAAGAAGAGGCTCGATAAGGCTCTAGAAGCCAGGAAAGAGTGAATCTAGTAGCCTCCAGAGAAGAGGACCGGCCAGGAGCTGTGGATCGACCCCTACAACCACATATAGGTGAGTACACACACACGCACACACACACACACACACACACACACACACACACACACACACACACACACACACACACACACACACACACACCTCACTCAAGGAAAAAGATCTGGGGGTGAGTATAACACCGAGCATATCTCCTGAGGCGCACATCAATCAGATAACTGCTGCAGCATGCGGGCGCCTGGCAAACCTACGGATAGCGTTCCGATACCTCAGTAAGGATTCGTTCAAGACTCTGTATACCATTTACGTCAGGCCCATACTGGAGTATGCAGCACCAGTTTGGAATCCACACCTAGTCAAGCACGTCAAGAAATTAGAGAAAGTGCAAAGGTTTGCAACAAGACTAGTCCCAGAGCTACGGGGATTGTCCTACGAAGAAAGGTTGAGGGAAATCGGCCTGACGACACTGGAGGCCAGGAGGGTCAGGGGAGACATGATAACGACATATAAAATACTGCGCGAAATAGACGAGGTGGACAAAGTCGGGATGTCCCAGAGATGGGACACAGGCACAAGAGGTCACAATTGGAAGTTGAAGACTCAGATGAATCAAAGGGATGTTAGGAAGTATTTCTTCAGTCATAGAGTAGTCAGGCCGTGGAATAGCCTAGAAAGTGAAATAGTGGAGGCGGGAACCATACATAGTTTTAAGGCGAGGTATGATAAAGCTCATGGAGCAGGGAGAGAGAGGACCTAGTAGCAATCAGTGAAGAGGCGGGGCCAGGAGCTATGACTCGACCCCTGCAACCACAAATAGGTGAGTAAATAGGTGAGTACACACACACACACACACACACACACACACACACACACACGCACACGCACACGCACACGCACACGCACACGCACAAGCACACACACTAGAATTATATCTCATAATACTTACTGGGAAGTAGAGAGAATGTCGGTCAGATCGGAGGTATCAAGGCATAGCTGATCATCTGGTTCCTACCGGATTCCCACCGGGAACCTACAGGGGTCACTGATGGGACTACAATTTTTTTTTTTTTTGCATAGTTAACGACATACTAGAAGAAATAAATTTGTATATTTTATTGTTTATGGATATTGGTAAACTAATGAGAATAAAAACTGGAAAGGATATTGAACGACTCGAAGTGGCCATGAATAGACTGTAAGGTCATTTGAATCCAGTCGCAACAAGTGCAAAACTTAAAATATTCGTGAATTTAAACAAAAAAAGAGCGGAGACAGAGTATTTTGCCAGCATCTTCCATCCCTGGTTCTCCCAGTGAGGGGAAAGGCGTAGTTTGTACAGAGTAGCATTTGCCTCAAAGCGTCCATATAAATCTGATAACAATTCTCTCAACATTCACTCTCTTATTATGTCTGTTAGCTCAGTATTGGCACTATAAGAGGACTGCTCTTACATATGTGGTGTAAAGCATTTTTAATTATTACTAATTCAAGTATCTTCACTAATATCTTTGCTCGTCAAACTACCAGATTTCTTACATTTGCCTGCACTCATATACTGTTTTCTGAAAACTTTTCCATCAGCCACGATCACTGGAATGTTGGAGTCCACAGTCCCCCGGTATATCATCTGAATATATTAAGAACATGAATTTTTTGGGATTTTAATTTTTACACTGGATTATGTTGATGGTTCTCCCCTCACAAGTACCTTTCCAATAGCCCCAACCTGCTTCTCCGCTGTCCGTGGCAGCTTTATGAAAGGGCTGTGACAAAAGCCTTTTCTTTTGTAGTCAAGGAAGATGCAGTCAGCCTGCCTCTTCTCTTCAATTTTGATCGGTCAGATTGTCGTAAAGAGGAAGTCAGGCGCGGCTCGTCGCTACTTACCTTGCCTGGGGTTGCTGCTCCGCCATGTTGTGGTTGGAACTCGGCCCAGCAGACAGTGAGCACCCAGGCAAATCTTACGTGGGTGCTCAGATTTGCCATTTCTGAGCTCTTGGGGGGTCTTGCATAACCTATAACTCTCCAGATAGTCGAATAATATATTTTTCATTATATATTTTAACATTATTTATGTCATGTCTGAGGGCAATGTGTGTTGTGAATATTATGGAGAGAATCCGTAGCTTGGAGGTTAGAAGATGAGGGGTTTTTAAAAGTACTATCCAGAGGGCTGAGGAGACGTTGTTGAAGTGGTTCTGACATTTAGAGAGGATGGAACGAAATAGAATGACTTGAAAGGTGCATAAATCTGTATTGGAAGGAAGGCAAGGCAGGGGTCGTCCTAGGAAAGGGTAGAGGAAGAGGGTAAAGGTTTTGTGTGTGAGGGGGCTTAGACTTCCAACAAATGTGCGTGACCGTGTTAGGAGCGAGTGGAGGCAAGTGATTTTTATGACTCGACGTGCTGTTGGAGTGTGAGCAAGGTAACATTTATGAAGGGATTCAGGGAAACCGGTTAATCGGACTTGAGTCCTGGAAGTGGAAAGTCCATTGCCTGCACTCGGAAGGTTGAGTGGAGATATGTAGTGTAGTCACGCCTCTGGCAAGACTGATGAAATGAATGAATGATGCAAGTGTTTCTTCTTTCTAGGATCACCCTCCCTCGGTGGCACACGGCCGATGTGTTAATAAAAATATATAAAAAAATGTATGATGCTTATCATTTGCTGATCGGTATTATTAACCCGAAGGGATGAAGCTCTGTTACTTATATCGTCATGCAATATTTATTGAGTACTAATATTTCACGAGTCATCACCAAATTGTCTACCAGCCAGTTTGCATGTTTCTTAACATTACTTTCTTCAGAATCTGTGCAGGTAGTTTGTTGAGGTTTTTCAACTTTTTTCACTGCGCAAGACAACATCTTGGGAATTAGGTAAAGTCTCTCAAGAGACATTACTTACTGATTAGTATTTCAGTGTTAGCAATTGTGTGTGATTCGTAATTCTCCTTTCTGTTTCTGCTAGTGGATCATGCTCGGGTAATAACAGTATAGTTATATAGGATAAATCTTTGTTTAATCTGCTTTAGAGCAGTTCTTTCTCCCAGTACAACTGATTCTCTTTTTCTTGTTTATATCGTTTTAGCTTGGCTATGGCTCTTGTTTACCAGCAGTTGTGTTAGAAAATCTCTTATGTCTTGTGTAAATAACCCACTGAGTTTTAATCTACTGCATTTGATTTCTTCAACAAGTTTTTCGTTCATATCGTACACGTAGAATATTTGTGGTGAAATAGTGATGGTATACACACACTCGCCTCAAGTTACTGCTTCACAGAGCCAGGACTCTGCCACCAACACTTTCACCACTATCACACCATGACTATCACCATAATCTACCATCATAGTCGTGAACCTCGCTACCAAAACTGTCGCGTCCATTACTCTCACCGTTGGATAGTTAGTGAGTGAGATGGATAGTTCTGTTTGTGACTTGAAAAAGCCCACTGTGTGGGCGAAACGTAGTCAATAGAGATGGATAGTTACTGAATGAGTTGGATAGTTACTGAATGAGATGTCTGAGATGTACGTCAGAAAGTAGTCATGTAATTCTGAATGTCTTAAATCTTCCTCAGTAAGACACCACTAACAGCCTCTTCACTATCACCTTCTCCACTCATCTCCAACACCATCTCCACCACCAGCCTCTGTATTACCACCATGCCAGGTTTCCTCCCCACCATTGTCACCACCAGTCTGTCTCCCCCACCATCTCCCCCACTAACTCCAACACTAGCTTCTGTATCACCACAATCTCCACACTTACCCCACACCATTTTCACCCCCAGTCTGATCTCTTCACCATCTCCAAAACCAATATTACCACCACAGTAACCACCACAATAACCACTATTGCCAACATCATAAATACCCCATTACCAATACCATAATCACCATGATTTCCATCATTAGAGTCGCCAGTTCCACCACCATCACTAAAACCACCACAAAACCCACCAGCATTACCACTGCTATTATCACCAACATAACCATACCTGGAGAATACCTGGAGAGGGTTTCGGGGGACAACGCTCCCCTGCCCGGTCTATGATCAGATCTTTACCATTATCAGTACCATAACCACTGTCAACACAGCTACTATAATCACCATTACCACCACCACCACTATAACCACTACCATTACTACCATTATATCCACTACAACTACAACCACCATTACCACCACCACCAATTACCACCATTACGACCACCATTACCCCCAACCAACACCACCACAACCTCCACCATAACTACAATCTTCCTCAATACCATCGTCTCTCTCAACACCTAAACGATCACGGCTCGATTTTCCACCTGCCTTAATTTGGCCAGCGAGGCACCAATCCCTGGCACTAAACTCCTCCGTTGGCCCTTATTAACGTGTTTACAAAAGTGCCTCATGTGCCGTTAGCTTAGCACACACGAGTAACACGCCAGTATTATAGCAGACACAGGGACAGCATACGCTCCCTGCGATAGCTTCACCCGTTCTTGTAACTCTTGCAGATTATCTGGATTCACATCCAGCAGTTCTCCAGGTATTTACGACACCTCTACAACGACAATGTTCATTTGCGATTGGTATTAGTGTGATAAGCGATAAGTATTTGTTGATTGACGGTTTTAAGCGGCGACGTGAGCACCAGGGAAAGGATACGTTGTTGTTGGTAGTTTGTGTATGGAGAGGATAGGTGATGCTCTTCTGTTGTAAGAGATGTGTCGTGTCTCAGCCCAACCACTGACTGGATGATCATGCACATGGAATTACTGTAGATAAAACACTCTTCACCATGGTCACTCAGCTCTCTTCTCTGCCTGGCAACCCTACTCTCTCCTCATCCTCGCCTCCCTATTCTCGCCTACTCTCTCCTTCCACGGGCTACCCTACTCACTTTCCTCGCCTCCTTCCTCTCTTGTCCCCCTGACAACCCTACACAAAGTGGCAGATGCAGTTCAATGTAGATAAATGCTTAGTTCTAAAGCTCGGGAATGCCCATAACCCAAGTGCTTATAAAGTAAATAAAGCAGAGCTTTGCCATACAGAATGGGAGAAGGACTTGGGGGTTATGGTAAGGAGCAACCTAAATCCAAGACAGCAATGCCTAAGCGTACGTAATAAGGCAAACAGATTACTGGGATTTATATCAAGAAGTATTAACAAGTCCAGCGGTTATACTACAGCTCTACAGATCATCAACATGACCTCACTTAGATTATGCAGCTCACTTCTGATCTCCATATTACAGAAAAGATATAAATTCGTTAGAAAACATTCAGTGAAGAGTGACAAAATTAATACATAACATAAGAAATGTTCCTCATGAAGAAAGATTGAAATTTCTTAAATTACATTCACTTGTAAGACGAAGAATAAGGGAAGACATGACTGAAGTGTTTAAGTAGAAGACTGGTATTAACAAAGGAGCTATAAACAAGATGTTGAGGATATCTCTCGAAATTAATGATTAATAAATGATGTTTCAACTATGTGCTGATTTTCATCTCCCCGGAGCTGTTGGAGAATATTCTTCTCCTACCACCCGTACATGCTATGTCTGTGAAGTGTATTTGAAAAGAAAATACATTAAAAAAGATACAATACCTTGGAGAACAACATTGATGACCACTCAAATACTTCATCCATTTCCCCGGCGATGGGTTATGTGCCTAGTATACTGTAGGCATTTAGTCTCTGGATCGCAACACTAAGTCTCTGGAAAAGAAAGTTGATTGCTCTGGGATTCTTATTTTCCATGATGAGTATGTCACAGATCTCTAAGTAATCCGAGAGTACACTTGTCCCATATTTAGCATGATGTCAGTCCACCATACTTACTGATCTTCTGGGTCTCCATGAAGCTGACAGCACCACCTCCTTCAACTTCAAAGTATTTACAAGTAGTTGTCACCCATTACAGACGGACAGGTGTAGTCCCATGTGAACTGTTTACCGTCTTTCCAGGGTAGCATGATGACTCCCTGTGAACGTTTCTGACTTCCGTCAGGCCTCAGGTACTGAAGTTCCCAGTCTGCTGGGCAACGGGCTATGGCGGTGTCCCGTGATGATACCACTGATCTCTTGGTGTCTGGCATACTTTCTTTCCAATGTTTGACAGAGAACATGTAACCCAAATTGATCAGCTGACATCTTGCAACAAATGTACAGTTGGGGAAGAAAGTTTTCTGCTTCTCTCTGCTGGGGAGAGGTGATAACTGACAACTCAGACATAGTAAACAGGAATAAAGACTAATTTTCCAAATCCTTTTCGCAATCAGTAATATTAAGATCTACGTTATTTTGTTTGTGTGGCATGGTTATTTTCTTGCCAACATTTAGAACTTTGCACTTGTCTATATTAAACTGCATCTGCCACTTCTCCGACTACTGCATCATTCTATTCAAATCATCCTGGAGTGCTCTAATATCCTTATTTGAATAAATTAGGCGACCTATTTTGGTGTCATCATAAAATTTGCTTATGTCGCTATTTATTCCCTCATCAATGTCGTTTATATAAATTGTGAACAACAAGGGGCCCAACACTGACCCCTGTGGAACACCGTTTGTGACGTGCCCCCATTCTGATTTCTCCCCATTGATGCAAACTCTCTGCTGCTTATTTGTCAACCATGCCTCTACCAAGGAAAAAATTTCTCCTCCAATTCCGTGTTCCTTAAGTTTCCTCAATAGCCTCTGGTGTGGAACTCTATCGAAAGCCTTACTGAAGTCCATATACACAATATCATATTCATTACCATGAACTACCTCCTCAAATACCTTGGTGAAAAGTTAGTAAATTCGTAAGACAGGAACGCCCCTTAGTAAAACCATGTTGAGATTCATTAATCAATTTATGCCTATCAAGATGGCTACGAATTGGCTCGGCAATTATTGATTCCATAAATTTTCACACTGTGGAGGTAAGGCTTATTGGTCTATGGTTCAAAGCTAAGGACCTGTCACCTGCCTTGTAAATAGGTACAACATTTGTCATTTTCCACTTGTCAGGCACTATGCCAGTTTGTAGTGATATGTTGAAAAGATTTGCCAAAGATTTACTAAGTTCCTCTTTACATTCCTTTAACACCCTTGCAAACAGTTCAACAGGGCCTGGGGATTTGTTAGGTTTGTAATTTCTCTAATTGTCTGAGGACCATGTCACTAGTTACCCTAATCGTGCATAGTTTATCGTCCTGTTCTTCATAATTTGTAATTTCTGGAATTTTGCTAGTATCTTCCTGTGAGGAAATAGGAGATAACTCAGGTCAGTGATCTGACCTGAGTTACTTTTGAGTGGGCCAATCTTGTCCCGAATCCCTTGTCACTTTAGCCTCATAATCTCTTTTGGCTTTTCTTATTCCCTTTTTTATTGCTCTCTTTAACTGAATATTTTGATTTCTTAAATGCCCCTCCCCTCTTTTGACACGCCTTTATATGCCTCTCTTTTTACCAATGAGATGTTTTTATCTATTGTTTATCCATTTAGGAACATTTTTGGTTGATCTAATTTCCGTACTTGGAATGTAAGTTGCCTGGGCACCTAGAACTATGCCCTGAAAAAACGTCATATTGGCAACCAACACCACCTTCCTGACCCATTGTCAGGTCATTCCAATTTAGCCCACCCAGGTAATTTCTCAGTCCCATGAAATCGGCCAAGCAGAAGTCTGGGACAGAGACTTAATTGCAGTTATTTGGGTAATTCCATGATATATTGAAACTAAGTGTAATTGCTTTCCCCAAGCTCATCATTAACCTCAAGTGATTCATTGTTGGCAAGAACCAAGTTCAGCAGATTGTTGGGTGTCACAAACGGTTTCAAAAAGCAATCCTGAATCGTTTCAAGAAAGTCACTTGATTCAAGATTTCTTGTCACATTGTTCCAGTCAATTTGTCTAAAGTTAAAATCTCCCATTAGCAGGACATTTTCATGTTTAGATGGCAGCTTACTGTACTCCCAATCAAGATTTGAGGCCTATAAATAATACCAAAAACTAATTTGTCATTACCCTAGAGAAACTGTAGCCAAACAGACTCTGTCCGACTTCTCAAGACTGATGAAATGAACACATCGACTTCATTCTCAGGGACTAATTACCTCAAACTTCTCATCTTCCACTTATGTTCTCTGTATTGGACCGAAGAAGCCACTTATTCTACAACTTGTCAGTTTTGCAAACAATTTACATCACACTCTCTGTGTCCTTGTATTGTTTGTAACGGCTTGACGAAGCTCTGAAGAGCGAAATGTTGCTACAATAAAATGTCATATTGATAAATTAGACACATGTGCCACACAAGTGTTGCACATGTGTGTAATTTATCAACTTAACGGTTCTCTGAACAATTTGAAGAAATGTCATATTGGCTGCGTATATGCCCTTCTGCCCAACAAGGGGCGTGTGGGACGTGCCTCTCTTACCACTGTCGACCAACCGATTCCCAGATTATTTTTTGGTGTCCTTTTGGTCACTTTCCTGTGTCCAGAAGGCCAAAAATGTCAGGATTCTAACTTTCTGTTAGCAATGTCGGCTGTTTATATTCGATTTATGAGTTATGTCGCTTTGCAGCTGTGATTTATGAGTTATGTTGCTTTGCAGCTGTGATTTGTGAGTTATGTCGCCTTGTAGCTGTGATTTGTGAGTTATGTCGCCTTGCAGCTGTGATTTATCAGTTATGTCGCTATATATAAACGGTGTCCTGTGATAAGCCTACTTGGCGGGGAGAGGTCACTCTCCCTCCTCCAGATAATACATCATGCTCGGCGATGTTGACTTGACAACGATATAAAATATAAACTTCGCAGGTGATGTCTGCTATGCACTGTATTAACAGGTTGGTCTGACATCACATCTACAAATATTGCTATTTGAATGTACCTCCCAATGTGTTTGCCTTGTACACTCCATGGTAGACAAGAATATGTTATTCCTAAGCGCTTTATCGCAGAATATGTAAACAGGACGGATATATAATGGCGTTTTAAAACTGTTAAAAAACATTAATGGTGCTAGTGAATGGTTGTTCCAAAAAGGGGAATCGTATAGTCACCTCTAAATCTGATTCACACATGCTATATATTTGCTTGTTGAAGAAACCGCAATGTCACAGGATATGTAAACAAAATTTATTAATCAAAACCAGGAAAATTAACTCATGTTGCAAAACATCATTATCTAAGCAACCTAATATATATATATATGACAACATAAAGGTGGTTGTTGATAGATACACAGAATGTACGGGCAATTAATTTTGTCAATCATTCATCATCCCCATTACTAGCTGGGTTAATTCATTCATGAAAGTAGACTTTACTTCTCTGTTTACTTAGTGTGAGTTGCCAGATATCATTTCTGTCCTGCAGAGAGAATCGAAACTTTTTTCTCCAACACACACGTTTACGTAAGCTCTTCTCTCCTATATGCAGGTTATTTGTTGTATTGTTCCAGTCACGGTATTGTGCCTTTTTTTTTCGAGGGGGTGGAGGAGTTTCACTGCTCATCAAAAATCAAAGGAAATTTGAGGAGATGACAAGGGGAGACAGAGGAGAAGACAGGGACTACATAATAGGAATACTTCAGACTGGACGTCCCAAACTGGTGATTGCAGTGATACATAACCCACCACAGAATAGCAGGAGGTCAAGACAAGAATATGATGAGAGTAACAGAGACATAATCGATACACTGGCTGAAATGGCAAGAAGGTCCTATGTGGGCAGGGCAAAACTATTGGTTGTAGGTGACTTCAATACAAGGAAATTGACAGGGAAAACCTGGAGACATACGTGGGCCCTGAAACGTGGAGGGCCAAGATGACGGAGGTGGTACTAGAAAACCTCGTGTATCAACATGTTATGGACACTACCAGAGAGAAAAGAAGGAGAGAGGAGAGGACGATCCAGCAAGACTGAACCTTGTATTCACGTTAAGCAGTTCAGATAATGAGGACGTCACATATAAAACGCCCCTCGGAGCTAGTGATCATGTGGTCCTGAGCTTCGAGTACATAGAGTTACAAGTAGAGAGGGAAGCAGGAAGGTGCAAGCAAGATTAAAACCAACATCCGCTATCTTAGAATAACGATTCATTAGAAAATCCAGACCTGCGGTGAAGCTGTTCCTGATTATCAGTTTGTAATTAACTCTTTAATTAATGTCTCATTCCTTCTTTATTTTACTAGAGTAAAGAATGCTGGGATAAACCCCAATTTAATGAAGTCTGGTTCGAAAGTTACGCTGATGAATTTCGTCAAGACATCGGCTATGACACAATCAGATAAGTTTGAGTGAAATCGTGTTGTAGGTCACGTAAATGGGAATATAATGAGGTTAGAGAATTAGCTAGCGGCCAATTTATCAGATGAAATTCACGAGATTAGTGACTCAATGACTCCTTAGTGCTTAATGACACTGAACCTTTTTGTAGTGACCAAACATCTGATACAGCAAGAGATGGCTTACTATAGTATGCATTAAAGTCTAGATATACGGACCTTTTGCCTAATATTTCACTTAGGCAGACGCTAACTGCACCTATGTAAGTGTTTGCATTTGTAAAATTAGGAATTTATGTAAAGCATTTTACAGGTAATTAAGCATTAAATTCAGATGTATAAAATTCTCGGTTGCAGATGATAATGTTAAAGTGATAAGTTTATTAATAAATTTATGACTTTGTCTTAAAATGTTAATGTTAATTTCAGTGATGTGGACAGTATTAGGATATAAACAATTCGTTGTTAGTTAATAAGTTGCAGCATGTTAAACTTGTTATGATATATTCACACATATATCAAATCTCTGATCACTCTTCCTATTGATTTACAGCTGTTTATCATGTTTCTGTTCTTGTTTACATTAGCCAAGTAGTTTCACATAACCATAAACATGAAAAGTGTAAAATAATGACTGCAATTCTTTGTACTGTGTTACAGTATAACCATAATTTTGAAGACCATATTTTTCCACATTTTTTGGACCCCAGAGGTACATAACTTGTCCACACTCAGACTATCACCTTCATTTGTTAGGTTTATTAAAGTTAATTACAAATATATCAACTCCAGAATTCACAGAAATTTAAATTACGTGTCGATCAACCCTCTGTATTGTATAACTTCAAGACTTTTCTTTATATATTTATTTCTCATTTTAATAATAATTTTCATAAAACATCAAAGTCAAATTATTAGTAACTGGGAATTTTTATAGTGTACATTAATGCCTTGTGCAGCTGTGAACATGTACATTATAGATGTAAATTAATTTCATGCAGTCATCACATATTTTTCGGAATGTTATAACAAATAATATACTCCATAAAAGTGGAGTTTCGTTAAATATAATGTTTAGTCATTCGCTTGATTGACAGCAAAAAGTAATATGTTGAATGGGTTAATTTAGTAAAAAAGATAATAATATATGAAATTCCCCATTATACGAGAGTCAGGCTTGTTAAGCCTCTTTATTTAAAACCTAGTAAGTCGATATATTTTTTTAATTTGAAGTGAGAATGAAGGTCAAAACGTTTTTAGAACTATATTATAGAACTTACTACGAAACTGGAAGCTGCAGTGTTGATAGAATATACAATAATTCAGTACGCAAAAAGAACTAAGACTTCGGAGGAAAGTTGTTTCAGGATTACAGCCATAACACCAAAGACAGATAATTAACACATATGCAACAGCTGGGTATCTTTATTGTTAAAATTCTTAGCCTGCACTGTAGGCTTCTTTATTCAAGTACAGAGGCAGCAGGTGTAGCCCTGGAGAAGAGTTCACTTCCTTGGAACTGAACTCTACTCCAGGCTGAGGGACTGACCACCTCAAATACTGTTTCTTCAATGTTGATGGACTGATCACATCAACTTCATTTCACTGCTACACCTGCTGCCTTTTATTTGACTGAAGAAACCTACTATGTAGGCGAAACGTTTCAACACTAAAAATACCCAACTATTGCACATGTGTCGTAATCATCAGCTTCTCAGTATTTTATACCATTTTCAACATATCAGCACCAATTAACCTGTTTAGGTAGATAGAGTCCAATATCAATTAAGTTGTTTTATATACTCTTGTAAATCAGTTCATTCATGGATTACTGACGTCATTGGTGACCTGTATTTAGCTCTGTGATGACATGTCTAGTGTACTGTCTGTGAATCTGAACCAAGATGCCCTCCAATGAACTTTACCAGCAGCTTAAGGAGGAGCCTAGTGTGGCTAAGTTCGCAATACGGTTATTGATGGAGGAAAACAAGAGGATTCGCAGTAATCCTCCTGTTGTGAATCCTCAAGTCAAAGAAGGAACCTAGATAGTTGCCGGACATCATGGAACAAAGTGAAGGATCAAGAAGACGGATGGAGAGGTAGAAACGATGAAGAAGCAGGAGGTTACTGAGGAAACTTCAAACTCATTCTCTGTGCTACCCGACGAATGTGAGTCGATTACTGGAAAGGATAAGAGTAGGAAACAGAGGGTTTGCTTTCCTGGGGCTGGGATGGAGGATATCGTTAGCTGGCTTGACAACAATGTGAACGGTAATGAGATCAATCCTATTATTTGCCTCAGTGCTGGAGGCAATGATGTAGGCATGTGTAGCAGTGAGGATTTAGTTAGAAGGTACAGGACAGCAATAGACATAATTAGGAAGAAGGGGGTGCCTTATTATGTGTGGAATTTTGCCAAGAAGGAGTGATGGAAATGAATGGTTGTCCAGAGCAACTGGCATTAATTGTTGGCTTGACAAACATTTTAAGGATAATACAGTACCATGCATTGACAACTGGGACCACTTCTATTCAATTCAATTCAAAGTTCATTCTCTATAAGGATTACAATGTTGAATTTACAGAATTTGGTTGTGTGGTTTACATGTAGTTAAATAATGATTACAGAGTGTACCACTAGAACACCTAGCATGGCTAGGCATTTCGGGCAGACTTAGTTTAATTCTTTATTTTAAAATATTACAAATTATGAGGTAAGTTGGTATTATGGCTAAGTGACTAAATACTAGTTTGTGAGTTTAGCAATGTGAATGCTTTTGTTTTGGCACAGTACATAGTTTCAGTATTGGAGTATCATAGGATTCATTATTTTAAGATTGAGATTAATATTTCTGTTTATGGTCAAATGGGTGAGTGAAAGTGTGAACCCCAGGTGGTATTCATGTAGTTAGTTGATGGGGTGTATCAGGGAGATAAGTGTTTTCTAATGGTAATTTTGAAGGTGATGAATGTGTCTGCAGTTCTAGAGTTCTCAGGTAGGGTGTTCCAGATTTTAGGGCCTTTGACATACATTGAATTTTTGTAAAGGTTTAGTCGGACACGGGGAATGTCGTAGAGATGTTTGTGTCTGGTGTTATGCCTGTGGGTTCTGTCACAACTATCAAGAAAGCGTTTTAGGTCAAGGTTGATATTGGAGTTTAAGGTCCTGTAGATGTAGATTGCACAGTAGTAAGTATGGATGTACCGAACAGGGAGTAAGTTTAGATCTACGAAGAGTGGGGGGGGGGGTGTTGCCAGGGATGGGATTTAGTGATTATTCTTACTGCAGCTTTTTGTTGGGTTATTATTGGCTTTAGGTGTGTTGCTGCAGTTGATCCCCAAGCACAAATAGCATAGGTGAGATATGGATAAATAAGTGAGTGGTATAGTGTGAGAAGGGCATTTTGCGGCACTTAGTATCGTATCTTGGAGAGGATCCCAACCGTTTTGGATACTTTTTTGGTTATGTGTTAGATATGGGTGCTGAAATTCAGGTTATCAAGGTATAGGCCTAGGAATTTGCCCTCATTATGTCTGGTAATTAGAGTGTTGTCGATCTTAATGTTAATTTGTGCATCTCCTGCTCTGCTACCAAACATAATATAGTAGGTTTTGTCAGTGTTAAGCGTAAGTTTATTGGCTGTCATCCAAGTCGATATTTTGATCAGCTCCTCGTTAACGATGGTGTTGAGGGTGGCAAGATTAGGGTGAGAGATGACATAAGTCGTGTCGTCAGCAAAGAGAATGGGTTTCAGGTGTTGGGATACGTTTGGAAGATCATTGATGTATATGAGGAAGAGCAGGGGACCAAGGACACTTCCCTGCGGAACTCCAGTATCAAGTGGCCGTGTTGTTGATGCTGTGTCTTTAATGGTGACATACTGATACCTATTAGATGTCGTGGTCTACTGTGTCAAAAGCTTTTCTTAGGTCAATAAAAATTCCTAGTGGATATTCCTTATTTTCCAATGCTGTGTAAAGTAGATCTAGCATTTTTATGATTGCATCGTTAGTGCTTTTATTTTTCCTGAATCCAAATTGGCAGGGGTTGAGTATGTTTTGTGCCGTTATAAATGAATATAGTCTCCTGTGCACGAGTTTCTCATAGATTTTGGATAGCAATGGTAAGTTTGATATTGGCCTATAGTTGTTTAAGTCTGTAGGGTCACCACCTTTATGTATTGGTGTAACCCTTGCCATCTTGAGTAGTTTCGGGAAGGTGCTAGTTTCTAGTGACTTGTTAAAAAGTAATGAAATAGCATGCGAAAGGACATGGGCCGCTCGCTTGTACAGTAATGGTGGGACATGAGACAGATTCCATGAGTTATTTTTAAGTGACTTTATAATCTCGGTGACTTCCGAGGCTCAGTTTGGTGCAAGATAGAAGGAATTTGGGAAATTCCCATCTAGGTAGTCCCCAGCATGGGCATTGGTATGTGGGATTTTATTGGCGAGATTAGATCCTATGGTTGAGAAGAAGTCGTTTATCTTGTTAGCTGTGTCAGTGGGATGTAGTGGTGTTTCATTAGGTTTAGTTAGGACAATATTCTTGTTTTTTTCAGTTTGTGGGTCCCTAGAATCTGAGAGAGTGTTTTCCAGGTCTTTTTTATATCTCCTCTAGTGTCTGTGAATCTACTGGAGTAGTATAGTTGTTTGGCTTTCTTTATTACTTTGGTGAGAACTGATGAATAGTGTTTAAGAATATCTTTGTGTATTAAGCCTGTCTATATTGCTTTTCATATTGGTGTTTTCTTGTCAATAGGGTTTCAGAATGCTGTTGGTTAGCCATGGGCAACCAAGCCGTTTTGTTTGTGATCTGTTTCGTTTTTTAGGACAATGTTTGTTGTATAGTCTAAGTAATTTGTTAAGAAAAATGTCTGTCCAGTCATCAATACCATTGGCCTTGGAGAATTCTGTAGGCCAGTCAACAGTCTCTAGGTCAGCTGTGAACTTCCTTATTGAGGCCTCGTCATGAAGTTAAATGAGACTTTGTTGTATTCAAGTGGTGGTTTACTAATGTTTGTCAGGAGGAAGGTAGGGTAGTGGTCTGTAGTGCTATCTGTGATTATCCCTGATTTAAGGGGGCTAGTATATTGGTCCATATGTGGTCTATTATGGTTGCACTTGTCTCAGTGAGCCTGGTTGGTTTAGTTGTTGTTGGTATGAGAAGTGTGTTGTTCATATTGTTGATGAAATCAGTTACAGGCTGATCATCTAGTAAGCCAAGGTTGATGTTGAAGTCTCCAGCTAAGAGAAGGTGGTGCTTATTCATTTGTCTGTTTGTTATTAGTGACTTTAATTTCTCACTGAAATTTGGGATGTTTGTGTGAGGTATCCGGTAAATGGCACCTATTATAGGTGTCTTAAGGTTTTTTACAGTAAAATTAGCAAAAATGTATTCCCCATATTCATCACTAAAGCAAGTGGTGCTAATACAAGATAATTGGTTAGAGTAATAGATTGCAATACCACCCCCAACTTGTTTTGGTCTGCAGTTATGAATTGCTGTGTATCCTGGTAGAGGGTAGATATCTATTGTGTCCTGCTTAAGCCAGGTCTCAGTAAGAATAATGCAGGAGAAGGGTGTCTTTAGTGATTCAAGGAGTGCCAGGAGGTCATCATAGTGTTTGCTTAAGGACCTGATGTTGTAGTTAAGTACTGATAGACTTTTAGCATTGTTTAGGATAGTGCTGGCTTGTGATGCTGTGTAATAAAGGCAGTTACTTTCCAATAGGTTTTGATTGGGTGTCAGATTATGGAGGTTTAGATCAGGGTCAACGTGATCAATCATCTTCTAGGTTTAAATTATGGTTATTTATATCCTGAGTTGTGTGTTGAGTTCTAGTACTGATATCTGTAGTGGTGGGAAGTTTGGACAAGTATATAGCTAGAGTATTTTGGTCATGTAGAGTATAGTCACTAATACACATAATGAAGTTGATGTTGTCTGTGTGTTGTGCTGGAATGAACTAAAGTACAACTAGGTATAAACTAGTAATATAAAAATACAAATTAAAAATAGAACAAGACTCTCACTTGTAATTGCACTAAGGTCTAATATAATGACTTTTGTGGAGTCTATGTTTTGAGCAATGACATGTATGCCAGGGATGGGGTTCACCTATCCAGGGAAGGTGTGGGTTTTCTCGCTAGTTCAGTCGAGGGCGTTGTTAGGACTTTAAACTAGGATTAGTTAGAGATATGAGTTTAGAAATGGAAAACAATGAGTGTGGAAATATTGACTTAGGCTTTTACAGTACGAATCTTAATAATAACCGTCATCGAGTAACACTGGGTAATAATAATAAAAATTATGTAAAAGAAAAGATGAATAGGAAAAAGGTGCAGAAGAAAAAACATGTTAATGTATTTTATGCTAATTGACGAAGTGCCAGAAATAAAATTAATGAATTATGTTTGGTAGCGTGTGTTGGGAGCTTTGATGTAACTGCAATAACTGAAACTTAGTATAATTTAAAGAGTCGAGATATGATTACTGCGTGTTATATTCAAGAGTTTAAGTTGTTCCATGTAGATAGAAATAACGGGAATGGGGGAGAAGTTGCATTATGTGCATAAAAATATATAAATTGTTTCATAAAAACAGGTTTAAAAAACAAATTAATAACAGAATCTGAGTGGGTAGAATTTCTAGAAAGTCAAGAAAAACTTATTTTAGGTGTGATATATCGTCCTCCTGGCTTAGAAAACGATAGAGGGAGACTTTGGGACGAAACTGTTAGGGCCTCCAGACACGATAACATAAGAACGTAAGTAGGCCTGTTGGCCCATACTGTGCAGGTTCTTCACAAATCCAACCCACTTTAGTTCTACTCTAACAATAAGCTCTGATAAATCCACTAACACATGTGCAAGTCCTACTCAAATCCAACCCCTCTCACTCATGTATTTATCCAACCTAATTTTGAAACTACCCAAGGTTTTAGCTTCAATTACCCTATTAGGCGAATATCAAAATGGCATACAATACCGACAGTTGGTAAGTAAGAAACAGGCAACGCTTAGGCATCTTTATTCCGAAAAGTTTCGCCTACACAGTAGGCTTCTTCAGTCGAGTACAGAAAGTAGGCAGGAGCAATAGAGATGTGAAGACGATGTAATTAGATTTGAGGTTGTCAGTCCCTCTGCATGGAGAAGAATTCTGTTTCATAGTCGGAATAAAGATGCCTAAATGTTGCCTATGTATCTTACTAACCAATCCTACCAGACACACTGTTCCACTCACCAACTACCCTATTTCCAAACCAGTACTTTCCGATATCCTTTCTAAATCTAAACTTATCTAATTTGAATCAATTATTGCGGGTTCTCTCTTGGAGAGATATTCTCAGAACCTTATTTATATCCCCTTTGTGAATACCCATCTTCCACTTATACACTTCGATCATGTCTCCCCTTATTCTTCGTTATACAAGTGAATGTAATTTAAGGGACTTCGGTCCTCTTCATAAGGAAGATTTCTAATGCTATGAAATAATTTAGTCATCCTTCGCTGAATGTTTTCTAACTAATTTATATCCATTCTGTAATATGGAGACCAGAACTGAGCTGTGTAATCTAAGTGAGGCTTATTAATGATGTATAAAGCTGTAGTATAACCTCTGGATTTCTGTTGCTTATACTTCTTGATATAAATCCCAATAATCTTTTTGCCTTATTACGTTCGCTTAGACATTGATGTTTTAGTTTAAGGTTGCTTCTTACCATAACCCCCAAGTCCTTTTCGCATTCTGTATGGCTAAGTTATACAGAATCTCCACGACTACAGTGCTCTTCGCACCTACTCCAAGGTTGAGGGACTGATTACCTCATCTTCTGTACATAGTTCTACTGTCTTCAAGTTATGTCCTGGAATTTGTATTGATAAAGCCAGTGGATGGCGAAACGTCTACAATAAAGATACCCAGATGTTGCACATGTGTCTTAATTTCATCAAGTTATACATTATTAAGCTGATAGGTGCTAGGGTTATGAACATTCCCAAGCTTCAGAACTTGCACTTATCTACATTGAACTGCATCTGCCACTTGTCTGACCACGAACTGAGTCTAAATCCTCCTGAAGTTCCGTAACATCTACGTTTGAATCGATTATCCTACCTATCTACGTGCCATCAGCGAATTTGCTCATATCACCAGTAATTCCTTCGTCAAGGTCATTGATATATATTATAAACAACAACGGTCCTAAAACTGATCCCTGTGGAATGTTACTTGTTACAATCCCCACTCAGACTTAACCCCATTTATGCACACTCTCTGCTTCTTATTGATGAGCCATGGCTCGATCCATGACAGCACCTTTCCCTAAATGCCATGAGCTGCCACTTTCTTTAACAGTCTCTGTGGTACTCTATCAGAAGCCTTACTAAAATCAAAATAAACAATATCGAATTCTTTATCGTGACCAACGGCCTCAGAAGCTTTACTGTAGAAAGTTAGTAAATTAGTTAGGCAGGAACGGCCCCTCGTGAATCCATGCTAAGTATCATTAATCAAATTATGCCTATCGAGATGGAGTCTTATATTATCAGCTATAATTGACCCTAATAATTTGCCTAAAATTGAGGTTAGGCTTACTGGGCGGTAATTTGACGGTAACGACTTGTCCCCTGCTTTAAAAAAAGGAATTACATTGTCCATCTTCCACATATCAGACAGTACGCCTGTTTGAAGAGATAAATTAAAAATATTAGTCAATGGTTCACAGAGTTTCATTTTGCATTCCTTAATAACCCTTGAAAAAAGCTCATCAGTGCCTGGCGATTTATTTTCAGTCGGTCTACAGGTTTCATTATCATTTCGCTAGTGACTGAGATATTACATAATTTATCTTCTTCAGGCCTACTATAAAAATCAATTACTGAGATATTGTTAGTGTCTTCCTGTGTGAAAACTGAGAGAAAATTATTATTAAAAAATCCAGCACATTTCAATCTCCTTGTTAGTAAGATGCCTAGAGTTAGTTTTAAGGGGGACCTGTCTTTTCTCTAGCTTTTGTTCTATAAACCTTTTTTGTCCAATAAACCTGAGTTAGTTTTCGAATCCTTAGCAGCTTTAATTTCGTAATCCTGCTTAGCTTTTCTTATCCTTTTTTTAACGTCCCTCTTAATGTCAATATATTCATTCATAAGATGAGCCTCACCTCTTTTGATGTGCCTACAAATTCCTTTCTTTTGCCCTAAAAGATATATGAGCCTATTATTCATCCATTTAGGATCATAGCTATTCGATCTAATTTCTTTATACGGGATAAATGTACTTTGGGCAGCATGCATAGTGTTTAGAAAGCTGCCATATTGATAGCTCTCTTCGTTACCCCATTCAACAGATGATTGTTGTTCTCTAAGCCCATCGTAATCTGCTAAGCAAAAATCTGGGACTGTTACTGAGTTATCCCTACTATCATACTTCCATTCAATGCTAAAGGTAATTGATTTGTGGTCGCTTGCGCAAAGTTCCTCTGAAATATCTAAATTATTAACAAGGGTTTCCTTGTTTGTCAGAACCAAATCAAGCAGGTTATTTTCCTTTATAGGTCCTGCAACAAACTGTTTTAAAAAACAATCCTGAACTACCTCTAAAAAAGTCACTAGATTCTAAATTCCCAGTCAAGGAATTCCAATCAATATGACTAAAGTCTCCTAGAATTACAACGTTATCATGCCTTGTGGCCCTAACAATTTCCTCCCACAGTAGTTTTCCTCGGCCTCTATCCAAGTTTGGGGAATGGTATATCACGCCTAAAATAAATTTTTCGTGCCCCTCTGAAAATTCTACCCGAACAGATTCAGTACGTGTTTTAGACTTTATACCTGCTTCTATGCAACAATTTAAACGATCTCGAACATAGAGTGCCACCCCATCACGCTTTCCTATACTCCTATCCACCTGGAACAATTTAAAACCCCAAATGTGACATTCAGCAGACATGTCCTGATTTTTCATATTAAACCACATCTCAGTTATGGCAAAAACGTCAATGTTACCCGCACTTGCAACTAATCTCAATTCATCCATCTTATTTCTTGCACTACGACTATTAGTATATGCTTAGAAAACCTCCCTTCTCTTTTCTCTTCCTGCTGATTTCTGTTCCTCTAGTATACCTGTTTCTGTCCTTGTCAGCTAGTGCCACTGGCTTTCCAATATTCACCAATAACTCTACCTGATTCTACCTATAACTGGTTTCCCTAAAACTCACACTACTGCTACACTGAAAATTCATTGATTTTCCACAAAAATCTATATCACTAAATATTTCTAGTTTAAAGACCTAACAGCTCCCTCCACTGCGTTGGCCAGTGCTCCCACCCCAGACCTAGATAAGTGAACCCCATCCCTGGCGTACATGTCATTTCTGCCATAGAAGAGGTCCCGGTTGTCTATAAATGTTACTGCATTTTCCTTACAGTGTTCGTCCAGCCAGCAATTGACACCAGTTGCCCTGGGCAACCATTAATTTCCAACTCCTCTCCTGGGCAAAATGCCACATATCACAGGGTTCCCACCCTTCTCAATTATCTCTATTGCTGTCCTATACCTGCCAATCAGATCTTCACTCCTTAGTCTGCCAACATTGTTGCCTCCCGCACTGAGGCAGATAATAGAATTGCTCCCATTACCTTTCATGATATCATCTAGATGGTTAACAATATCCCCCATCCAAGCTCCAGGAAAACATACACTCTGCCTCCTCTTCCTATCCCTAAGACAAAAAGTCCTATTCACAAACTAAGACCTGACTGTACCCAATTAAAACAATGTTCTTACTGTCACTGGCAGAGATCGTCATGACGCTCTTGATGGTCTTCATTGAAAAGGCCTTCATTGGAATGGTCTTTGTTGGGGTTTCAAGGGATGTCGACTCACTTTCGTCAGGTTGCAACGAAACTGGGTTCGAAGTTTCCACAGTAGTTTTCTAGATCTTTGTTGTTTCTGCCACTCCAGGTTCCCCTCTTGACTTCAGGACTCACAACAGGTTTACTACGAATCCTCTTGTTTTCCTCCGTCAACTGCTGTATCTCGAGCTTAGTTACCCTAAGCTCCTCTTTAAGTTGCTGGTAAAGTTGTTCAATGGAGGACATCTTGGTTCAGATTTAGGGACAGTACACTAGACACGTCCTCACAGACCTAACTAATAGTGGGGGATTTTAACTTTAGTCAAATTGACTGGACTTCTTTGACTGGTAATCTGGAGTCCATTGACTTTCTGAAAGTAGTTCAGGACTGCTTTCTGAAACAGTGTGTAACAGAGCCTACCAGAGGTAATAATTTGCTTGACCTAGTCTTGTCAAAAAAAGAAACCCTCGTAAATAATCTGAAGATCACTGAAGAACTTGGCACAAATAAGGAAAATAAGGGTAGTACGGTAAAAGCCGCCGATTATAACGGACTTTTGGAATACCTGTCTAATCTCGATTGGGTAATCTTGCTAATGACTATATTGACGATGATCATACTCACCATAACGAAGGGATCTGCGTTTATTTTTTCTTAATAATGTACAACGTGCACAGAGTATACTTGTAAAATGAAGAATGAGGGGAGACATGATCGAAGTGTATAAGTGGAAGATGGGTATTAACAAAGGGAATATAAATAAGGTCTTGAGAATATCAATCCGAAAGAGAACCCGCAATAATGGATTCAGATTAGATAATTTACTATTAGTTGCAGCTGTGTCCTTTTATCTAACAATTAGATAAGTTTAGATTTAGAAAGGATACAGGAGAGTACTGGTTTGGGAAATAGGGTAGTTGATAGAGTGGAACGGTCTGCCTAGTAGGGTTATCGAAGCTAAATCCTTGGGTAATTTCAAGCTTGCTGTGTGTGTGGCGTTGAAAGGGGGTTGGGCAAATATTCTGTTAGTGGCTCACGAAATCGTAATGACACGATTGCAAACAAACCATACCACGGGTGGGGATAGAACCCGCGATCAGAGAGTTTCAAAACTCCAGACCGTCGCGTTAGCCACTGGGCCAGCTAGCCACAATAAGATTCATCCAACTAGGTATATATGGCTAACGCGACGGACTGGAGTTTTGAGACTGATCGCGGATTCTATCCCCGCCCGTGATATGGTTTATTCTGTTAGTGGGTTGGATTTGTGAAGAACCTGCCAAGTATGGGCCATCTGGCCTACTGCAATGTGCATCCTTTCTTATATTTTATGTAGAGAACATTTAGATGCCTCGAGGCATCGTCTTGCATTTCTCTAATCAAGAGCTTCTCACCAAGTCTGGAGACTTCCTCCCCCAACACTCACTCCTCCATGAGACTTCCTCCCCCCCCCCCCCAGCCTTCCCCTGCACTCACTCCTCCATGTTCTGACCATTTTTTCACTATTTTTTTTTAACTCTTTCCATCTCTCTCTTTTTTTCTTTTCTCTCTCTCTCCTGTTTTATGTATCTCACATCTGTTTTCTTTCCTATATTGGATCTTTCTGTTTGGTTCACTGTTCTCCGTGGGTTCACTGTTCTCCGTGGGTTCACTGTTCTCATTGGGTTCAATCACCCATACAGGCTGACCCACGCTTGTCTTCCTCATTTCCTTGAGCTTTCAATGCTGACATTTCCTATATTCTTAAACTTAAGTTTGATAACTGACCTCTTCTTAATTCTTAATAAGTTCCAGTCAACTGACCTTTTCCTTGATTCTCAACCTTGAGTCTGACTTACTGGTTCTACCTTAACTTAATGCTCACTGGTTCTGCTCTCCAGTCTCAAGTGTCCGGTACTTTCTCTACCTCCCACTGATGCTTTTCCTTTTATTTCGTCCCTTTGGAGGCTTCATAGTCATTCATTTTCTTTCAGCTCCCTTTAGCTCATTTTCCTCTTTATTATCATGTTCTCTTTTCCCGCTACACAATTTATTCTTCATTTTCTTTTAATGTTTCCTCTTAGTTCTTTTCTTTTTTTTTATCTTTCATCTTCATTCTCTCCCTCACTCTTCCCGTTTTCTTCGTTTCACTTCGATACTTTTGCCACTCCATTACTGAAATGGAAAATAGACACTATTCCTAATGAAGGTGTCAATTATTGCAGCTAATAAAGGTCAGTATCAGGAAAGGAGCCGGAAAAATATGACCCTTAAAGCCCCACTGTAAATTATGAACTGTATCAGGTAAGATTAATCAAGAAACAGGACAAGTGGTTCCTGACGTGGGTCTTAGTCATATGACCCGCCGCTGCAACTTGTGGTCATCTGACCGAGGTCTTCTGCTTCAGACACAGGGACACACCAAGAAACCATAGACTAGAGGTTAGGACGAACAATGAAGCAAATTACAAAAAAAAATGCAAATTAAAAATCTGTAATGCATCCCAAAATTTAAAATGCATTCTATATTTGGACTGCATCATGAAATCGATATGTTCAGTCACCTTGCCTTGATATAAGAACAAACGTACAATACCTTGAAAAAATTTCTCCAAGGCTTAGAACTATGCATTTGTCTATATTAAACTGCGTCTTCTGCTTCTTTGATCACTGCATCAGTTTATTCAGATCTTCCTGCAGCGCTCTAATGTCCTCGTCAGAATTAATTCGACGGCCTAATTTGGTGTCATCGGCAAACTTGCGTAAGTCACTATTTATTCCCTCATCTATGTCGTTTATGTATATTGTAAACAAAGTACCCAACACTGTATTTTGCCTCTTCGTCAACCACACCTATACCGGGAATTTTTTGTATTCTGGGTACCTCTCTTTCAAGGGAGATACTTGACATTAACACACTGTCATTATTTAGTCAACAAATAATGTAAATATTACGAAAAATACCGAGTTAACAAACCATGTTACCCTTTAAGAAACAATTCCCTGAAACACATCGTCTATATTGGAAAGCGTATCTTTCATCGTCATCGTTTTCCTTCAGGGTGTAATATATCGTCATTTTGATTTCATGTCGAAGTGTTTCAATGCACGGATAAGTTTATTCGTGGGATATACCCTTGTGTAGCATCTACTTCTGGTAGCACACTGCTCCTCTCCTCTAATCCATTTACGCTACAATTTTCCCACAAAACCGGCAGCCTCAGGAACGTCCGATTTTTGTAACTTTTTCTTGTTTCCATGTGGCCCTGAAGCATCTTTAGTGATTGGAGAAAGCCTTGTGCTAGCCATTTTTTTTCCTTCCCGAAGTGTTTTGATATTCAGTTCTCATTAGCTCTGAGAATTTATTTTTGTCATTATATATATATATATATATATATATATATATATATATATATATATATATATATATATATCGTGCCGAATATGTAAAACTGGTCAATTAGCAAGAACTCATTTAAAATTAAGTCCTTACTAAAATTTACTCGTATACGTTTAAAGATATACTTTTTTCATTAATGTTGATTTAAAAATTTATAAATTTGCACCAAAAGGAACTTAGAAAACTTACCTAACCTTATTATAACAAGAACAATTTATTTTAACCTAACCCAACTAAATATATTTTAGATTTGTTTACAATAATTTAATACTAAACAAACACAGTGAAATATATTTTTTTCGTTAGGTTCAGAATGATTTTGGCGAAATTATTACATACACAAATTTTCACTTGTCCTATATGGCAAGATGAGCGTTGCTATTTAAGCCAAGATGGCAAGTTCTGCCTATTCGGCACGACATATATATATATATATATATATATATATATATATATATATATATCAGGGGACATCAATTCGATGATATCGAAAATATAAATAAATTTAAACTGACCTATGTTATACATAGCAGAACTAAGCTAGAAACATTTTTTTTATTAAGCATTACGCTACTTTAAGTTAGGTTAGGTGAGGTTTCTAAGTTATGTTTGGTCCAAAAATAGAACACTGTCAATGGAAAAAATATATCTTTGAATCTGTAATTTCGGAAAAGTCCAATCTGTAAGGTAGTTGGTCTATTCGGCTTATTAGGCTCAACATATGTATGTGTATAGCTAGATTGATAAATATTAGTATATGAATTTTGAAAGTTTTCAATATTCCTTACTAATTCATTGCGACACTACAGAGGATAAACATTGAAAACTGGGCATAAAACTCAAGACAATTATTAACAACAGTTAATGCCGTTGCGGGAAGCAAATCACTTTGCAATTCCCATCTGTGATTGCATATTGTTCAGACATTAAGATCGTCACTTACGAGGTCTTCAGAGGATCAACTTAACATACGAGTGGAGCAACACACACACAGGCCCGTCAGAGAAACACAAATGAATTATTGATTCATTTGCTTGTAAATTCACTGGGCAATTTACACAACAGAGCACTGGATATGAATGTATATCCTCCCTGGTCACTGAGAATGTAACATTCCCTGCTTATTGATAGTATTTGTCTGTCTCCTACGCAGTGTGTCTCCCAGGCAGCAGCTGTCTCCCACTCAGCGTCTGTCTCTCACGCAGCATTTGTCTAGTATACAGGACCAAAACACAGGGTGGTCAGGTGGCCATTTAGGATGTGTGGTCCAGAGCCCCCACCCAACAACATTTTCCTCCCCTCTTCTCATTTCATATATGATTACAAATGAAGTGCAAACCCACAAAGTTGGCAGGTTACCCAGAAGACCTGTCAATCACTCAAACTTCAACGTTACCAACAACGTCTCCAAGATCTTCCCAGCTGGGGATCTCAGAGACGCCGCTAGCTCCTACATCAGCATCAGAAAGCTCACCAGAAGGAAATTGAACAGCACCTCCGACACCAATGTAGGAGTTTACGTCATTCCATGTGGAGGCTGCGACAAGATCTACGAGTGAGCAAACCGCGAGGGACCTGGACACAAGGATCAAAGAGCATAACTATGCATGCATAATTGACAATAATAATGCGTGTGTCAAACTTAAACACAGTACTGGACGTGATGTAATGGCTCAGAAAACCGATGAGTTGAAGACACTTGTACAACATTTGGTTGAATATCACTTATTTGGTTATCTTATTGAGGAAACGTTTTACCAGCAAGTGCCTTCTTCAGTCCAATACAGAGAAGAACGGTGGAAGATGAGTTTGAGATAATCAGTTCTTCATCATGTAGCCGAAGTGTTCAGACCTCCGTTTTTCTCTGTAATGGATTGAAAAAGCGGCAAACAGTTTCCTCAGTAAAGATTCTCAAATGTGCACAAGCGTCTCATTCAACAGTATTGGACATCTTACGAAGAGGTATGAATCCAAACTCAATACAGTCTTTCAAAACACTGGTAGTTTCATCGCATCAAAAGTTCTGCACAAGTTAATATTACAGGACACTGCCGTAAGTTGTCTTGATATAAGAAATATTTAGCTTTATTTCATCTGACCTTACTTCGAGTACATATTCTATTACATCGAAGAAACTCCTGGTAAAATCACTTATTAGCCGTACTGTCTTCTTTAAGCACAACATGCAGGCAGTGCCGGGATTATCTGGTTCACAGTTATTACACTCAGTGACACACACACACACACACACACACACACACACACACACACACACACACACACACAAACACACATACATTAATTAAATCGGATGAAAATCAGACAGGACCACAAAGGGACCGGAACAGACTTTAAGCATCGTCCAGCAACTAGCTTCTGGAATTTAACCCCAGTGGAAGGGCAAAGAAAATCGCAGAGTATAGGCTAGGTGGCCAAAGACTGCAAACTTTACTCAAGGAAAAGGCTCTTGGGGTGAGTATAATACCGAGCACATCTGAGGCTCACATCAACCAGATAACTGCTGCAGTATATGGGCGCCTGGCAAACCTGAGAATAGCGTTCGGATACTTCAGTAAGAATTGTTTAAGACTCTGTACATCGTGTACGTCAGACCCATATTGGAGAATGCAGCACCAGTTTGGAACCCATAAGAAAGGTTAAGGGAAATCGTCCTGACGACACTGGAGGACACGAGAGTTAGGGGAGACATGATAACGACATACAAAATATTGCGAGGAATTGACAAGGTGGATAGAGACAGGATATTCCAAAGATGGGACACAGAAACATTTGGAAGTTGAAGACTCAGATGAGTCTAACGGATGTTAGGAAGTATTTCTTCAGCCACAAAGTTGCTAGGAAGTCTGGAAAGTGACGTAGTGGAGGCAGGAACCATACATAATTTTAAGACGAGGTTTGATAAAGTTCATGGAGCAGGGGGAGAGAAAGTACCTAAGTACCTAGTAGTTATCAGTGAAGAGGCGGGGCCAGGAGCAAGCACAAATAGGTGAATACACACACACACACACACACACACACACACACACACACACACACACACACACACACACACACACACACAAAATCTCTGATTCAAGGTGCCAACTTAAATTTAACCTACATATTATTTTAAAATCTCAAAGTATAAGTTTCCAACATTTGCATTCTGTGTCTTTATTCTTCTTCTATGTTACATTTTATATTGTTTTAGGCTTGTTCCAGCTCTGTATTTCCATGAAGATGGAAACTAAACGAATCCACTGGGGAAATATTCTCTTTCAATTTTCTTAAGTGGTTATTCTGCTAATGCATTGTTATGGCCTCTTGAATTATGCTTCTTCCAACCTTTTCTTGTTATAGTCAACAATCTTGCTCCATCTATTAGATTACAGTGGATGTATAGACGTAATGCAAACATGTATGGGAATCATAGTCGCAATATAATCTTGTTCTGTATATCTTTATACCGATATCACTTTATAGCTGAATTGAAATTTAACTCGGTTTAGGTAAGATATGTCAGGAAACAGGACGAGTGTTTCCTGACGTGGGTCTTAGTCATATGATGACCCGCTGCTGAAGTTTTTGGTCATACGACCGAGGCCTTCCTCTGGCTTACCGATCCACCCCTTTAAAAATTATTGTATATATATTAATTCGGTATTCTCCTCACATGATATCAATGACCAGTACTGTGACTAACTTCTCTTTCTTCGTCTGTACGTACGTTCATTACTTTTCTTACCATTCACGATCAGTGAAGTAATCCTGTTCCTCTCGTCCTCTGAACCTTTCTCAGCTTTCTTTATTCAATGACTTAGTAATTTCTATTCTTTGCAGTTCATGCTCTGGTCTTAGTTACCTGGCTAATTTCTTGAGCTCTACTCACTCTCATACTGACAAGAATTACATCTCTCCAAAACTTACTTCTCCAGTACAGACTTCCGTACTATGTCTTTCGAATATTTCTAATTCAAAGAATATCAGCAATATCTATTAGTTTTAGGACTGCTTTGTTACAGGTTCGAGTCCCAACTGGTCCCTGAGTTGTTTACAGTCGTGCTGTTCTGATTTTCGCGGATTACCAATCACCCTTTATTTATCTCTGTTCATTAAATTTGCATTTCTTCCCACTAATGCGCGTTATTCCAATCTTATTCGCATGACTTGATTGTGTAAAGTTTTATGTGATTGTTAAGTGTTTTTCATGTGTTTGTTAAGTGTGTTTCATGTGATTGTTAAGTGTGTTTCATGTGATTGTTAAGTGTGTTTCATGTGATTGTTAAGTGTGTTTCATGTGATTGTTAAGTGTGTTTCATGTGATTGTTAAGTGTGTTTCATGTGACTGTTAAGTGTGTTTCATGTGATTGAAGAGGAATTTTAAGTGACTGTGAAAACATTATTACATAATTTCGAACGTTGGGTAACATGATTGTGAACTAATTTGACGTAGTTTTGAATGTGTGTGATCGTGTGTTATGTGATTGTGAAAATGTGATATGATTATAATCGTGTGATGTGATTGTAAACGTGTGTTATGTAATTATGAATGTGTGATGTCATTGTAAACATATATAAAGTGATTGTGAATATGTGTGATGAGATTGAGAACTTGAATGTGATTGCGAAAGTTAATGTGATTTTGAGCATGTATGTGACTGTGAACGTGATGTGACTGAACATGTGTGATGTGACTATGAACATGTGTGATGTGATTGTATACGTGTTTGATGTGACTGAGAATGTGTGATGTGATTATGAACATGTGTGATGTGATTGTATACGTATTTGATGTGACTGAGAATGTGTGATGTGATTATGAACATGTGTGATGTGATTGTATACGTGTTTGATGTGACTGAGAATGTGTGATGGGATTGTGAATGTGTTTGATATAAGTCTCTACTAAAGGGTACCTGAAAGACATTCTCTCAATTATTTTTCTTTTAATTAATTTCCTTTTTTTGTTAACTTTTTCGATTGTATCTCGCTCGTAGCTCGAGAATACATCATCCCATCGCCTTCAAATTTTTAACACTTGCGTACATTAACAGTGACTAACCTCTTGAAACAACTGACATGTACACCATGTACACGTGCTCTCTGATCAAAATTATTGAGTACATTCCCAGCATCATGGAAAGATGGGGATAACTTCCAAAATCCTCAGCAGCGGAGCTTCAAACCTGCACAAAAGTTGGGAAAAATACAACGACGACAGTTGAGAGTGAAATTGAAATATCAAGGTGAAAACTGGACGATTTTAAGTGTAAACTAATGTTAAAATTTTATTCTCGTTATATCACGTTAAATAAATTTCAGTTTACCTCTTCTGAACGACTTCAGTATTTATTGACTGATGTAACTCGGGATCTGGATAGTACGTGTTGACTAACTCGGGATCTGGATAGTACGTGTTGACTAACTCAGGATCTGGATAGTACGTGTTGACTAACTCAGGATCTGGATAGTACGTGTTGACTAACTCAGGATCTGGATAGTACGTATTGACTAACTCAGTATCTGGATAGTACGTGTTGACTAACTCAGGATCTGGATAGTACGTGTTGACTAACTCAGGATCTGGATAGTACGTGTTGACTAACTCAGGATCTGGATAGTACGTGTTGACTAACTCAGGATCTGGATAGTACGTGTTGACTAACTCAGGATCTGGACAGTACGTGTTGACTAACTCAGGATCTGGACAGTACGTGTTGACTAACTCAGGATCTGGATAGTACGTGTTGACTAACTCAGGATCTGGATAGTACGTGTTGACTAACTCAGGATCTGGATAGTACGTGTTGACTAACTCAGGATCTGGATAGTACGTGTTGACTAACTCAGGATCTGGATAATACGTGTTGACTAACTCAGGATCTGGATAGTACGTGTTGACTAACTCAGGATCTGGAGAGTACGTGTTGACTAACTCAGGATCTGGATAGTACGTGTTGACTAACTCAGGATCTGGATAGTACGTGTTGACTAACTCAGGATCTGGATAGTACGTGTTGACTAACTCAGGATCTGGATAGTACGTGTTGGCTAACTCAGGATCTGGATAGTACGTGTTGGCTAACTCAGGATCTGGATAGTACGTGTTGACTAACTCAGGATCTGGATAGTACGTGTTGACTAACTCAGGATCTGGATAGTACGTGTTGACTAACTCAGGATCTGGATAGTACGTGTTGACTAACTCAGGATCTGGATAGTACGTGTTGACTAACTCAGGATCTGGATAGTACGTGTTGACTAACTCAGGATCTGGATAGTACGTGTTGACTAACTCAGGATCTGGAGAGTACGTGTTGACTAACTCAGGATCTGGATAGTACGTGTTGACTAACTCAGGATCTGGATAGTACGTGTTGACTAACTCAGGATCTGGATAGTACGTGTTGACTAACTCAGGATCTGGATGAGTACGTGTTGACTAACTCAGGATCTGGATAGTACGTGTTGACTAACTCAGGATCTGGATAGTACGTGTTGACTAACTCAGGATCTGGATAGTACGTGTTGACTAACTCAGGATCTGGATAGTACGTGTTGACTAACTCAGGATCTGGATAGTACGTGTTGACTAACTCAGGATCTGGAGAGTACGTGTTGACTAAACTCAGGATCTGGATAGTACGTGTTGACTAACTCAGGATCTGGAGAGTACGTGTTGACTAACTCAGGATCTGGAGAGTACGTGTTGACTAACTCAGGATCTGGAGAGTACGTGTTGACTAACTCAGGATCTGGAGAGTACGTGTTGACTAACTCAGGATCTGGATAGTACGTGTTGACTAACTCAGGATCTGGATAGTACGTGTTGACTAACTCAGGATCTGGATAGTACGTGTTGACTAACTCAGGATCTGGATAGTACGTGTTGACTAACTCAGGATCTGGATAGTACGTGTTGACTAACTCAGGATCTGGATAGTACGTGTTGACTAACTCAGGATCTGGATAGTACGTGTTGACTAACTCAGGATCTGGATAGTACGTGTTGACTAACTCAGGATCTGGATAGTACGTGTTGACTAACTCAGGATCTGGATAGTACGTGTTGACTAACTCAGGATCTGGATAGTACGTGTTGACTAACTCAGGATCTGGATAGTACGTGTTGACTAACTCAGGATCTGGATAGTACGTGTTGACTAACTTGATCATGTTGTAAAATAGTAAAAAAAAATATTGAAATCGTTGGAGTCAGAATCATAACTGGAGAATGATTCATTAGACTGGCTTCAAATTTTCACTTCTGTTGTGACTTCCTCAAAACAATGTTCACGCTGTCAATGGGTAATTTAAGTCCCAATTTGACAATTTTGTTAATAAATATTGCTAATCATTTTTTATTCATTTAATAAAGAATCTTTCTTTTGATTATCTGGAGAGTTTATCTGGAGAGAGTTCCGGGGGTCAACGCCCCCGCGGCCCGGTCTGTGACCAGGCCTCCTTAGGTCAGTGTCCCAGGATGCGACCCACACCAGTCGACTAACACTCAGGTACCCATTTTACTGATGGGGAACATAGACAACAGGTGGAAAGAAACACGTCCAATGTTTCTACTCTGGCTGGGAATCGAACCCAGGCCCTCACCGTGTGATGCGAGAGCGTTAACCACCAGGCCACCAGAACCCAATTTTTTTACGATACATTGTATAAGAAGGATGAGTTGGTGCAAATTTGAAATTTTACTGAAATAGTTAAAAAATCCTGGAATCCTGGAAATAAGATCACTTACTGGAAAATACCTTTTCTGATCGGTTTCAAACTTTTACCATTGCTACTCGCTTTGTGCTGAGTAAATTTCAATTTCCCAATTTTATTAAGTAATTTATTTGCAATGTCATAACTAGAGAATGCTTCTTCTGATCGACTTCAAACCCTAAATTTTGGTTTATCTTAATTAGAAGTATTTTTATATTGTTTTTGAGCTGTGTGGGTGCTAATTTAATTTTTTTTTACCAATTTGACCACACTGAAATTAAAAAAAAAAAATCTTTATAGGATTGTAGAGAATTTTAAGCAGAATTAAAATATCTAAAGAATTTTGCAAAAATATACATACAAAAATCGAGGTTAAATGGTTAGGTTAAGTTAGGTTAGGTTAGGTTCATCAGGAAACAGGACAAGTGTTTCCTGCCACTGGAGCTTTTGGTCATCTGACCGAAGCCTTCAGCTGGCTTACCGGTCCACACCTTCAAAAAGTAAGATTAATGAAATAGTCTCCTCTGATTGGAATCAAAATACCAACACCGGTGTTGGTATAGTCAACAGTGTGTGTACAACTGTCCATGATATTTTGCTAATATTAATCTACAAATGGTATAGTATTATTTTACCTTATTGCATTATTTTGCCAAGATTCTGGCCAGTAACTCTTGATTATCTTGTTTATCTGGTCATGGACCGGGCCGCGGGGGCGTTGATCCCCGGAATAACCTCCAGGTAACCTCCAGGTATTAAGATAAAATTTCAATTCCTCCCATTCCACAGGCGCTATATGACCCCTACATATTTAGCGTTTTCCTCTGATTAAAATATAACAAGTGTGGACGATGTAAATTTTCAGTGGCTGATACATCGCAAGAAATGGATGGAACGTTTGATGGGTTTGTGTAGGCGCGGATTTTGTTGGATACAGAACAACAATTGGAAGATACATCTTCTGGTCAACTTTAAATTTTTAGTGCTGACGTTTTTTCCTAAAATTAATCAATCTCTTGATGTTAGGTTGTGTAAGTTATGACGTGCCAGTCTTAATAATCAAGTGCCAGTCTTAATAATCATGTGCCAGTCTTGATAATCAAGTGCCAGTCTTAATAATCATGTGCCAGTCTTAATAATCATGTGCCAATCTTAATCATGTGCCAGTCTTAATCATGTGCCAGTCTTAATCATGTGCCAGTCTTAATCATGTGCCAGTCTTAATCAAGTTGCTTCTGTGATGTAACATCAAGATGTCTCTTCTGATCAGAAATAAGTCAGTGTTTGATTTTATTTGGTTATTCTAAGTTAAATCAACTTTATGTTCTTTTGTGTGTCAATAACATCTGTGTGCTCTCAAGACCAGTCTTATAAACTTTAATTTTATGTACACTAAACTTACTTAAAACTTATTCTCTTTAAAAGCTGGTTAAACTTGCGCAGAGAAAAGTTTGGATTGATTTTTGTCTGCGTAGGTTCCAATTTGCTTATATTTTCAATTGAGAATAAATGAAAGACTGCTTTTCGTGCGACATTTTCTGAATTTATGATATGAATAGCCTCATCCTTTCCTCTCTTATTCCCTGAGAGCGCAACAACTGACCGGTTTCAAGCTTATTGTGCTTGTGTATTTTATGAAATTAGTCTCTCTGGTCCCTCTGAAGGTTTATCAATTTTACTGAAAAAATCTGGATATTAATTTCCTTATGATGACTTGTGGATGCCTCTTCTGATTCCTTTTAAATCTTCAACACTAATATTTAACTGCATTATCAACTTATGCCGCACTCTACACTATTCCAATTGCATGGGTTGGGACACACGGTACTGGGGTGATGGAATACAGTTTTGAATGTATGTAATTATAAGCGTGTGAGATGTTATGGTGAGCAGGTTCGACGTACTTACCTATTTGTGGTTGCAGGGGTCGAGACATAGCTCCTGGCCTCGTCATTGTGAATGTGTGTGCTGTGATTTTGAACAAGTATGACGTGAGTGTGAACATATTTGTCGTGATTGTGAACATTCTTGGCAGGATTATGAGCATTTTTGACGTGACTGTGGTGAACACTGACGTGACTGTGGTGAACACTGACGTGACTGTGGTGAACACTGACGTGACTGTGGTGAACACTGACGTGACTGTGGTGAACACTGACGTGACTGTGAACACTGACATGACTGTGAACACTGACGTGACTGTGAACACTGACGTGACTGTGAACACTGACGTGACTGTGGTGAACACTGACGTGACTGGTGAACACTGACGTGACTGTGGTGAACACTGACGTGACTGTGGTGAACACTGACGTGACTGTGGTGAACACTGACGTGACTGTGAACACTGTTTAACATGGCGTACCTGTGGACGCTGATATGAATGAACAGTGACGTGACTGTGAACAGTGACGTACTGACGAGACCACTGACGTGACTGTGAACAGTGAGAGGACTGTGAACAGTGAGAGGACTGTGAACAGTGAGAGGACTGTGAACACTGACGTGACTGTGAACACTGACGTGACTGTGAACACTGACGTGACTGTGAACACTGACGTGACTGTGAACACTGACGTGACTGTGAACACTGACGTTACTGTGAACACTGACGTGACTGTGAACACTGACGTGACTATGGACAGTGATATGGCTGAACAGTGACGTGGCTGTGAACAGTGACGTGACTGTGAACACTGACGTGACTGTGAACAGTGACGTGACTGTGAACAGTGACGTGACTGTGAACAGTGACGTGACTGTGAACACTGACGTGGCTGTGAACACTGACGTGGCTGTGAACACTGACGTGGCTGTGAACACTGACGTGGCTGTGAACAGTGACGTGACTGTGAACACTGACGTGACTGTGAACAGTGACGTGACTGTGAACACTGGCGTGGCTGTGAACACTGACGTGGCTGTGAACACTGACGTGACTATGGACAGTGATATGGCTGAACAGTGACGTGACTGTGAACAGTGACGTGACTGTGAACAGTGACGTGACTGTGAACAATGAGATGACTGTGAACAGTGACGTGACTGTGAACACTGACGTGACTGTGAACAATGAGATGACTGTGAACAGTGACGTGACTGTGAACACTGATGTGACTGTGAACACTGACGTGACTGTGAACAGTGACGTGACTGTGAACACTGACGTGACTGTGAACAGTGACGTGGCTGTGAACACTGACGTGACTGTGAACACTGACGTGACTGTGAACAATGACGTGACTGTGAACAATGACGTGACTGTGAACAATGACGTGACTGTGAACAATGACGTGACTGTGAACAATGACGTGACTGTGAACAATGACGTGACTGTGAACAATGACGTGACTGTGAACAATGACGTGACTTTGAACAATGACGTGACTGTGAACAATGACGTGACTGTGAACAATGACGTGACTGTGAACAATGACGTGACTGTAAACAAAGACGTGACTGTGAACAATGACGTGACTGTGAACAATGACGTGACTGTGAACACTGACGTGACTGTGAACACTGACGTGACTGTGAACAATGACGTGACTGTGAACAATGACGTGACTGTGAACACTGACGTGACTGTGAACACTGACGTGACTGTGAACACTGACGTGACTGTGAACAATGACGTGACTGTGAACACTGACGTGACTGTAAACAATGACGTGACTGTAAACAATGACGTGACTGTGAACACTGACGTGACTGTGAACACTGACGTGACTGTAAACAATGACGTGACTGTGAACACTGACGTGACTGTGAACACTGACGTGACTGTGAACACTGACGTGACTGTGAACACTGACGTGACTGTGAACACTGACGTGGCTGTGAACACTGACGTGACTGTGAACACTGACGTGACTGTGAACAATGACGTGACTGTGAACACTGACGTGACTGTGAACAATGACGTGACTGTGTACACTGACGTGACTGTGAGAGAGTCTGATGTAATATGTAAATACAAAAATTATATATATATATATATAATTTTTCCGAACTAAAAGCTTCAATTTATGTGACTTACGTAGTGTTGTGGAAATAAATGGTATAAAATACCCACACAATGGAGACATAAACACATATGCAGTATAATGTGAGCCTTTATTAACAACGTTTCGCCCACACAGTGGGATTGATCAAGTCACAAACAGATCTGTTTGTGACTTGATAAGTCCACTGTGTGGGCGAAACATTGTCAGTAAAGGATCACATTATACTGCATATGTGTTTATATATCAATGTAATACTGTACTGATTCTATGTACACCATGTACCTAGTGTACACCATGTACCTAGTGTACACCATGTACCTAGTGTACACCATGTACCTAGTGTACACCATGTACCTAGTGTACACCATGTACCTAGTGTATACCATGTACCTAGTGTACACCATGTACCTAGTGTACACCATGTACCTAGTGTACACCATGTACCTAGTGTACACCATGTACCTAGTGTACACCATGTACCTAGTGTACACCATGTACCTAGTGTACATCATGTACCTAGTGTACATCATGTACCTAGTGTACACCATGTACCTAGTGTACACCATGTACCTAGTGTACACCATGTACCTAGTGTTCAACATGCACCTGGTGTTCAACATTTTACCTAGTGTACACCATGAACCTAGTGTTCAACATGTACCTAGAGTACACCATGTACCTAGTGTACACCATGTACCTAGTGTACACCATGTACCTAGTGTACACCATGTACCTAGTGTTCAATATTTTACCTAGTGTACACTATGTACCTAGTGTTCAACATGTACCTAGTATACACCATCGGTAGTACCTAGTGTACATGTACTTAGTGTACAACATGTAAGTACAGTACAGCATGTACCTAGTGTACACCACGAACCTAGTGTACACAATGTACCTAGTGTTCAACTTGTACCTAGTATACACCATGGGTAGTACCTAGTGTACATGTACCTAGTGTACAACATGTAAGTGCTGTACAGCATGTACCTAGTGTACACCACGAACCTAGTGTGCATGTACCTAGTGTACATGTACTAGTGTACAACACGTAGTACCTAGTGTACAATATGTAATACCTAGTGTACATGTAGTACCTAGTGTACAATATGCAATACCTAGTGTACATGTAGTACCTAGTGTACAATATGCAATACCTAGTGTACAACATGTACCTAGTATACATGTAGTACCTAGTGTACAACACGTAGTACCTAGTGTACAACACGTTGTACCTAGTGTACAATACGTAGTACCTATTGCACAATATGTAATACCTAGTGTACAACATGTAGTACCTAGTGTACAACACGTAGTACCTAGTGTACATGTGGTACCTAGTGAACATGTGCCTAGTATACACGTAGTACCTAGTGTACAACATGTGCCTAGTATACATGTAGTACCTAGTGTACAACACGTAGTACCTAGTGTACAATATGTAATATCTAGTGTACAACATGTAGTACCTAGCGTAAATATAGTACCTAGTGTACATGTAGTACCTAGTGTTCAACACGTAGTACCTAGTGTATAATATGTAATACCTAGTGTACATGTAGTACCTAGTGTACAACACGTAGTACCTTGTGTACATGTGGTACCTAGTGAACAACATGTGGTACTGAGCATAACATGTGGTGCCCAGTGTACAACATATTGTGCCCAATAAATTAGGAAGAATTCCAAGGACTCACCTTCTACCATATAAACTAAATTCTGTTTTGATTTTGTACATGTATTGAGTGTACATGTGATACTGAGAGTAGAATACAAGGTAATGAGTGCATATGGTGGAACTGAGTGCACATATGGTACTGAGTGTAAACGTAGTACTGAGTGTACACGTAGTACTGTGTGTACACGTGGCACTGAGTGTACAACATGTAGTAGTGTACAACATATGGTACTGAATGTACAGCATATAGTAGTAAGACTACATATGGTAAAGAGTGTACATGCGATAATACATGTGTGCATGTCTTTATTAGTGTACATTTGGTGCTGAGTGCACATGTAATACTGAGTGTACAACATGTGGAAATTACTATTCCATATTTGAGTACCACATATGCTGAGAGTAAAACATGTTGAAACATGTACAACATATGTGCACACCATATGACACTCTGCGTACAATATTATGTAACGAATGCATGTATTTTTTTCGATAAATATTTCAATACACTTCTGGCCTGGTGATAATAGTTTAACAGCGTTGGTTAAGCCAGTAATATTGTTAGGGATTAAATCATTGGGAATCAAGAGTCGTTATTTATACATTACGAGTGTTGCCTCTGTGTCGTGCTCCCTCTGACTGTTTACCAGATGTTATCCTATAGACCACGGTACGGGTGGCGTTTGAATCCATGGTTAGCGAGTCGTATAACTCCAGGCTAGGGCGTAAGCCACTAGGCCAGCTGGCTATAATAAGATTCATCCAAGTAGGTATATTTATACAACATAGGAGGTTAGCATGAGCCACCACTGTGAATCTCCCTGGCGGGAGATTCATCTGCAAAAATTGCATTTGTGGTCACAGTGGTGACCCATGCTAACCTCCCTATGGTGTATAAATATATTTAGTTGGATGAATCTATAGTAACCAGCTAGTCCAGTGGCTTACACAGTGGCCTCCAGTTTTACACCTTACTCTCCATGGATTTAAATCCCACCAGTACTGTGGAATTTAAATTCTTGTTTGCAATCGTATTACGAGTTTTTCCTACCTTCGTAGCCATCCTGGGGGTAGATTTCTTTATTGTCTGCCTGATCAGTTAGGCTGTTGTATTGTAGCGGCTATAAAATGCACTAAAGAATCTATATTTCTGTAAATAAGTTTGAAGTCGATAAAAAGAAACGTTCTTCAGTTAACGCACGGATATCAACAATGCAAGTACAGTGGACCCCCGGTTAACGAACTTTTTTCATTCCAGTAGTATGTTCAGGTGCCAGTACTGACCGAATTTTTTCCCATAAGGAATATTGTGAAGTAGATTAGTCCATTTCAGACCCCCAAACATACACGTACAAACGCACTTACATAAATACACTTACATAATTGGTCGCATTTGGAGGTGATCGTTAAGCGGGGGTCCACTGTATATTAATTATGTTAGTATTTAATTAAGTTTGCATCCCATGATCACTCTGACTCTTCCATTAAGGAAGAGACACTAGCATTATAGATTTGAAGCTGAACGGAAGAAGCATTATCTAGATTGTGACACTTGAGCAACATGAGAGAAGCTTTACTGGAG
Organism: Cherax quadricarinatus; assembly: GCF_026875155.1. Classification (NCBI taxonomy): domain Eukaryota; kingdom Metazoa; phylum Arthropoda; class Malacostraca; order Decapoda; family Parastacidae; genus Cherax; species Cherax quadricarinatus. Next base: position 21,126,099 of record NC_069465.1, read on the forward strand.
AAACGTAGCTTTACTGGAGAAACGTTTCGGCAGATTGTAATAATGTTGTAAAATTACCGACAATATGCAAAGTAAAAGGACACAAGTGTAACTAATGTGACATTTTATTGTGGCAACGTTTCGCTCTCCAGGAGCTTTGTCAAGCCGTTACGGCTTAATAAAGCTCGTGGAGAGCGAAACGTTTCCACAATAAAATGTCACATTAGTTGCACTTGTGTCCTTTTACTTTACAAGAAACGTTTCGCCACACAGTGGCTTCATCAGTCCATCACACTTGTGGAAAGTACTTTCCACAAGTGTGATGGACTGAACACATCTATTCCAGGCTGAGGGACTGATTACTTCTAACTCCTCCTCTCCTTACACCTTTCTACTTTGTATTGGACTGATGAAGCCACTGTGTGGCTTCAGTAAAGATTCCCATATGTTGCATAAATGTCGGAATCTTCAACTTGTCGGTTTTAAACCATTTATCACTGGCATTTTCTAGTTTTTGAGCTGAATCCCTCTATTTCACATACGTTTTACCTCATCAGTCTAAATGTATTGAATAAATACGTTTTACCTCAACAGCCTAAATTTATTGAATATCAAATACGTTTTACCTAAACTTTCTAAATTTATTGAATATCAAATACGTTTTACCTAAACTTTCTAAATTTATTGAATAACAAATACGTTTTACCTAAACTTTCTAAATTTATTGAATAACAAATACGTTTTACCTAAACTTTCTAAATTTATTGAATAACAAATACGTTTTACCTAAACTTTCTAAATTTATTGAATAACAAATACGTTTTACCTAAACTTTCTAAATTTATTGAATATCAAATACGTTTTACCTAAACTTTCTAAATTTATTGAATAACAAATACGTTTTACCTAAACTTTCTAAATTTATTGAATAACAAATACGTTTTACCTAAACTTTCTAAATTTATTGAATAACAAATACGTTTTACCTAAACTTTCTAAATTTATTGAATAACAAATACGTTTTACCTAAACTTTCTAAATTTATTGAATAACAAATACGTTTTACCTAAACTTTCTAAATTTATTGAATATCAAATACGTTTTACCTAAACTTTCTAAATTTATTGAATAACAAATACGTTTTACCTAAACTTTCTAAATTTATTGAATAACAAATACGTTTTACCTAAACTTTCTAAATTTATTGAATATCAAATACGTTTTACCTAAACTTTCTAAATTTATTGAATATCAAATACGTTTTACCTAAACAGACTAAATTTATTGAATATCAAATGCGTTTTACCTAAACTTTCTAAATTTATTGAATATCAAATACGTTTTACCTCAACAGTCTAAATTGATTGTATATCCTGTTTGCCATTGTGTTGCAGTGTCTGGCACAGTGAATATTCTCAGTCCTATAAGATGATTGACCCACTGATCACTGAAACTGTTATGATGAAAGTCAAGATATTATATGGAAATATACACTGCTTTTTAAAAGTAAAACTGATAAGTTGGCACACTCGAACAGCAATTCCAATCCTCTTCTATACAGACTACACAAGTGTTGAAGGTTTGAAGGCGATCAGAAGAAACATTCTTAAGCCATTGCTCGGGAATCAGAACCTGGAAATAGTTCATATAACTCTGACCAGAGGGCATGCATACACCAACAGTTAAATGAACCTTTTCCCTAGTTACAGTACATAAGGGTTGAAAATTTGAAGCCGGTCGGATGAGGCATTCTCAAGTTATAAACGAAAATCTGAGGAAAAAATTAGGTAACCACCTTAAGCTAACCACATAGGGATACTTAACTAAATGGCGCGTTGCTGAGTATGTAATTCAAGCTGTTCCACTGTAACTAGTCTTGTACCACTGTAACTTCTCCAGTACCACTGTAACTTCTCTAGTACCACTGTAACTTCTCCAGCACCTCTGTAACTACACTTGAAACCTATTTTTATCTACACTCTACTGTATTACACTGTTAAAATTGTCTGTTATACAAGGATCACTAAGAATACAACCCTCTTAAACACTAGCATCAAGGGATATACAAATCTAGTGAATATATAAATATACACAAGAGTACATGCACCTCTGAGCGAATGAACATCACGGTATGTGTATCTGAGTACATGTACCTCCGAGTGTATGTTCTTCTCAATGCTTGTACCATATGTCAGTGTGTACCTGAGAGTTCACTCATCCATGTAAGTGTAAGTGCTTGCTGCACCTGCTCGTCTACCCTCAATCTATGAAAGAATAAAGACTTATGCAGAGTAGCCTTTTATTATGGCAACTTATCGCTCTGTGCAGATATTTATTATTATCTTCATACAACTATATTACTGAGCCAAACGTTGTGAGAATTAAAACGTTCTGCCCGAAATGCCTTGGAATGATAGTGGCTTTCTTTGTGCCCATCAAATTATGATATGTAAACACACACTGTAACCTTCGCAAAGAACCAGTTTTGTTTCTGATTTGATTTTTTAGGCAGTACGACGCTTCAGTCTGGCTTGAGTCTCTCTCCACTGCTATTTCCAGTAAAATAACAGTTTGTTCTGAACATATTCTGGTGCGAGTATAAAATAAATGTCATCACAATGATATATATTTATAAATCCTCTAATTAAACAGATAAGTACAAAAAATATGTATATATATATATATACTGCATTGATGGTGTTAGCTGGAGTGTAAAGCAACCTTGGCACTTGTCTGGCCTGAGGGATGGAGGATGAGGGAGCCAAGGAAGAAGATGGAAGGGGGTGGGGTATTCATTGGAGGGAGGGTGGGGAGATGGAAAGTGAGGGGAGGGAGAGGGGAGAGTGAGAGAAAGATATTAAAGGGACACTATCCCTCTTAATATTAAGGATTACACTGTCTCTCAAGGAATCAAGGAAATAGTCACAAACTTGTAGACTAATTTACTAAGCACATAAACTGCAAGAAGCAGAGACACACTCAACGTCATTAATTGCAAGAACTGTCGGAGGTGACAGTAAGACAGGAGAGGTATATCTCTTTCTTAAATCCCTTGATGAAAAAAAAGCTATAAGGTCAGTCAGTGTGAGCCCAAGACTTCTGAGATGTTATGCAGACTTGGCGGGGAGGAACGAAGGGAGTGAGGAGAGAATGATGTATGGATGGTGGGAAGGAAGGAGGGAGGGAAGAAGGGAAGGGAGAAGGAAAGAAGGGAGGGAAGAAGGAAAGGAAGGAAGGAGGGAGGGATGGAAGGAGGTTGCAACAGTGATACTTGTGTACACAAATAACCTGCACATAGGAGAGAGGAGCTTACGACGATGTTTCAATCCGACTTGGACCATTTACAGTCACACTAACAGGAGGGAGAGAAGCCAGCTGGCAGAGACGGGACAAGAGAGGTGGTAGCAGTGGTAGAGTAAGGCAGCTCCTCTCTCCTATGTGCGGGTTATTTGTGTATTGTTCCAGATATGGTTTTGCTCCTTTTCGTTCTTCATACTTGTGTAGTACACTAATGTAGATAGATATTTCCACCCATATTATAATTAGGCTCTCTCGCTAGCGATGACGTCACGCCATCTCATGAACTTGCGAGTTAGTCTAGAGGCCTCTGCCTCATTCCTCGGCTAGGCTTACAAGACGGTGGATAGGCTGGCCTGGGACCTCTCTTAAAATATCTGAAATATGCGCCTCCCTAACTACCTACAAGTGTTTTCCATCCCTCGAAATATCCCCTACGAACCCCTACAACAGAAGGAGGGAAGAAGGGAGGGAGGAATGAATGGATGCACACACGCAACAGATAAATGATTTTTTTTACCATTATTTTACAGGAGTAATAAGACACGAGTTTATTTGATATTGTGTCTCCATATTGTAAAGTGTTAATTAGTTAATTTATGAAATGGCTAACATTTATGAAGGTACAACTTTGCCCAGTGGAGTCTGAAGGAGCCATCTGTGATGTTGTGCTTACAGGATGACAGCAGTTTACTGGATGATGTTTCGGGGTCACCACCGGCGTCTGGACAGGCTCCAAGTGCACCACATACCAGCCGTTCAGCCGGCACAGCTAAGGAAGGGAAGGTCGAATGGAAGGATGGAGAGAGAGAGAGAGAGAGAGAGAGAGAGAGAGAGAGAGAGAGAGAGAGAGAGAGAGAGAGAGAGAGAGAGAGAGAGAGAGAGAGAGAGAGATGGTTGGGTGGATGGAGACCGAGGGAGGCAAGGATAATATCTTTATTTCCACAAGTACATGTACAAGGTATACAGTCCTGACATAAATGACATACTACTGTATAGAAAGCCGCTTGTTATACAGAGCATTTCGGGCAAGTTAGGTCAGTTTTGTCCCAGGATGCGACCCACACCAGTCGAGTAAAACCCAGGTACCCATTTTACTGATGGATGAACATGGACAACCGGTGTAAGGAAACACGCCCAATGTTTCCATCCTTGCCGGGAATCGAAACTAGACCCCTCAGCGTGTGAAGCGAGAGCTTTGCCTATCAGGCCACAATCCTGGATGGATGGATGGGTGATGATGGGGATGGAGGGAAGCGGGGAGAGAAAGTGATACAGAGAGGAATCAAGGGATGGAGTAAGGGAAGACTGAATGAATGGAGGGAGGGAGAGATGGCTAGAAAAAGGCACTGAGGCAGGGAATGAGGCAGAGATTGTTGAATTGATTGATTTTTTTTATTAACGTCATTAGGGGCCTACACCTAATTACCTTCAGGTGGCAATGGGACTTTCTTAGGTAACACTGGCTAACTTTTTTCAACGGTGTCTGACATTCCAACAGGACTGGAGTTTTCCTAACACAAAGTTCTACCAAGGATGCAACTCACAAGAGTCGGCTAACACAGTGATGCCCATTTTTACTGCTAGGTGGGCAGGGGCAGGGGCTTATATAATCCCCTCACCAGGGAATCGAAGCCATAACCTTACATCCCACTGAGCTACACGGTACCCCAAGATGGATGGGGGAAAGGGAGGGAAAAACCTGGGAGAAAAAATGGGCAGGAAATGAGTGAGAGAGAGAGAGAGAGAGAGAGAGAGAGGATGGAGGCACACTTACAGGATAATACTAGAGAGAAGTCAGGGGAGCACCCACCCACACACCACCACCCGTTATCACTGAGCTAGCCAAGGGGCGTGAATGGTCTGCCAATATTTGTCTACACGTGTTGCTTTACTGAAACAAATCTGTAGTTATCTATTGGTTTTACTGCCTTCCCATTCTCCAGAACATTACTGCAATGTTGGCAGCAATCAAGCGTGATCTGCACCATCAATGTTCACCTAGTAACTCACCCAGGCTCGTCTTACTAATTCTTCACTCGACCATGTAAATGTTGATCACACTAAAAATAACTCTAGTGATAGAAAAGTGCGTAAAAATTAACTAGACGAAGACAGTGCTTTTATATATATATATATATATATTATATATATATATATATATATATATATATATATATATATATATATATATATATATATATATATATATATTCCTGTGGGAGGAAAATAGATGTTAAGCAATGGGTGTCTCTTACTTCGTTTTGTCATACAAATATTAGATCACTTTAATAACAATACTGAAAAAGTAGTATTAAACTGTATAAGTATAAAATATATATGTAGCACCAGACTAAATTAAAATTTCATACAAGGTAATAGCAAGATAAAAGCTTGACTGATATTAAAGATTACTAGGATTATCACACAGAAAGCACTCACGTCGCCAACGTCAGGGATAACTGGTGTGAGTCCAGCCTTAGGTCAGACATGACAGACCAGCCACTAATACAAACACGTTGACTCTCCCGTGTGACTGTGTGTGTGTGTGAAATTAATACGGTCATGACCAAATTCAGTCGTTCACACATAAGACCACCTAAAGGTCAGCTGAATCTTAAATGGGTGACATTTGCCGAAATCTGTTAAAAACACTGAAGACCTTGTTCACTAGTCTTGCTGAATATGATGTATTCACTACTGAGGACCACGTAACACTAGAGGATCTTGTTCATTAGTCTTATTGTGGATGTACTTTGGGGCCTCGTAACACTGAAGATGTTGTGGTCTTACTGTGGATGCCAGGGACCCACTTTGGGCTCGTAACACGAGATGTGGGCTTACTGTGGATGCCAGGGACCCACTTTGGGGCCTCGTAACACTGAAGATGTTGTGGTCTTACTGTGGATGCCAGGGACCCACTTTGGGGCCTCGTAACACTGAAGATGTTGTGGTCTTACTGTGGATATTGGACGCACTTTGTGATCTCATCCGTTTTTCATATCCTTAATACATGTTTCTTTCTAGTGTCAATCAGCTAAGTATATTTCTTAGGTGTTTTTTACCTGCTGCAGTTCTGTTGCAGAGCATTGGAGGAAGGGAGTGAGGGAGGGAGAGAGAGAGAGAGAGAGAGAGAGAGACGGGAGGGAAGAGTGGGACTACTCGATATAACGGAGATGTAACAAGATGACTGACCTCTACAGGGAAAATGTAGACAGGAAGTTGAATGACAAGAGAATGTAGACAGAATGACAATAGAATGTAGACAGAACAAGTGACAAGAGAATGTTGACTGAAGAATGTAGACAGGAGAATGATTGAGAGAATGTATGACAGGAGCATGTTGACAGGAGGATGAATGACAAGAGAAAATAGACAGAAGAATGAGTGACAGTGACAACGGTAATTTACAATCCTTTACTGAACAAAAGAGACAGCAGGAGTATAAACAAGATGACAGACTGATTCAAGTGCTAGAAGATGTTGCATAACCACCACCAGACTGAGATGTGAAAACACTGATCTCGGGAATCTTTCTCTCATAAAAAATAGTGGCATGGCAAGAGGAAGATGAGTAAGACATCTGCTGCCTCTGTATCTGGCTGATGAAGCCTACAACGTAGGCGAAACGTTGCAATAATAAAGATAATGCAACTGTTACTTGTCTCTATCCCGAAACGTTTCGCCTACACAGTAGGCTTCTTCAGTCGAAGACAGAGGAGGTAGCTGAAGCAGTAGAGATGTAAAGACGATGTAATCAGTCCATCACCCTTTAGGACGTAGTTTTGAGGTGGTCAGTCCCTCAGCCTGGAAAAGAGTTCTGCTCCATAATCTGGAACAACGTGAAGCTGAAGCAACGGAATGGAGACTTATATACTCTCAAGATGAGACTAAGAAAATATTGATGACAAGAGGCGGAGTCCACTAGCAGAAGTAACAATGTAATCATTGAGTGGCAGTGTAACAAAATTACTGAGTAGGTCTCTCTCACATCAAACACTTCTTACTCGTTACTAGCGGCAGACAATAAAGGTGTGTTGATGTGTCTGAGTGTTGTGTTCCTGTGTCTGAGTGTTGTGTTGCTGTGTCTGAGTGTTGTGTTGCAGTGTCTGACAGTGTTATGTTGCAGTGTCTGAGTGTTGCTGTGTCTGAGTGTTGTGTTGCAGTGTCTGAGTGTTGTGTTGCTGTGTCTGAGTGTTGTGTTGCTGTGTCTGAGTGTTGTGTTGCTGTGTCTGAGTGTTGTGTTGCAGTGTCTGAGTGTTGTGTTGCTGTGTCTGAGTGTTGTGTTGCTGTGTCTGAGTGTTGTGTTGCTGTGTCTGAGTGTTGTGTTGCTGTGTCTGAGTGTTGTGTTGCTGTGTCTGAGTGTTGTGTTGCTGTGTCTGAGTGTTGTGTTGCTGTGTCTGAGTGTTGTGTTGCTGTGTCTGAGTGTTGTGTTGCTGTGTCTGAGTGTTGTGTTGCTGTGTCTGAGTGTTGTATTGCTGTGTCTGAGTGTTGTGTTGCTGTGTCTGAGTGTTGTGTTGCAGTGTCTGAGTGTTGTGTTGCTGTGTCTGAGTGTTGTGTTGCTGTGTCTGAGTGTTGTGTTGCAGTGTCTGAGTGTTGCTGTGTTCTGAGTGTTGTGTTGCTGTGTCTGAGTGTTGTGTTGCTGTGTCTGAGTGTTGTGTTGCAGTGTCTGACAGTGTTATGTTGCAGTGTCTGGGTGTTGCTGTGTCTGAGTGTTGTGTTGCTGTGTCTGAGTGTTGTGTTGCAGTGTCTGAGTGTTGTGTTGCAGTGTCTGAGTGTTGTGTTGCTGTGTCTGAGTGTTGTGTTGCAGTGTCTGACAGTGTTATGTTGCAGTGTCTGAGTGTTGCTGTGTCTGAGTGTTGTGTTGCAGTGTCTGACAGGGTTGTGATACAGTGTCTGACAGTGATGCGTTGCAGTGTCTGACAGTGTTGCGTTGCAGTGTCTGACAGTGATGCTTTGCAGTGTCTGACAGTGTTGTGTTGCAGTGTCTGACAGGGTTGTGATACAGTGTCTGACAGTGATGCGTTGCAGTGTCTGACAGTGTTGTGTTGCAGTGTCTGACAGGGTTGTGATACAGTGCCTGACAGTGTTGTGTTGCAGTGTCTGACAGGGTTGTGATACAGTGTCTGACAGTGATGCGTTGCAGTGTCTGACAGTGTTGTGTTGCAGTGTCTGACAGGGTTGTGATACAGTGTCTGACAGTGATGCGTTGCAGTGTCTGACAGTGATGCGTTGCAGTGTCTGACAGTGATGCGTTGCAGTAGCTGACAGTGTTGTGTTGCAGCGTCTGACAGTGATGCGTTGCAGTAGCTGACAGTGTTGTGTTGCAGCGTCTGACAGTGATGCGTTGCAGTGTCTGACAGTGATGCGTTGCAGTGTCTGACAGTGATGCGTTGCAGTAGCTGACAGTGTTGTGTTGCAGCGTCTGACAGTGATGCGTTGTGTCAGTAGCTGACAGTGTTGTGTTGCAGCGTCTGACAGTGATGCGTTGCAGTGTCTGACAGTGATGCGTTGCAGTGTCTGAGAGTGATGCGTTGCAGTGTCTGACAGTGTTGCGTTGCAGTGTCTGACAGTGATGCGTTGCAGTGTCTGACAGTGATGCGTTGCAGTGTCTGACAGTGATGCGTTGCAGTGTCCGACAGTGTTGTGTTGCAGTGTCTGACAGTGATGCGTTGCAGTGTCTGACAGTGATGCGTTGCAGTGTCTGACAGTGATGCGTTGCAGTGTCTGACAGTGATGCGTTGCAGTGTCTGAGAGTGATGCGTTGCAGTGTCTGACAGTGATGCGTTGCAGTGTCTGAGAGTGATGCGTTGCAGTGTCTGACAGTGATGCGTTTGCAGTGTCTGACAGTGATTGCGTTGCAGTGTCTGACAGTGATGCGTTGCAGTGTCTGACAGTGATGCGTTGCAGTGTCTGACAGTGATGCGTTGCAGTGTCTGACAGTGTTGTGTTGCAGTGTCTGACAGGGTTGTGATACAGTGTCTGACAGCATTACCACTACCAGGATAACAACTACCACTGTCACCATAATCACTACCACTACATCCACTACCAGCATAACCACTACCACTGCTACATCCACTACTAGCATAACCACTACCAGCATAACCACTACCACTACCAGCATAACCACTACCACTATCAGCATAACCGCTACCATTACATCCACTACCAGCATAACCACTACCACTACCAGCATAACCACTACCAGCATAAACACTACCACTACATCCACTACCAGCATAACCACTACCACTACCAGCATAACCACTACCACTATCAGCATAACCGCTACCACTACATCACTACCAGCATAACATACGACTACCAGCATAACCACTACCACTATCAGCATAACCGCTACCACTACATCCACTACCAGCATAGCCACTACCACTACTACATCCACTACCAGCATTACCACTACCAGCATAACTACCGCTATCAGCATAACCACTACCACTACATCCACTACCAGCATAGCCACTACCACTACTACATCCACTACCAGCATAACCACTACCACTAAGAGCATAACCATTACCACTATCAGCATTACCACTGCCACTACATCCACTACTAGCATAACCACTACCACTATCAGCATAACCACTACCACTACATCTACTACCAGCATAACCACTACAACTACTACATCCACTACCAGCATAACCACTACCACTACTACATCCACTACCAGCATAATCACTACCACTACTACTACTACTACTACTACTACTACCACTACCAGCATAACCACTACAACTACTACATCCACTACCAGCATAACCACTACCACTACTACATCCACTACCAGCATAATCACTACCACTACTACTACTACTACTACTACCACTACCAGCATAACCACTACAACTACTACATCCACTACCAGCATAACCACTGCCACTACCAGTATACTACCACTATCAGCATAACCACTACCACTACATCCACTACCACTAGCATACCACTAAACTCAGCATAACCACTACAACTACTACATCCACTACAGCATAACCACTACCACTACTACATCCACTACCAGCATAATCACTACACTACTACTATCCACTAATCAGCATAACCACTCAACTACTACTCCACTACAGCATAACCACTGCCACTACCAGTATAACTACCACTATCAGCATAACCACTACCATACATCCACTACCAGCATAGCCACTACACTACTACCAGCATAACCACTACAACTACTACATCCACTACCAGCATAACCACATACCACTACTACATCCACTACCAGCATAAACACTACCACTACTACATCCACTACCAGCATAACCACTACCACTACTACATCCACTACCAGCGTTACCACTACCAGCATAATCACTACCACTACTACTACTACCACTAACAGCATAACCACTACCACTACTACATCCACTACCACCATAATCACTACCACTACTACCACTAACAGCATAACCACTACCACCACTACTACTACCACCAGCATAACCACTACTACTTCCACTACTAGCATAACAATTACAACTACTACTACCACTACTAGCATAACCACTACCACTACTACTTCCACTACCAGTCGCTTCTGGGTAATGGCTAGTTAATAAGGATGAAAGCCTGTCGACTACACAAGGGTCATAAAGCCTGCTAGGTAATCTTCTCACCACCAGAAAAGAATACTTTAATCCTTCAAATAAGGATTAAAGTAATCACTCGTCATGTATATTCTGAAAGACATGCATCTCTCAGGGTATATATCCTCAGAATCACTACTGAGAAAACACTGACGGTTACTCTGAGGATAAGACGTCACATGTCACCCTTATACCGGCGGAAGATTTTCTGAAGTGAGCTCAACAAGCTGTGTGCTCGTGCCTTCAACAAGCTGTGTGCTCGTGCCTTCAACAAGCTGTGTGCTCGTGCCTTCAACAAGCTGTGTGCTCGTGCCTTCAACAAGCTGAGTGTCGTGCCTTCAACAAGCTGTGTGCTCGTGCCTTCAACAAGCTGAGTGCTCGTGCCTTCAACAAGCTGAGTGCTCGTGCCTTCAACAAGCTGAGTGCTCGTGCCTTCAACAAGCTGAGTGCTCGTGCCTTCAACAAGCTGTGTGCTCGTGCCTTCAACAAGCTGAGTGCTCGTGCCTTCAACAAGCTGTGTGCTCGTGCCTTCAACAAGCTGTGTGCTCGTGCCTTCAACAAGCTGTGTGCTCGTGCACTCAAGCTGTGTGCTCGTGCACTCAACTTTCAGTCCAAAACCTGTGAATAGTTTTAATTTACATAAGATTAAAAGAAATTGTCTCTATTTACACAAACCAACAACCTCCCTAGAGGGGCAGACAACACACTCACTGACAGACATCAACACACTCACTGACAGATATCAACACACTCACTGACAGACATCAACACACTCACTGACAGACATCAACACACTCACTGACAGACTCAACACACTCACTGACAGACATCAACACACTCAATGGACAGGCATCAACACACTCACTGACAGACATCAACACACTCACTGACAGACATCAACACACTCACTGACAGACATCAACACACTCACTGACAGACATCAACACACTCAATGACAGATATCAACACACTCACTGACAGACATCAACACACTCAATGACAGATATCAACACACTCACTGACAGACACACAGTAACAAGGGGACACAGTTGGAAGTTGAAGACACAGATGAATCACAGGGATGTTAGGAAGAATTTCTTCAGCCACTGAGTAGTCAGTAAGTGGAATAGTTTGGGAAGCGATGTAGTGGAGGCAGGATCCATACATAGCTTTAAGTAGAGGTACGATAAAGCTCACGGTTCAGGGAGAGTGACCTAGTAGCGATCAATGAAGAGGCGGGGCCAGGAGCTCGGACTCGACCCCCGCAACCTCAACTAGGTGAGTACATCAACACACTCTGACTCAATGACAGATATCAACACACTCACTGACAGATATCAACACACTCACTGACAGATATCAACACACTCACTGACAGATATCAACACACTCACTGACAGATATCAACACACTCACTGGCAGATATCAACACACTCACTGACAGATATCAACACACTCACTGACAGATATCAACACACTCACTGACAGACAACAACACACTCACTGACAGACATCAACACACAGACAACAACACACAGACAACAACACACAGACAACAACACCCTGCTTCTGTAGTCTCGACATTTTCTAGCACCTTAGCCATACTTGATATTATTCAACGAGAGACTTGCGTATACTTCATGGCTTGCTGTAAATTTCAATTCTTGTTTATTGCACATACATTTGCAGTTTTCCGTCTGTCTGGCAGCCTCCCAGTTTCTATCAACTTGTAAATAATAGCAAAGTTGCGGCACAGTTCATTTGAGCCTCGCAAATACCGAAGGTGATAGCGTGTTTGATCCCACTGTTGTTGATGTATCTTACCTCTTGTGATGCTTTCTCACTTCCACCTTTGTTGTTACAACATTCAATTATCATTGGTGCTCGTTCCTTCCTCCGCTACTTCGTCCTCTCTCTCTCTCTCTGTCTCTCTCTCTCTCTCTCTCTCTCTCTCTCTTCCTCTCTGTAGCCTAAATTTGCATATGGCCTCATTTTATATGTAACTGTTGATCCGGTAACAAATTCAATTATGAGAGAGAGAGAGAAAGATAAATAAGTTCGTGAGTGAATGAGCGAGTGATTACTCAATAAGTGGGTTGAGTGTCTGAGTCAATAAGTTGTGCGAGTGAAAAAGAGAGCTGTTGTATGAGAGTGAATAAGAGTGTGAGTGAGTGAATAATAGTGTGAGTGAGTGAATAAGAGTGCGAGTCAGTGGGTGAGTAACAGCACTTGATGAGTGTGGTATTGGGTTTACAAGTGAAGGTAATCAGCAATAATTTCCCTCCCGGGAATATACAACTTCACCTCCTTCCAATTATCCAGGTTAAATCATCTAATATTTACACGAGTTCCACTGTCCAACACGCTTTATTTTTCTCGCTAAAGTTCAGATTTACTCTGGCTATTTTTTTCCCCACCCAACAGCAGAGAACAGGATGTGATGTTATAACATGTAGCTGCTATATTTGCTGTCTTGAATAAACTAAAATACATTGCTGTCTCTCCGCTCGCTCGTTATATAATGTTATTGTTATTGAAATCGAAGTAATGAATCTAATTTAGAAGCGCATTCTCCATCCCGCCTAGGATTTACTGTATTGAAGTTTCTGAACTCTAGTTTTGGAGGTGTTTATGTAAATTAAGTAGGAGGGATTTGCCTTTGCTGTCCAGAGTTTAGTTATTCTGTTCTTGCTTCCTTCTCTGTTCTTCTTTCCCTTCACCGCAACGTCTTCCCGTCACCGCGTCCCTTCTCCGCCACAACGTCTTCAACACAACATTGATATCTTGTCTCATCCTATTCTTTAATATTTGTTTACACAAGTTACCCTTTTATCACATTCTCTTCCTTCAGCTCTGCCCATCAAAACTGTCGAAATTTGGCAGACACATAAGGGGATTAACTCGATTCACCTGAGTGTCTTCATGATGGATCTTGCTAAGCTACTCGAGTCAAAATCCTGATAACCTGGGCCATGGTGTTACATTAATTTTGTTCAAAATGGTATAAAACTCCGAGAAATTGAAGATTAGATACATGTGCAAGAGCCGAGTATCTTTATTAATGGTTTAGGAAAACACGCAAACAAACACTAGGACATATTTATCAGAAAACGTTTCGGTCCTGGGACCTTGATCACTGCTAACATACAGAGGTTAAAAGGACGGTATACATGTAAGACCAAAGATGTGCTGTATACCAGGCTGTGGGACTGACAACCTCAAGTACTTTTCTCCAAGGTTGATGGACTGATTACATCATCTATATGGATTGGGTGTAGCTAATCCCAACAGCCTGGCTGATCAAGCTATCAATTAGGAGCTCTCGCTTAGGGCCAGGCCGCGTTGGTGTCGATCATCAGCATCAACAACAGATAGCTAACAGGTAGATGGTTCTGAGTCTACCGACGTGATGAGTTATTACAAATAACTCCGTTAAAAAAATTATGTTCATAACCATAATTTTTAAAGGGGGTGGATTGGTAAGCCAGCGGAAGGCCTCGGTCAGACGATCAAAACCTGCAGTGGCGGAAACATTTGTCAGGATACATTTGTCCTGTTTCCTGACAAGTAGTACGTATCCTAATCTAACCTAACCTAAACTAACCTAACCTAACCTAACTTAGCCTAAACTAACCTAACCTAAACTCCGTCATGGCCTTGTGTCGACATGCAAAAGTACCAGACTCACCTGATTAACGAATAACTACGGGAATATTAATTCACCCACTATCTTCTCCCACTAACCACACACAAACTCAGGTCCACGAGTAACGTAGCGAAGAGCACCCAAACACTGTCTCTCTTACGTTCCTTTGCCATCTTAAGTCACCAAACACTAATTATCTTCATTATATGCTGCATGTCTCCTCGACTACTTAATTTATCTGGAGACTGTTACTACCTTAATTCAGGAGGGTGGAGAGACACAGGTGCAGTGTATCAGGAGGATGACGAGACACAGGTGCAGAGACAGTGTATCAGAAAGGTGAAGAGACACCGGTGTAGAGATAGTGTATCAGGAAGGTGGAGAGAGACAGGTGTAGAGACAGTGTATCAGGAGGGTGGAGAGAGACAGGTGTAAAGACAGTGTATATGGAGGGTGACGACACACAGTTGTAGAGACAGTGTATCAGGAAGGTGGAGATAGACAGGTGTAGAGACACTGTATCAGGAGGGTGACGAGACACAGTTATAGAGACAGTGTATCAGGAGGGTGACGAGACACAGTTATAGAGACAGTGTATCAGGAGGGCGACGAGACACAGGTGTAGAGACAGTGTCTCTCAGACACACACACACTTGGTCACTCAAATTAACTATGTTGATTTTACTCTACCTTTTCTCTCACCTTAATTTCTTAATATTTTCATATTTTTCAGATCCTCTTCTCTTTAAGTGAGATTAAGAAAATTTATGTTAAGTTAGGTTATGTTACGTCCCTTTAAGTTTATTTAAGTTACGTGAGATTGGCGCAGGTTAGTGTACGTATTGGTGATTAAAACCTAGGTTAGGTTAGATTAGGTTATACTGGGTTAGGTTAATTTATGTTAATATGATATAGGTTATGTTACAAACACCTATATAAACGTCTGTTTACCAACAAATAAACAAATTAGAGAAAGCAGTTGCAAAGCGTTTGAGAACGAGGTGACCGAGATAAAACAAGCGACGTTCAGATCTGAACGTTTATTGCTGGCGGTGCCAAAAGATCTTGGTTAAGACCACATAATATTGGGCCCAGATAACAACAACAACAACAATAATAATAATAATAATAATAATAATAATAATAATAATAATAATCTTTATTTTTTCAAGTACGTGATAACTTATACAGACCATAGTTGACATCAGTGACATGCTACATAGAAAGTCCCTTGCTATGCAGAGCATTTCGGGCAAATTAGATCGATTTTGTCCCCAGGGTACGACCCACACCAGTCGGCTAATACCCAGGTAACTATTTACTGCTGGGTGAACAGGGACAGCAGGTGTCTGAAGGAAACACGTCCAAATGTTTCCACACGTACCAGGAATCTTACCACGGACCTCGATAAGTCTTATGATCCAGGCTGGTTAACACTGTGACCCTTACCACGGTTGCCCTGGCACATCCCTTAGCTTCCTTCAGTGAGAGTGCCTTGATGCTGGGTACTGGCTCTTGATCCGAGGAATCCAACACATCTTCATGTTGCTGCAGGCACACTTAACTCAGTTCTCACACCTCATACCATCATTTCTTCTTCATGTTGCTGCTCACCTCATACCATCATATCATCATGTTGCTGCTCACCTCATACCATCATATCATCATGTTGCTGCTCCCTCATACCATCATATCATCATGTTGCTGCTCTCTCATACCATCATATCATCATGCTGCTCATGCTCACCCTTTAATTCTGCCCTCACACCTCATCCGTGCCTTTCATTATCATTCTCACTGGCTGACCACCATAGCATTCTATCATGTTTTGTGCTACCTCATACCATCATATCATTCATGTTGCTGCTCAACTCATACCATCATTCATCATGTTGCTGCTCTCTCATACCATCATATCATCATGTTGCTGCTCTCTCATACCATCATATCATCATGTTGCTGCTCTCTCATACCATCATATCATCATGTTGCTGCTCACCTCATACCATCATATCATGTTGCTGCTCACCTCATACCATCATATCATCATGTTGCTGCTCACCTCATACCATCATATCATCATGTTGCTGCTCACCTCATACCATCATATCATCATGTTGCTGCTCACCTCATACCATCATATCATGCTGCTGCAGTGCGCACTTTAACTCAACGCTCACACCTCTCCGCCGCCTTTGGC
>NC_069465.1:21143351-21160851 GCF_026875155.1 Cherax quadricarinatus
CTTGTGGACTTAACAGGCTTTCAGTTACAACATGGTGCCTCTTCAGAATTAATGGTTACAACCAGAGGCGTCTGGTAACATCATAGACTTGTCTTATATCATAGGTTTGTGTTACATCATAGGCTTGTGTTACACCATAATCTTGTGTTACACAAAAAGCTTGTGTTACATCATAGGTTTGTGATACACATGGGTTTGTGTTACATCATAGGCTTGTGTTACATCATATATTTGTGTTATATAATAATCTTGTGTTACATCATAGAATTGTTACATCATAGGCTTGTTACATCATAGGCTTGTTACATCATAGAATTGTTACATCATAGGCTTGTTACATCATAGGCTTGTTACATCATAGGCTTGATACATCATAGGCTTGTTACATCATAGGCTTGTTACATCATAGGCTTGTTACATCATAGGCTTGATACATCATAGGCTTGTGTTACATCATAGGCTTGTGTTACATCATAGGCTTGTTACATCATAGGCTTGTTACATCATAGGCTTGATACATCATAGGCTTGTGTTACATCATAGGCTTGTGTTACATCATAGGCTTGTTACATAATAGGCTTGTTACATCATAGGCTTGTTACATCATAGGCTTGTTACATCATATGCTTGTTACATCATAGGCTTGTTACATCATATGCTTGTTACATCATAGACTTGTGTTACATCATAGGCTTGTGTTACATAATAGGCTTGTTACATCATAGGCTTGTTACATCATAGGCTTGTTACATCATATGCTTGTTACATCATAGGCTTGTTACATCATATGCTTGTTACATCATAGACTTGTGTTACATCATAGGCTTGTGTTACATCATAGGCTTGTGTTACATCATAGGCTTGTTACATCATAGGCTTGTTACATCATAGGCTTGTTACATCATAGGCTTGTTACATCATAGGCTTGTTACATCATAGGCTTGTTACATCATAGGCTTGTTACATCATAGAATTGTTACATCATAGGCTTGTTACATCATAGGCTTGTTACATCATAGGCTTGTTACATCATAGGCTTGTTACATCATAGGCTTGTTACATCATAGGCTTGTTACATCATATGCTTGTTACATCATAGGCTTGTTACATCATAGGCTTGTGTTACATCATAGGCTTGTGTTACATCATAGGCTTGTGTTACATCATAGGCTTGTGTTATATCATAGGCTTGTGTTACATCATAGGCTTGTGTTACATCATAGGCTTGTTACATCATAGGCTTGTTACATCATAGGCTTGTTACATCATAGGCTTGTTACATCATAGGCTTGTTACATCATAGGCTTGTTACATCATAGGCTTGTTACATCATATGCTTGTTACATCATAGGCTTGTTACATCATAGGCTTGTGTTACATCATAGGCTTGTGTTACATCATAGGCTTGTGTTATATCATAGGCTTGTTACATCATAGGCTTGTTACATCATAGGCTTGTTACATCATAGGCTTGTTACATCATAGGCTTGTTACATCATAGAATTGTTACATCATAGGCTTGTTACATCATAGGCTTGTTACATCATAGGCTTGTTACATCATAGAATTGTTACATCATAGGCTTGTTACATCATAGGCTTGTTACATCATAGGCTTGTTACATCATAGAATTGTTACATCATAGGCTTGTTACATCATAGGCTTGTTACATCATAGAATTGTTACATCATAGGCTTGTTACATCATAGGCTTGTTACATCATAGGCTTGTTACATCATAGGCTTGTTACATCATAGGCTTGTTACATCATAGGCTTGTGTTACATCATAGGCTTGTTACATCATAGGCTTGTTACATCATAGGCTTGTGTTACATCATAGGCTTGTTACATCATAGGCTTGTTACATCATAGGCTTGTTACATCATAGGCTTGTTACATCATAGACTTGTTACATCATAGGCTTGTTACATCATAGGCTTGTTACATCATAGGCTTGTTACATCATAGGCTTGTTACATCATAGGCTTGTTACATCATAGACTTGTGTTACATCATAGGCTTGTGTTACATCATAGGCTTGTTACATCATAGACTTGTGTTACATCATAGGCTTGTGTTACATCATAGGCTTGTGTTACATCATAGGCTTGTGTTACATCATAGGCTTGTGTTACATCATAGGCTTGTGTTACATCATAGGCTTGTGTTACATCATAGACTTGTGTTACATCATAGGCTTGTGTTACATCATAGGCTTGTGTTACATCATAGGCTTGTGTTACATCACAGACTTGTGTTACATCACAGGCTTGTGTTACATCATAGACTTGTGTTACATCATAGACTTGTGTTACATCATAAGCTTGTGTTACATCATAGGCTTGTGTTACATCATAGGCTTGTGTTACAACATAGGCTTGTGTTACATCATAGACTTGTGTTACATCATAGACTTGTGTTACATCATAGACTTGTGTTACATTATAGGCTTGTGTTATATCCTAGACTTGTGTTATATCATAGACTTGTGTTACATCATAGACTTGTGTTACATCAAAAGCTTCAAATGCAATTACAAGAGTCTGGTAATTACATTTCAAGCACTTGCTTACAACTGAACCATGCACTTACAACAGAGGCTTGTACTTGCAACGGAACCCTGTGCTTACAACAGAAGCATGTACCTAAAACAGAAGCTTGTTCTTACAACATAGTCATGTACTTACTACAGAGACTTGCACATGCAACACGGGTTTATTGTAACAATAGCTTGCACATGCAACACAAGCTTGCTGTAACAACACAGGCTTGCTGTAACAACACAGGCTTGCTCTAACAACACAGGCTTGCTGTAACAACACAGGCTTGCTGTAGCAACACAGGCTTGCTGTAGCAACACAGGCTTGCTGTAACAACACAGGCTTGCTGTAGCAACACAGGCTTGCTGTAGCAACACAGGCTTGCTGTAGCAACACAGGCTTGCTGTAGCAACACAGGCTTGCTGTAGCAACACAGGCTTGCTGTAGCAACACAGGCTTGCTGTAACAACACAGGCTTGCTGTAGCAACACAGGCTTGCTGTAGCAACACAGGCTTGCTGTAGCAACACAGGCTTGCTGTAGCAACACAGGCTTGCTGTAGCAACACAGGCTTGCTGTAGCAACACAGGCTTGCTGTAACAACACTGGCTTGCAGTAGCAACACAGGCTTGCAGTAGCAACACAGGCTTGCTGTAGCAACACAGGCTTGCAGTAGCAACACAGGCTTGCTGTAACAACAAAGGCTTGCTTTAGCAACACAGGCTTGCTGTAACAACACAGGCTTGCAGTAGCAACACAGGCTTGCAGTAGCAACACAGGCTTGCAGTAGCAACACAGGCTTGCAGTAGCAACACAGGCTTGCAGTAGCAACACAGGCTTGCAGTAGCAACACAGGCTTGCAGTAGAAACACAGGCTTGCAGTAGCAACACAGGCTTGCAGTAGCAACACAAGCTTGCAGTAGCAACACAGGCTTGCAGCAGCAACACAGGCTTGCAGCAGCAACACAGGCTTGCAGTAGCAACACAGGCTTGCTGTAGCAACACAGGCTTGCAGTAGCAACACAGGCTTGCAGTAGCAACACAGGCTTGCAGTAGCAACACAGGCTTGCAGTAGCAACACAGGCTTGCAGTAGCAACACAGGCTTGCAGTAGCAACACAGGCTTGCTGTAGCAACACAGGCTTGCTGTAGCAACACAGGCTTGCTGTAGCAACACAGGCTTGCTGTAGCAACACAGGCTTGCAGTAGCAACACAGGCTTGCAGTAGCAACACAGGCTTGGCAGTAGCAAAAACAGGCTTGCAGTAGCAACACAGGCTTGCAGTAGCAACACAGGCTTGCAGTAGCAACACAGGCTTGCAGTAGCAACACAGGCTTGCAGTAGCAACACAGGCTTGCAGTAGCAACACAGGCTTGCAGTGCAACACAGGCTTGCAGTGGCAACACAGGCTTGCAGTAGCAACACAGGCTTGCTGTAGCAACACAGGCTTGCAGTAGCAACACAGGCTTGCAGTAGCAACACAGGCTTGCAGTAGCAACACAGGCTTGCAGTAGCAACACAGGCTTGCAGTAGCAACACAGGCTTGCAGTAGCAACACAGGCTTGCAGTAGCAACACAGGCTTGCAGTAGCAACACAGGCTTGCAGTAGCAACACAGGCTTGCAGTAGCAACACAGGCTTGCAGTAGCAACACAGGCTTGCAGTAGCAACACAGGCTTGCAGTAGCAACACAGGCTTGCAGTAGCAACACAGGCTTGCAGTAGCAACACAGGCTTGCAGTAGCAACACAGGCTTGCAGTAGCAACACAAGGCTTGCAGTAGCAACACAGGCTTGCAGTAGCAACACAGGCTTGCAGAAGCAACACAGGCTTGCAGTAGCAACACAGGCTTGCAGTAGCAACACAGGCTTGCAGTAGCAACACAGGCTTGCAGTAGCAACACAAGCTTGCAGTAGCAACACAGGCTTGCAGTAGCAACACAGGCTTGCAGTAGCAACACAGGCTTGCTGTAGCAACACAGGCTTGCTGTAACAACACAGGCTTGCTGTAGCAACACAGGCTTGCTGTAGCAACACAGGCTTGCTGTAGCAACACAGGCTTGCTGTAGCAACACAGGCTTGCTGTAGCAACACAGGCTTGCAGTAGCAACACAGGCTTGCAGTAGCAACACAGGCTTGCAGTAGCAACACAGGCTTGCAGTAGCAACACAGGCTTGCAGTAGCAACACAGGCTTGCAGTAGCAACACAGGCTTGCAGTAGCAACACAGGCTTGCAGTAGCAACACAGGCTTGCAGTAGCAACACAGGCTTGCAGTAGCAACACAGGCTTGCAGTAGCAACACAGGCTTGCAGTAGCAACACAGGCTTGCTGTAGCAACACAGGCTTGCAGTAGCAACACAGGCTTGCAGTAGCAACACAGGCTTGCAGTAGCAACACAGGCTTGCAGTAGCAAACACAGGCTTTGCAGTAGCAACACAGGCTTGCAGTAGCAACACAGGCTTGCAGTAGCAACACAGGCTTGCAGTAGCAACACAGGCTTGCAGTAGCAACACAGGCTTGCAGTAGCAACACAGGCTTGCAGTAGCAACACAGGCTTGCAGTAGCAACACAGGCTTGCAGTAGCAACACAGGCTTGCAGTAGCAACACAGGCTTGCAGTAGCAACACAGGCTTGCAGTAGCAACACAGGCTTGCAGTAGCAACACAGGCTTGCAGTAGCAACACAAGCTTGCAGTAGCAACACAGGCTTGCAGTAGCAACACAGGCTTGCAGTAGCAACACAGGCTTGCAGTAGCAACACAGGCTTGCAGTAGCAACACAGGCTTGCAGTAGCAACACAGGCTTGCAGTAGCAACACAGGCTTGCAGTAGCAACACAGGCTGCAGTAGCAACACAAGCTTGCAGTAGCAACACAGGCTTGCAGTAGCAACACAGGCTTGCAGTAGCAACACAGGCTTGCAGTAGCAACACAGGCTTGCAGTAGCAACACAGGCTTGCAGTAGCAACACAGGCTTGCAGTAGCAACACAGGCTTGCAGTAGCAACACAGGCTTGCAGTAGCAACACAGGCTTGCAGTAGCAACACAGCTTGCAGTAGCAACACAGGCTTGCAGTAGCAACACAGGCTTGCAGTAGCAACACAGGCTTGCAGTAGCAACACAGGCTTGCAGTAGCAACACAGGCTTGCAGTAGCAACACAGGCTTGCAGTAGCAACACAGGCTTGCAGTAGCAACACAAGCTTGCAGTAGCAACACAGGCTTGCAGTAGCAACACAGGCTTGCAGTAGCAACACAAGCTTGCAGTAGCAACACAGGCTTGCAGTAACAATAACGTGTGGCCCCCAAAAATGTTGGTGCATTACGTATGATAAATAATTTGTAACATTAAAAATGTTACGCGAGGAGAACCAATGTTATAACTTTTTATAAACGTTTACACATGTTGAGAATAATAAGCTTATTAACATTTACACACAAGGAGAACAATTAAGCTTATTATTAACATTTATGCACAAGGAGAACAATTAGGCTTATTAACATTTATAAACAAGGAGAATAATTAAGCTTATTGTTAACATTTACACACAAGGAGAATAATTAAGCTTATTGTTAACATTTACACACAAGAACAATTAAGCGTATCATTATTAACATTTACACACAAGGAGAATAATTAAGCTTATAAACATTTACACACAAGGAGAACAATTAACTTTATTAACATTTACACCAAGGAGAACAATTAACTTTATTAACATTTACACCAAGGAGAACAATTAACTTTATTAACATTTACACCAAGGAGAACAATTAACTTTATTAACATTTACACCAAGGAGAACAATTAACTTTATTAACATTTACACCAAGGAGAACAATTAACTTTATTAACATTTACACCAAAGAGAACAATTAAGTTTATTAACATTTACACCAAGGAGAACAATTAAGTTTATTAACATTTACACACAAGGAGAATAATTAAGCTTATTATAAACATTTACACACAAGAAGAGCAATTAAGCTTATGAGCACTAACACACGTGGAGAACAATTAAGCTGAAGAACATTTACAAAGTAAAATGAACAAACTTAAGCTGACTCCGTGGAAAAGATTATTATATTCAGTAAAAAACGCTAAACCCGTCATTGTTATCCACCTCATGGCAATGGAAAGTAAGAAGGTTTGATACGTGCAAGTGGAGCGCAGATCTAATTCCTTGGATCAAGAGCACTTCCCCTTGAAGGATATAAAGGGGAGACAATAGGCAAAAAGAAAGAAAATACAGGAAAAGTGTAAATAAGAGAAATGGAAGAATTGTGTCAACGAATTTATGGAGAATAAAATGGCGTTTTGAAGAGACGAAAAAAATGATGAAACCGTGAGAGGAAATGTTGAGGTGGTGAGTGTTGAGGTGGTGAGTGTTGAGGTGGTGAGTGTTGAGGTGGTGAGTGTTGAGTGTGGTGGTGTTGAGGTGGTGAGTGTTGAGGTGGTGAGTGTTGAGGTGGTGAGTGTTGAGGTGGTGAGTGTTGAGGTGGTGAGTGTTGAGGTGGTGAGTGTTGAGGTGGTGAGTGCTGAGGCGGTGAGTGCTGAGGCGATGAGTGCTGAGGTGGTGAGTGCTGAGGCGGTGAGTGCTGAGGCGGTGGGTGGTGAGGAGGGGAGTACTGAGGTGGTGAGTGTTGAGTGGTGAGGTGGCGAGTGGTGAGATGGCGAGTGGTGAGATGGCGAGTGGTGAGATGGCGAGTGTTGAATGGTGAGGTGGTGAGTGTTGTGTGGTGAGTGTTGAGGGGGTGAGTGGTGAGATGGTGAATGTTGAATGGTGAGGTGGCGAGTGGTGAGTGTTTACTGGTGAGATGGTGAGTGCTGAGTGGTGAGGTGGTGAGTGATGAGGTGGAGAATGTTGGCTGGTGAGGTGTTGAGAGGTGAGGTGGTGGGGTGTTGAGGTGGTGAGTATTGAATGGTGAGGTAGTGAGTGTTGAGTGATGAGGTGGAGGAGTGTTGGCTGGTGAGGTGGTGAGTGTGTGGTGAGGTGGTGGACTGTTGAGTAGTGAAGTGCTGAATAAAGTGTTGAGTGTTGGGTGGTGAGTTTTGTGTGTTGAGTGGTGAAGCATTGAGTGGTAAATATTAAGTGTTGAATGGTGGAGGTGGAAGTTAGTGGTAGATGAGGTTGTGAGGTAAATGGTAGTTGGTTGGGATGTTAATGAGGTGGGGGTGAGGTGAATGGTAGTGGTGAGGGGGACGATGGTGGTGAGGTGGATAGTGGATGTGAGGTGGATGGTAGTGTGTGGTGGATGGTAGTGTGTGGTGGATGGTAGTGTGTGGTGGATGGTAGTGTGTGGTGGGTGGTAGTGTGGGTGGATGGTAGTGTGGGTGGGTGGTAGTGTGGGTGGGTGGTTGTGTGGGTGGGTGGTAGTGTGGGTGGGTGGTAGTGTGGGTGGATGGTAGTGTGGGTGGATGGTAGTGGGGGTGGATGATAGTGGATGGTAGTGTGGGTGGATGGTAGTGTGGGTGGATGGTAGTGTGGGTAGATGGTAGTGTGGGTAGATGGTAGTGTTTGTGGATATAAAGGAGGTGGATGGTAGTGGAGGGAGGGTAGTGGAGGTGGATGATAGTGGATGGTAGTGTGGGGGGGATGGTAATGTGAGTGGATGGTTAGTGTGGGTGGATGGTAGTGTGAGTGGATGGTAGCGTGAGTGGATGGTAGCGTGAGTGGATGGTAGCGTGAGTGGATGGTAGCGTGAGTGGATGGTAGCGTGAGTGGATGGTAGCGTGGTGGATGGTAGCGTGAGTGGATGGTAGCGTGAGTGGATGGTAGCGTGAGTGGATGGTAGCGTGAGTGGATGGTAGCGTGAGTGGATGGTAGCGTGAGTGGATGGCAGTGTGAGTGGATGGTAGTGTGGGTGGAGGGTAGCGTGAGTGGATGGTAGCGTGAGTGGATGGTAGCGTGAGTGGATGGTAGTGTGAGTGGATGGTAGTGTGGGTGGACGTTAGTGAGAGTGGATTTTACTGGGGGTGGATGGTACTGGGGTGGATGGTATGGGGGGTTGCTGGAGGTGGATTGTAGTGTGTGGGTGGGGATGGTAGTGTGGAGGTGGTAGGGTAGTGGGGGTGGATGGTAGTGTGGAGGTGGATGGTAGTGTGGAGGTGGATGGTAGGTGGGGGTGGATGGTAGTGTGGAGGTGGAGTGGAGTGTGGAGGTGAATGGTAGTGTGGAGTGGATGGTAGTGTGGAGATGGACGGTAGTGTGGAGTGGATGGTAGTGTAAGATGGATGGCATGTGTGGAGGTGGATGGTAGTGGGGGTGGATGGTAGTGGGGAGGTGGATGGTAGTGTGGAGGTGGATGGTGGGTGTGGAGGTGGATGGTAGTGTGGAGGTGGATGGTAGTGTGGAGGTGATGGTAGTGTGGAGGTGGATGGTAGTGTGGAGATGGAGGTAGTGTGGAGATGGACGGTAGTGTAGAGATGGATGGTCAGTGTGGAGGTGGATGGTAGTGGGGGTGGATGGTAGTGGGAGGTGGATGGTAGTGGGAGGTGGATGGTAGTGGGGAGGTGGATGGTAGTGTGGAGGTGGATGGTAGTGTGGAGGTGGATAGTAGTGTAGAGATGGATGGTAGTGTAGAGATGGATGGTAGTGTATGGGGGATGGTGGTAGTGCGGAGATGTGATGGTAGTGTGGAGGTGGATGGTAGTGTGGGAAGTGGATGGTAGTGTGGAGATGGATGGTAGTGTGGAGAATGGAATGGATGTGTGGAGATGGATGGTAGTGGGAGGTGGATGGTAGTGTGGAGGTGGATGGTAGTGTGGAGGTAATGGTAGTGTGGAGGTGGATGGTAGTGTGGAGATGGATGGTAGTGTGGAGGTGGGATGGTAGTGTGGAGGTGGATGGTAGTGTGGAGGGTGGTATGGTAAGTGTGGGAGGTGGATGGTAGTGTGGAGGTGGTTGGATGGTAGTGTGGAGGTAAATGGTAGTGTGGAGGTGGTGGTTTAGTGTGGAGGTGGATTGGTAGTGTGGAGGTGGATGGTAGTGTGGAGGTGGATGGTAGTGTGGAGGTGGATGGTAGTGTGGAGGTGGATGGTAGTGTGGAGGTGGATGGTAGTGTGGAGGTGGAATGGGGTGGAGGTGTGGAGGTGGAGGGTAGTGTGGAGGTGGATGGTAGTGTGGAGGTGGATGGTTGGGTGTGGAGATGGATGGTAGTGTGGAGGTGGATGGTAGTGTGGAGGTGGATGGTAGTGTGGAGGTGGATGGTAGTGTGGAGGTGGATGGTAGTAAGGGGAAGAACGTTGCAACAACAACTTAATATTATACTCGGGTGAACATCAGGAGAGAATCTAGCCGTTATATTTTGTTGGGTTTACAATGATCACTGAAGGTATAATTGATCGTAGATGTCATTTACTCCCATCTTAACTTAACATTACCGGGTTTAACCTTGAATAACAAAAAGCCAAAGTACCGTGACTTAAACACTATACAAATAATCTTGGCGTAGGAGATAGAAGCTTCCGACGACGTTTCGGTCCTACTTGTTCCAAATGGTTCAAGCAAGACCGAAACGTCTTCGTAGAGAGACTGTCTTAGACATTTAAAGTGAAAACAACGTCGTTGTTGGCACAGACTTCCAGCCCATTCTCCTCAGCGGGATGAAGAGAGATGAAACGCATTAGAATGAGTGAAGAGCCGGAAGTGTGATGGAGTGTAAGAGTCAGGAGGTTGAGAATGAGTAAGTCAGTACTGATGTATGAAGGATACCAATGAGGTAATGAAGGCAAGGCTTGTGGGATGTGGGGATACCAATGAGGTAGAAAAGGCATGGCTTGTGGGATGTTTGGATACCAATGAGGTAGAGAAGGCAAGGCTTGTGGGATGTAGGGATACCATTGAGTTAGAGAGGGCAAGGCTTGTGGGATGTGGGGATACCATTGAGGTAGAGAGGGCAAGGCTTGTGAGATGTGGGGATACCATTGAGGTAGAGAGGGCAAGGCTTGTGGGATGTGGGGATACCATTGAGGTAGAGAGGGCAAGGCTTGTGGGATGTGGGGATACCATTGAGGTAGAGAGGGCAAGGCTTGTGGGATGTGAGAATACCATTGAGGTAGAGAGGGCAAGGCTTGTGGGATGTGAGGATACCATTGAGGTAGAGAGGGCAAGGCTTGTGGGATGTGGGGATACCATTGAGGTAGAGAGGGCAAGGCTTGTGGGATGTGGGGATACCAATGAGATAGAGAAGGCAAGGCTTGTGGGATGTGGGGATACCATTGAGGTAGAGAGGGCAAGGCTTGTGGGATGTGGGGATACCATTCTCAGATTGCGTAGCTACCGAAGCACATCTCGTCATTATTATTATTATTATTATTATTATTATTATTATTATTATTATTATTATTATTATTATTATTATTATTATTATTATTATTATTATTATAGAAAGGCCTTAAGAAATTACCCGAATATTTTCCATTCCTTCAACTTTTCGATTTCATTTCGCTAATATCTCAAGAACGTCCCATCCTCTTAGATTCAAATTTTGAACACTTGTGTACGATAACGAGGACGAGACTCAGGTACAACGAGCAAGTGCAAGTGTCCTCTTACCAATATTAATGAACCCATTTTGGCCACCCTGGAATAGATGAGATAATTTCCGAAATCTTCACTGACGTAGCTTCAAACATTAAAAAAAAAAATAATGTTACGTCCTAATTCGATGATGTTGGAGAGTGAAATTAAAATGTATATGTGTGGATTTAACTATTTTATTTACAATAGTTTACAATTTTTATTCTCCTTAAATCATTAAATAAATTTTAGTTTAAGTCTTTTGAACGACTTCAATATTTAATGGCTGGTGCATGTTCGGGCCAATATAATACCCATTAACTTTCTTTTGCCTGCAGGTAACTTTGTTGATATTGCAAAATACTTCAAAATATTTGAAATCTTTGGAATCCGTACCATAACTGGAGAATGATTTATTTGGTCGGCTTCAAATTTTCACCACTGTTGTGGTTAGGTCACCAGGATCTAGCTACTGTTGGGTGACATCACTAATGAATGTTTCTTCTGACTTCCTTCAACATATTACTGACGAAGTTTTTTTTGTGAACTATGATTCCTCATAAGTTTAGTCCGAGTTGGTGCAAATTTGAAGCTTTACTGAATATTTAAAAATTTAGAATCTTTGGATTGATATCAATTGCAGGAGAATGCCTTTTCTGATTGGCTTCAAACTTCCATTATTACGAGCTGTTGGTTCTCTTGATACAAACGGGAGAAAATACCGAAAAGTGATGTAAATGTGTGAATAAAAATCTGAAAAATAAATTTTTATCTTTTCTGTACACTGATACGAATCTTCATATATGAGCTAACTTTCAGGGAATTTCCCTCCTTAAACTACGGTACGAGTGAGGTTAAAACTCATGGCAAATGAGTCGAACTCCAGATCAGTGCGTAAACCAATGCGTCATCTGGCTACAATAAGATTAAACCATACCCCCGGCCGGGATTGAACCCGCGGTCATAGAGTCTCAAAACTCCAGCCCGTCGCGCTAGCCACTAGACCAGCTAGCCACAATAAGATTCATCCAACTAGGTATATTTCTACACCATAGGAAAGTTAGCACAGGCACCTCTGTGACCACAAATGCAAGTTTTTACAGACGAATCTCCAGCTAGCGTGGCCGTGACGAACTCTAGCTCAAGTCCTTCACTGCCGTCAACATGACTTAAGAAATCGTAATGACACGTTTGCAAATAAACCATCCCCCCGGCCGGGGTTTGGGAACCGGGGTCAGAGTCTCAAAACCCACCCCCGCGCGCTAGCACTAACCATAGCCCAAAAGATTATCCAAACTGGGTTTTTTTTTACCCCTAGGAAAGTTAAAGGACCCTGTGACCACAAATGAAATTTTTTACAGAGATCTCGCAGCTGGCCGTGACAAACTCTAGCTCAAGTCCCTTCACGCGTAAATGATTTAAGAAATGTAATGACACGATTGAAATAAACCAACCCCGGCCGGGATTGAACCCGCGGTATAGGTTAAAAAAACTCCAGCCGTCGCGCTACCCACTAGAAGCTACCACAAAAGATTCATCCAACTGGGTATATTTTACCCATAGGAAAGTTAGAAGGACCTCTGTGACCACAAATGCAAGTTTTTACAGACGAATCTCGCTAGGTGGCCGTGCGAACCTAGTCAAGCCCCTTTCACTGCCGTCAAAATGATAAGAATCGTAATGACAGTTTGCAAATAAACCAAAACCCCCGGCCGGGATTAAACCCCGCGGTAAATAGAGCTAAAAACCCCACCCCCCGGCTAGCCACTAGACCAGCTACCCCACAAAAATTTTTCATCCAACTAGGTAAAATTTCTACCCTTTGGGAAAAGGGTTAGAACGGGGACCTCTGTGACCACAAATGAAAAGTTTTTACAGACGAACCCTCCAGAAAAGGGGGCCCGTGACGAACTCTAGCCAGCCCCTTTCCACGGGCCTCAACATGACTTAAAAAATCGAAAAGACACAAAATTGCAAAAAACCTTTTTCCCCGGGCCCGGGTTAACCCGGAAAATATTTTTAAAAACCCCAGGGCTGCGGTTTTGGGGAAATGGACCTTTTTTAGCCCAATAAAGGGTTCATCCCCTGGGGGTTTTTTTAATTTTCTTACACCATAAGGAAAAGGTTACAACCAGGCCCACCTCTGGACCAAAAATGCAAGTTTTTTCCCCCGGGGAAAACCGGGAAATTTTTTCCAGCTGGCGGGGGCCGGACCGGAAACCAAATAGCTTCAATCCCTCCCGGGGGTAATGTTTAAAGAAACGTTGAAACGTTTTCAAATAAATCCATAAGGGCCGGGATTGAACCCCGGGGTCTTAGAGTTTTAAAAATTTCCCCCGTGGCCCGGGGGCCACAAACCCTTTCCAAAAAAAAAATTATCCCTATTTTATAATTTTTTCACCTAGGGAAGGGACGGGCATTTTGGACCAATGCCCGGGTTTTTCCAATTCCCCCCTAGGTTTTTGGCCGTGAAACGAATTCTGTAAGCCCGGGACTGCCCCCAAAAAGGGAAATTTTGGAAATTCGTAAGGAACGAGGGGAATTTCCCGTCTGTAAAAACTTGCATTTGGGGGGGGGGCCCCCAACGGTGCCTTTTCAAACTTTCCTAGGTGAAAAAAAAATACCTAGTTGGATGAATCTTATTGGGCTAGTGGTCTAGGGGCCCCCTAGCGCGAGGGCTGGGTTTTGGACTCTTTTGCCGGGTTCAACCCCGGCCCGGGGGGTATGGTTTTTTTTGCAATCGTGTCTTTACGATTTTTTAAAGTCATTTGCGGCAGTAAAGGGGGATTTGAGCTAGATTTCGTACGGCCCCCCTTAGCGGAGTTTTGTCTGTAAAAATTTGGGCATTTGTGGTCACAGAGGTGCCTGTCCCAATTTTCCTATGGTGTAAAAAATATACCAGTTGGATAAAATCTTATTGTGGGTAGCTGGCCCTAGTGGCTAGCGCGACGGGTGGGTTTTGAGACTCAAAGACCGCGGGTTCAACCCCGGGCCCGGGGGAAATGGTTTTTTTGAAATTCGTGTCATTACATTTTTTAAGGGTCCATGTTGACGGCAGTAAGGGACTTGAGTTTAGAGTTCGCACGGCCACGCTACGGGGAGTTTTTCCCCTGAAAAAACTGCATTTGTGGTCACAGGGGTGCCTGGGGCAACTTTCCTAGGGTTTGTAGAAATAAACCTATTGGATAATCTTATTGGGGCTAGCGGGTCAAGGGGCTAGCCCCCACGGGCTGGGTTTTGAACCCCTATGCCGCGGGTTAACCCCGGGCCCGGGGGGTAGGTTTTTATTTGAAATGGGGTCATTACGATTTTTTTAAAGTCTTTGTTGGGGGCAGTGAAGGGATTTGAGCAAGATTCGTCAGGGCCACGTAGGGGGGAGATTCGTCTGTAAAAACGGGCATTTGTGGTCCCCAGAGGTGCCTGTGCAAAATTTTCCCCAAAGGTGAAAAGAAAAATACCTATTTGGGGATGAATTTTAAATGTGGCTAGCTGGCAAAGTGGCTAGCGCACGGGCTGGATTTTTGGAGATTTCTATGCCCCCGGGGGTTTCAATCCCGGCCGGGGGTAGGGGTTTTTTTGCAACGTGCATTACAAATTTCTTAAGTATGTTGACGGCAGTAAAGGGGATTTTAGCGGGGATTCTTCACGGCCACGCTAGCGGGAGATTCGTCTGAAAAAACTTGCATTTGTGGCACAAAAGGTCCCTTGTGCAAAATTTTCCCTATGGTGAAAGAAATTTTCCCTATTGGATGAATCTTTTTGGGGGCCAGCGGGCCCTTTTTGTGGCAAGCCGAGGGGTTTTGGGAGTTTTGAGACTCTATGACCGCGGGTTCAATCCCGGCCGGGGGTATGGTTTATTTGCAATCGTGTCATTACGATTTCTTAAGTCATGTTGACGGCAGTGAAGGGACTTGAGCTAGAGTTCGTCACGGCCACGCTAGCTGGAGATTCGTCTGTAAAAACTTGCATTTGTGGTCACAGAGGTGCCTGTGCTAACTTTCCTATGGTGTAGAAATATACCTAGTTGGATGAATCTTATTGTGGCTAGCTGGTCTAGTGGCTAGCGCGACGGGCTGGAGTTTTGAGACTCTATGACCGGGGGTTAAACCCCCGGCCCGGGGGGGTAAGGTTTATTGAAATCGTGTATTACGATTTCTTAAGTCAGGGGTCAAAAAGATTCATCCAATAGGTTATTTATAACCTTTTTGGGTCACAGTGGGGGCCCCCTTTGCAAACCCTTCCTATAATGTAAACATACCTAGTTGGTTAATCTATTGTGCCTTTGGGGGGCCGTGGGCTTAAACACCCTGGCCTGGATTTTTTACGACCCCCTTTTCCCCATATTCAAATAGACAGTTTTTTTAATCATTTTTTAAACAAAGCCAAATAAAAGCTTTCAATGCATATAATTCCCACTTCTATGCAAAAACATAAGAACACGAAGCAACATAAACAAAAAGGAAACATACACATGCATAACACATTAAGCCTTTTCTCATCACACAATTTTAAACAAATAGGGGATCAAAAAGATTCTCTTTAACCAACCCTCAAAAAAAAATACAAATCAGCAAAAACCACGGGGGATTAAAAATAAAGGGTTTCAATACCATCAGGACTTGCAAATTTGCAGTTTAGGAAGTCCAGGAAACTTCGGGAAGCACTCCTAAATAGTAGGCAGGCAAACCATTAGAAAAAATGAACAGCAATTAAAAAAAAAAATAACCAAAAATTCCAAACAGAGCATAAAAAGAAAAAGCACGGCCCAGGATGAACAATCCAGGATACGGAAGGCATGAAAATTTGGTTAATTTTCCCACAAAGGAAGAGAAAAGGCATCAGCCTTAGCAAAAGCACATGTCCAACTCACCCCCCACCCACACCCCCCCCACACCCACTCGTGATTTAGAAATCTTTTTTTTAAAACACAAAACGTTTTAGCTTCTATGACAGTGGGGGGAGTTTGTCCCACTCATCCACAACTCTATTCCCAAAACCCAGTGCTTTCCAATATCCTTTAATTAAATTTTTTCCAATTTGAAATATTGCTGCGAGTCCTGTCTGGCAAGATATTTTTGCACGCTCTTTACTTTCCCCCTTCATTTATCTCTGTTTTCCATTTTGCACCCCCATCATAATCCCCCTAATTCTATGATGTAGGAGGCAGATTTAGGGCCCCATTATCCTCATAGGGGGAAAATTTCTGATACATGTGATCAACTTTGTTATCCTCCTTTTTTACGTTTTCCCCGAGCAATACCATTCTGTAAAACGGTGACCAGAACTCTGCAGCATAATCTAATTGAGGCTAAACCAAAAAATATAGAGTTTGGAATAACCTGAGAATTTAATTTTTTATGCTTTTTGATATGAACCCCAAAGGGTTTGTTACTTTTATTGGAACACTTTTTCACTGTTTCTTGGTTTTTAAAATTTCTGCTAACCAGAACTTCTAAATTCTTTTCGCAATCTGTAATATTAAGATCTACATTATTTAGTTTATATGTGGCATGATTATTTTCCTTTTAAAAGTTTAGAACTTAGCATTTGTCTATATTAAACTGCATCTGCCACTTCTCCGACCACTGCATCAGTCTATTCAAAACTTCCTGGAGTGCACTAATGTCCTCATTAGAATGAATTGGACGGCCTGTTTTGGGGTCATCAGCAAACTTGCATATGTTGCTATTTATTCCCTCATCTATGTCGTTTATGTAAATCGTAAACAAGGGACCCAACACTGACCCCTGTGGAACACCGCTTGTGACGTGCCCACTCTCTGATTTCTCCCTATTTATGCAAACTCTCTGCTGCCTATTTGTCAGCCTCGCCTCTACTCAGGAAAAAAATTCTCCTATTCTATGTGCCTTAATTTTCCTCAGTAGCCTCTGATGTGGAACTCTATCAAAAGCCTTACTAAAGTCCATATGCTCAATATTATATTCATTACCATGATCTACCTCCTCAAATACGTTAGTGAAAAAAAGTTAGTAAATTCGTAAGGCAGGAAGGCCCCTTTGTAAAACCATGTTGAGATATGACCTACCGACTTCAGTATTAGTGACATGTCAGTTATCACAAATATGCCGTCAGACTCCAAACTGTTTCACTATGAAAGACTATAAATTCTTTTTCCAGATATATCAAAAACATTTTGGAGGGAAATTTGCTACCGTCGTTTTAAAGAAAACTGGTGTAAGGCCAACACAAAAGGGAGACGATCCTAGACTAACATCACCCAGCTCTTCAGCAGACGCTGGTCAAACAAAATAGAGGTCAGGAAAAACAGACCCTAAGTTCCCCTCAATTCGTCGGTGTGGAACTACATTTACGACTGCTCAAAAAATTCATATAGGAATCCAAAACAATTATTATATAGTAAATGTTTATCATTTTTTTTATAATTACCGAGTCTGAACTATTTCTTTCCAGCCAAGAGGAACAAG
>NC_069465.1:21163351-21220851 GCF_026875155.1 Cherax quadricarinatus
CCGGGTGAAGGTTCACAGATACTGGGTGAAGGTTCACAGGTACTGGGTGAAGGTTCACAGGTACTGGGTGAAGGTTCACTGGTACTGGATAGGGTTCACTGGTACCTGGTGAAAGTTCACTGGTACTGGGTGAAGGTTCACTGGTACTGGGTGAAGGTTCACTGATTCTGGGTGAAGGTTCACTGATTCTGGTTGAAAGTTCACTTATCCTGGGTGAAAGTTCACTTATCCTGGGTGAAGGTTCCCTATGTCTAAGAGAAGGTTCACTTATCCTGGGTGAAGGTTAACTGATCCTGGGTGAAGGTTAACTGATCCTGGGTGAAGGTTAACTGATCATGGGTGAAGGTTAACTGATCCTGGGTGAAGGTTCCCTATGTCTAAGAGTAGGTTCACTTATCCTAGGTGAAGGTTCACTGATCCTGGGTAAAGCTTCCCTGATCCAGGGTGAAGGTTCACTGATCCTTGGTGAAGGTTTACTGATTCTGGGTGAAGGTTCACTGATTCTGGGTAGAGATTCCCTGATCCTGGGTAAAGGTTCTCGGATCCTTGCTGAAGGTTCCCTGATCCAGGGTGAAGGTTCCCTGATCCAGGGTGAAGGTTCCCTGATCCAGGGTGAAGGTTCCCTGATCCAGGGTGAAGGTTCCCTGATCCAGGGTGAAGGTTCCCTGATCCTGAGTGAAGATTCCTTGATCCTGGGTAAAGGTTCTCTGATCTTGGGTAAAGGTTCCCTGATCTTGGGTAAAGGTTCCCTGATCCTGGGTAAAGGTTCCCTGATCCTGGGTGAGGGTTCCCTGATCCTGGGTGAGGGTTCACTTATTAAGGGTGAAGGTTCACTTATCCTGGGTTAAGGTTCCCTGATCCATGCTGAAGGTTCCCTGATGCTGGGTGAAGTTTCACTGATCCTGGGTGAAGGTTTCCTGATCCTGGGTGAAGGTTCCTTAATCCTGGGTAAAGGTTCCTTGATTCTGGGTGAAGGTTCCCTGATCCTGGGTGGAGATTCCCTGATCCTGGGTGATGGTTCCTTGATCCTGGGTGAAGGTTCCTTGTTCCTGGGTGAAGCTTCACTGATCCTGGGTGGAGGTTCCCTGATCCTGGGTGATGGTTCCTTGATCCTGGGTGAAGGTTCCTTGTTCCTGGGTGAAGCTTCACTGATCCTGGGTAAAGGTTCCCTGATCCTGGGTGAAGGTTCCTTGATCCTGGGTAAAGGTTCCCTGGTCCTGGGTAAAGGTTCCCTGGTCCTGGGTAAAGGTTCCCTGATCCTGGGTGAAGGTTCCCTGATCCTGGGTGAAGGTTCCCTGATCCTGGGTGAAGGTTCCCTGATCCTGAGTGAAAGTTCCCTGATCCTAGGTGGAGGTTCCCTGATCCTGGGCGATGGTTCCTTGATTCTGGGTGAAGGTTCCCTGATTCTGGGTGAAGGTTCCCTGATCCTGGGTGATGGTTCCTTGATCCTGGGTGAAGGTTCCTTGTTCCTGGGTGAAGCTTCACTGATCCTGGGTGGAGGTTCCCTGATCCTGGATGATGGTTCCTTGATCCTGGGTGAAGGTCCCTTGTTCCTGGGTGAAGCTTCACTGATCCTGGGTAAAGGTTCCCTAATCCTGGGTGAAGGTTCCCTGATCCTGGGTGGAGATTCCCTGATCCTGGGTGATGGTTCCTTGATCCTGTGTGAAGGTTCCCTGTTCCTGGGTGAAGTTTCACTGATCCTGGGTGGAGGTTCCCTGATCCTGGGTGATGGTTCCTTGATCCTGGGTGAAGGTTCCTTGTTCCTGGGTGAAGCTTCACTGATCCTGGGTAAAGGTTCCCTGATCCTGGGTGAAGGTTCCCTGATCCTGGGTGAAGGTTTCCTGATCCTGGGTGAAGGTTCCCTGATCCTGGGTGAAGGTTCCCTGATCCTGGGTGAAGGTTCCCTGATCCTGGGTGAAGGTTCCCTGATCCTGGGTGAAGTTTCACTGATCCTGGGTGAAGGTTCCCTGATCCTGGGTGAAGGTTCCCTGATCCTGGGTGAAGGTTCACTGATCCTGGGTGAAGGTTCACTGTTAGAAGGTTCACTGATGTTTGCGGAATCTTCCCTGGTACTAGGGCAAGGTTTAATTGTCCTTTCGAATGTTCACATTTGCTGATGCAAGGTTCACAGGTGCTGGAGTAAGGTTCACAGGTGCTGGAGTAAGGTTCACAGGTGCTGGAGTAAGGTTCACAGGTGCTGGAGTAAGGTTCACAGGTGGAAATAAATGGTATAAAATACCGACACAATGGAAATATAAACACAAATGCAGTATAATGTGATCCTTTATTGACAACGTTTCACCCACACAGTGGGCTTTTTCAAGTCACACACGGATCTACCTGGGGTTGGAAGGTACGGGAGTATTTATAGTTCAGAATGTTGAGGTCAGGTGGAGAATGCTGCATCTGATGATCTACCGGGTGGGGTTATAGAGTCTTGGGTAGCTAGGCGGGGGTATTGGACAAGTTGTGAGTAGACCTTCTGCAGTGTTCTATGTTCTTATGTGGGATAGCGATGAAGAAGTTTCTTGGCGATTGGTTCAGCTATGTTATAGAAGCCATTGCTCTGGTTGAAATTGTTGATTATAGAGATAAACGATGATTCCAGGATTCTTCTGTATTGAGTGTTGTCTTCTGTGGCTATAAGTCTTGAGTTTCTGTAGTTAATTAAATGGTTGTGTGAATTGCAATGTTGTACACAGGCATTCCTTGTATCGTCAGTCCTGCTTGCATATTGGTGTTCTGAAATACGTGTTTGGAGGTCTCTTGATGTTTTCGCCCACATTATAATTTGTTGCAGTCATTACAAGGGATTATGTATACCCCTGCAGAGGATGGAGGCTTGTCCTGTCTACTACTGGTGATGTCCTTGATGGTCGTGGTTGTGGAGGTAGATACTTGGAATGATGTTTTGGCGAAGATGTTGGAAACATGTTTGGCAATGGAGTTGGTGGGAAGGACTATGTATCTCTTCTCGGCAGTGTCTTCCCTGGGTGTGTTGAAGATGTTTAATGCTCGCCGTCTGCAGTCTCTGATGAAGTGACGAGGATAGTGGAGTTTAGAAAATACTTGTTCAATTATAGTGCATTCTTCCTCAAGGAACTCGTTGCTGCAGATTCTGAGTGCACGCAGGAAGAAGCCTATAACATAGCTGAACCAATCGCCAAGAAACTTCTTCATCGCTATCCCACAAAAGAACATAGAACACTGCAGAAGGTCTACTCACAACTTGTCCAATACCCCCGCCTAGCTACCCAAGACTCTATAACCCCACCCGGTAGATCATCAGATGCAGCATTCTCCACCTGACCTCAACATTCTGAACTATAAATACTCCCGTACCTTCCAACCCCAGGTAGATCCGTGTGTGACTTGAAAAAGCCCACTGTGTGGGTGAAACGTTGTCAATAAAGGATCACATTATACTGCATTTGTGTTTATATTTCCAAGGTTCACAGGTGCTGGAGTAAGGTTCACAGGTGCTGGAGTAAGGTTCACAGGTGCTGGAGTAAGGTTCACTGGTGCTGGAGTAAGGTTCACAGGTGCTGATCTAAGGTTCACAGGTGCTGATCTAAGGTTCACAGGTGCTGATGTAAGGTTCACAGGTACTGATGTAAGGTTCCCAGGTGCTGGAGTAAGGTTCACAGGTGCTGGAGTAAGGTTCACAGGTGCTGGAGTAAGGTTCACAGGTGCTGGAGTAAGGTTCACAGGTGCTGAGAAGAGGGTCACAGGTGCTGGGAGTAAGGTTCACAGGTGCTGGAGTAAGGTTCACAGGTGCTGGAGTAAGGTTCACTGGTGCTGGAGTAAGGTTCACTGGTGCTGGAGTAAGGTTCACTGGTGCTGGAGTAAGGTTCACTGGTGCTGGAGTAAGGTTCACTGGTGCTGGAGTAAGGTTCACTGGTGCTGGAGTAAGGTTCGCTGGTGCTGGAGTAAGGTTCACTGGTGCTGGAGTAAGGTTCACTGGTGCTGGAGTAAGGTTCGCTGGTGCTGGAGTAAGGTTCGCTGGTGCTGGAGTAAGGTTCGCTGGTGCTGGAGTAAGGTTCGCTGGTGCTGGAGTAAGGTTCGCTGTGCGTGAGTAAGGTTCACAGGTGCTGGAGTAAGGTTCACTGGTGCTGGAGTAAGGTTCACAGGTTCTGGAGTAAGTTTCACAGGTTCTGGAGTAAGGTTCACAAGGTGCTGGAGTAGTAAGGTTCACAGGTGCTGGAGTAAGGTTCACAGGTGCTGGAGTAAGGTTCACAGGTGCTGGAGTAAGATTCACAGGTGCTGGAGTAAGGTTCACAGGTGCTGGAGTAAGGTTCACTGGTCCTTGAGTAAGGTTCACAGGTGCAGGAGAAAGGTTCACAGGTGCTGGAGAAAGGTTCACAGGTTCTGGAGTAAGCTCCATAGGTTCTGGAGTAAAGTCCACAGGTGCTGGAGTAAGGTTCACTGGTACTTGAGTAAGGTTCACAGGTGCTGGAGTAAGGTTCACAGGTGCTGGAGTAAGGTTCACAGGTGCTGGAGTAAGGTTCACAGGTGCTGGAGTAAGGTTCACAGGTGCTGGAGTAAGGTTCACAGGTGCTGGAGTAAGGTTCACTGGTGCTGGAGTAAGGTTCACTGGTGCTGGAGTAAGGTTCGCTGGTGCTGGAGTAAGGTTCGCTGGTGCTGGAGTAAGGTTCGCTGGTGCTGGAGTAAGGTTCACAGGTGCTGGAGTAAGGTTCACTGGTGCTGGAGTAAGGTTCACAGGTTCTGGAGTAAGGTTCACTGGTGCTGGAGTAAGGTTCACAGGTGCTGGAGTAAGGTTCACAGGTGCTGGAGTAAGGTTCACAGGTGCTGGAGTAAGGTTCACAGGTGCTGGAGTAAGATTCACAGGTGCTGGAGTAAGGTTCACAGGTGCTGGAGTAAGGTTCACTGGTCCTTGAGTAAGGTTCACAGGTGCAGGAGAAAGGTTCACAGGTGCTGGAGAAAGGTTCACAGGTTCTGGAGTAAGCTCCATAGGTTCTGGAGTAAGGTCCACAGGTGCTGGAGTAAGGTCCACAGGTGCTGGAGTAAGGTTCACAGGTGCTGGAGTAAGGTTCACAGGTGCTGGAATAAGGTTCACAGGTGCTGGAGTAAGGTTCACAGGTGCTGGAGTAAGGTTCACAGGTGCTGGAGTAAGGTTCACAGGTGCTGGAGAAGGTTCACAGGTGCTGGAGTAAGGTTCGCTGGTGCTGGAGTAAGGTTCGCTGTGCTGAGTAAGGTTCGCTGGTGCTGGAGTAAGGTTCGCTGGTGCTGGAGTAAGGTTCGCTGGTGCTGGAGTAAGGTTCGCTGGTGCTGGAGTAAGGTTCGCTGGTGCTGGAGTAAGGTTCGCTGGTGCTGGAGTAAGGTTCGCTGGTGCTGGAGTAAGGTTCGCTGGTGCTGGAGTAAGGTTCGCTGGTGCTGGAGTAAGGTTCGCTGGTGCTGGAGTAAGGTTCACTGGTGCTGGAGTAAGGTCCACAGGTTCTGGAGTAAGGTCCACAGGTTCTGGAGTAAGGTCAACAGGTTCTGGAGTAAGGTCCACAGGTTCTGGAGTAAGGTCCACAGGTTCTGGAGTAAGGTCCACAGGTTCTGGAGTAAGGTTCACTGGTGCTGGAGTAAGGTTCACAGGTGCTGGTGGAAGGTTCGCAGGTGTTGGAGGAATGTTCACTGGTGCTGGAGGAAGGTTCACGGGTGCTGGAGTAAGGTTCACATGTGCAGGGAAAGGTTCACTCTGACAGTTCTACACTACTAGGGTAATTACAGTCACTATGAGGTGGTGTCACTGGTGGGCTCCTAGTGGAGGGTATTAGGGAGCCTAGCTTTGTCCACGACTGTTGTGGAGGGAGGGAGGGAGAGTGGGTGTTAGTGCGTGGGGGAGGGAGGGAGGTAATGAGGAAGAGAGGAATGGAGGGAGGGGAGAGAAGGAGAGAGAAGGGAAAGGAACGAGGAAAAGGAGAGACGGCGGAAAGGAGATAGGAAAGAAAGTGTGGAAAGGACGGCAGGAATAAGAAATGGAGGAAATGAAAGAGGGCGGGAGGGAGAGAGTGATGCTAAAGGTCTGGAGAAGTGAGGGAGGGATCGAGGAAGGTGTTGGATGGAAAGGAAGGAGGGAGGGGGGAAAGGAAGGAGGAAGAAAAATAAGGAGGGAGGAAGGAAGGAATGAAGGAAAGGAAGGAAGGAAGGAGGTAAGGAGACTTGACCCACAGTTATCATACTTAAATCATAAGTGCCTGTTAAGCCTGGGGAATCACGTGATCAATGTTTTCATACCACACGGCCCGTGTCCCCTTCACACCCCTCCCCTCCTTTACACACCATTCCCTCGTTTCCACATTCTTCCGCTTCTTTCCACACCCCCTTCCCCCATTTCCACACCTTTCTCCTCCTTTTCGCACCTCTCTCATCCACACCCCCTTTCCTTCCTTCCACACCCACTACATCTCCCTGTCTACCTCTCACCATTTACAGCGGACAGAATTGGTGGGGATGTACAGACCTGGCAGAAGCCGCCAAATTTAGCTTATAAGGTTTAAAAGTGGGCCAAATTTGAAAAAAGGAAACATTTGGACGGAGGACTGTATCCCGTCCAAATTATGAGGTATTCATTTTTTACAGTTTTGTTACATGTCGATTTTAACCAGGGTGTAATTATTATCATCGAAATTAACGCTAGACCCACAAGGGTCATACATCTCCCAGCTGTAATAATTTTTCATTATCGAGTCTTTTTCTGTGTTTTGTCAGATTTAATTAAAATGCTGGAAAAATAAACGCATATGCAGTATAATGTGATCCTTTATTGACGTTTCGCCCACACAGTGGGCTTTATCAAGTCAAACAGATCTTCATGGATGAAAAGTATGTGAGTATTTATAGGATGGAGTCAGGTGGAAAATGCTGGATAGGTTGGATCTGAACCTGCATTTGACAATCTTCCGAATAGGGTGATAGAGGCTAGGACCTTGGGTATTTTTAAAAAGAGACTGGACAAATATATGAGCTACTCAAGGTCCTAGCCTCTATTTTCAAGGAAATTTGGCTTCTTTGAGAGAGAATATTGAAAATATAAACACATAAGCAGGATAATGTTGATCTGTTTGTGGCTTGATAAAGTCTGCTGTGTGGGCGAAACGTTGTCAGTAAAGGATCACATTATACCGCGTGTGTGTTTATATTTCCATTGTGTCGGTATTTCATACCTTTTATTTCCAGAGAGAATATTTCATAATCCATCCAGTCAGTTCTTTTGTAAACAATAGTAGTGAGTGTTAAGTGGCGCCGCGTTTACAAATTCAATATATTTTATATGACAGCGCCATCTTCCTTATTGTATTCAAACTTGTTATTAATATAAATATTTCAAATAATGTTTTTATTTGAGTCGCTCACACATAAAAAAAAGAGCATGACTGAGAAAGTAAGAAATTAGTTTACGAGTGAACTACTTTTTGGACAATCAAAGAAATTCAGTGAGCACATTTTTATGTCTGCTTTAGAGGTGTTTCTCCCATACATAAGAATGCATTATTATTCTTACTGCAATAATCGGGGAGCGGTAAACGAGTACGGGTCATACATCGCTTAGGGGAAATAATAGATTATCAGGTTTGAATCAAGAACGGGGAAATTCCATCCAAATCTTTGGATCATGAGTCCCTCAGCGGTGTCAGGGAACTTCCTCTGAAAGGGACA
The DNA here is from genome assembly GCF_026875155.1 of Cherax quadricarinatus. Lineage (NCBI taxonomy): Eukaryota > Metazoa > Arthropoda > Malacostraca > Decapoda > Parastacidae > Cherax > Cherax quadricarinatus. The sequence goes on from NC_069465.1 coordinate 21,171,017, forward strand.
TAAGAATTTAACTGACCCTGGTGACCGGATTAGACCTTCAAACCAGACTGAAAAAAACGCAGTGATGGAGAGGCTGATGTGATTCAGTTTCATATCAAGAGTGACGAACAACTGGAACACTTTCCTGAGAGTAAATTCAAAAGAAACAGGACTATTCAGATTCCTTGCCATTGCACTGCAACATTTTATTTTTCTTGAATGTAGTATTCCCAATGGCATAGCGAAAAGAATGCCATGATTTTTCTTTTGGTAATATAATCAGGTGGGATATTCTTTATGTATTCGTTGGGCGACAGTTAACCACCCAGCCAGAGGCCAGACCGCTGGCTCCCTTATGACAGTGTCAACATGACTACACACTTGAGGACGTAAGTGCTTCCATACCTATGTGTCGAGGCTAGTGTTGGTAAACACCTCCGTCTTACCATGCACACCTGGCTTCATCTCGATAATAACACTGAGTGAGCATAACTGAGTCTTGTCATCCATACCTGGCTTCATCTCGATAATAACACTGAGTGAGCATAACTGAGTCTTGTCATCCACACCTGGCTTCATCTCGATAATAACACTGAGTGAGCATAACTGAGTCTTGTCATCCATACCTGGCTTCATCTCGATAATAACACTGAGTGAGCATAACTGAGTCTTGTCATCCATACCTGGCTTCATCTCATAACATGAGTGAGATATGAGTCTTTCACCAACCTGGCTTCATCTCGATAATAACACTGAGTGAGCATAACTGAGTCTTGTCATCCATACCTGGCTTCATCTCTTTTGTTTGTGACGCTCAATCTTTTGGAAATAGTCGGAGAACTCATTCTTCAGTGTTCATTATTAATTTCAACATCCAGTTAAAAATGTTTAGTGCGAAGTTTAAGATACACTATTTTCACATATACACTTTATGGACGGAGGAAAATCTTTGATTAATGGATATTTGCTTGTGTACTTATGTGAGTAGTTATTTTTAAATTACATAACCAGATATGAAATTGAACAAGAATGGTATACAGTACCGACAAGATGAAAACTGAGACACATGTGAAACGTCTGGGTATCTTTACTGTAGACGTTTCGCCATCCAGTGTCTACAAATTATGTCCTAGAATCTGTATTAATAAAGCCACTGGATGGCGAAACGTCTACAATAAAGATACCCAGATGTTGCACATGCGTCTTAGTTTTCAGATATAAAATTAAAATATTAGAAAATTTAAAATTTTCACTTTATCCTTTATTAAATGATGAATCTTGAACTAGAGGATGACTACTTAAAACACACAATAGCCAATAATGAGGAGAGTGCCGCATTTTCACTTGGACCCAAGAAGAAGCAGTTAGGAGAATGATGCTGTACGTTGCACATTTATCCCAGCAAGGCTACATCTGCCGTTATGCAGGTCATAGATAGAAGTTGATGCGCTTCCAATTGCAACAACAAGTTGCAAGACTGAAGTATGTGTGGCATTTTCACACGAGAAATATTTTCGATATGTAACAGCAGTCAGCTTACGTGCAGAACGGTCAAGAGGACTTCCCTTTCTGCATGCAATATGACACTGTATCTGCGCTGTGTTGGACTGGAAAGAGAGTGAGAGTTGTGGAAGTCAATCTACGATTTTGGAACATTGTCCAGCAGACTGTCTACACCATGATTATGACAGGGACATGAAAGGACATGATATATGGTTAGTTTTGCATATCAATGCTTCCTTTCTTTAACGTAACCAAGTTCTCATTTTTTCCTGAACCCCACTTCACTTACAAAACTAATTCTCCTCCTTGTGACACCCCCTCTCCCCTCCTCGGCCAAAAACTCTTGCAGTAGTTTTTCGGGTAGTTGACCTGCTGTAAATCGCCTCCTAGCTGTGCACACTTCAAAAGTATTGATCACAGTTACGCATAATGCAGTGCTCTGTCACATTTAAAATACCTACAACGCTTTATACCTACGTTAACTTAAAATAACACTTCAACGACACGAAAATCCCGGTGTTAAACGTAAAATGCGTTGACGATCGAAGGAGTGTCTGCGGTGACTAATATACATATTGTGTGTGTACTCGCCTAGTTTTCCTCACCTAGTTGTGGTTGCAGGGGTCGATTCATGGCTCCTGGACCCGCCTCTTCACCGGCCGCTACTGGGTCACTGTTCCTGAACCATGGGCTTCATCGTACCTCTTCTTAAAGCTATGAATGGATCCTGTCTCCACTACATCGCTTCCCAAACTCTTCCACTTCCTGACAACTCCGTGACCGAAGAAATACTTCCTAACATCTCTGTGATTCATCCGAGTCTTCAACTTCCAACTGTGTCCCATCTCTGGAACATTGTCTCTGTCCACCTATTTTACATGTCATTATAATGCCCCCCTATCTCTCCTGTCCTCCAGTGTCGTCAGGTCGATTTCCTTTAACCTCTCCTCGTAGGACATACCCCTTAGCTCTGGGACTAGTCTTGTTACAAACCTTTGTACTTTCTCTTATTTCTTTACGTGCTTCGCTAGGTGTGGCTTTCAAATTAGTGCCGCATACTCCAATATGGGCCTAACGTACACAGTATACAGGGTCCTGAACGATTCCTTATTAAGATGGCAGAATGTTGTTCTTAGGTTTGCTAGGCATCTATATGCTGCCGCAGTTATTTGGTTGATGTGTGCCTCAGGAGATGTACTTGGTGTTATACCCACCCAAGATCTTTTTCCTTGAGTGAGTTTTGTAGTCTTTGGCCCCCTAGAGACTGTGGTCTTTGCCCTTCCCCAATCTTCATTACTTTGCACTTGGTGGGGTTGAACTCCAGGAGCCAATTGCTGGACCAGGCCTGCAGCCTGTCCAGATCTCTTTGTAGTTCTGCCTGGTCTTCGTCCGATGGAATCCTCCTCATCAACTTCACATCATCTGCAAACAAGGACACTTCAGAGTCTATTCCTTCCGTCATGTTCACGAATACCAGAAACAGCACCGGTCCCAAGACTGACCCCTGTAGAACCCCACTCGTGTGTGTGTGTACTCACCTATTTGTATTCACCTATTTGTGGTTGCAGGGGTCGAGTCCTAGCTCCTGGCCCCGCCTCTTCACCGGTTGCTACTAGGCCCTCTCTCTCCCCGCTCCATGAGCTTTATCAAACCTCGTCTTAAAACTGTGTATGGTTCCTGCCTCCACTACGTCATTTCTAGGCTATCCCTGCCTGTGTGTGTGTGTGTGTTGGTGTGATGTGTATGTGATGTGTGTTGTGTGTGTTTTGTATTGTGTTTTGTGTGTGTGTGTTGTGTGTGAAAGGTCTCTAGTTCTACCACCAACTGTAATTTTAGGGTTGAATTTCAACTCAGCCCTCGTCTTTTCTTCTGCTGTGTCATGTTATGTATGTGTTTATTACCCTTAGTAATTACGTGTTTGTAGCTACAGAGAGAGTTAAGCTCGTGAGTCCGATCTTCAATACCTGTTAATGCTTATTTTTGTAATTCCAAATGTTGCAGCACATATAAATCCTTTTACACACCTACTGATAAAAACACACTAAAAAAACATGCTTTACTCCACAGATGTGGCAGTAAAGCAATAGCAAAGAACAACAGACCGATAGCGCTAACATCCCATATAAAAATCTTTGAAAGGGTTCTAAGAAGCAGATCCCAACCACCTAGATACCCTCAGTACATAACTCGGCACACGTTAGAGCAGGTCGCTCCTGCCTGTCCCAGTTACTGGAACACTATGACAAGGTCCTGGATGCTTTAGAGGATAAACAAAATGCAGATGTAGTAAACACAGACTTTGCAAAAGACTTTCACAAGTGTGACCATGGTGTAATAGCGCACAAAATGCGTGATAAAGAAATAATAGGAAAAGTTGGTAGCTGGATTTATAATTTTCCTAACAAATAGAACACAAATAGTAGTAAACAGAGTAAAGTCTGAGGCGGCTACTGTGAAAAGCTCTGTTCCACAAGGCACAGTACTCGTTCCCATCCTGTTCCTCCATTGTCCTACACTGAAGACACTGCGATACTCAAGGTGAACATAACCTTAATATGAAGTTTAATGATGAGAAATTTCAGATACTCCGATATGGAAAACGAACGTGTTTTAGTGTCACCATGATAGCGAAAGTGCGTCAGTGTTACCATAGAGTAAATGAGCCAGTGTTACCATGATAGCATTACTGTCAGTGTCACCATTGTAGCGTAACTGAATCAGTGTTACCATGTTTTACGGACACAGTTGTGGCCTGCACACCTGCTCGTAACAGCATCAACACAACAACCAATAAACGAATGAGCAAAATGGCAGCAAGCAGTAAATACTTAATATTTTTATTCTACAAATATGAGTGTAAGTATACATACAGAATAACAAGTTTGCAAACAAGAGACACAGTGAAAACTCTGAGTGACCAGACTTAAGAGTTAAGTGCCGGTATTATTTTAAGAGTCCCAGTTATAGCTTCACAACTTTGACGAGCTACCTTCTGACTGACTGGGTTGAACCAAGTTGTTTACTAAAGCGTAACAGGTGGGTCCATCTGTCAAACTCTTAATAGCTGGATCATTGGTCGGATGCCATGTCTACATGGGTTTGTGACATACGTCAAAGGTACTTTTCTCATGCCACGCTACGAGAGCGTAAATGAATCAGTGTTACCATGATAGCGTGACTGTGTAAGTATTACCATGATTGCGTGACTGTGTATTACCATGATTGCGTGACTGTGTAAGTATTACCATGATACCGTGACTATGAGTATGATAAAAGCTTGGAATGCAGCAGTTTAGTTGGCTGTAATTATCAACGTGGATATTTTTTTATAGGTATGTGAATGATTGTTCTGGTGGCGGCGGTGGTGGTGGTGGTGATGGCAGTGGTTGTGATGGTGATGGTAGTGGTTGTGGTGGTGGTTGTGGTGGTGATGGTAGTGGTTGTGATGGTGATGGCAGTGGTTGTGGTGGTGGTGGTTGTGATGGCAGTGGTTGTGATGGTGATGGTATTGGTTGTGGTGGTGATGGTAGTGGTTGTGGTGGTGGTGGTGGTGATGGCAGTGGTTGTGATGGTATTGGTTGTGGTGGTGATGGTAGTGGTTGTGGTGGTGGTGGTGGTGATGGCAGTGGTTGTGATGGTGATGGTAGTGGTTGTGGTGGTGGTTGTGGTGGTGATGGTAGTGGTTGTGGTGATGGTTGTGGTGGTGGTGGTAGTGGTTGTGGTGGTGGTTGTGGTGGTGGTGATGGCAGTGGTTGTCATGGTGATGGTAGTGGTTGTGGTGGTGGTTGTGATGATGGTAGTGGTTGTGGTGGTGGTTGTGGTGGTGATGGTAGTGGTTGTGATGGTAGTGGTTGTGGTGGTGGTTGTGGTGGTGATGGTAGTGGTTGTGATGATGATGGTAGTGGTTGTGGTTGTGGTGGTGGTTGTGGTGATGATGGTAGTGGTTGTGGTGGTGATGGTAGTGGTTGTGGTGGTGGTTGTGGTGGTGAAGGTAGTGGTTGTGATGATGGTGATGGTAGTGGTTGTGGTGGTGATGGTAGTGGTTGTGATGGTGATGGTAGTGGTTGTGATGGTGATGGTAGTGGTGGTTGTGGTGGTGGTTGTGGTGGTGGTTGTGATGGTAGTGGTTGTGATGGTGATGGTAGTGGTTGTGATGGTGATGGTAGTGGTGGTTGTGGTGGTGGTTGTGATGGTAGTGGTTGTGATGGTGATGGTAGTGGTTGTGGTAGTGGTTGTGGTGGTTGTGATGGTGATGGCAGTGGTTGTGGTGGTGGTTGTGGTGGTGATGGTAGTGGTTGTGATGGTGATGGCAGTGGTTGTGGTGGTGGTGGTGGTTGTGATGGTAGTGGTTGTGATGGTGATGGTAGTGGTTGTGGTGGTGGTTGTGGTGGTTGTGATGGTGATGGCGGTGGTTGTGGTGGTGACGGCAGTGGTTGTGATGGTAATGATAGTGGTTGTGGTGGTGATGGTAGTGGTTGTGATGATGATGGTTGTGGTGGTGGTTGTGGTGGTGATGGTGATGGTTGTGGTGGTGGTTGTGGTGGTGATGGTAGTGGTTGTGGTGGTGGTTGTGGTGGTGGTTGTGGTGGTGATGGTGATGGTGATGGTTGTGGTGGTGGTTGGGTGGTGATGGTTGTGGTGGTGATGGTAGTGGTTGTGGTGGTGGTTGTGGTACATCTTTAGAAGTATACACAGTCATTCCTTATAACAATAAAGGCATAACTCGCAGTACAGTCTTGTATTAGGACGATGTTTCTGTAGAGCTGTATGAAATGTTATATTGCTCTGTGTAGAGCTCTATCATGTTTCGGTATGTGCAGAGCTAGAGATTTATCAAAACATGCTTTGCATTGTACTATAGAGCTCCATCAAATATCGTTTACTCTATGACGCGCTTAATCAAGTCACGTTTAGCTGAGCGAAGAACTTGATCAAAACATGTATTGCTCTGTTTAGAGCTTTATCAAGCATGTATAATTTTGTGTTGAGCTTCATAGTCATGTTTCGCTCATTCAAGGGCTTTATCGAGCAACATGTCGCTCTGTGTAGAGCTTGATGACGCTCAACACTGACAGAAACACCGCTCAAACAAAAGCTTGTTCTGAAATTTGTGTCAATACTTGTCAGCACTACACTTGACGTGACACAAACACTCTCTAGTGCAAAGATATACTTGTAATACTTTATTAAGGGTAAAGATACGAGTGTGTCTGGGAAAGATACGAGTGTGTCTGGGAAAGATACGAGTGTGTCTGGGAAAGATACGAGTGTGTCTGGGAAAGATACGAGTGTGTCTGGGAAAGATACGAGTGTGTCGGGAAAGATACGAGTGTGTCTGGGAAAGATACGAGTGCGTCTGGGAAAGATACGAGTGTGTCAGGGAAAGATACGAGTGTGTCTGGGAAAGATACGAGTGTGTCTGGGAGAGATATGAGTGTGTCTGGGAGAGATACGAGTGTGTCTGGGAGAGATACGAGTGTGTCTGGGAGAGATACGAGTGTGTCTGGGAGAGATACGAGTGTGTCTGGGAGAGATACGAGTGTGTCTGGGAGAGATACGAGTGTGTCTGGGAAAGATACGAGTGTGTCTGGGAGAGATACGAGTGTGTCTGGGAGAGATACGAGTGTGTCTGGGAAAGATACGAGTGTGTCTGGGAAAGATACGAGTGTGTCTGGGAAAGATACGAGTGTGTCTGGGAAAGATACGAGTGTGTCTGGGAAAGATACGAGTGTGTCTGGGAAAGATACGAGTGTGTCTGGGAAAAGATACGAGTGTGTCTGGGAAAGATACGAGTGTGTCTGGGAAAGATACGAGTGTGTCTGGGAAAGATACGAGTGTGTCTGGGAAAGATACGAGTGTGTCTGGGAAAGATACGAGTGTGTCTGGGAAAAGATACGAGTAGTGTCTGGGAAAGATACGAGTGTGTCTGGGAAAGATACGAGTGTGTCTGGGAAAGATACGAGTGTGTCTGGGAAAGATACGAGTGTGTCTGGGAAAGATACGAGTGTGTCTGGGAAAGATACGAGTGTGTCTGGGAAAGATACGAGTGTGTCTGGGAAAGATACGAGTGTGTCTGGGAAAGATACGAGTGTGTCTGGAAAGATACGAGTGTGTCTGGGAAAGATACGAGTGTGTCTGGGAAAGATACGAGTGTGTCTGGGAAAGATACGAGTGTGTCTGGGAAAGATACGAGTGTGTCTGGGAAAGATACGAGTGTGTCTGGGAGAGATACGAGTGTGTCTGGGAGAGATACGAGTGTGTCTGGGAGAGATACGAGTGTGTCTGGGAGAGATACGAGTGTGTCTGGGAGAGATACGAGTGTGTCTGGGAGAGATACGAGTGTGTCTGGGAGAGATACGAGTGTGTCTGGGAGAGATACGAGTGTGTCTGGGAGAGATACGAGTGTGTCTGGGAGAGATACGAGTGTGTCTGGGAGAGATACGAGTGTGTCTGGGAGAGATACGAGTGTGTCTGGGAGAGATACGAGTGTGTCTGGGAGAGATACGAGTGTGTCTGGGAGAGATACGAGTGTGTCTGGGAGAGATACGAGTGTGTCTGGGAGAGATACGAGTGTGTCTGGGAGAGATACGAGTGTGTCTGGGAGAGATACGAGTGTGTCTGGGAGAGATACGAGTGTGTCTGGGAGAGATACGAGTGTGTCTGGGAGAGATACGAGTGTGTCTGGGAGAGATACGAGTGTGTCTGGGAAAGATACGAGTGTGTCTGGGAAAGATACGAGTGTGTCTGGGAAAGATACGAGTGTGTCTGGGAAAGATACGAGTGTGTCTGGGAAAGATACGAGTGTGTCTGGGAAAGATACGAGTGTGTCAGGGAAAGATACGAGTGTGTCAGGGAAAGATACGAGTGTGTCTGGGAAAGATACGAGTGTGTCTGGGAAAGATACGAGTGTGTCTGGGAAAGATACGAGTGTGTCTGGGAAAGATACGAGTGTGTCTGGGAAAGATACGAGTGTGTCAGGGAAAGATACGAGTGTGTCAGGGAAAGATACGAGTGTGTCTGGGAAAGATACGAGTGTGTCTGGGAAAGATACGAGTGTGTCTGGGAAAGATACGAGTGTGTCTGGGAGAGATACGAGTGTGTCTGGGAGAGATACGAGTGTGTCTGGGAGAGATACGAGTGTGTCTGGGAGAGATAACGAGTGTGTCTGGGAGAGATACGAGTGTGTCTGGGAGAGATACGAGTGTGTCTGGGAGAGATACGAGTGTGTCTGGGAGAGATACGAGTGTGTCTGGGAGAGATACGAGTGTGTCTGGGAGAGATACGAGTGTGTCTGGGAGAGATACGAGTGTGTCTGGTAGAGATACGAGTGTGTCTGGTAGAGATACGAGTGTGTCTGGTAGAGATACGAGTGTGTCTGGTAGAGATACGAGTGTGTCTGGGAGAGATACGAGTGTGTCTGGGAGAGATACGAGTGTGTCTGGGAGAGATACGAGTGTCTGGGAGAGATACGAGTGTGTCTGGGAGAGATACGAGTGTGTCTGGGAGAGATACGAGTGTGTCAGGGAAAGATACGAGTGCGTCAGGGAGAGATACGAGTGCGTCAGGGAGAGATACGAGTGCGTCAAGAGAGATACGAGTGCGTCAGGGAGAGATACGAGTGCGTCAGGGAAAGATACGAGTGCGTCAGGGAAAGATACGAGTGCGTCGGGGAAAGATACGAGTGTGTCTGGGAAAGATACGAGTGTGTCAGGGAGAGATACGAGTGCGTCAGGGAGAGATACGAGTGCGTCATGGAGAGATACGAGTGCGTCAGGGAAAGATACGAGTGCGTCAGGGAAAGATACGAGTGCGTCAGGGAAAGATACGAGTGCGTCAGGGAAAGATACGAGTGCGTCAGGGAAAGATACGAGTGCGTCAGGGAAAGATACGAGTGCGTCAGGGAGAGATACGAGTGCGTCAGGGAGAGATGCGAGTGCGTCAGGGAAAGATACGAGTGCGTCAGGGAAAGATACGAGTGCGTCAGGGAAAGATACGAGTGCGTTGGGGAAAGATACGAGTGTGTCAGGGAAAGATACGAGTGTGTTGGGGAAAGATACGAGTGTGTCTGGGAAAGATACGAGTGTGTCTGGGAAAGATACGAGTGTGTCTGGGAAAGATACGAGTGTGTCAGGGAAAGATACGAGTGTGTCTGGGAAAGATACGAGTGTGTCTGGGAAAGATACGAGTGTGTTGGGGAAAGATACGAGTGTGTTTGGGAAAGATACGAGTGTGTTGGGGAAAAATACGAGTGTGTCAGGGAAAGATACGAGTGTGTCAGGGAAAAATACGAGTGTGTCAGGGAAAGATACGAGTGTGTCAGGGAAAAATACGAGTGTGTCAGGGAAAGATACGAGTGTGTTGGGGAAAGATACGAGTGTGTCTGGGAAAGCTCAGTACTGTTATGTGTTATTAATGGCTGTATAAATGATGTAACTCCCGAGTAACTTGACGTCAAAATAAGAGTACGAGGAGAATATCAGATACACAATTTGACGAAAGTTGCGCAAGAAGCAAGAAACACCAGGTAAAGCAATCGATCATGGGAAATTTCACTAGAATTAAGCATACTGGTTTCCACACTTAGGTACAGACTGATGGAAACTGCGTCGATACAAAAGATGGGGCGAAAGCACTCAGTGAACCAATTACGATTACAAAACAAGCCAATGAATGTGACGCAACTACCAGTGGATGCATTAATCATCCACTTGTTCGTGGATGATTAATGCATCCACGAACAAATAGTTTTTAATCAATTAACGAACTGCGACTGGCCGGGGATCGAACACGTGTTATTTTAGCCTGCTTCGTATGAAGCAAATCAAATTCACGACGGTCTAGCCAATGAGCCGTCAATCCTTGTAGAGTTGATGGCTAAGTGGTTAGAGCGTCGTGGATATTGACTTCCCACGAGGCGGCCCAAAATGACACGAGTTTGTTCCATGGCCAATCGCAGTTTGATGAGTAGATGAATTAAAAAATGCGGCATCACCTACTCGCTGAAGTACTGTATAAGATAACTGGAAAGAGATCAGTGGGGTATCTCGGGAATACTAACACTGTTACAGATATTCCACACTGGGAAGTCTTGCTTTGAGAACTTACGAGATTACGTTGAGAAAATAAGAGAGACCTAATAAAAAATTTAAGGGCTACTTTAGGACTACAAAAAAGCATTCGATACAACAACTTAAAAGACTGATTCACCGACTGAAATAGAAGACAGAGATGCTAAAACATACAAAAAATCTATTACGTAAAATAAGGAGAGTGAATCGAAAGAGTAAGACATAATGATGAAGTGGACCTCAAGATAAGGTGGGGTCCCCAATATGAAGTAGGACCCTCGAAGATGAGGTTGGGTCCCTAAGATGAATTAAGGTTCCCAAGATGAGGTGAAAGACCTCAAGATGAGGTGGAACACCCCAAGATGAGGTGGAACACTCCAAGATGAGGTGGAACACCCCAAGATGAGGTGGAACACCCCAAGATGAGGTGGAACACCCCAAGATGAGGTGGAACACCCCAAGATGAGGTGGAACACCCCAAGATGAGGTGGAACACCCCAAGATGAGGTGGAACACCCCAAGATGAGGTGGAACACCCCAAGATGAGGGGGAACACCCCAAGATGAGGGGGAACACCCCAAGATGAAGTGGAACACCCCAAGATGAAGTGGAACACCCCTAGATGAGGTGGAACACCCCAAGATGAAGTGGAACACCCCAAGATGAGGTGGAACACCCCAAGATGAGGTGGAACACCCCAAGATGAGGTGGAACACCCCAAGATGAGGTGGAACACCCCAAGATGAGGTGGAACACCCCAAGATGAGGTGGAACACCCCAAGATGAGGTGGAACACCCCAAGATGAGGGGAACACCCCAAGATGAGGGGAACACCCCAAGATGAAGTGGAACACCCCAAGATGAAGTGGAACACCCCTAGATGAGGTGGAACACCCCAAGATGAAGTGGAACACCCCAAGATGAAGTGGAACACCCCTAGATGAGGTGGAACACCCCAAGATGAGGGGGAACACCCCAAGATGAGGGGGAACACCCCAAGATGAAGTGGAACACCCCTAGATGAGGTGGAACACCCCTAGATGAGGTGGAACACCCCAAGATGAAATGGAACACCCCTAGATGAGGTGGAACACCCCAAGATGAGGTGGGGCTCTCCAAGATGAGGTATCAGAGGCATTGCTATTCTTAACAAATGTAAATGAACTGCCAAAGAAGAATATAAACTTTACGTATTGTCCTAGATGATACAGGACCAGGAATTATCGATTAACCTCGGCAAGCAAAAATTAGTTAAATGCAACTTAACACAGGGAACGTTTACCCTGTGAATGAAAGAACTTTAGGGGATGGAAGTAAAGAGTGATTGTCTGGAAGAGGTGTCAGAAAGGTGACGAGTAACAAGCGAGGTTCTGCAACAATTGATATTAGGACTAGTATTTTTCTGTTTTTTGTGAAGGACATTCCAGATGTTTGCTGATGCTGAAAAACTAATGAGGAGAATAAAATCAGACGAGGACAAGCAAAGTCTAAAAATGAATCTGGACAGTCTGGAAGAGCAGCGAGAGAAGTGGTTGCTGGAATTCCTCTACCCCAACAATTGCAAGGTTTTGAAGATTGGAGAAAAGCTTGAAAACCGCACAGAAACTAGACTTTGAAGACAAGAGTTTGCAGACCTCACTCAGAAAGACAGGGGTGGACATAGTGCCAAGTATATCACCAGTGGCACATTAATCCAAGAACCTCTGCAGGTAATACTCGGGCAAATCTACGAGTTACTTTCAGGAATCTCAACAAAGATTAATTCTGGGTCCTTTATATAATATTTGTCATTTCTATCTTTGAGTACGCAGCACCGGCATGGAATCAACACCTGAGAAAGCATGGTAAAAGACTGCAATGAAGTTACTTCCAGAGATAACGGTATGAGCTACGAGGATTGGTTAACGGAACTGAATCTAACGACAGTGGAAGAGGGAATGACCATGGGAGAAATAACGTACAAAATACTCAAACACACACACACACACACACACACACACACACACACACACACACACACACACACACACAACACACACACACACAAATTCCTAGAAAATAGAGGCAGAGCCAGGCGTTGAGACTCGACCCCGTGCCACCACAAATAGGGTAATAAAGCAAATGAGTGTAGCGCAGGTGTGTGTGTAGTCACCTATTTACTCACCTATCTGTGGTTGCAGGGTCAAGTCATAGCTGCTGGTCCCGCCTTTTCGCTGGTTGTTAATAGGCCCACTCTCTCTCCCTGCTCCAAGAGCTTTATCGTGTGTGTGTGTGTGTGTGTGTGTGTGTGTGTGTGTGTGTGTGTGTGTGTGTGTGTGTGTGTGCGTGTGTGTCAGGAGCTAGCAGCGGTGTTTGGATATGATCATACTGTAGAAACATTTATTTTCACTCTCCGTACCTTTCTCACAACCTACTTTGTTCCTATTCTCCCTCCTCCCTTCCTCCTCTCCTCCTTTCTTTAATGTCACCCTCTTTCTTCCTTCCTTTACGTATTCTTCCAAGTATTCCTCTGCCTAGTCCCTCCTCTAGCCATTACCACTCTCCCTCGTCCCCTGTACTATCGTTCTCCCTCCTGGCTCCCCTTACACGTCAATCTTCTCTCACTGCTCCCTATTCCTTTCGTTTTTCTCCCTCACATTCGTTCATTAATTGTTCTTTTATGCTCGCCTATTCATATAGCCATTATGTTGATGTTTACTTTTCCATTGCTAAATGTTTTTCTTTGTGTTTATTGTTCTCTCTCTCTCTCTCTCTCTCTCTCTCTCTCTCTCTCTCTCTCTCTCTCTCTCTCTCTCTCTCTCTCTCTCTCTCTCTCTCTCTCTCTCTCTCTCTCACACACACACACACACACCTTGTTTATCATGCACTATTCTAAACATAAGCACACTGCAATACTTCTAAGTTATTCTTTCAGTCTTTCCTGTCTGCAACATTCAATACACGTGTCAACACACTCTTACATGTTTAAGTCAATATTCATTGTAATTCATTGTGGTGAATGTATGCACGTGCGCGCACGTACACACACACACACACACACACACACACACACACACACACACACACACACAGCTCACGGCTCAGGGAGAGTGACCTAGTAGCGAGCAGTGAAGAGGCGGGGCCAGGAGCTCGGACTCGACCCCCGCAACCTCAACTAGGTGAGTACACACACACACACACACACACACACACACACACACACTGTGAAATATCTGTAAAAAACTTTAAATAATACGTAAGATATTGAAACTGTGTGTAAAAGAAGAATTAACAAAATTTTTAACATGATATAAGACGGCTTTTGTTGCATTAGGTAAGACATGAAGAAATATTAATGAAGGATATTTTATACAGTATATATGGTTTGAATAAAAATTAAAATACCGCGAAATATTCTTACAGTACAACTTATGTTGTACCAAGAAAGATGTTTAGAAAAAATCTAAAGGATTTAACACGTTATGTAAATAGGAAAGGGTTGATATGAGTAACTGGAGTAGGAGTAGTATTAAGAGGACGAGAAAGAAGAGACGGAGATGATGGAAAGATGTTGGAAACAGAGAGAGAGAGAGAGAGAGAGAGAGAGAGAGAGAGAGAGAGAGAGGCAACAAAATGGAGAGAGAGAGAAGAAGATAAGCGAGGGTCTGGTATACCCCAGGTGACCACACTTCACAGATCTACTGGCGGGAGGCTGACACCTTGGGTCACCCAGTTTACCTGCGCTCCAAGGTGGCTCTCAAGTTTACCCGAGTCCCAAGCTGGCGCTCAAGTTTGCCTACTTCCCAAGCTGGCGCTCAAGATTACCTGCGCACCAAGCAGGCGCTCAACTTTATCGTAATCAACCTGGAGTTAAGAGGACTTACATGCATAAGGGTCAGGATCAGCAAAATGCATACAGCTATGAGGGTGCCTTCACCAAATTTAACTTCAACAACAAGAGCATTAACTGTCCTAAACGAAACTTGTTGGGAAGATAATTTAAATTACATGGACCCTCACAAGTGCCTTGAAAAGATCAACTTTCTGGTAGCTGAAGTATGTTCAAGGCATATTCACCCAAGACAAAAGAAGAGAAAAAGTAAACTGGAGAGAGAGAGACGTTCTCTCTACATGAGAAGGCGAAGAACCACTGAGCTCCTCAAGAATGCTAGATTATCTGAAATACGGAGGAAAGTGCTAACCAGGCAAGTGGAAAACATTGAGCTTAAGTCAAAGGACTCATACAGGATCCAGGAAAGACATGAGGAGCTAAAAGCGATTAGTGAAATTGAAAGAAATTCGAAATCTAGTATAGGCCCTCCTGCTCAGACAAGACGGATCCTACACAGATTACAACAAAGAAATGAGTGAGATACTGAAATCTCAATACGACTGTGTTTAGCCAGCCACTAGTCAGTCATAGACAATCCAAATAGTTTTTATGAATGAGCCTCAAAACCCTGTCAATGAATTCCAAATTTCTGACAACCCTAACTCCATTAGACTTTGAGAAAGACATTGACAACGTGCTCATGCACTCAGCCCCAGGTCCAGACTTATGGAACTGTGTTCATTAAGAACTGCAAGAAACCCCTCTCGCGGGCTCTAAGTATGCTGTGGAGAAGGAGCTTAGACACAGAGGAGATTCCAGTCACTAAAAACAACGGATATAGTCCCTCTCCATAAAGGTGGCAGCCAAGCAATAGCTAAGAACTATAGACCAATAGCTCAAACGTTCCACATCATAAAAATCTCTGAAAGGATTCTATGAAGCAGGATTGCAAACCACTTGGATTCCCAACAACTGCACAATCCAGAGCAAAATGGGTTCAGTTGCCTCTCGCAACTACTGGACCACTATGATATGGTCTTGGATGCACTGGAAAACTAACAGAATGAAACTGTAGTATACACAGATTCTGCAAAAGCCTTTGAAAAGTGCGATCTTGGTGTAAAGAGTAGTGGTAAACAGTTAAATCGGAAGCTGCCACGAGGCACAGTACTCGCCCCTACCCTGTTCCTCATCCTCATATCAGACATAGACAGATGAATAAATAACAAAAAGGCACAATACCGTGACTGGAACGATACACAAATAATCCGCACATAGAAGAGAGGAGCTTACGACGACGTTTCGGTCCGACTTGGACCATTTACAAAGTCACTTTGTAAATAGTCCAAGTCGGACCGAAACGTCGTCGTAAGCTCCTCTCTTCTATGTGCGGATTATTTGTGTATAGACAGAAGACACGGCTAATCTCTAAGAAGATATAAACCAAGTTTTCCAATGGGTAACAGAGAACAATATGGTGTTCAATGAAGACAAATTCCAACTACTCCGTTATGGAAAACTGGAGGAAATAATAACTAGGAGTGAGTATACTACAAATTCTAATCACACACTAGAGAGGAAAAGTAATGTGAAGGACCTGGGAGTGGTAATGCCTGAGAGTCTCACCTTCAAGGATCACATCAATGCCATTATCACATCTGCGAGGAAAATGGTAGGATGGATAATGAGAACATTCAAGACAAGAAATGCCAAGCCAGTGATGATCCTTTTTAAATCCCCTGTTATCTCTAGGCTGGAATACTGCTGTACATTAACATCTCTATTCAATACAGGTGAAATCGCAGATCTAAAGAATGTACAGAAAACCTTTACTGCACATATAAGTTTCATCAAACGCCTTAACTACTGGGAACGCTTGGAAGCACTTGACTTTTACTCATAATATACGCCTGGAAAATCCTAAAGGGACTGGTCCCTAATCTCACACAGAAATCACCCCCCTATAAGCAAAAGCATAGAGGCGATACAGCATACCTCCAATGAAAAGCAGGGGAACCATATAAACAAAGAAAAAACACAAAATTGCCCGGGGGCCCAAACTTTCAACAGCCCCCACCACCATGAAGGAATTACCAGTAACCCTTGGTTATCTTAAAGGGGGAGGGGCAATACCTAAAGTCGATCCCGGGGTGTTTTCGACTTGGACAACGTGCGGCCAGGGTAACAGCCTGTTTGGGGTCCTGACCACCGGGAGGCCTGGTCATGGACTGGACCGGGGGGGCTTGATCCCCGAATCTCTCGGGGTGACAGAAAAATACAACAAGGTAACCCACACTTGAAAAATTAAATAATCGATGTATTAAATTACTAAAATACTTTAAATAAATAATTGCTTCAATTGCCTGCGCGTATGACCCTTTGTAGTTTGAGCGCTTCCTTTTGAAAAAAATAAAAATTATTGCTTTAATTACTTTAAATAATTCCCTCAAGAAGGGTACCTTGAGTTGGTGAGGACTTTACTAGGGAATTGGACTGTGCTCCGGTTCCCTTTTTTAACCGGAATACCTTTCCGCCCCCCCCCCCCACACACGGGCGCTAAATAAACCTAATGGTTTAGCGCTCCCCGTTTTATAAAAAAATACAGTAAAAATTTTTAAAAAAATTTTAATTACTTAATTCTTTGTTTTAAATTTACGTCGGGCGAAGGTAGAGCGAGAGAGACCTGGGAAGAGTGGGACAACAAATGAAACATACCCCATTACAACAATAGAATTTAATGAAACGTTATTGGGACGAAAAAACTGTTCTCATGGTAAGTGGGTTTTGAGGAACTGATTTTCAGGTAAAGGGTCCGAAATACTGGTTTTCCCCTGGGACTGGGGTTTTAAGAGGACTGGGTTTTTTGGGAACGAGGTTTTGAGAGGGTGGTTCTCATGGTAACGAAATTCAGAGGGCTGTTTCTCTGTAACGTGGGCCTAGAATACTGGTTCTCACTGGGGCGTGTCCCGAGAGGACGGTTTTCATTGTGATGGGTTCGAGAGGGCTGGGTTTCCTAGTGGGTCCGAACCGGTTTTTCATGGCAACGGGTTCTGAAAGATTGGGTTTTCCCTGAAACGAGGTTTTTGAGAGGACTGGGTTTTCCCTGTGATGTGGTTTGAGAGGATGGTTCTCAAGGGGACGTGGGTTTTGGGGAACTGGTTCTCATGGTAACTAGGGTTTTGAAGGACTGGTTTTTTCAAGGTGACGTGGTTGTTCTGGAGAACTGGTTTTCCCCTGGTAACTAGGCTGAAGGACTGGTTTTTCAGGGAACTAGGGTTTTGAAGGACTGGTTCTCAAAGGGAACTAGGTTCGGAGGCTGGGTTTCAAGGGAACTAGGTTCTAAAGGGCGGGTTTTCAAAGGGAACTGGTCATGAGAGCAGGGGGTACTCTATCATATTATCAATAACAAACCACAAATACTGTAATGACACAAAACACAAATAACCCGCTCATAGGAGACAGGAGCTTAAGACGACATTTCGGTCCCGACTCGACCATTTACAAAGTCAATGCGACTTTGTGAATGGACCAACTCGAACCGACACGTCGCCTTTAGCTCCTCTCTGGTATGTGCGGGTTATTTGTGTATTGTCACATTACTGACACCCAACATAAGGAATTTTTTTATGTAACGTAATGTATAAAGCGTAGTTTATAGAAAAGTTAATTAACACTAAATGCTGTATGACCCTTTTAGGTTTAGCGCTTAGTTATAATAATAATAATAATAATAATAATAATAATAATAATAATAATAATAATAATAATAATAATAATATTAAACTGGACGTGTCAAAATATTTTATAATAAATACTAAAAATTCATTACTGGTTAATTCCTGAGAGAAAAGTTAGCAAAACTATTACATGTTAAGGTACACAGTAGTTTATCAAACATCTGTTACATGTTAAGGTACACAGTAGTTTATCAAACATCTGTTACATGTTAAGGTACACAGTAGTTTATCAAACATCTGTTACATGTTAAGGTACACAGTAGTTTTATCAAACATCTGTTACATGTTAAGGTACACAGTATTTATCACACATCTGTTACATGTTAAGGTACACAGTAGTTTATCACACATCTGTTACATGTTAAGGTACACAGTAGTTTATCAAACATCTGTTACATGTTAAGGTACACAGTAGTTTATCAAACATCTGTTACATGTTAAGGTACACAGTAGTTTATCACACATCTGTTACATGTTAAGGTACACAGTAGTTTATCACACATCTGTTACATGTTAAGGTACACAGTAGTTTATCACACATCTGTTACATGTTAAGGTACACAGTAGTTTATCAAACATCTGTTGCATGTTAAGGTACACAGTAGTTTATCAAACATCTGTTGCATGTTAAGGTACACAGTAGTTTATCAAACATCTGTTACATGTTAAGGTACACAGCAGTTTATCACACATTTGTTACATGTTAAGGTACACAGTAGTTTATCACACATCTGTTACATGTTAAGGTACACAGTAGTTTATCAAACATCTGTTGCATGTTAAGGTACACAGTAGTTTATCAAACATCTGTTACATGTTAAGGTACACAGTAGTTTATCACACATCTGTTGCATGTTAAGGTACACAGTAGTTTATCAAACAGCTGTTACATGTTAAGGTACACAGTAGTTTATCACACATCTGTTGCATGTTAAGGTACACAGTAGTTTATCAAACATCTGTTACATGTTAAGGTACACAGTAGTTTATCAAACATCTGTTGCATGTGAAGGTACACAGTAGTTTATCACACATCTGTTAAATGTGAAGGTACACAGTAGTTTATCAAACATCTGTTACATGTTAAGGTACACAGTAGTTTATCAAACATCTGTTACATGTTAAGGTACACAGTAGTTTATCAAACATCTGTTGCATGTGAAGGTACACAGTAGTTTATCACACATCTGTTAAATGTGAAGGTACACAGTAGTTTATCAAACATCTGTTACATGTTAAGGTACACAGTAGTTTATCAAACATCTGTTACATGTTAAGGTACACAGTAGTTTATCAAACATCTGTTACATGTTAAGGTACACAGTAGTTTATCACACATCTGTTAAATGTGAAGGTACACAGCAGTTTATCAAACATCTGTTACAATGAAAATTTACGATTGAGTCAAAATTCTTAATCCTGGATTCAATGTTGAGTGGAAATTCAGTATTGCTAATTCGTGACCCAGAAAAAAACGGTGTTCATAAATTTTTACATAAAATATGTCATAATTCTACAATGTGTATTAAATGGACACATATAAATAAAGAAAAATATATACACATATTACATAACCTGGAAAATGATTTTCTTAAAATAACTTTTCAGCGTTAATTCCGCAGGAATTTCCCAGGAGTTGTAAGAATTTACCAATTTTATTAAACCTGACTTTCCAAGTGGTGGGTCATCTTAATGTAATTTTCCTGGGAGACTTCCAGTTGTCATTCACTACAGAATTTTTGTTAAAGACGAATTACAATTGTTGTGGGTTGTAAGGTACGAGGGGAAGAAAACGAATTAAACCTGATGGACAAAAGAGCTAGAAGAAACAGGATAATGATTTAAAAAATACTGAGGATGTGAGAGGGTGGGGAGAGAAGAGTTCTCGAGAGGCGGGAAACAAGTACACTAGGGTGCAGCTGGAAGTTACACAGGTGAATTACTGGTAAGTTAGGAAACATTACTAAGCCTCTAAGTGAAGCGACCTGGACAGCGAAGTAATTTTAAGCCAGCCCGTAATGCTATGCATAGTATAAGTGGCTTTGGCATACTGCTCTTATCTGTATTTTTTTTGTACCTCTGTATGTGTGCACAAATTGGAAATAAATAAATAAATAAATAAATAAATTAAAGTAGGATGAATATATAGTTTAAGACTTGGTATAATAGGGCTCGCTAAGCCAGGAGAGTGAAAACTCAGTAACAGCAGTTTTGAAATGCAGGGGGTGGCGATGAGACTCGACCCCTACGACCACAAATCGGCAAGCACAAATAGGTGAATACATACACATACACACACACACACACACACACACACACATACACACATACACACACATACACATACACACACACACACACACACACACACACACACACACACACACACACACACACACATACACACACACACACACATAGACATACACACACACACACACACACACACACACACACACACACACACACACACATACACACAGTAGAGCTACAAGTGGAGGGGGGAGCAGGAAGGCCAGGACGAATGAAGCCAAACTACAAGAAAGGGGACTACACGGGAATGAGGAACTTCCTGAACGGGGTTCAGTGGGACAGAGAACTGGCAGGGAAGCTAGTTAATGAGATGATGGAATATGTAGCAACAATGTGCAAGGAGGAGGAGGAGGCGAGGTTTGTACCCAAGGGTAACAGGAATAATGAAAAAGCCAGGATGAGCCCATTGTTCACCCAAAGGTGCAGGGAGGCAAAAACCAAGTGTGCTAGGGAATGGTAGAAATATAGAAGGCAAAGGATCCAGGAGAATAAGGAGAGCAGTCGTAGAGCCAGAAACGAATATGCACAGATAAGAAGGGAGGCCCAACGACAATAAGAAAACGACATAGCAGCGAAAGCCAAATCTGACCCGAAACTTTTGTACAGCCACATCAGGAGAAAAACAACAGTCAAGGACCAGGTAATCAGGCTAAGGAAGGAAGGAGGAGAGACAAGAAATGACCGTGAAGTATGTGAGGAACTCAACAAGAGATTCAAAGAAGTGTTCACAGAGGAGACAGAAGGGGCTCCAGAAACACGGAGAGGTGGGGCACACCACCAAGTGCTGGACACAGTGCACACAACCGAGGAAGAAGTGAAGAGGCTTCTGAGTGAGCTAGATACCTCAAAGGCAATGGGGCCAGATAACATCTCCCCATGGGTCCTGAGAGAGGGAGCAGAGGTGCTATGTGTACCCTTAACAACAATATTCAATACATCTATCGAAACAGGGAGATTGCCTGAGGCATGGAAGACAGCAAATGTAGTCCCAATTTTTAGTGTTTCATGTCTGTCTCGTTTTTTAAACTACAGACCAGTGTCACTGACATGTATAGTATGCAGAATCATGGAGAAGATTATCAGGAGAAAAGTGGTGGAACACCTAGAAAGGAATGATCTCATCAACAGCACCCAACATGGTTTCAGGGACGGGAAATCCTGTATCACAAACCTACTGGAGTTCTATGACATGGTGACAGCAGTAAGACAAGAGAGAGAGGGGTGGGTGGATTGCATATTCGTGGACTGCAAGAAGGCGTTTGACACAGTTCCACACAAGAGATTAGTGCAAAAACTGGAGGACCAAGCAGGGATAACAGGGAAGGCACTACAATGGATCAGGGAATGCTTGTCAGGAAGACATCAGCGAGTCATGGTACGTGGCGAGGTGTCAGAGTGGGCACCTGTGACCAGCGGGGTCCCACAGGGGTCAGTCCTAGGACCAGTGCTGTTTCTGGTATTTGTGAACGACATGACAGAAGGAATAGACTCCGAGGTGTCCCTGTTTGCAGATGACGTGAAGTTGACGAGAAGAATTCACTCGATCGAAGACCAGGCAGAACTACAAAGGGATCTGGACAGGCTGCAGATCTGGTCCAGCAATTGGCTCCTGGAGTTCAATCCCACCAAGTGCAAAGTCATGAAGATTGGGGAAGGGCAAAGAAGACCGCAGACGGAGTACAGTCTAGGGGGCCAGAGACTACAAACCTCACTCAAGGAAAAAGATCTTGGGGTGAGTATAACACCAGGCACATCTCCTGAAGCGCACATCAACCAAATAACTGCTGCGGTATATGGGCGCCTAGCTAACCTCAGAACAGCATTCCGACATCTTCATAAGGAATCGTTCAGGACCCTGTACACCGTGTACGTTAGGCCCATATTGGAGTATGCAGCACCAATTTGGAACCCACACCTAGCCAAGCACGTGAAGAAACTAGAGAAAGTGCAAAGGTTTGCAACAAGACTAGTCCCAGAGCTAAGAGGAGAGGTTAAGGGAAATCAACCTGACGACACTGGAGGACAGGAGAGATAGGGGGGACATGATAATGACATACAAAATACTGAGAGGAATTGACAAGGTGGACAAAGACAGGATGTTCCAGAGATTGGACAAAGTAACAAGGGGACACAGTTGGAAGTTGAAGACGCAGATGAATCACAGAGATGTTAGGAAGTATTTCTTCAGCCACAGAGTAGTCAGGAAGTGGAATAGTTTGGGAAGCGATGTCGTGGAGGCAGGATCCATACATAGCTTTAAGCAGAGGTATGATAAAGCTCACGGTTCAGGGAGAGTGACCTACCAGTGAAGAGGCGGGGCCAGGAGCTCGGACTCTACCCCTGCAACCTCAACTAGGTGAGTACACACACACCACACACACACACACACACACACACACACAGCAGTGTTTACTCCCCAAAAAATTCCTTTGACTGCTGTAAATTTTGCTGATTGGGCCAAGGATGGTATGAGTGCCGTAGCACTCGGTGTAGCAGGCACTTCTCACGGGCTGGATGGTGGGAGGGATGGGCGGCGGTGGGGAAGTCCTGGTGGTGCTGGAAGGGTTGGGGTCCCCATCGTGGGAGGGATGGTCGTGGGTTTGTCCTGTCGGGTGGTTGAAGGTATTTACCACCACAGAACTTATTATTCTAAGTGTTTGTTGCCCCTCTCCTCTTCCCCTTACTTCCTTCCCTCCCTCCCTCCCTCCCTCTCTTCCTGCCTTCCTCCGTCCCTGCCTTCATGCTTCCATCCCTCCCTCCCTCCCTCCCTCCCCTCCCTCCCTCCTTCCCCCATCTCTCTCCCTATTTCCTGTCACCCATCTCTGTTGTCCTTTTTTCAGTCACCTCTTTAAATACCCAACAGATGTCAAATGTCACCTTTTCTAATGTACAACACGTGTCTAATGTTACCTCTCTTAATACCTAACAGGTGTGTAAGATTACCCTCTGTTTTAATACCTGACAGGTGTGTAATACCCTCGTATATCATTATCGTCTCCTTTACCCGAGTTATGAAACGCCAAAATGTGAAGTACAATTAGCAATGCCTGAGTTCACACTCTTTACACATTAAATTTTATACACTCTTATAATACTCTGTGTGAAGATAATTACCCTGAAGTGGAATGAAACATAATTAAGAATAATTGGTCTATTTTGTTGACTGAGAATTACTGCTGCCTTAGGTCCAAAGGTAAGCTTTAAGCTGAGTGCATTGTTCGTAAGCTTACCGGAAAGCAATTAAGCTGATATTTAATTATGTTTGAACAAGCTTGAAGGTCTAGCGTGTACCTCATTATCCATCCACTGCCTACGTAAGTTACTTATTTATTTTTCGTTATTCGTTGTTGATTAACTACATTATCATTTACCATTAACGTTACTCGTAGTTAAACGTTTTTTTTATATCGTTGATCAAATATTTATTATTTACAATTATCGTTAATTGTAGCGCTTTTCATAGTTAATTGTTCATTAACTATGAAAAACAGTTACTCTCGTAAAATAATAGTTAATTATCGTTAATTGTTAATTATTTATAGTCAGTTATTTGTTGTTAATCGTAGTTAACTATCGTTACTCAGTCAACATTAATCATTGATTTTGAATTGTTCGTTAATCATCTGTACTCGCTCGTTCATCATCTATACTTCCGTTAATCATCTCTACTCGCTTGTTCTTAGCATACACTTGATCGTTATTCATATGTACTCATTCGTTAATTATCTCTTCTACTACGTTAATGATCTACACTCTTTCGTTAATGATCGAACCTCTGTATTCGCTGCTTACTCTTTAATTACTGCACTCAGATTAATTAATGAAGATTCAGTAATTAACGAGTTAATATATTTATGCTAGGAAGTCTATACATCCCCGCTAATCTACACGTGCTCGTTATTCCGTACTTGCTGATTAACGAGTAAATAAAAGGCGTTGACTCGAACCGTGGTTCGTCTATTTTTAAACTTTTGGTCTTTGCTGTCTATATTCTTAAGAATATGTAAACAGTCTATTTATATAAACAGTCCATTTATATAAACAGTCCATTTATATAAACAGTTCATTTTTGTGTATAAACAGAAAAATGGACTGTGACTTGAACTATAGTCCTTGTCCTTGTATACCTGGAGTATACTTGGAGTATACCTGTAGAGGGTTCCCGGGGGGTCAACGCCCCCGCGGCCCGGTCTGAGACCAGTCCTAATGCTGTACTATTCAGCCGGAAAGAACAAAACGTCACAATACAGTGACTGGAACAATACACAGATAACCCGCACATAGAAGAGAGGAGCTTTCGACGACGTTTCGGTCCGACTTGACCATTTACAAGTTGGTCCAAGTCGGACCGAAAGGTCGTCATAAGCTTCTCTCTCCTATATGCGGGTTATTTGTGTATTACTCAGAGAGGTTACAAGAGGACTATTTTACAAGCATAACTTGTGTCTGGTGTCAGCTGATCGCTGAAGCTATACTTAATTGTTAAGCTATACATTCCCTTTAAATCTCTACCTTCTCTTTATTCTTTACATATTCGTTAATCATGCTCGTTAATCTATTCATAATCGTTAAGCTATTAGTGCTCGTTAATCTACAAATGATCATCAATCTGTGCTAATGCATAATTGCTGGTTTCTGCTTACTAGTTAATTTTTACTTATTCATTGATCTAGTCGTTATTAATTACACTTTCTCTTCAAAAATTTTGCGTCACACACAGGAGGGATAGGGAGGACATGATAACAGCATATAAAATACTGAGAGGATTTGACAAGGTGGACAGAGACAAAATGTTTCAGAGATAAGACACAGCAACAAGGGGACACAGCTGGAAGTTTAAAACTTAGATGAATCACAGGGATTTTATGAACTATTTCTTTAGTCACAGAGTTGTCAGGAAGTGGAACAATCCGGAGAATGATGTAATGGAGGCAGGATCCATACATAGCTTTAAGAAGAGGTATGATAAGGCTCTTGGAGCAGAGTGAGAGCGACCTAGTAGCAATTAGCGATGAGGCGGGGCCATGAGCTCTGAATCAACCCTGCATCCATATATATAGGTGAGAACACACAAACACACACACACACACACACACACACACACACACACACACACACACACACACACACACACACACACACACACACACAAACACACACACACACACACACACACACACACACACACACACACACACACAAACACACACAACACAACACACAACACACTCACACACACACACAAACAAACACAACACACACACTCACACAACACACACACACACACACACACACACACACACACACAAACACACACACACACACACACACACACACAAACATACACACACACACACACCACACAACACACACACACATACACACACACACACACACACACACACACACACACTAACGTAGAAACAACAATTGGCCAAACAAAGATATTTTATCATCGATCCGAGACTTTCTAATGTTATCTTCAGGTTAATAAATATTAAGAAAACTTTCACTTACAAGTGTAAAATTAATCGAAAAATAATCATTATTTTTTTTAACGGGGTGGACCAGCAAGCCAGTGGAAGGCTTCGGTTTGATGACCAAAAGCTCCAGTGGCGGGTTAATCGTATGAGTAAGATCCACTTCAGACAGCACTTGTCCTGTTTTTTTGACGAATTCTTACCTAACCTAACTTTCATATAATAAGTAAAAAGAGCTGTGGTTCTTAGCCCCATGTCTGAACGGCAACTGACTAGCACCATCAAGCAGTTCTACCATTTAAACCAATGTACGGGTGGGGTTAGAACCCATGGTAAGTGAGTCACAAAACTCCAAGACCATGATTAAACTATTGGAGGATAGATGGACCAGTGAGAGTATAGGCAATGAGGTCGAAGAGGTATGGGGTAGGTTTAAAAATGTAGTGTTAGTGTTCAGCAGAAGTTTGTGGTTACAGGAAAATGGGTGCGGGAGGGAAGAGGAGCGATTGGTGGAATGATGATGTCAAGAGAGTAGTAAGAGGGAAAAAGTTAGCATATGAGAGGCTTTTACAAAGTAGAAGTGATGCAAGGAGGGAAGAGTATATGGAAAAAAAGAGATTAAAAGAGAGGTGAAGCAATGTAAAAAGAGAGCAGATGAGAGAGTAGGTGAGATGTTATCAACAAATTTTGTTGAAAATAAGAGAGTTTTGGAGTGAGATTAACAAGTTAAAAATAGGAGAGTTATTAAATGGAGAGTTAGAGGTATCGGGAAGATGGAAGGAAAATATTTTGAGGAATTGTTCAATGTTGATGAAGATAAGGAAGCTGTGATTTTCTTGTATAGGGCAAGTAGGAATAACATCTTGTAGGAGTGAGGAAGAGCCAGTTGTGAGTGTGAGGGAAGTTCGTGAGGGACTGGGTAGAATGAAAGGGGGTAAAGCAGCTGGGATTGATGGGATAAAGAAAGAAATGTTAAAAGCTGGTTGGGATATAGTTTTGGAGTGGTTGGTGCTATTATTTAATAAATGTATGGAAGAGGGTAAGGTACCTAGGGATTGGCAGAGAGCATGCATAGTGCATTTGTATAAGGGCAAAGAGGACAAAGAGAGTGCAAAATTATAGGGGAATAAGTCTGTATGGTAGAGTTATTGTTGAAAGAATTGAGAGTAAGACGGAGAGTAGGATAGCAGATGAACAAGGAGGCTTTAGGAAAGGTAGGGGGTGTGTAGACCAAGTGTTTACAGTGAAACATATAGGTGAACAGTATTTAGATAAGGCTAAAGAGATTTTTGTGGCATTTATGGATTTGGAAAAGGCGTATGACAGGGTAGATAGGGGGACAATGTGGCAGATGTTGCAGGTGTATGGTATAGGAGGTAGGTTACTGAAAGCAGTGAAGAGTTTTTACGAGGATAGTGAGGCTCAAGTTAGAGTATGTAGGAAAGAGGGAGATTATTTCCCAGTAAAAGTAGGCCTTAGACAAGAATGTGTGATGTCACCGTGGTTGTTTAATATATTTATAGATGGGGTTGTAAGAGAAGTAAATGCGAGGGTCTTGGCAAGAGGTGTGGAGTTAAAAGATAAAGAATCACACATAGCGTGGGAGTTGTCACAGTTGCTCTTTGCTGATGACACTGTGCTCTTGGGAGATTCTGAAGAGAAGTTGTGCAAGAAAGGTATAAAATACCAACAATATGAAAGTTAAGACACATGTGCAACATCTGGATATCTTTATTGTAGACGTCGTTTCGCCATCCAGTGGCTTTATCAATACAGATTCTAGGACATAATAGGAAGACAGTAGAACTATATACAAAAGATGAGGTAATCAGTCCCTCAGCCTTGGAGTAAGTGTTCACAGCATCGTGGTGGAGGAGCATCTGGAGCAAAGGCAAGAAGACTGGCGGTTATATAGGCGTCAGTGGATAGGGACGGGCAGCAGACGAGGGCATAGTCACTGGTAGGCGGGATTCCCCAGTGGAAGTAGGTCCTTCCCAAAGAGATGGGTTAGTTGCAGCAGACCTTCTTCACGGCTGCTGCAACTAACCCATCTCTTTGGGAAGGACCTACTTCCACTGGGGAATCCCGCCTACCAGTGACTATGCCCTCGTCTGCTGCCCGTCCCTATCCACTGACGCCTATATAACCGCCAGTCTTCTTGCCTTTGCTCCAGATTCTCCTCCACCACGATGCTGTGAACACTTACTCCAAGGCTGAGGGACTGATTACCTCATCTTTTGTATATAGTTCTACTGTCTTCCTATGATGTCCTAGAATCTGTATTGATAAAGCCACTGGATGGCGAAACGTCTACAATAAAGATATCCAGATGTTGCACATGTGTCTTAACTTTCATGAAGAGAAGTTCCAGAGATTGGTGGATGAATTTGGTAGGGTATGTAAAAGAAGAAAATTAAAAGTTAATATAGGATATATAGTAAGGTTATGAGGATAAAAAGATTAGATGAAAGATTGGATATCAGATTGGAGGGAGGGAGTATGGAGGAGGAGAATGTATTCAGATATTTGGGAGTGGACGTGTCAGCGGATGGGTCTATGAAAGATGAGGTGAATCATAGAACTGATGAGGGGAAAAGAGTGAGTGGTGCACTTAGGTGTCTGTGGAGACAAAGAACTTTGTCTCCACAAACGCAAAGAGGGGAATGTATGAGAGTATAGTTTTACCAACGCTCTTGTAGGGGTGTGAAGCATGGATGATGAATGTTGCAGCGAGGAGGCAGTGGAGATGTCAGCATAATTGCTGATCCCCTGTATATGTATATTTTATCTGAGTATCATAGTACCATCCATATGTTTTACATAGTTGACCCTTTGTCAGGCTCAGTGACTAGCTTGTGTGACGTCATATGATGCTGCATGAGAGCTCTGCACTCCCGGCCTCGTCCTCACTCAGCACTTAGGTCTATGACAGGCAACACAGGCAGGCGGGGCCTCTCCCTCTCACGCTCTGCTAATATATGTGTTACCATCCAACGACTGTGTTTAACTCCAACCATCACATTTCCATGAACCCTCCCGACAACGTCGTGTCTGAGGACAATGTGTGGTGTGAATATAATGCAGAGAATTCGTAGTTTGGAAGTTAGGAGGAGGTGCGGGATTGCCAAAACTATTATCCAGAGGGCCGAGGAAGGGTTGTTGAGGTGGTTTGGACTTGTAGAGAGAATGGAAAGAAACATAATGACTTCGAAAGTGTATAAATCTGTAGTGGAGGGAAGGCGGGGTAGGGGTTGGCCTAGGAAAGGTTGGAGGGAGGGTGTAAAGGAGGTTTTTTGTGCGACGGGCTTGGACTTACAGCAAGCATGCATGCTTGAGCGTATTTTATAGGAGTGAATGGAGACAAATGGTTTTGAAACTTGACGTGCTGTTGGAGTGTGAGCTAAGTAACATTTATGAAGGGGTTCAGGGAAACCGGCAGGCCGGACTTAAGTCCTGGAGATGGGAAGTACAGTGCCAGCACACTGAAGGAGGGGTGTTAATGTTGCAGTTTTATAACTGTAGAATAAAGCATCCCTCTGGTAAGACAGTGATGGAATGAATGATAAAATTTTTTTTTTCGGGCCACCCTGCCTTGGTGGGAATCGGCCGATGTGTTAATAATAACGCAAGGAATTCGCAAGAGCGGGCGATCAGTGTTTGTGTATATTTCGCCTGCTCCTGCGAATTCCTTGCATTGTTAAAATCTCTAGTATGGCTGATGCATGCAGGGGATGATATGAAAAGCTGTAAGCCTTCTCCCTGAAAGCTGGCTGCCTTGGATCAAACGTCTAGCGCAAGCTGGACGCCAAGGTATTGGTCCAGTGTGGTGAGATTGGTATAGTACTGCGTACCTTGTTCAAAGGTTCGTAGGTTCGAGTCTCCTTCAGTCAGAGATCAGTGTTTGTGTATTTTTCGCCTGCTCATGCGAATTCCTTGCATATATATATATATATATATATATATATATATATATACACCATAGGAAGGTTAGCATGGGTCCCAATGTGACCATTGGTAACCTCCCGCCAGCACGGTAATGAGTCCACAAACCCGTCACTGACTCACGAAATCGTAATAACACTATTGCGAACACATCACCATATTGTGGTTTGTCTCCAATCGTGTTATTACGATTTCGTGAGTCAGTCCTACAATTTATTTGAAATTATGGTTACAATATTAGAAACAAGTTAAATTGCATAGGGATTGATATCGATAAAATTCTCCTTGAATTATCATTAGGAACAGTTTTACTTGACAAAGTTTTAAACTTAAATTATTCGATTCTGATAACGTATGGTCTTCTACTTGATATCTATATATATATATATAATATATATATATATATATAATATATATATATATATATATATATATATATATATATATAATATATATATATATATGTATATATGTATATATATATGTACGAAGTGTGCCTCAGTGCATATGTAAGACGAGGCAGCTCAGGGGCCCAAATTGCTGAACATTTATCTTAATCAGGTAGTAGGTTGGTAGACAGCAACCACCCAGGAAGTACTACCGTCCTGCCAGATGACTGTGAAACAAAAACCTGTAACTGTTTTGCATGATGGTAGGATTGCTGGTTTCTTTTTCTGTCTCATAAACACGCTAAGATAACAGGATATCTTGCTACTCTCTACTTACACTTTGGTCACACTTCACAGACACGCACATGCATATATATATATACATACATCTAGGTTTTTCTCCTTTTTCTAAATAGCTCTTGTTTCTTTTTATTTCTTCTATTGTCCATGGGGAAGTGGAAAAGAATCTTTCCTCCGTAAGCCATGCGCGTCGTATGAGGCGACTAAAATGCCGGAGCAATGGGCAGTAACCCCTTCTCCTGTATACAATTACTAAAAAAGAGAAGAAGAAAAACTTTATAAAACTGGGTTGCTTTAAATGTGCGTGGATGCAGTGCGGATGACAAGAAACAGATGATTGCTGATGTTATGAATGAAAAGAAGTTGGATGTCCTGCCCTAAGCGAAACAAAGCTGAAGGGGGTAGAGAGTTTCAGTGGGGGGAAATAAATGGGATTAAATCTGGAGTATCTGAGAGAGTTAGAGCAAAGGAAGGGGTAGCAGTAATGTTAAATGATCAGTTATGGAAGGAGAAAAGAGAATATAAATGTGTAAATTCAAGAATTATGTGGATTAAAGTAAAGGTTGGATGCGAGAAGTGGTCATAATAAGCGTGTATGCACCTGGAGAAGAGAGGAATGCAGAGGAGAGAGAGAGATTTTGGAGATGTTAAGTGAATGTATAGAGCCTTTGAACCAAGTGAGAGAGTAATTGTGGTAGGGGACTTGAATGCAAAGTA
Organism: Cherax quadricarinatus; assembly: GCF_026875155.1. Classification (NCBI taxonomy): domain Eukaryota; kingdom Metazoa; phylum Arthropoda; class Malacostraca; order Decapoda; family Parastacidae; genus Cherax; species Cherax quadricarinatus. Next base: position 21,202,256 of record NC_069465.1, read on the forward strand.
GGAGAAACTTTTAGAGAGGGTGTGGTGGGTAAGTTTGGGGTGCCAGGTGTAAATGATAATGGGAGCCCTTTGATTGAACTTTGTATAGAAAGGGGTTTAGTTATAGGTAATACATATTTTAAGAAAAAGAGGATAAATAAGTATACACGATATGATGTAGGGCGAAATGACTGTAGTTTTTTGGATTATGTATTGGGTAATAAAAGACTGTTGAGTAGACTTCAGGATGTACATGTTTATAGAGGGGCCACAGATATATCAGATCACTTTCTAGTTGTAGCTACACTGAAGTAAAAGGTAGATGGGATACAAGGAGAATAGAAGCATCAGGGAAGAGAGAGGTGAAGGTTTATAAACTAAAAGGGGAGGCAGTTGGGGTAAGATATAAACAGCTATTGGAGGATAGATGGGCTAATGAGAGCATAGGCAATGGGGTCGAAGAGGTATGGGGTAGTTTAAAAATGTAGTGTTAGAGTGTTCAGCAGAAGTTTGTGGATACAGGAAAGTGGTGCGGGAGGGAAGGGGAGCGATTAGTGGAATGATGATTAAAGAGAGTAGTAAGGGAGAAAAAGTTAGCATATGAGAAGTTTTTACAAAGTAGAAGTGATGCAAGGAGGGAAGAGTATATGGAGAAAAAGAGAGAAGTTAAGAGAGTGGTGAAGCAATGTAAAAAGAGAGCAAATGAGAGAGTGGGTGAGATGTTATCAACAAATTTTGTTGAAAATAAGAAAAAGTTTTGGAGTGAGATTAACAAGTTAAGAAAGCCTAGAGAACAAATGATTTGTCAGTTAAAAATAGGAGAGGAGAGTTATTAAATGGAGAGTTAGAGGTATTGGAAGATGGAAGGAATATTTGGGGAAATTGTTAAATGTTGATGAAGATAGGGAAGCTGTGATTTCGTGTATAGGGCAAGGAGGAATAACATCTTGTAGGAGTGAGAAGAGCCAGTTGTGAGTGTGGGAAAGTTCGTGAGGCAGTAGGTAAAATGAAAGGGGGTAAGGCAGCCGGGATTGATGGGATAAAGATAGAAATGTTTAAAAGCAGGTGGGGATATAGTTTTGGAGTGGTTGGTGCAATTATTTAATAAATGTATGGAAGAGGGTAAGGTACCTAGGGATTGGCAGAGAGCATGCATAGTTCCTTTGTACAAAGGCAAAGGGATAAAAGAGAGTGCAAAAATTATAGGGGATAAGTCTGTTGAGTGTACCTGGTAAAGTGTATGGTAGAGTTATAATTGAAAGAATTAAGAGTAAGACGGAGAATAGGATAGCAGATGAACAAGGAGGCTTTAGGAAAGGTAGGGGGGGTGTGGACCAGGTGTTTACAGTGAAACAAATAAGTGAACAGTAAATTTTGATAAGGCTAAAGAGTCTTTGTGGCATTTATGGATTTGAAAAGGCGTATGACAGGGTGATAGGGGGCAATGTGGCAGATGTTGCAAGTGTATGGTGTAGGAGGTAGGTTACTGAAAGCAGGAAGAGTTTTACGAGGATAGTGAGGCTCAAGTTAGAGTATGTAGCAAAGAGGGAAATTTTTTCCCAGTAAAAGTAGGCCTTAACAAGGGTGTGTGATGTCACCGTGGTTGTTTAATATATTTATAGATGGGTTGTAAGAGAAGTAAATCGAGGGTCTTGGGAAGAGGGGTGAGTTAAAGATAAAGAATCACACACAAAGTGGAGTTGTCACAGCTCTCTTTGCTGATACACTGTGCTCTTGGGAGATTCTGAAGAGAAGTTGCAGAGATTGTGGAATGAATTTGGTAGGGTGTACAAAAGAAGAAAATTAAAGTGAATACAGGAAAGAGTAAGGTTATGAGGATAACAAAAAGATTAGGTGATGAAAGATTGAATATCAATTGGAGGGAGAGTATGGAGGAGGGGAACGTATTCAGATATTTGGGAGTGGACGTGTCAGCGATGGGTCTATGAAGATGAGGTGAATCATAGAATTGATGAGGGAAAAAGAGTGGTGCACTTAGGAGTCTGTGAGACAAAGAACTTTGTCTTGGAGGCAAAGAGGGAATGTAAGAGAGTAAGTTTTACCAACGCTCTTATATGGGTGTGAAGCGTGGGTGATGAATGTTGCAGCGAGGAGAAGGCTGGAGGCAGTGGAGATGTCATGTCTGAGGGCAATGTGTGGTGTGAATAAAATGCAGAGAATTCGTAGTTGGAAGTTAGGGGGAGGTGGGGGATTACCAAAACGGGTTGTCCAGAGGCTGAGGAAGGGTTGTTGAGGTTGTTCGGACATGTAGAGAGAATGAGCGAAACAGAATGACTTAAAGAGTGTATCAGTCTGTAGTGGAAGGAAAGCGGGGTAGGGTCGGCCTAGAAGGTTGGAGGGAGGGGTAAAGGGGGTTTTTTGTGTGCGAGGGCTTTGGACTTCCAGCAGGCATGCGTGAGCGTGTTTGATAGGATTGAATGGAGACAAATGGTTTTTAATCCCTTGACGTTGCTGTTGGAGTGTGAGCAAAGTAACATTTATGAAGGGATTCAGGGAAACCGGCAGGCCGGACTTGAGTCCTGGAGATGGGAAGTACAGTGCCTGCACTCTGAAGGAGGGGTGTTAATGTTGCAGTTTAAAAACTGTAGTGTAAAGCACCCTTCTGGCAAGACAGTGATGGAGTGAATGATGGTGAAAGTTTTTCTTTTTCGGGCCACCCTGCCTTGGTGGGAATCGGCCTGTGTGATAATAAATAATTATCTTAATCAATTAGAACAATACAATTCTAGGTAAGCTTTCATTTTTAGCAATTAGGGAACTTACGCATGAGCAAGACCGACCTATAAGAGAAGCGTCTTTCAGGAGTGTTGTCAATTTGTGGGAAGTTTTCCACAAATTTTTAGTAGAACTGATCTAATAAGGACACTCTTGTGGAAGGATGTTTATATCAAGAAATCTGTAGGAATTTATTATGGTAATTTAATGTTTGATGAGATACACAAATAACCCGCACATAAAAGAGAGAAGCTTACGACGACGTTTCGGTCCGACTTGGACCATTGACAAAGTCACACTAACCAGAGGTGGAGCTGGACGGCTATATATAGGCAGGAAGAGGTGGTGGTAGTAGTAGTAGTAGTAATAGTACAAGAGTTGTATATAATACCGACAAGATGAAATTAAGACATGCACAACACCCGGGCATCCCCATCATAGACGTTCCGCCATCCAGCCAGCCAGTTTGGTGAGATGCTTCATGGGAATTTGAAATCGTGTGGGATTTGTGGGAAAAAATCCAAACTAGTCAATTTCTGTGGAAATATTTACATAGTGACACATTTGATGCTAAGAAAAATAAGTAAATAGTCAAACTTTTCCAGTGGCAGAAAGTTGATATCACTAACACGGATCTTTCTGACATTTACCGTAATGCAAACAGTAGTTGAACTAAGTTATATGTCGCGTTGTTCAAAAAATACCTGCTCAGCCAACTTTGGCGATGAGTTCACTATCTATATAAATACTTTTTCTTTGAATAATAACTAAGTTAGTTATATTAAGGAACGTTACAATAGTTATGTTCTAGAGCTGTTGAATGAAGTGCAGCTGCGTTTGTCTAGTAATATTGAAACATTTCATGTTAAGATAATTACATGCAACAATTGTTGCTTCTCAGCACATCGATTATTTTATGCTGTATTACTTGCTTGAAAATACAAGTCTACATTCTTAGACGTCTATCTTACTCAGTGGCCTAAATTAGGTTTGGAAGTTTAATTACTTTTTGGGTTGAAATAAATATGAAAATCCATGTAGGTGAACGTAAGTTTCCAAATATTTCATCTCTTGTATTGCATTCTTTCTTACTCTTTCTAATGCCATTATAGATATTTTCACAGATGCTTGAGTTCATTCTAACTCCCAACTGCAGTATCTGAAGTACTGCCTCAACTGATACTTCAGATCAGATCAGGTATCAGTTATCACTTCAGGGAATATCTTGGATATATTTCACATCCTCTGAAAAAATACTGAAAATTTTTGATGCTAAGGAAAGTTGTTTGAAGGATAAAATACAGATAATTTATGAGCTCGTCTCACTTGAACTGTAACTAGAGCAGTTTGTTCACCCCGGAATCTCAGGGTATACAGATGTATAGATCTCTACTGATCAACTTTATGAAATGAATCCTCATACTACTGCCAGCTGTACTATGATGTTTGGTTCATGGGGCCCGATAGCACACACTAGTAACCCATGTTTCATGGGGCCCATAACACGCACTAGTATCCCAGGTTCCAATTTTGCTTCACATTTAATGTTATATTTTAAAATATACTATTTTTATATTTATGCCACTAGTGTAGACTGCTACTGTACCATGGTGAAACTGTTATATTTTGCTGCGGATGGCAGGTCAGTCGTAGTATATTCCTTGAGGCATGCTAAGAGTATGTTACATTGTATTTGGCGTATGTCACACCCATATAGGCGAACCAAATGATAAGGATATATTGAGAAGGGGACCCCTCGTTATGCTAGCGCCTTGGTTCAACCAGCCAATTACAAGGAAGTCCGCCAAAGTTGTGAAACGATGTGGAACACTTGCTGTGAAGGCTTACTCAGCCCTTTAACAACTTCAGTAAGTATTACCAAAGCTGGCTCCTCCTCAGGAAAATTAATGAATAAAAAAGAATAATAACAGTCAAATATAAACACTATTATTTAGAAATGAAAATATAAAACAATTAAATATGAATTTTTATCCTACTTGAAAGAGAAATGAAAAATAAAATATAAAAATATCTGAATTCAACGCTAATATGTACAGTTAGACAGGGGTGTCTGATGTTGTTGACACCGCGTTGTTGAAATTGTAGCCGTTGCTGATGACGAGGTCACAGATGTTGAGTGACAACCCAACGACTAGTTCTTCACAAAGTCTCTAGCCTTGAATAGTCCGTCAAGATGATAGGAACGCAGGTCTTTCACCACTGCAAAGATGTGAGGTAGTTGCCTGGGGTTGGCTACACTTATCAGGTACGTAGATAAAATGGTGACGTCCCAGAACTTAGGTAAAGTTCGTCTCCTTCAACACTGTTTCTTTGGTTGCCAGATGACCCGAGCTGACATTCCAAGCTAGAAAGAGACAAAGGTTACCCACTGCCTAAGAAATCACTATCCATGATAAGTAAAGTATTTAAAAAACATGGTGATTATCTAAAAGCACATGGAAATCAAGGCAGAATGAACTACGTCTTAAAATTGAATACAAGTGAAGCTTTTAACCAATATATTTATTAAAAAACAGGAGCAAAGGCTTTTACTTACAGTTGTGTTGGGAGCTGAGTCAAGTGATTACCATTTGGTCGGAGCCCCACACGTCACCTTTCGGGGTGGAGAAAAAGGAAGGGGGATAGCGGAAGCTAGAAAGCCAGCAATCAAACTATCGTCACCATATACTCGCTCGCTACTCCTATATGTTGAACTTTTCCCTCGCACTTATGAATCAACACTGGCAGACTTACCTCCGAGTTTGGATGAAGACGGTACTGACCACGTCTCTTGCTTGCATTGCCTTACTGTACATATTCTCTGTATATGTTGTATATTCTTATGCTTGCTGTTTGGTGAAGGAAATATAAATATCGTTATATAACAAAGTGTGCAGACCACTAGACTTACCTGTGTTCGTAACATACATTGTCTGTCACAGGAAAAGAGCTGTTGACTTCCCTATGGAAACGACTTTTAAAAAAACTTATAGCTGACAAATAAAAAGGATCAAATGGTTCAAAAATATTTTTGACAAGAACTTTAATAAATAAAACTAACACGATAAAAAAATAAAAATGTAAGAACAAAGCAAAGGTAAATGTAACAAAAAAATAATCGTCCACCACAAGATTAAGAACACTTGCCTCAGAGGTCCTGGGACTTAATGAATTCTCGAAACAATAGCTGGAGTTCTACACAACGTGATGGATTGTGCTAATTTGAAGGTAACTTGAAAATGAGTGCCAAGTAGAGTATGAGCATCAGGTTCACAGGTAGGCCGTGGATATGATCAGTGACGGTTGAGAGATGTAAGTACTTTAATGGTCGTTCAAGCACCTCTTGAACGTAGTAGCTTACGTGTAAAGATCCTTCACTACCATGTATGCAGTCCATACATGAAACATCCAAGATCATTCGTGTCTTTATGCAGCCAGTGAATGAACAGTAAAACCCGTCCAAAACCCTCCCTCTCTCTCTCTCTCTCTCTCTCTCTCTCTCTCTCTCTCTCTCTCTCTCTCTCCATGGAAAACCAAGCCATGGTTTGCGGAATGAAAAGAAAATTAAAATGCATAAAGTTAAAGGCCAAGGCATAAGAGAACACTTAACATAGAAAGGAAGTGTACAAAACACTTGAATAGCCCAACACTAAGAAACACTAATGCTTACGTGAACTGCGGGGCCGGAGCAGGTGAAGTAAGGAGGCAAAAGTCACCTCCTCTGATGAAAGAAAAACTGAGAACAGAAGAGGAACCCCAAATAATAAAGAGGAAAGACGAAGGCTACGAAACAGAAAAAAAAATAAGAGAATTCCCTCACTAATTAACACTAAATAAGGCCCTCCCGAAAGAGAACTGAAACTCCTAACAAGCTACAGTCACAAGAATCAAACATACATTGCTCACATAGTCAACCCTTTTCCTTTACTCTCTATAGCCAAGTGTTTCTGCGCTTACACTGACATTTGTACTGCTCGTTGAGGCTGCCTTAACAGGTGAAGATGGAAATTAGTCCTGTAGCTTTCTAACCACGAATTGTGGCAAGTGTTAAGGAAAGCATGGCTAAAGGTCTCACTAGCTAGCTCACAAGACTGATGGACAGAACACATCGACTCCAGGCTGAGGGACTGATTACCTCAAATTCCTCATCTTCCACCTTTCTCTACATTAGACTGAAGAAGACATTGGCTCGCTGAACGTTCCCGGAATAAAGATACCTAAATGCTGCACAAGTGTCCCACATATCAACTGGTCGGTTTTTCTAAACCAATTATTTATGTTTAAAGTTGTTCGGGAGTTTCTTAAAAAAAATAGGGGCTAGTACATGTGTTTTTTTTCGTGTGAATTTGATCATGAAGTCCATTTAGAGTTTTTTTTCAGTTTCGAAGTCGGGCGTTTGGACTGTAACTGCTGCTTCTAGTGTCTAGTGTTCGCATCTCGTGTATTATCTGAGTATCATTCACATTTAAAAAAAAAAATGGCATAGCTTTCTTGTGGTTATCTGATTGGGCATTCATGTTCAGTTAATCTATTTATTAGGTCAAGACCAGTCTCACCCACGTAGTCGAAGTCACAATTGTTACATGGGATTTACTAAACTTCAATTGTTTCATTGGTGATCGGTTTCTTGTGACCTTTGAGAAATAATTACCTATTTTACTAAAAGGAGCAGGTCAACTCTGTGAGGCCTTGACATTTTTCTCAGTTCTTAGGGGATGGAACCTGCCTGGTATGAGCCAGTAGACATATTGAAATACTCCCCTGTTCTTATGTTCTTAAGACAATTATATCAATAAAACTAGACTTTCTAAAACCCCAAGAACCCGATTACCACTGAAAGTATAGAGGTTTACAAAATACCATACAGCAGTGGGGAGTTAGTCAAGGTGGTGACAGTGGTCGTAACCTCACAATTAGAATAATTTAACATAAGCATTATTTAAATATTCACAATAAAACTCTACCTTTTTCAACATTTCAGATATTATAACCACACTATAAAGTGGGGAAGCGCAGAGATAATACACAAATGATAGTCATTCAAAAGTAAAACACTAAAAGCAATGTTAGACCAAACACCCATCTTCCAGTTCCTGAAACGTGAGCAAATAGAATTATCAAAGTTTATTGCTTGTGTAGCGCTTATTCTGTTAGTGGGTTGGATTTGTGAAGAACCTTAGTATGGATCAACAGGTCTACTGCAGTGCTCATCCTTTCTTATGTTCTTATGAAACTAACTACTTCAAACTGGAAGAATTGCCATATTCACATAAGAAACATATTTAACAGGGCATCAAGTACCTGACACGCCCATTAGCCCATCAACAAGATGTTACATAGAAAATTTTGAGTGACACCCGCCCGTCCTCTTCTCAGGTGGTACCCTAGCAGTATGTAAACACTTCACTCTTTGTATTTCTACCGGTGAGGGTTTCGGACCGAGATTATAATATATGGATAGGTTATTCTCTTGCCTTTGTCTGTATGTGGGTTTAATTCAAGTAGACAAAATGTAGATATATAAATCACCGATTTCGATCAATTTTTTAAGGGTTTTTAAAGAATTCACGGAGGAGCTTAATCTTCAGCACTTGTTAACCATCTCTATTTGTCGAGTATCTTTAATTGTTCGTTATATTTGTTTGTAAATTGTCTACTGAATTCTGCCTACTCGTTTATCATCTCTGCTTCTCTCCTTTTACTAGTTATTTATATTCATACGTCATTTCTGTTAGTTAATTATTTTTTCTTCTTAATAATTTCCAGTTGTTAATTTCATATAATTTTTATTTATCTCTACTCGTTAATCATAATTTCTTCTTAATGTTCCATTTTCTTATTAATCATCTGTTCCCCTATTAATAATTAATTTTCTCGTTAGTTGTCTATTTCTCAGATAACCACTTGTTTCCTATTTACGTTATTCATCTGTTTCTTCGCTAATTATCTACCTTTTCGTTAATCATCAGTTTACTATTAAGTCATTAGTTTCTTCGATAATCATGAGCTTCCTGGGAAATCAGCATTAAATTCGTTAATCGTTAGTTCATATATATACGTTAACAACAACAAAATTCCATCACCAAAGATATTTGAAGGTATTTAGGGTAATTTTGGGTTGCTGAATTCGAAAATGTCAGTAGGTTTTTTAAATTGGCTTTAATTTGTGAGATATTGCATACCTACCCTCAGTTAACAGGGAACTTAGCGATAATGCGTGTACATGTATATATATACATGTTCGTGTATATATATACATGTTCGTGTATATATATACATGTATATATATACATGTACACGCATTATCTGTATACACATGTACACGCCATAATGTGTGTACATGTATGTACTGTTAGTTTTAATAAAGATTAGAATTTTATTGTTAAATTATTTAATATTTATCGAAAGGAGTTGTATCAACGACCACGTGACAATATTTTAACCTTTATTTCGTTATTTTTTCCAGATAAATATGAGTTTTTCACGAACAGCCTGCTTAAACAACCTTAATGCATTTTGACACATTTGTGGCGAATTCTCTTTGCAAAAACAAAGAAAATATATAACAGATTTTGTTAAAACAAGCTTATCTTGCTTATTTTGGAGTGGCGCTTGGAGAACAAGTCTTGGGCTCCCTAAATGGTTTTTCAAAACCTGTGTAGAATGCTTACGCCAATGTGGAGAGAGCCGAGAAACCATCACGACTATTGTTATTTCTGTATGGTAAATGTGAATGGTTTCAATATATACAAGAAAGTCAAGTGGGCATATCCTGATCTGAAGTCAGCAAGGATCACTGTGCCACACAGTGAAGACGTTACCATCCCAGTGTTTACAACACTGCCTGACCTTCCATTGTCAGATGTTGAAGAAACTCAGATTTAGGATGTAACACAGGTGATGCAGTGGAACTGAATATGAAACAAGCATTTTATTACCTCAGCAGTTCTCCTAAGAAGAACTAGGAATCTGATACGTTACGTCGGTCTAAAGAAAGCACCTGAACTTTTAGCATCCAGACTAAAAGAAAAGAACTGTCTACAACAAGAAGTTAAACTAACAGCTTATCAGACAAGAGAGGCTGAGCTCTCTTCCTTACTTCAGCCAAGATGAAGAACTTATATACTGTAATAACATCTCTGAACTTGAATATCGACCAGGAGATTGGTGGCTGTTTATAAACAACTTCATTAGGAGATTGAAATGTGTCTTATTGTACAGTGATAACCAATATGTATCTCTTCCAAATACTCACTCAATAAACTGTGCTGATGACCAACATTGAAAAAAAAATCGTACAATGTTTATTTATCGTACAACGATAACTCAGATACTGGTACCTGAATTATCTTACTGTGTTAATTTGTTATTTCTATAGAATGAATTGCTGGTATGTGTTACATGGTTTGACTTTTCCATGATAAAAAAATAATTTCAGTGTGATTTGTAAGTTAGCCCAGCCTGATCAATATATTTTTCACGTCTTTTATGTTTCTCAGTGGGTTACCAAATTTATCAAAAAAATCAGAGGCAATCAAGCAAGACCGATGACATATTCGGAATCAGCACCACAAACTTACCTGAAAATCAGTGTAATATCATTGATCAGAAAATAAGTGTTGACCAGCAGTGTCCTTGTTAATCATAAGTTTAGTTGTTGTTTATCAATTTCCTCGTTATTTATCAGTTGTTTCGGTAATCCTCGGTTCCTCATTTATCATCGGTTCCTTTGTTAATCATCAGTTTTCTTGTGAATATTCTTTCCTCTCTAATCATTTTCTAATAATCACTAATTATATTTTTATTAATTTCGTCGTTAAATCTTACAAAAACACACACACACACACACACACACACACACACACACACACACACACACACACACAACACACACCACAACCAGACAAACAGCCTCTAAGACACGTTCTCCTGTCAGAAAATCATCTCATATCTCTCAATAATTTTATATCTCAGGTTCTCCTCCCTCTCCTCTACCTCTGTCTCTTTCCCATGTCCTCTTTCCTTTCATTCTCATCGTTTTGTCCTCATCCCTTTCGTCCTCATTATCCTTGTCTTCCTCCTATTTCATCAACATTCATTTCATTCCATTTATATCACATTTTTTAATTACCATCTTCCTTTATGCATTTTTTCCATTCCCTTACTACCTCCTCTTCTTTAATTCATTTTATTCCATTCCCTTACTTTCATTACTTCTCTTCTTTTTCTCTATTCTTACTTCCTACATTCTCTAAACTCTTACTATTACCTCTCTCTCTCTCTCTCTCTCTCTTTCTCCCTCTCTTTCCTCTCCTCCATCCTTCTTTCTCCCATCTCTCCTTCTCTCTCTTCTCGTCTATCTCTCTCTCTCTCTTTCTTTCTCTCTCCTCTCTTCTCCTTCTCTCTCTCTTCTCTTTCCCTCTCTCTCTCCTTCATCTCTCTCTCTTTCTCATCTTCTCCTCTTCATCTTTCTCTCCATCTCTCTCTTCCTCTCACTCTGCTCTTTCATCTTCTCTCTCTTCCTCCTCTCTCTCTTCATCCTTCTCTTCACTTCTCTCTCTCTTCTCTCCCCTCCTGCTTCTTACCTCATGCCTTCTACTTTAACTTCCACCATCTCCTCCTTTCTTACATTCCTTTCTACGTTTTATCCTGCTTCTCCTTCATTCTACCTTTCTTTCCTCTCTCCTACCTCTCTAACATATTTTATACCTTCCTTTCCTTCATCACACCGTCTTTTCCTACTTCTTCCTTCACACCGTCTTTCTCCTACTTCCTTCACACCGTCCTTTATCCCTTACCTTCCTTCACACAGTCTTTATCCCTTCCTTCCTTCACACCGTCCTCGTCTTTCCTTCACATCGTCCTCGTCTTTCCTTCACACCGTCCTCGTCTTTCCTTCACACCGTCCTCGTCTTTCCTTCACACCGTCCTCGTCTTTCCTTCACATCGTCCTCGTCTTTCCTTCACATCGTCCTCGTCTTTCCTTCACATCGTCCTCGTCTTTCCTTCACATCGTCCTCGTCTTTCCTTCACATCGTCCTCGTCCTTTCCTTCACATCGTCCTCGTCTTTCCTTCACATCTTCTTCCAGTCCTTTTCCTTCACATCGTCCTCCTCTTTCCTTCACATCGTCCTCGTCTTTCCTTCACATCGTCCTCGTCCTTCCTTCACATCGTCCTCGTCTTTCCTTCCACACGTCCTCGTCCTTCCTTCACATCGTCCTCGTCCTTCCTTCACATCGTCCTCGTCTTCCTTCACATCGTCCTCGTCTTCCTTCACATCGTCCTCGTCCTTCATTCACATCGTCCTCGTCTTTCCTTCACATCGTCCTCGTCTTTCCTTCACATCGTCCTCGTCCTTCCTTCACATCGTCCTCGTCCTTCATTCACATCGTCCTCGTCTTTCCTTCACATCGTCCTCGTCTTTTTCTTCACATCGTCCTCGTCTTTCCTTCACATCGTCCTCGTCTTTCCTTCACATCGTCCTCGTCTTCTCTTAGGTATACTAATGATTGTTTTCCTTTTAAAAGTGTGTTTTTACCTTCCATGTCCATTAGTTCTCTCCTCTCGTCTCTCTCTTCTCATCTTCTCTCTCATTCTATGATTTTTTCTTAAATTGTCTCTTTCCTTCTCTTATTCTCTCTCTCTTCTCTCTCTCCTCTTCTCTCTCTCTCTCTCTTCTCTCTCTCTCTCTTCTTCTCTCTCTTCTCTCTCTCTCTCTCTTCTCTTCTCTCTCTCTTCTTCTCTCTTTCTCTCTCTCTTTCTCTCTCTCTCTCTCTCTCTCTCTCTTCTCTCTCTCTCTCTTTCTCTCTCTCTCTTTTCTCTCTCTCTCTCTCTCTCTCTCTCTCTCTCTCTCTCTCTCTCTCTCTCTCTCTCTCTCTCTCTCTCTCTCTCTCTCTCTCTCTCTCTCTCTCTCCATCTCTATACACAGGGTTTGACAAGGTTAGGTTACAAATTCCAAACTTTATTGACAAGCTAAGAGCTGTTACCTATATCAGCTCATTTGAAAGCATTTTAATTGTTATGAGACATAAAAGTAGTGAACAGGATGAAGTTGGAGCCATCTGTGGGCCAGCATTTTCATCTGATCAACTGACTTTATCTCGTTGACATCATAATGCTGTACGAATCTGTTCCATACTCGAGTCATCCTGGGGATAAATGATCTCAGATTAAGTGATGTTCTAGAGAAAGGTACAGCAAGAGTGAAGTTGCTGCTTTCTGCCCGTCTTGTGGTATAGAAGCTTGCTTCTCACTGTCCTCGAAGTGGAGCCAAGTGTAGTACTTTCTCTGTCCGTGTCTCTCTCTCTCACTGTCTTTCACTTTCTATATATCTAAATACTTTCCCCACCTTTACCTTTCTTTCCATCATCATCATCATCATCATCATCATCATCATCATCATCATCATCATCATCATCATCATCATCATCATCATCATCATCATCATCATCATCATCATCATCATCATCATCAACTACGCTCTGGTGTTACAATGAAAGATCACAATTAACTTTCTTATTTTTCAAGCTCAGAGCTGTTATGTACCTCAGCTTACTCAAAAGCTTTATAACATTATTTATCAAGTAACTTAACCTAGATTAAGCTTTAAGCCAGCAAACTTTTTTTGGGTATTGTCCCAAAACAAATTTGTGTACAGCGAAATTACCCACTAGACTTGAAAGTCCACAGACTCCGGAAAATGCAACGAGCTTTCAAATTTTATTTCTGTGAAGCCAAAATTGAGGAACTCTTGTTATGTCCTTTTCCTATTTACAAGAGTATAATAATATTTTTATTTACTACAAGTACATGTACAAGTAATACAGACCAGAACTGACATCAACGACATACTACTATATAGAAACCTCCTTGTTATGCTGAGCATTTCGGGCAAATTAGGTCAGTTTTGTCCCAGGATGCGACCCACACCAGTCGACTAACACCCAAGTACCCAATTTGCTGATGTAAAGAAACATGTCCGATGTTTCCACCCCTTCGCCGGGAATCAAACCCTGACCTTCACCATGTGAAGCTAAAGCTTTTGCCACCAGGCCCAGAGGCACAAGCGAAAACGATGGAAAAACGGATTTTTCTTTTAACGAACCGACCTAATCCCACCGAGGCAGGGTGACCTAAAAAGAAAAACAAAAGTTTATACAGGAGAAGGGGTTACTATCCCCTTGCTCTCGGCATTTTCGTCGCCTCTAACGACACGCATGACTTAATGAGGAAGAATTCTGCTCCACTTCCCAATGAGTTGAAAAACAAATGGATAATGTATAACTTTAACATTGGTACTCATAAAGACCGGATACAAAAAAAAAAAAAAAATCACGAAAAATAGAATATAAAACTAATAGAAAGCTGCCAAACATTTATATTATTATATGAACATTTTAATATCTATAAATGAAATCTTAAAATCTAATGAAAGTAAAATGTAAATCAATTTTATATTATACACTGCTAATTGTTTTGACAAATCCCAAAACATTACATTAACTTGGCCGTCGAAAGTCGTAAACTTACTGACATAAACAATGCACGTCTGTTGACTGCTGACATAAACAATGCACGTCTGTTGACTGCTGACATAAACAATGCACGTCTGTTGACTGCTGACATAAACAATGCATGTCTGTTGACTGCTGACATAAACAATGCACGTCTGTTGACTGCTGACATAATGCACGTCTGTTGACTGCTGACATAAACAATGCACGTCTGTTGACTGCTGACATAAACAATGCACGTCTGTTGACTGCTGACATAAACAATGCACATCTGTTGACTGCTGACATAAACAATGCACATCTGTTGACTGCTGACATAAACAATGCACATCTGTTGACTGCTGACATAAACAATGTACGTCTGTTGACTGCTGACATAAACAATGCACGTCTGTTGACTGCTGACATAAACAATGCACATCTGTTGACTGCTGACATAATGCACATCTGTTGACTGCTGACATAAACAGTGCACATCTGTTGACTGAGCAGAAACAACTATTGATAGATGGTACACTAGGCCAAAAGTTACGTGATGGTAGTGTTGACAATGGAACGTGTGGTTGTCGTGCCGGGACGTGTGGTTGTCGTGCCGGGACGTGTGGTTGTCGTGCCGGGACGTGTGGTTGTCGTGCCGGGACGTGTGGTTGTCGTGCCGGGACGTGTGGTTGTCGTGGCAAGACGTGTGGTTGTCGTGCCGGGACGTGTGGTTGTCGTGCCGGGACGTGTGGTTGTCGTGGCGGCTCCCGAGTCAATGCTAACACTCGCGGTGTTGCCAGCTGCTGCAGTCCTCACCAGTTTCACATTTTTGTCAACTTAAAGAAATGGTCCCGACAAATTAGATTTTTAATTTTATTAAGAAGCTAAAAATCATTTGTTTGAAAAAATATAACTTTCATAATTTGCCTTGCTTAATAAATAATATTTGTTTGTGAAATTTTATTTATATGTTTATTGAGCCATCATTATCCCCAAGATTTTAACTTATACCCCATTTGGGGTAATTTACCTCGGTCCTCAGACCACTGCTTTAAGTATTTTAAGGCTTTAAATTGTGGCTATACATACATGAAATTTTAAGCAGTGTAAGTCTTCAAGCAGTGGCTATACATACATGTCGCTACATATATGTATAACCACTGGTTATATGTATAGGAGGGAACAACTGGAAGGTAAAGCACTGGCTACATCACTGACTCCAATGCTGCCTCTAACACTGCGTCCAACATTCCCTCCAGCAATGCCTCCAACACTGCTTCCAAAACTGCCTCCAACACTACTTTTAACACTGCCTTTATCATTGCCTCCAACATTGCCTCCAACGCTACCTTCAACACTGCCTCCGACACTGCCTTCTACCTTCAACACTGCCTCCAATACTGTCACCAACACTGCCTTCAGCATTGCCTTCAGCACAGCCTTCAACACTGCCTACAAAAATGCCTCCAACACTGCCTTCAGAACTGCCTCCAACACTGCCTCCAACACTGCCATCAAAACTGCCTTCATCACTGTCTTCAGAACTACTTTCAGCCTTTGTCAGTGGCTCCAACGCTGCCTTCAGAACTTCCTTCAGCACTACCTCTAACACTGCCTCCAACACTGTCTTCAACACTGCCTTCAGCACTACTTTCAGTACTGCTTTCAACAATGCTTTCAACACTGCCTTCAGCATTGACTTCAGCATTGAATTCAACACTGCCTTCAACACTGCCTTCAACACTGCCTTCAACACTGCCTTCAGCACTACTTTCAGCACTGCCTTCAACACTGCCTTCAACACTGCCTTCAAAACTGCCTTCAGCATTGGCACCAACACTGCATCCAACAGTACCTCTAACACTCCCTTCAAAACTGCATTCATCACTGCCTTCACCACTGCCTTCAAAGCTACATTAAACACTGCCTTCAACACTACCTCCAACACTACCTTCAACACTGCATTCAGCACTGCCTCCAACACTGCCTCTAACATTCCTTTCAAAACTGCATTCATAAATCTCTTCAGCACTGCCTTCACCACTTCCTTCAAAACTGCATTCAGCACTACCTCCAACACTGCTTTCAACACTTCCTTCACCATTGTCTTTAGCACTGTCTTCAACTCTACCTACAATATTGCCTTCGATACTACCTTCAACACTGCCGTCAGCACTGCCGTCAGCACTGCCCTCAGCACTGCTCTCAGCACTGCCTTCAACACTGCCTTCAACACTGCCCTCAGCACTGCCGTCAGCACTGCCCTCAGCACTGCTCTCAGCACTGCCTTCAACACTGCCTTCAACACTGCCCTCAGCACTGCCCTCAGCACTGCCTTCAACACTGCCTTCAACACTGCCCTCAGCACTGCCTTCAACACTGCCTTCAACACTGCCTTCAACACTGCCCTCAGCACTGCCCTCAGCACTGCCCTCAGCACTGCCCTCAGCACTGCCCTCAGCACTGCCCTCAGCACTGCCCTCAGCACTGCCCTCAGCACTGCCTTCAACACTGCCTTCAACACTGCCTTCAACACTGCCTTCAACACTGCCTTCAACACTGCCTTCAACACTGCCTTCAACACTGCCTTCAACACTGCCTTCAACACTGCCTTCAACACTGCCTTCAACACTGCCTTCAACACTGCCTTCAACACTGCCTTCAACACTGCCTTCAACACTGCCTTCAACACTGCCTTCAACACTGCCTTCAACACTGCCCTCAGCACTGCCCTCAGCACTGCCCTCAGCACTGCCCTCAGCACTGCCCTCAGCACTGCCCTCAGCACTGCCCTCAGCACTGCCCTCAGCACTGCCCTCAGCACTGCCCTCAGCACTGCCCTCAGCACTGCCCTCAGCACTGCCTTCAACACTGCCTTCAACACTGCCTTCAACACTGCCTTCAACACTGCCTTCAACACTGCCTTCAACACTGCCTTCAACACTGCCTTCAGCACTGCCTTCAACACTGCCTTCAACACTGCCTTCAACACTGCCTTCAACACGCTTCACACTGCCTTCAACACTGCCTTCAGCACTGCCTTCAACACTGCCTTCAACACTTCTTTCAACATAGTTTTATCACTTCTAATTTCATTCAAGCTCGTACATATTTTTCCTATTTTAATTTTTAGAGCATTGTTTCCCTTCCTTCCTATCTTCTTGCTTTCTTCCCTCCCTCCTTCCTTCCTCTCTCCTTCCTGCATTCCTCCTTCTTCTCTTTCTCCTTCTTCCTTCCCCCTTCCTTCCTGCTTCCCTCCCTCCTTCCTTCATCTCTCACTCCATCCTTCCCCCTTCCTTCTCTCCCTCCCCTCCGCCTTCCTTCTACTTCCTTTCTCCCTCCCTCCCTCCCTCCTTCCCTCCCTCCCTCCCTCCTCCTTTCCTTCCCTCCCTCTCTGTGTACACGTATTACAATGTCTCTTGCATTTTTATCTTGAATACTGCCATCCTCCCTCTCACCCTCCCTCCTTCTCTCCCTCTCACCCTCCCTCCTTCTCTCCCTCTCACCCTCCCTCCCTCTCACCCTCCCTCCTTCTCACCCTCTCACCATCCCTTCCTCTCCCTCCCTCCCTTTCTCCCTCTCACCTCCCTCCTTCCCTTCTCCTTTTTTTTTCTCACCCTCCCTTCCTCTCTTCCTTCCTTCCTCTCATCTTCCATCCACTGACCTTCAGTCATTCCCTCCCTCTACCCTCCATCTCATTGACCCTCCCTCTCTCCCTCTCACCTCCATCCTACTGACCCTTCCTCCCTCTCACTATCCATCCACTGACACTCACTTCCTCTCACTATCCATCCCACAGACCCTCCCTCCCTCTCACTATCCATCCCACAGACCCTCCCTCTCATTATCCATCCCACAGACCCTCCCTCTCATTATCCATCCCACAGACCCTCCCTCCCTCTCACTATCAATCCCACTGACCCTCCCTCCCTCTCACTATCCATCCCACTGACCCTCCCTCCCTCTCACTATCAATCCCACTGACCCTCCCTCCCTCTCACTATCCATTCCACTGACCCTCCCTCCCTCTCACTATCAATCCCACTGACCCTCCCTCCCTCTCACTATCCATCCCACTGACCCTCCCTCTCCCTATCCATCCCACTGACCTTCGCTCCCTCACACAATCCATCCCACTGATACACCCTTCCTCTCACCCTCCCTCACATTGACCCTTTCATTCTCCCTCCCTCCCACTGACACTCCTTCTCTCCCTCTCGCCTCAATATTCCTCCCATTTCACCTCTGCTTGTAATTTGGGAAGCATAAACGCATATTTAGAGTCTTCCCGTGGTGCTGCTCCTTGCTTGTTCAGGACACGATTTAATACAGGAACTTAACTAAACTTGCATTGTGGTGTGTGTGTGTGTGTGTGTGTGTGTGTGTGT
>NC_069465.1:21225851-21258351 GCF_026875155.1 Cherax quadricarinatus
TTCCCATGTGTTGCATAAGTGTCTCAATTCTTCATAAAACTGGGATGCTTAAATGTGCGTGGATGTAGTGCGGATGACAAGAAACAGATGATTGCTGATGTTATGAATGAAAAGAAGTTGGATGTCCTGGCCCTAAGCGAAACAAAGCTGAAGGGGGTAGGGGAGTTTCGGTGGGGGGAAATAAACGGGATTAAATCTGGAGTATCTGAGAGAGTTAGAGCAAAGGAAGGGGTAGCAGTAATGTTGAATGATCAGTTATGGAAGGAGAAAAGAGAATATGAATGTGTAAATTCAAGAATTATGTGGATTAAAGTAAAGGTTGGATGCGAGAAGTGGGTCATAATAAGCGTGTATGCACCTGGAGAAGAGAGGAATGCAGAGGAGAGAGAGAGAGATTTTTGGAGATGTTAAATGAATGTATAGGAGCCTTTGAACCAAGTGAGAGAGTAATTGTGGTAGGGGACCTGAATGCTAAAGTAGGAGAAACTTTTAGAGAGGGTGTGGTAGGTAAGTTTGGGGTACCAGGTGTAAATGATAATGGGAGCCCTTTGATTGAACTTTGTATAGAAAGGGGTTTAGTTATAGGTAATACATATTTTAAGAAAAGAGGATAAATAAGTATACAAGATATGATGTAGGGCGAAATGACAGTAGTTTGTTGGATTATGTATTGGTAGATAAAAGACTGTTGAGTAGACTTCAGGATGTACATGTTTATAGAGGGGCCACAGATATATCAGATCACTTTCTAGTTGTAGCTACACTGAGAGTAAAAGGTAGATGGGATACAAGGAGAATAGAAGCATCAGGGAAGAGAGAGGTGAAGGTTTATAAACTAAAAGAGGAGGCAGTTAGGGTAAGATATAAACAGCTATTGGAGGATAGATAGGCTAATGAGAGCATAGGCAATGGGGTCGAAGAGGGTATGGGGTAGGTTTAAAAATGTAGTGTTAGAGTGTTCAGCAGAAGTTTGTGGTTACAGGAAAGTGGGTGCGGGAGGGAAGAGGAGCGATTGGTGGAATGATGTAAAGAGAGTAGTAAGGGAGAAAAAGTTAGCATATGAGAAGTTTTTACAAAGAAGAAGTGATGCAAGGAGGGAAGAGTATATGGAGAAAAAGAGAGAGGTTAAGAGAGTGGTGAAGTAATGTAAAAAGAGAGCAAATGAGAGAGTGGGTGAGATGTTATCAACAAATTTTGTTGAAAATAAGAAAAAGTTTTGGAGTGAGATTAACAAGTTAAGAAAGCCTAGAGAACAAATGGATTTGTCAGTTAAAAATAGGAGAGGAGAGTTATTAAATGGAGAGTTAGAGGTATTGGGAAGATGGAGGGAATATTTTGAGGAATTGTTAAATGTTGATGAAGATAGGGAAGCTGTGATTTCGTGTATAGGACAAGGAGGAATAACATCTTGTAGGAGTGAGGAAGAGCCAGTTGTGAGTGTGGGGGAAGTTCGTGAGGCAGTAGGTAAAATGAAAGGGGGTAAGGCAGCCGGGATTGATGGGATAAAGATAGTAATGTTAAAAGCAGGTGGGGATATAGTTTTGGAGTGGTTGGTGCAATTATTTAATAAATGTATGGAAGAGGGTAAGGTACCTAGGGATTGGCAGAGAGCATGCATAGTTCCTTTGTATAAAGGCAAAGAGGATAAAAGAGAGTGCAAAAATTATAAGGGGATAAGTCTGTTGAGTATACCTGGCAAAGTGTATGGTAGAGTTATTATTGAAAGAATTAAGAGTAAGACGGAGAATAGGATAGCAGATGAACAAGGAGGCTTTAGGAAAGGTAGGGGGTGTGTGGACCAGGTGTTTACAGTGAAACATATAAGTGAACAGTATTTAGATAAGGCTAAAGAGGTCTTTGTGGCATTTATGGATTTGGCAAAGGCGTATGACAGGGTGGATAGGGGGGCAATGTGGCAGATGTTGCAGGTGTATGGTGTAGGAGGTAGGTTACTGAAAGCAGTGAAGAGTTTTTACGAGGATAGTGAGGCTCAAGTTAGAGTATGTAGGAAAGAGGGAAATTATTTCCCAGTAAAAGTAGGCCTTAGACAAGGATGTGTGATGTCACCGTGGTTGTTTAATATATTTATAGATGGGGTTGTAAGAGAAGTAAATGCGAGGGTCTTGGCAAGAGGCGTGGAGTTAAAAGATAAAGAATCACACATAAAGTGGGAGTTGTCACAGTTGCTCTTTGCTGATGACACTGCTCTTGGGAGATTCTGAAGAGAAGTTGCAGAGATTGGTGGATGAATTTGGTAGGGTGTGCAAAAGAAGAAAATTGAAAGTGAATACAGGAAAGAGTAAGGTTATGAGGATAACAAAAAGATTAGGTGATGAAAGATTGGATATCAGATTGGAGGGAGAGAGTATGGAGGAGGTGAATGTATTCAGATATTTGGGAGTGGACGTGTCAGCGGATGGGTCTATGAAAGATGAGGTGAATCATAGAATTGATGAGGGGAAAAGGGTGAGTGGTGCACTTAGGAGTCTCTGGAGACAAAGAACTTTGTCCTTGGAGGCAAAGAGGGGAATGTATGAGAGTATAGTTTTACCAACGCTCTTATATGGATGTGAAGCATGGGTGATGAATGTTGCAGCGAGGAGAAGGCTGGAGGCAGTGGAGATGTCATGTCTGAGAGCAATGTGTGGTGTGAATATAATGCAGAGAATTCGTAGTTTGGAAGTTAGGAGGAGGTGCGGGATTACCAAAACTGTTGTCCAGAGGGCTGAGGAAGGGTTGTTGAGGTGGTTCGGACATGTGGAGAGAATGGAGCGAAACAGAATAACTTCAAGAGTGTATCAGTCTGTAGTGGAAGGAAGGCGGGGTAGGGGTCGGCCTAGGAAAGGTTGGAGGGAGGGGGTAAAGGAGGTTTTGTGTGCGAGGGGCTTGGACTTCCAGCAGGCATGCGTGAGCGTGTTTGATAGGAGTGAATGGAGACAAATGGTTTTTAATACTTGACGTGCTGTTGGAGTGTGAGCAAAGTAACATTTATGAAGAGGTTCAGGAAACCGGCAGCCGGACTTGAGTCCTGGAGATGGGAAGTACAGTGCCTGCACTCTGAAGGAGGGGTGTTAATGTTGCAGTTTAAAAACTGTAGTGTAAAGCACCCTTCTGGCAAGACAGTGATGGAGTGAATGATGGTGAAAGTTTTTCTTTTTCGGGCCACCCTGCCTTGGTGGGAATCGGCCAGTGTGATAATAATAAAAAAAATATATATATATATATATATATATATATATATATATATATATATATATATATATTATATATATATATATATATATATATATGTATATATAAATAAGATGAATTAGTCAATCAATTTACTTCCACTAATCCATCTTTACCTTACATGTATGGACTAATAAAAACACACAAACCAGGGAATCCAGTCAGACCAATTATTAGCTCCATAGGATCAGTTTCATATAAATTTTGCAAATGGCTTGTTGACATTTTGAGCCCTATTGTTGGCAAAATTTCTAACTTTAATGTTAAAAACAACATAGATTTAGTTGATAAATCAAGCTCCTTGACTGACTTAAATGATTTTAACATGGTTAGTTAAGATAAGAGATAAGATTTCGTTCGGATTTTTAACCCCGGAGGGTTAGCCACCCAGGATAACCCAAGAAAGTCAGTGCGTCATCGAGGACTGTCTAACTTATTTCCATTGGGGTCCTTAATCTTGTCCCCCAGGATGCGACCCACACCAGTCGACTAACACCCAGGTACCTATTTTGCTGCTAGGTGAACAGGACAATAGGTGTAAGGAAACGTGTCGAAATGTTTCCACCCGCCGGGAATCGAACCCGGGCCCTCCGTGTGTGAAGCGGGAGCTTCTTATCTGAAGAACTCGTTAATTATGATTTACCATTGCCAGTTCCTACTATCATTAAACTTATTAAACTTTGCATTGTTGATGCAAAATTTGTATTTAATGATAAATTTTACACTCAGAAATTTGGTATGGCAATGGGAAATCCTCTTTCACCTGTTCTTAGTAATCTATACATGGATTTTTTTGAAACAAGATTGCTTAACACAATCCTCCCTAATAGAGCTAAATGGTTCAGATATGTTGATGATATTTTGTGTCTTATGCCCAAAAATGTAGATATACACCATTTTCTTTGCAAATTAAATAGCTTAGTCCATTCTATAAACTTTACTGTTGAGTTTGAAGAAAATAACTCATTGCCTTTTCTAGATGTTTTAATTATTAAGAGTAATAATGAATTCAAATTTAAAATTTACAGAAAACCTGCAAATAACTGTTCCTATGTACACTATTATTCTTCACATCAAGATAGAGTTAAACTGTCTGTTTTCTCATCAATGTTTTTGAGTGCTTTACGTATTTGTAGTCCAGAGTTCATAGATGAATATCCAAAATTTTTGAAATAGGTAATGATTTGAAATACCCAAGAAACGTAATTGATAAATCTTTTAAAATTGCTCGAAATACTTTTTACAATCCAAAAAAGGGACAACCAGCCTTATTCAGCTAAAAATATGTTGGTTCTCCCTTACCATAAAAACTTGGTTGATATGCCTTCTCTTCTTAAGACTTTTAATATTAAAGTTGTATTCAAAAATCTTCATACAGTAAAAAACTTTTGATAAAGAATTCCCCCCAAAATGCTGATGGATGTGTCTATAAGATTCCTTGTAAAATTTGCGATAAAGTTTATTACGGTCAAACTGGTAAAAATCTCGAACTAAGATTAAAACAATATAAATATAGCATTAGAACTGGACAAGATTCCAATGCTCTATTTATTAATGTGAGAGATTTTAACCATCCAATTGATTTTCGAAAAGCTGAGAAAGTTGTATCAAGCAAGTCCATGATCGACAGGAATATAATTGAATCTTGTTTCATAAAAAGCAATTTTGAAAATAATATGAATATTTCCTTTGGTTTACATAAATTAGATCCATTTATAATTAATAGAATTTGGGAAAAATTTAATAATACATTGGACAAATAATTTTTTAAATTCTTAATTCTTGGGTAGAATAGTTTGTTGGTGGGTTGTGTGAAGGACCTGTCTAGTTGGGCCAGCAGGCCTGCTGCAGTGTTCCCTTTCTTATGAGTCGCGCGTCAGGTGTTGCTTTGTTGTGGGATGTGATAGTGAGGTGTGGGCTACCCCTTTATATACCTTAATTTGAAGCATTACTTTCATTGTTCCTTGATAATGTGAGTAGTCACGAAAGCGCTTGGAGCTTCTCTATTCTTTCACAGTGGTTGTTTTGCATATTCTGATATCACCTGTTCACTGTGATCTTATTGCATATATATATATATATATATATATATATATATATATATATATAATTATATATATATATATATAATATATATATATATATATACAAAACCACCGTGAAAGAATAGTGAAATTCCAAGCGCTTTCGTGACTTCTCACATTATCAAGGAATTATCTGAGAAGTCACGAAAGCACTTGGAGTTTCACTATTATTTCACAGTGGTTTTTTGTATATTCTGATACCACCTGTTTACTGTGATCTTACTGCATATATATATATATATATATATATATATATATATATATATATATATATATATATATATATATATATATATATATATATATATATATATATATAATGTCGTGCCGAATATGTAAAACTGGTCAATTAGCAAGGACTCGTTTAAAATTAAGTCCTTTCTGAAATTTTCTCTTATACGTTTAAAGATATATTTTTTTCATTAATGTTAATGTAAAAATATTTAATTTTGCACCAAAAGAATCTTTGAAAACTTACCTAACCCTATTATAACAAGAACAATTTATTTTAGCCTAACCCAACTAAATATATTTTAGATTTGTTTACAGTAATTTAATACTAAACAAACACATTGAAATATATTCTTTTTCGTTAGGTTCAGAATGATTTTGGCGAAATTATTGCATACACAAATTTTCACTTGTCCTATATGGCAAGATGAACGTTGCTATTTAAGCCAAGATCGCAAGTTCTGCCTATTCGGCACGACATATATATATATATATATATATATATATTATATATATATATATATATATATATATATATATATATATATATATAATTACTGTGGCAGTCCCCGAAACTCTTTGATCTCACCTCCTATGTGATGAGACAACATTACATCTAATGGTCTTGTGTTGAGTAAAGGATGTTGTACTACTGTTATTCTTACCTTACAAACGTCTTAATGGTCCCACGGGTCGAGCTTACAGTCTTGCTTGCATCTGTGTAACAAATTTTTAGTTTATTATTTTTTTTGTGAACAGAGTTGGAAAATAGATGCTCTTATTTAGCAGTAGGATGTTGTGGAGATGAAAGCTTGGATGAAGATAGGGAAAGTTAGGTGAGGTTTGTTAGGAAACAGGACAAGTGTTTCCTGATGCGGGTCTTAGTCAGATGATGACCATTAGCTGTAGTTTTAGTCATTTGACCGAGGTCTTCCACTGGCTTTCCGGTTCACCCCTTTAAAAATTAGGGTCATTTTTACTAAGTTAAGGAAGGAGGAGGCTGAGAGTAGGACAGAGCGGTCACTCATGTGTGTGCTGTTGCTTAACTGCAGTTCTGTTCTTCTTTCCCTGGTAGACTGCCCTGAAATCATTTAAATCAACCCTGTCAATGTGTCTATTTTTTTGCTATGCATTTATCCATTATTTCTGTCTTTGTTCTCTGTTCCTCTTCTGTTCCTTCTTCCAAAGCGCCCACTTGTAATTCCTTAATTCGTGAAGATTTTATTTCGTCCTTGGCATTCTATTTCACATTTTTCAGACACACGGCTCCTCGCTGACCTTCCTGTCCTCATGAACCTTATTGTTTTATTAGTCTCCAGACTCCCACATTTCTCAGCATTTCTCCGATCTCTCATCCTCCTCATTTCCTCGTCTCCTACGTTTCCCACACCGACTAAAGGTTCTCATTTTATTCATATATTGACACTTCAAGTTTTTCCTTTTGCACTTCCAGTCATTTTTCTGCTTTTTTTCAAGGTCAGTGAAACTGCTTTGCTTCCGCCTTCCGCTCTTCTCCTTACTTCCTTACTTTGCTTTCTCTCAGTTGAGGAGGTAGGTGGTGTAGAGGAGGTACGTGGTGGTGGTGGAGGTAGGTAATGTGCGTGTGCGTGTGTGTGTGTGTGTGTGTATGTGTGTGTATGTGTGTGTGTGTGTGTGTGTGTGTGTGTGTGTGTGTGTGTGTGTGTGTGTGTGCGCGCGCGTTTTTTTCTGATCAATCTGGTCTCAACTAGTACAGTCAGTTCCATATAAATAAGCTACGTGCTTGAAATTTCAAGGAAATCTTTCTATTATACTCGGAGAGGTTAGGTTAATTTTGGCTAGATTATTGTATGTTAACCTATATTTACGCTTATTTACCTAACAACAGCCAAACTATAATGCTTTAGGCTTACGCATGGCAGCGTAGGTTGTACATGGAAATTTCGTTAACGAATTTTCACAAGCTCAATAAAACGAAAATAATATCGAGGATTAGTTGGACATTGTCATCCACCTGAGAATTATGTTTACCAAATATTTATTACCAGAGTCTCTGCAAGCAGCCGCAGCCTCTCTATATCATACACTCAGCACAGCCAGGCTAATATGTATCATGTCCAAGGTGACAAGATACTGATGCTCGCCTATATATACTTGATGCCGCTGAGTGTTCCTTTCCACTGTACTCACCGTATCAGTATACAGCCCATTATTATTATTATTATAATCAAGGGGAAGCGCTAAACCCGGAGGATTATACAGCGCCTGGGAGGGATGTGGAAGGCATTCAGGCTTAATTCGGGGAACTGAGAGCACAGATCCAGTTCCCTAAATCAAGAGCCCATCACCAATATCAAGGAGCCTTCCTTGAGGGTAGTATACAGCCCAGCCTCTTAAAAAACAGGCAGTATGTCACTGTAGCCAAGACAATCCAGCAGATATATATGGGTAAGATTGGATTATATAATACACTTTGGAATATTGTTTCATAGTATTTCTTTTCAGGAAAGAATTATTAACGAAAAATAAAGAAAAACATCAGTTTTAGCAAGAAGGTTCACCCTCCTCAACACATGCACAGGAAAGGATGTCAAATATCTGTGATGGAAATGACATTAACATCTCAAAAAGCATAAACATGTATTAATGTAAGAAAGGTTGGCTCATGTCTTAAATATTTTAGTTAAAAATTAATGCATAAAACAGTTTTTATAACTAAAATATTTACTTTCTTCATGCAGGTTAGTAAGCAGTCCTGTCTTCATGCAGGTTAGTAAGCAGTCCAGTCTTCATGCAGGTTAGTAAGCAGTCCTGTCTTCATGCAGGTTAGTAAGCAGTCCTGTCTTCATGCAGGTTAGTAAACAGTCCTGTCTTCATGCAGGTTAGTAAGCAGTCCTGTCTTGAAGCAGGTTAGTAAGCAGTCCTGCCTTCATGTAGGTTACTAAGCAGTCCTGTCTTCATGCAGGTTAGTAAGCAGTCCTGTCTTGAAGCAGGTTAGCAAGTCTTTATGACGCTTCACAAACAGCCCAGTTTTCATGCAGGTTATTAACATCCTGTTTCAATGCAGGTTATTTAAAAGTCTTGTTTCAACGTAGGTTATTAATGAGTCCTGTGTTCATGATGGTTATTAATAGCTTGTGTTTTAATGCAAGTTAAACAGTCTTGTTGACATACAGGTTCATAAGCAGTCCTGCTTTAAAGTGCAGTCCTGTTTTCAGGCAGGTTATTAATGAGGTCTCTTTTCATATAGGCTGGTAAGCAGTAACTTTACAAGTTGTGTAGTAAGCAGTTCTTTTTTCATATAGGCTGGTAAGCAGTAAGGTTCCCGTGCAGTATTCTCATCAGTCCTGGTGTACGGATGATCCCTCATCCTGTGAGTAAAATATCTACAAAACGTAAACAACGCAATTTGCAATTTCCGTAGTTTAGGTAAATAAAAACGTGACAACAAGACATCATTCACAGCGGCTACGTTTGCTCACCAAGAACTTTGTATATTCTTACCAAAATCATTTCAATATCTAAAATAATTACTGATATGTCGTTGAATATAAGCTTTGCGATCAGTAAATATTGGTTTGCATAGTTGTAAAAAAATAAATTGGGATTCAAGGTTTAAAATGAGTAGGGAAAGTTGATATATGTTTGGAATACATAAACCATGTGTGTGACCGAAAAAGTAAAAGAAGAATATTTTGTACTTCATAGTTTTGAATTCCGAGTAGTTTTTCCAGTCGAGTTTGTGGGGAACTTTAGTTAGCATGTTTTCTGGGAACTTTAACATGTTTGTATGGATGTTTTGTCGGCTTGTGGGGAACTTTTGTTACCGGAGTTGTGGGGAATTTTTGTCTATCTTTGTGGGACCATTGGCTACCGTTTTGTGGGTAATTTTTACCAACGTGTTTGGGTGAAGTTTTTGCTAACATTTTCCCCTCAGGGAAGGTTCCTTGATGCTGGTGAGGGGCTCTTGATCTAGGAAAATGGATCTGTGCTCCAATTCCCTGGCTCCTGAATTAAGCTCGAATGCCTTCCGTCCCCACAGGTCTGGTCATAGACCGGGCCGCGTAGGTGTTGATCCCCGAAACCCTCTCCAGGTATATTCCAGGTATCTCCCACAGATGCTGTATAATCCCTACGGTTTTAGCGATCTCCATGACGAAAATTTGCTAACTTTCAATGACTGAAAAATTTTGTAAACGTCTTCGTGAAATTTTTTGAGTAATTTTTTTTTATATGGGAACCTTTGTTAGAAATTTAATGGGCAAATTTTGTCAGCATATTTTTGGAGATGTTACGGACGTACGACGTCGTATCCTGTTCCAGGAGACAGTTAGTTACAAAATTTCAGGAATTTTACGTTACAGCCAACAATCCCCGAAATTAAAAATGAATTTATGAAGTAATTAAAATATGTAATTCACAAATAAGAAAGAAAATACTATACATCAACACAGAAACCACATAATAAGTAACACAGGATATATACACCGAGATGTGTATTTCCCCAAGCGTCATCGACACCATGCCCAGCCCTTCTAGGGTAGGGTAGGTGCCCGAGCCCGAGCCTTTAGCTCATAAGACTGTCATTCCCATTTGCCCCCTTGGGGCGGGGATGGCAGACCAGAGAGGCCTAGCTTGTGGCTAGGCCTGGGGACAGTTGGTCCCATAGATGAGGAGGTACTTGTGCCTCCTCCCATGGGAGACTTAGGTCTCAGACACTCCCTAAAGAGGGAGCCAAGGCCGGGCCATCACTTGGAAAAGGCCCGGGCCGGGAGAATACCGGCGAATATTTAATAATTCCCCAAGCGTATATATGCTAAGAGGTTAAATTAATCCCTATTTCAGGGATTGGAGTATACTTGTCTAGTGGTGACATTGTTCCAGTGCAGCCTTAATTACCCTTGTGTCGTCTATACTCTTTATTTCAGTCTAATCAAACTTACCTGGATAAATGTAAATATTATCTTGTTTCTCCATGTTAAAAAAATCTGAAGCCATTTTCTGACACACTCACCTTTTTGCCTTCTTTTGCCCCCCATCTGCCCCCCTTCTGCCCCCTTTTTGCCCCCCATTTGCCCACTCTTCCCCCTTCTGTCACTTGCCCCCTTCTGCCATTTCCCCGTATACTTATAGAGGAAAATTTGTCAGCATTTTGAGGCGGAACTTTTGTGAAGAGCTTTTGTTGGCGTGTTTATAGGAAATTATTGTCATCGTGTTCGCAGGGTATTTTTTGTCAGCCTATTTTAAGTGAAATTCTGTTTAGCGTGTTAGTGGGGAAACTTTTGTTTTGTGTACTTGGGAAACTTTTGTTTGTGTACTTGGGAAACTTTTGTTTGTGTACTTGGGAAACTTTTGTTTGTGTACTTGGGAAACTTTTGTTTGTGTACTTGGGAAACTTTTGTTTGTGTACTTGGGAAACTTTTGTTTTGTGTACTTGGGAAACTTTTGTTTGTGTACTTGGGAAACTTTTGCTTGTGTGTTCGCTGGAAACTTTTGTTTGTGTGTTCGTTGGAAACTTTTATTTGTATACTTGGGAAACTTTTATTAGCGTGTTTATGGAGTACTTTTGTTTGAATATTAACAGACAACTTTTATTGGCATATTTGTGGGAAAGTTTTACCGTGATTTATGGGAACTTTGGTAAATACGTAATCAATAGACACAGACACGTTTCGCTCACACAAGTCTTGATGAAGCCTCATGAAGGTGAAACGTCGCTCTAATGAAGGTTTCATTTTGTTGTTTGTGTCTATTTTAAAACTTGTCGGCTATGATATACATCAGCTTTTGTTAACATGCTTATGGGAAGATTATCTTAATGTTAACTTTTGTTAATATGCTCATGGGGAGATTATCTTATGGGAAGATTATCTTTGTTAACTTTTAACATCCTAATGGAGAACTTAACATGCTGGTGCGGAACTTTTGTTAACGTGATCGTGGGAAACTTTTATTAATGTGTTTTGGGGAAGCTTCTATCAGTATAGTTCTGGGAACTTTTTATATGTTTGTTGAGAGCTTTTGTTGACGGGTTTGCAGGAGAACTATTATTTAAGGTGTTTATGGTGAAATTTTGTTAGTGAATTGAGGAAAACATTTATAACGTGTCTGTGGGGAACTTTTGATAAGGGGCTTGAGAGGAACTTTCGATAAGGGGCTTGAGAGGAACTTTTGATAAGGGTCTTGAGAGGAACTTTTGATAAGGGGCTTGAGAGGAACTTTTGATAAGGGGCTTGAGAGGAACTTTTGATAAGGGGCTTGAGAGGAACTTTTGATAAGGGGCTTGAGGGGAACTTTTGATAAGGGGCTTGAGGGGAACTTTTGATAAGGGGCTTGAGGGGAACTTTTGATAAGGGGCTTGAGGGGAACTTTTGATAAGGGGCTTGAGGGGAACTTTTGATAAGGGGCTTGAGGGAAACTTTTGATAAGGGGCTTGAGGGGAGCTTTTGATAAGGGGCTTGAGGGGAACTTTTGATAAGGGGCTTGAGGGGAACTTTTGATAAGGGACTTGAGAGGAACTTTTGTTAACGTGTTTAATGGGAAATTCCTTTACTGCCTTGGCTAGTACACCAAACAGGGAGTAGAATGAAATTAGCTCCGAGGCACTCCCACCATCGTACGTCCTGGGATCACGGTACAACACCTTGCTCTGCTGAGTGCGTGATTCTTGGAGAATTGTATGGTCCCGTGGGCTAGAGCGTCGCGGAAGAAATTTCGCTCACTATGAAACGGGATAAAACAACACGGGTTCGATTCCACGGCTAGTCGCAGTGCTGTTACTGATTAAATACCACTCGTTCGCGATTACAATACGATTTTTATATATATATATATATATATATATATATATATATATATATATATATATATATATATATATATATATAATATATATATATATATAATATATATTGGTGGATAAAAGTTTGATGGGTAGGCTCCAGGATATATATGTTTATAGAGGGGCAACTGATATATCAGATCATTATTTAGTTGTAGTTACAGCTAGAGTAAAAGATAGATGGGACAAGAGGAAAATGGCAACAACAAGTAAGAGAGAGGTGAAAGTGTATAAACTAAGGGAGGAGAAAGTTCGGGTGAGATATAAGCAACTATTGGCAGAAAGGTGGGCTGGTGCAAGTATGAGTAGTGGGGGGGGGGTTGAAGAGGGTTGGAATAGTTTTAAAAATGCAGTATTAGAATGTGGGGCAGAAGTTTGTGGCTATAGGAGGGTGGGGGCAGGAGGAAAGAGGAGTGATTGGTGGAATGATGAAGTAAAGGGTGTGATTAGAGAAAAAGTTAGCTTATGAGAGGTTTTTACAAAGCAGAAGTGTTATAAGAAGAGTAGAATATATGGAGAGTAAAAGAAAGGTGAAAAGAGTAGTGAGAGAGTGAAAAAGGAGAGCAGATGAAAGAGTAGGAGAGGCACTGTCAAGAAATTTTGATAAAATAAGAAAAAAATTTGGAGTGAGTTAAACAAGTTAAGAAAGCCTAGGGAACAAATGGATTTGCCAGTTAAAAACAGAGTAGGAGAGTTAGTAGATGGGGAGATGGAGGTTTTGGGTAGATGTCGAGAATATTTTGAGGAACTTTTAAATATCGACGAAGAAAGGGAGCTGGTAATTTCATGCACTGGTCAGGGAGGTATACCATCTTTTAAGAGTGAAGAAGAACAGGATATGGGTGTGGGGGGAGGTGCGTGAGGCATTACGTAGAGTGAAAGGAGTAAAGCAGCTGGAACTGACGGGATCATGACAGAAATGTTAAAAGCAGGGGGGATATAGTGTTGGAGTGGTTGGTATTTTTCTTTAATAAATGCACGAAAGATGGGAAGGTACCTAGGGATTGGTAGAGAGCATGTATAGTTCCTTTATATAAAGGGAAGGGGGACAAAAGAGATTGTAAAAATTATAGAGGTATTAGTTTACTGAGTATATCAGGAAAAGTGTACGGTAGTGTTATTTTTGAAAGAATTAGAGGTAAGACAGAATGTAGGATTGCGGATGAGCAAGGAGGTTTTAGAGTGGGTAGGGGATGTGTAGATCAAGTGTTTACATTGAAGCATATATGTGAACAGTATTTAGATAAAGGTAGGGAAGTTTTCATTCCATTTAAGGATTTAGAAAAAGGCATATGATAGAGTCGATAGAGGAGCAATGTGGCAGATGTTGCAAGTATATGGAATAGGTAGTAAATGCTGTAAAGAGTTTTTATGAGGATAGTGAAGCTCAGGTTAGGGTGTGTAGAAGAGAGAGAGAATACTTCCCGGTAAAAGTAGGTCTTAGACAGGGATGTGTAATGTCACCATGGTTGTTTAATTATAGATGGGGTTGTAAAAGAAGTAAATGCTAGGGTGTTCGGGAGAGGGGTGGGATTAAATTATGGGGAATCAAATACAAAATGGGAATTGACACAGTTACTTTTTGTTGATGATAATGTGCTTATGGGAGATTCTAAAGAAAAATTGCAAAGGTTCATGGACAAGTTTGAGAATGTCGTGTAAAGGTAGAAAGTTGAAAGTGAACATAGAAGAGAGTAAGGTGATGAGGGTATCAAATGATTTAGATAAAGAAAAATTGGATATCAAATTGGGGAGGAGGAGTATGGAAGAAGTGAATGTTTTCAGATACTTGGGAGTTGACGTGTCGCCGGATGGATTTATGAAGGATGAGGTTAATCATAGAATTGAAGGAAAAAAGGTGAGTGGTGCGTTGAGGTATATGTGGAGACAAAAAAAAAAAACGTTGTCTATGGAGGCGTGTGTGTGTGTGTGCGCGCGCGTGCGTGCTTGTGTGTATGCATATATTTGTACGCTCGTGTGCGTATGTCTGTGCGTGCGCCCTCGTGTGTGTATGTGTGACCGCGCGCGCTCGTGTGGGTGTATGATCCACTTAATATTTGTATTTATAACTCATTACAATTGTGACCAGGTGTGGACGTATCAGTGGTTCATTACTTTGTAATTTGTTCATGACTGTAATAAAGTTGGTAGAACTACCGACAATATGTAAAGTAAAAGGACACAAGTGCAACTAATGTGACATTTATTGTGGCAACGTTTCGCTCTCCAGGAGCTTTATCAAGCCATTACAAACAATGCATGGACACAGAGGGTATATAAAGGCTCAGAGTGAGGTGAATGCTAGTGAGGTACCATTTCGATGTTCACTAGTGGTAGTAGTAGTAGTAGTAGTAGTAGTAGTGGTAGTGACAAAAGTAATACAATATGATAGAGCAATTAATTCGTACATAAGTAAAAGGATATAAAAGCTATTACTTGGGTAACATAAAAATAGGTTGGACAAATATAGACTGGAATGAGGCAGGTTGTTTCAGTGTTCACTCTCTGTAATGTGCTTTGTGTAGTATAACAGGAGAGACTATGTGATGGCAGGGTTTACTGTTTTCAGGAGGATTCTTGCTAAGACTTCGGAGATGGTGAAGCTGCCGTTGTTTTGTTTAATTGTATTCGAAACAGCGAATCAGCACTGATCGCTGTTTCGAATACAATTAAACAAAACAACGGCAGCTTCACCATCTCCGAAGTCTTAGCAAGAATCCTCCTGAAAACAGTAAACCCTGCCATCACATAGTCTCTCCTGTTATACTACACAAAGCACGTTACAGAGAGTGAACACTGAAACAACCTGCCTCATTCCAGTCTATATTTGTCCAACCTATTTTTATGTTACCCAAGTAATAGCTTTTATATCCTTTTACTCATGTACGAATTAATTGCTCTATCATATTGTATTACTTTTGTCACTACCACTACTACTACTACTACTACCACTAGTGAACATCGAAATGGTACCTCACTAGCATTCACCTCACTCTGAGCCTTTATATACCCTCTGTGTCCATGCATTGTTTGTAATGGCTTGATAAAGCTCCTGGAGAGCGAAACGTTGCCACAATAAATGTCACATTAGTTGCACTTGTGTCCTTTTACTTTACATATTGTTCATGACTGTAACCATGTATAGGAGTGAGGCTGATTCATTACCTCTGTAACTTGTAATGATTGTGACCAGATCTACCTGGAGTTCATTACCTTTGTAACTAGTTCAGCTATCATAACTTTGGAGTCCAGTCCCTGGACCCATTATGTACCTTTGTAATCTTTTGACTACCGCCCACAGGATGGGTATGGGGTGCATAATAAAGATATTAAACTAACTAACTATGGAGGCAAAGAAGGGAAAGTATGAAAGTATAGTGGTAGCAACACTCTTATATGGGCGTGAAGCTTGGGTTGTACATATTGCAGCAAGGAGACGGTTGGAGGCAGTGGAGATGTCCTGTTTAAGGGCAATGTGTGGTGTAAATATTATGCAGAAAATTCGGAGTGTGGAAATTAGGAGAAGGTGTGGAGTTAATAAAAGTATTAGCCAGAGGGCTGAAGAGGGGTTGTTGAGGTGGTTTGGTCATTTAGAGAGAATAGGTCAAAGTAGAATGACATAGAGAGCATATAAATCTGTAGGGCAAGGAAGGCGGGGTAGGGGTCGTCCTCGAAAAGGTTGGAGGGAGAGGGTAAAAGAGGTTTTGTGGGCGAAGGGCTTGGACTTCCAGCAAGCGTGCGTGAGCATATTTAGTGAAGGGATTAAGTTAAACCGGTTATTTTTATATAGCCGACTTGAGTCCTGGAAATGGGAAGTACAATGTCTGCACTTTAAAGGAGGGGTTTGGGATATTGGCAGTTTGGAGGGATATGTTGTGTATCTTTATACATATATGCTTCTAAACTGTTGTATTCTGGGCACCTCTGCAGAAACTGATTATGTGTAAGGTGAAAGTGTTGGATGATGAATGTATTTTCTTTTCGGGGAAAATACATACATACATACACACACACACACACACACATATATATATATATAATGTCGTGCCGAATATGTAAAACTGGTCAGTTAGCAAGAACTCATTTAAAATTATGTCCTTTCTAAAATTTTCTCTTATACGTTTAAAGATATTTTATTTTCATTAATGTTAATGTAAAATTTTATAATTTTGCTCCAAAAGAATCTTAGAAAACTTACCTAACCTTATTATAACAAGCGCAATTTATTTTAGCCTAACCCAACTAAATATATTTTAGATTTGTTTACAGTAATTTAATACTAAACAAACACAGTGAAATATATTTTTTTCGTTAGGTTCAGAATAATTTTGGCGAAATTATTGCATACACAAATTTTTGCTTGTCCTATACGGCAAGATGAGCGTTGCTATTTAAGCCAAGATCGCAAGTTCTGCCTATTCGGCACGACATATATATATATATATATATATATATATATATATATATATATATATATATAT
The DNA here is from genome assembly GCF_026875155.1 of Cherax quadricarinatus. Taxonomy (NCBI): domain Eukaryota; kingdom Metazoa; phylum Arthropoda; class Malacostraca; order Decapoda; family Parastacidae; genus Cherax; species Cherax quadricarinatus. The sequence goes on from NC_069465.1 coordinate 21,242,699, forward strand.
ATATATATATATATATATATATTATTTCCCAGTAAAAGTAGGCCTTAGACAAGGATGTGTGATGTCACCGTGGTTGTTTAATATATTTATAGATGGGGTTGTAAGAGAAGTAAATGCGAGGGTCTAGACAAGAGGTGTTGAGTTAAAAGAGAAAGAATCACACCTAAAGTGGGAGTTGTCACAGTTGCTCTTTGCTGATGACACTGTGCTCTTGGGAGATTCTGAAGAGAAGTTGCAGAGATTGTTGGATGAATTTGGTAGGGTGTGCAAAAGAAGAAAATTAAAAGTGAATACAGGAAAGAGTAAGGTTATGAGGATAACAAAAATATTAGGTGATGAAAGATTGGATATCAGATTAGAGGGAGAGAGTATGGAGGAGGTGAATGTATTCAGATATTTGGGAGTGGACGTGTCAGCGGATGGGTCTATGAAGGATGAGGTGAATCATAGAATTGATGAGGGGAAAAGAGTGAGTGGTGCACTTAGGAGTCTGTGGAGACAAAGAACTTTGTCCTTGGAGGCAAAGAGGGGAATGTATGAGAGTATAGTTTTACCAACGCTCTTATATGGGTGTGAAGCATGGGTGATGAATGTTGCAGCGAGGAGAAGGCTGGAGGCAGTGGAGATGTCATGTCTGAGGGCAATATGTGGTGTGAATATAATGCAGAGAATTCGTAGTTTGGAAGTTAGGAGGAGGTGCGGGATTACCAAAACTGTTGTCCAGAGGGCTGAGGAAGGGTTGTTGAGGTGGTTCGGACATGTAGAGAGAATGGAGCGAAACAGAATGACTTCAAGAGTGTATCAGTCTGTAGCGGAAGGAAGGCGGGGTAGGGGTCGGCCTAGGAAAGGTTGGAGGGAGGGGGTAAAGGAGGTTTTGTGTGCGAGGGGCTTGGACTTCCAGCAGGCGTGCGTGAGCGTGTTTGATAGGAGTGAATGGAGACGAATGGTTTTTAATACTTGACGTGCTGTTGGAGTGTGAGCAAAGTAACATTTATGAAGGGGTTCAGGGAAACCGGCAGGCCGGACTTGAGTCCTGGAGATGGGAAGTACAGTGCCTGCACTCTGAAGGAGGGGTGTTAATGTTGCAGTTTAAAAACTGTAGTGTAAAGCACCCTTCTGGCAAGACAGTGATGGAGTGAATGATGGTGAAAGTTTTTCTTTTTCGGGCCACCCTGCCTTGGTGGGAATCGGCCAGTGTGATAAAAAAAAAAAAATATATATATATATATATATATATATATATATATATATATATATATATATATATATATATATATATATATATATATATATATATTATATGTCGGAATAAGCATGTTGTATACTTAGTCGTGAAAAAATTTGTCGTGTACAGATTTAATCGTGTAATGAGTTAAGTGTATATTAAATTAACTGTGCAGCAAGTTATTCTTGCAGTATGTTGCGTAATAAGTTAATCGCGTAATAAATCGTGTAATTAGTTGTGTAATAAGTTAGTCATGAAATTAGTTACGCTCGTAGTAAATTACTCTTGTAATAATATAGACCATCAATAAGTTGCTTATAATAGGGTAGTCGAGTAATAAACTAATCTTATATTAGGTTATTCATTTATTATGCAAGATGTGTGATTAATTAGTAGCATAACAAGTTAGTCATGAAATAAGCTAATTGTGTAATAAGGTTCTCTTTTGTAATAAGTAAGTTGTGTAACAAGTTAGCAGTGTAATAAGTTAAAGTGGAAAGAGATGCTTATGTATAGTTTAGGGAGTTTATTAGAGGGAACGTTTCGCCACTTGTGGCTTCTTCAGGTGCGAAACGTTCCTGGGATGAGTGTCTCTGGCAAGAGTGTGTCTGGCAAGAGTGTGTCTGGCAAGAGTGTGTCTGGCAAGAGTGTGTCTGGCAAGAGTGTGTCTGGCAAGAGTGTGTCTGGCAAGAGTGTGTCTGACACGAGTGTGTCTGGTATGAGTGTCTGGTATGAGTGTGTCATAAGGTGTCCGCTGTGTGTCATGTGGACCTCTGTGTCAACCTTGGAGACTAGTATTACTATAATAATCTTAAACGTTAAACCCCCTAAAGGTCCTGCAGCTCTGCGAAGGGATGTGGGAAAGTTAAAAATGAGTTATATGAAATGATGTGCAAAACGTAGGGGTTAGTGAGAGGGGGGTTAATGCAAGGGTAAACTTGCATTTGCTATTTAAAATTCGAAGATAAGAGTGTGCGTCAGCGGTGAGACTTCAAGCGAACAGGTCAGTGAGAGTGAGTGTATTGGGGCTGTAAAGATGTCAGAAGTGAGTCTTCTATGCCTCATGACGGAAAGGACAATATATTGAGGTAAGTTCGACTGACAGTGCAAGCTGACAGTTCTCGCTGACAGTCCTCACTGACATCACACTTCGCAGTGTGATAGCACTGAGTGAGCGCGATCCCTCCGCACCCAACAGCGGTACGATGAAGATGGCCAGAAATCTTAACTTGGTTTGATAGAAGACAAATGTAAACCAGGAAAACGGGATGTCCACAATAAATTACTGGGCAGCTAAGTCAGTCAGCTTCTTTATTGATGAATAAGATACATGTGCAACTGTTGGGCATCTTTAGTAATTAAATGAAGCTAATGTAATTCACTACTACACCTGCCTCTCTATTTGACGGAAGGAATAACGTTTCAACGATAATGATATCCAACTCTTGCACATGCGTCTTAATCAGTATTTTATACTACTTTCAACATAGCTTGTTCATTGCCTTGAACAATAACGTGTCCAGGGAACCAGCATAATACGACTTTTGTGTTTGCTATAAATACAACATAACCAAAGCTGTAAAAGAAAGTCAACTGAATGAGGAGAGTCAAAGTTTTGGATAGCTTGTAACGCACTCCGGGAGCCCAAAGTAATTGCAGGACAGACATGGTCGCGATATGCGTGATATCAGTGAGAAGTGTATGTACCTCGGCTGTGACAATACTGGCTTCTTCTGGTACATGACCTTGGATTATTTTTTCAGGAACAGCCGCTGGAAACCTTCAACCCTGGAGAGGTTTGCTAAGATAAACTTATTTTTTTTCCCTGACGCGGATCAGTTATTTGATGACAGGCAGAGTGGAACGTTTGGTCTTGTGAATAAATCCTCTCACTGTATAAGTGGTTCACCTATCACAAGATGTGATTGTTTCCAGTCTGTCCTTGACTCTAGAACAGATACTTGTTGATAAATAATCTAATTTACTAGTAGAAGGTACTAAGCGGATAGAATTTTGTGAAGGGCAACGAACGTTCTTGATCTGGTGTGTAGAGGAGAGGAGATTTTTTTTTATCTTCCTCCATGAAAAGTTTGAAACAAGATTAAAAATCTTTCTGGTAAATGATCTTTTAGTCCACTGCCTTGAAAGTTACACAATATGTGCGTGGTGGTGACCACCTGGAGGTGGGTAATATCATTGCTGAGAATTTTACACAGTTCCTTGTCAGCTAAGAATAGCATCGGAGAATCTTATTACTTAAAGTTCCCTACGAAGAAAACTTTGATATTATCTACGTTTCCCTCGATGGTTGTGTGGGAGGATGGGACACCTTACAACAGTGATTCTCAACCAGGGGTAAATTTACCCTTGGGGTAAATTTACCCCTTGGGGTAAATTTACCCCTTGGGGTAAAAAATTACACGGCATTTTTGTGCATAAACCGAATAATTTATTTTTTCTGACCTTGTTTTTCTGTTCCTTTATAATGGCACTAATTTCTTTGTATGGAAGTAAAGGGGGTAAATGGAGAAATACATCAAGCCGAGGGGATTAATGATGGAGGAAAAGTTGAGAATCCCTGCGGCTTACAAGAAGCTGTGACACCGGCTTCTCTTCTCTCCGGCGTTTCATCATCATTTATAATATTTTCGTTATACGGGATACAACATAACAGATGATGGCAGTCTGTAGTCTTAGCTATTGCCAACAATGACCAGGACTCCTGCGAGGCAGATAGTGTTTCCTCTATATCGTTAGAAAAGGTGAGTAGGTTGGAAACATTGACATGGTGAGGGAAAAAGTGCGTTTATATGGAATCCCATGTTTACAACACTTCACTCATGTTTACAATGTTTCACCCATGTAGTGCTTTATCAAGTCATAAGACTTGAAATCAAGAAGAGAAGATGAATATATAAATAGTGAGTAGCAGTGAGGTCCTCAAGAACGAACGGAGTGCACTTTAAGTCATTGTTTACCCAGCGTCCAAATAATTTTGTGGCAAGAGGATCAGCTAAACTGTTGAACCGTTAGTCTGAAATTGTTAGAGATACTGATGAGCGGACACTTAAAGCTAGTTAAATTTATTATTTTTTTTTGTGGCGCTCTCTGAATGCCTCACCTCAGAACATTTTATTAAACTGTTGTATGGGATTGGGCATAATCCTGCAATAGCTTAGTTATGTTTGGTGTATTTCTGTGCATTTATGTCTGTGATAGCAACAGGGGTAGTGGTGGCAAGGTTGAGTTTGCAGTTTGAGATCTAGGTGATGTGCTTGGCTAAAAGTCTCTGAGGGAGGACTACGTACTTCTTATCGGTGGTGTCAGACCTCATCTAGTTGGCAATCCTTGATGAAATGCTGAGGGTAGTGTATTGTGGGAAAGATTTGTTCGAAGAGATCCTTCAAAACTAGAGATGCCAAGCCCATGATGACACTCCTCAGGTCGCTTGTTCTATCTAGGTTGGAATATTGCTGCACACTAACAGCACCTTTAAAGGCAGGTGAAATTGCTGATCTAGATAATGTAGAGAGAACCTTCACAGCACACATAAGTGCGATAAAACCTCTAAATTATTGGGAACGGTTAAGTTCCTCGACCTGTGCTCCATGGCACACAGGCGAGAAAGAAGCATGATAATATACACTTGGAAAATCCTAGAGGGATTAGTACCAAATTTGTACACGAAAATCATTCCCTATGAAAGCAAAAGACACGGCAGGCGATGCAACATCCCGCCAATGAAAAGCAGGGGCGCAACTTGCGCGATAAGAGACAACATCATAAGTGTCAGGCGCCCAAGAGTATTCAACTGCCTCCAAGCATACATAAAGGGGATTACGAATAGACCCCTGGCTGTCTTCAAGAAGGCTTTGGACAGGTACCTAAAGCCAGTACCTGATCAGCCGGGCTGTGTTTCGTACGTCGGTTTACTTGCGGCTAACAGTAACAGCCTGGTTGATCAAGCCCTGATCCACCATGAGGCCTGGTCAGAAACCGGACCGCGGGGGCGATGACCCCCGAAACCCTCTCCAGGTATACTCAAGGTATATAGAGCATTCTGCTTCAAGGAACTCAATAACTCCATAAACAGAGAGCTCTTGGGGTAAAAACCTCTGACTTCACATTGTCATGTTGAGAGTGGAAGTTAAAAAGATCGTGTTGGATGGGATTCCGACAGACTTTGAAATAAAGTTGGTTGCCAGACTTGCATCAAAGAAAAGGAGCGTTATTGTTTTCCACCTTGATCGTAAACTGAATGGAAGGTTCGACTTATTTAGGCTTGCACTGAAGGCTATATTGTACATGTAGCGAAGCCCACTAACGGAAAAGGGGATGACAGAGAAAATGCATTTAGTTTCCGGGGCTAAGTGACAAGCTAATAGTTTTGTTGGATGGAGGAATCCTTGAAGGGGAAGAACTGAACACGACGCAGAGTTCAGTGAGCTCTAGAAAGTCGTGAGTGCGATCAGGTTGTTTAAAGTAATCGTCAATTTTCTTCCCTGCCCTCTGCAGGGGTAGACCTTAAAGACATCTTTTTATCAAGCCAGCTTTCCCCATTTCCCTTTCCAACCCATATCACTGCAATGAGAAACAGACAACAGCAAGCTTGCGTTATCTTTGCCATCCTAAACTCTGACCGGTTCTGCCCTTGCGCTTATACAGTGTTGCAGTCAGCACGGTCAAACTATTCCTGCTACCTTGCTAACCAACGCCATGCAGCTGGGTTTAGCCCCGGCACTTTCTCTCCTTTTTCTTATCCCTTCCTCTCCCTTTCACCCACACGGGTCTTACCTGGGAGTACTCTGTGCTATGGTGTAGGAGACTGATGGCTTGTGAGGTGGGTACCTAGGTGAAGAGGAAGTTCACTTCCAGGCTGAGCAGTTTCCTGATCATTATGTTGATGACTCGGATACGATTAATAAATGCTCCAGAAAGTCTGACATGTGTAGGTCAGACAGTATTCTAGACTTTAGCCAGACATTTAGCTACAGTAGAATGACTGCTGAGTATTGAGGGGCATTGCCTATTCCAAAGAAAATTGATCTCAATGGGATAACGGGTTTAAGGGCCTTAGGTAGGCAGTACATCCAGCTGGTCCGAGCTTCTTATACAGAGCGTTTAGTGATATTAGTGATATATCTTACCTCGCAAAGGAAAGCTTCGTGAAAGTTTTATAAGTGCCCTTGTCGTTACTTGGAATGATGATTTTTTACTGGTGACTGGTAGCGATAATTATAAAGACTCCATCACCTTTCTCAGAGAAATGACAATGACATGTGCGTATTTTGTTACAGTTCTGAGGATTTATACGTTTCAGTGAGAAATAAAAACAGAGCCAGTCTCGGAGAAGACTCAGGTGAAGATGGCGACGAAATCAGTGTCTTTGTACCTGTACTTCTGGTGATGCAGTGTAAATCTTACTGTATTTTCAGTATACCCGTGACGATGCTGAGGCCTCCAGTGCTTCAAGGTATACCCGTGACGATACTGAGGCCTCCAGTGCTTCAAGGTATACCCGTGATGATACTGAGGCCCCCAGTGCTTAAAGGTATACCCGTGATGATACTGAGGCACCCAGTGCTTCAAGGTATACCCGTGACGATACTGAGGCACCCAGTGCTTCAAGGTATACCCGTGACGATACTGAGGCCCCAGTGCTTCAAGGTATACCCGTGACGATACTGAGGCCCCCAGTGCTTCAAGGTATACCCGTGACGATACTGAGGCCCCAGTGCTTCAAGGTATACCCGTGACGATACTGAGGCCCCCAGTGCTTCAAGGTATACCCGTGACGATACTGAGGCCCCCAGTGCTTCAAGGTATACCCGTGACGATACTGAGGCCCCCAGTGCTTCAAGGTATACCCGTGACGATACTGAGGCCCCCAGTGCTTCAAGGTATACCCGTGATGATACTGAGGCCTCCAGTGCTTCAAGGTATACCCGTGATGATACTGAGGCCACCAGGTGCTTCAAGGTATACCCGTGATGATACTGAGGCCTCCAGGTGCTTCAAGGTATACCCGTGATGATACTGAGGCCTCCAGGTGCTTCAAGGTATACCCGTAATGATACTGAGGCCTCCAGTGCTTCAGGGTATACCCGTGATGATACTGAGGCGTCCAGGTGTTTCAAGGTATACCCGTGATGATGCTGAGGCCTCCAGTGCTTCAAGGTATGCCCGTGACGATGCTGAAGCCACCAGGTGCTTCAAGGTATACCCGTGATGATACTGAGGCCTCCAGGTGCTTCAAGGTATACCCGTGATGATGCTGAGGCCTCCAGTGCTTCAAGGTATACCCGTGACGATGCTGAGGCCTCCAGTGCTTCAAGATATACCCGTGACGATGCTGAGGCCTCCAGGTGCTTCAAGGTATACCCGTGACGATGCTGAGGCCATCAAGTGCTTCAAGGTATACCCGTGACGACGCTGAGGCCACCAGGTGCTTCAAGGTATACCCGTGAGGATGCTGAGGCCACCAAGTGCTTCACGGTATACCCGTGACGATGCTGAGGCCACCAACTGCTTCAAGGTATACCCGTGACGATGCTGAGGCCTCCAGGTGCTTCAAGGTATACCCGTGATGATATTGAGACCTCCAGGTGCTTCACGACATACCCGTGACGATGCTGAGGCCTCCAGGTGTTTCAGGGTATACCCGTGACGATGCTGAGGCCACCAGGTCCTTCAAGGCATACCCGTGACGATGCTGAGGCCACCAATTGCTTCAAGGTATACCCGTGACGATGCTGAGGCCTCCAAGTGCTTCAAGGTATACCTGTGACGATGCTGAGGCCACCAACTGCTTCAAGGTATATCCGTGACGAAGCTGAGGCCACCAAGTGCTTCAAGGTATGCCCGTGACGATGCTGAGGCCTCCAGGTGCTTCAAGGTATACCCGTGATGATACTGAGACCTCCAGGTGCTTCACGATATACCCGCGACGATGCTGAGGCCTCCGGGTGTTTCAGGGAATACCCGTGACGATGCTGAGGCCTCCAGATGCTTCAAGGTATACCCGTGACGATGCTGAGGCCACCAAGTGCTTCAAGGTATTCCCGTGACGATGCTGAGGCCTCCAGGTGCTTCAAGGTATACCCGTGGCGATACTGAGGCGTCCAGGTGCTTCAAGGTATACCCGTGACGATGATAAGGCCACCAATTGCTTCAAGGTATACCCGTGACGATGCTGATGCCACCAATTGCTTCAAGGTATACCCGTGACGATGCTGAGGCCACCAAGTGCTTCAAGGTATATCCGTGACGATGCTGAGGCCACCAAGTGCTTCAAGGTATGCCCATGACGATGCTGAGGCCTCCAGGTGCTTCAAGGTATACCCGTGATGATACTGAGGCCTCCAGGTGCTTCACGATATATCCGTGACGATGCTGAGGCCTCCGGGTGTTTCAGGGTATACCCGTGACGATGCTGAGGCCTCCAGATGCTTCAAGGTATACCCGTGACGATACAGAGGCCACCAAGTGCTTCAGGGTATACCCGTGACGATGCTGAGGCCTCCAGGTGCTTCAAGGTATACCCGTGACGATGCTGAGGCCTCCAGTGCTTCAAGGTATACCCGTGACGATGCTGAGGTCTCCAGTGCTTCAAGGTATACCCGTGACGATGCTGAGGCCTCCAGTGCTTCAAGGTATACCCGTGACGATGCTGAGGTCTCCAGTGCTTCAAGGTATACCCGTGAAGATGCTGAGGCCTCCAGTGCTTCAAGGTATACCCGTGACGATGCTGAGGCCTCCAGTGCTTCAAGGTATACCCGTGACGATGCTGAGGCCTCCATTGCTTCAAGGTATACCTGTGACGATGCTGAGGCCTCCAGTGCTTTAAGGTATACCCGTGACGATGCTGAGGCCTCCAGTGCTTCAAGGTATACCCGTGACGATGCTGAGGCCCCCAGTGCTTCAAGGTATACCCGTGACGATGCTGAGGCCTCCAGTGGTTCACCAACAACTACTGTTGACCTCCTTCGTGAACTGTGATTGGCAAGTGATTGCTATTTTTTTTTTATTTTTTACTTTTAATCCCCTTCCCAACAAATGCCGATATATTTTAAAATAAGAATAGGTTTTCAATGGCTCTCCCCCGGAAGTGCCCTGATCAAAAGCCTAAATAATTGGAGATTTTCCCACTTGAAAAATGTTGATTCCAGAAAAGTGAGAAAGTATTATTTTTTTGGTAGTGATCACAGCGCTCCTGTCAGCTGGTGGTCGGTGGGGAGTTTTGTACAGCGTCAAGGATGGTGACCACACCACCTACGAGACACGAAACTTGTTAAACCAGTTGCGCGCGCACACACACACACACACACACACACACACACACACATGAGAGAGAGGGGTGGGTTCATTGCATTTTCTTGGACTGCAAGAAGGCCTTCGACACAGTTCCTCAAAAGAGATTAGTGCAGAAGCTAGAGGATCAGGCGCGACTTACAGGAAGGGCACTGCAATGGATCAGAGAATACCTGACAGGGAGGCAACAACGAGTCATGGTACCTGATGAGGTATCACAGTGGGCACCTGTGACGAGCTGGGTCCCACAGGGGTCGGTCGTAGGATCAGTGCTATTTCTGATATATGTGAATGACAAGATGGAAGGGTTAGACTCAGAAGTGTCCCTGTTGCAGTTGAAGACTCAAGTGAGTCAAAAGGATGTTAGGAAGTATTTCTTCAGTCATAGAGTAGTCAGAAAGTGGAATAGCCGAGCAAATGAGGTAATGGAGGCAGGAACCATACATAGCTTTAAGATGAGGTATGATAAAGCACATGGAGCATGGGAAGAGAGAGGACCTAGTAGCACTCAGTGAAGAGGCGGGGGCAGGAGCTCAGTCTCGACCCCTGCAACCACAATTAGGTGAGTACAATTGGGTGAGTGTACACATGCATGCAACACACACACACACACACACACACACACACACACACACACACACACACACACACACACACACACACAACATGCGCACACACACATGCGCACACACACATGCATACACATGCACACACACACACACACACACACACACACACACACACACACAAATGCACATGCACACACACACGTGCACACATACATGCACACATGCACACACACACATACACATACACACACACACATGCACACACACACATATGCGCGCACACACACACATGCGCGCACACACACACACACACACACATGCACACACACACACACACACACAAATGCACACACACATGCGCGCGCGCACACACACACGCACACACACAACACACACACAACACACACACACACACACACACACACACACACACACACACACACACAAACTAACAATGTACACACATACACACACACACACATGCACACACACATGCACACACACACATGCACACACACTCACATGTGCGCCACACACACACACACACACACACATGCACACACAAACACACACACACACACATGAACACACACACACATGAACACACATACACATGAACACACATGCACACACATGAACACACACACACATGCACACTGAACACACACACATGCACACATGAACACACACACACATGAACACATGCACACACACACACATGCACACGCACACACACCCCAGAAACACCCGCAAAGGACTCCAACCACGACACCCCAATTAGACAAATTGATTGGAACAATATGACAGGAAATCTTGAGTCTAGTGACTTTCTTGATACGGTTCAGGATTGCTTTTTAGAACAGTTTGTGACAGAGCCAACTAGAGGAAACAATCTGCTTGACTTGGTTCTTGCTAACAAAGATTCACTAGTTAATAATCTTGAGGTTAATGGTGAGCTTGGGGAAAGTGATCACAAATCACTTAGTTTCAATATATCATGGAATTACCCAGATAACTGCAATCAAATCTCTGTCCCAGATTTTCGCTTGGCCGACTTCATGGGACTGAAAAATTACCTGGGTGGGCTAAATTGGGATGTCCTGACTATGGGTCAGGTAGGTGATCTTGGTTGCCAATATGACGTTTATCAGAGCATAGTTCTAGCTGCCCAGACAACTTTTGTTCCGAGTAGGGAAATTAGATCTAACAAAAATGATTCCAAGTGGATGAACAATAGATTAAAACATCTCATTGGTCAAAAGAGAGGCATATATAGGCGTATCAAAAGAGGGGATGGGCAGTTAAGAAATCAATATATTCAATTAAAGAGAGAAAGAAAGGAATAAAAGCAAAAAAGGATTATGAGGCTAATGTCGCAAGAGATTCAAAGACTAACCCAAAAGGGTTCTTACAGGTATACAGAAGCAAGATTAGGGACAAGATTGGCCCACTTAAGAGTAACTCTGGTCAGATCACTGGCAGTGATAAGGATATGTGTGAAATTCTCAGTATCTACTTCCTCTCAGTTTTCACCCAGGAAAATACTAGCGATATTCCTGAAATAATAGATTATGTAGAACAGGATAATAAACTATGTACGATTGCGGCAAATAGTGACATGGTCCTCAGACAAATAAACTAAAACCTAACAAATCCCCAGGCCCTGATGAACTGTTTGCAAGGGTGTTAAAGGAATGTAAAGAGGAACTTAGCATACCTTTGGCTAATCTTTTCAATATATCACTACAAACTGGCATAGTGCCTGATAAGTGGAAAATGGCAAATGTAATACCTATTTACAAGGCAGGTGACAGGTCCTTGGCTTCGAACTATAGACCAATAAGCCTTACCTCCGTAGTGGGAAAATTTATGGAATCAAAAATTGCCGAAGCAATTCGTAACCATCTTGACAGGCACAGATTGATTAATGAATCTCAACACGGTTTTGCAAAGGGGCGTTCCTGTCTTATGAATTTACTAACTTTTTTCACTAAGGTGTTTGAGGAGGTAGATCATGGTAATGAATATGATATTGTGTATATGGACTTCAGTAAGGCTTTCGATAGAGTTCCACACCAGAGGCTATTGAGGAAACTTAGGGCACACAGAATAGGAGGAGAAATTATTTCCTGGGTAGAGGCATGGCTGACAAATAGACAGCAGAGAGTTTGCATAAATGGGGAGAAATCAGAATGGGGGCACGTCATAAGCGGTGTTCCTCAGGGGTCAGTGTTGGGCCCGTTGTTGTTCACAATTTACATAAACGACATAGATGAGGGAATAAATAGCGACATAAGCAAATTTTCTGATGACACCAAAATAGGCCGTCCAATTCATTCTAATGAGGACACTAGAGCACTCCAGGATGATTTGAATAGACTGATGCAATGGTCGGAGAAGTGGCAGATGCAGTTTAATATTGACAAATGCAAAGTTCTGAATGTTGGACAGTTAAATAACCATGCCACATATAAACTAAATAATGTAGATCTTAATTAGATTGCGAAAAGGATTTAGGAGTTCTGGTTAGCAGTAATTTAAAACCAAGACAACAATGCATTAGTGTTTGCAATAAAGCTGACAGAATTCTTGGCTTTATATCTAGAAGTATAAATAATAGAAGTCCTCAGGTTGTTCTTAAACTCTATATATCCTTGATTAGGCCTCATTTAGAATATGCTGCTCAGTTCTGGTCACCGTATTACATAATGGATATAAATGCTCTGGAAAACGTACAGATGAGGATGACAAAGATGATCCCATGTATCAGAAATCTTCCCTATAAGGATAGACTGAGGGCCCTGAATCTGCACTCTCTCGAAAGGCGTAGAATTAGGGGTGTTGTGATCGAGGTGTTTAAATGAAAAACAGGAATAAATAAAGGGGATGTAAATAGCGTGCTGAAAATTTCCAGCCAAGACAGGACTCGCAGCAATGGTTTCAAGTTGGAAAAATTCAGATTCAGGAAGGATATAGGAAAGCACTGGTTTGGTAATAGATTTGTGGATGAGTGGAACAAACTCCCGAGTACAGTTATTGAGGCTAAAACGTTGTGCAGTTTTAAAAATAGGTTAGATAAATACATGTGTGGGTGGGTGTGAGGTGGACCTGACTAGGTTGTGCTGCTGGGTCTGGTGCCATGCTCCTTCCTTGAGTGGAGATGACCAGACTGTGTGGGTCATTGGGCTAATCTCGGGGGGGGGGGGACATGGACCTGCTCCGCATGGGTCAGTAGGCCTGTTGCAATGTTCTTCCTTTCTTATGTTCTTATGTTCTAACAGCCACACCCCGATCCCTCTGTCCCCACCCCCACACCACGAACCCTACCCCAACAGCTACCCTCTATGGGAACTCTGCCCTTACCCCCACTGCAACTCCTCATAGGCCCCCGCCAGGGCTCCTGCTCTCCCAACCTCAATATTCCCCCAGGACCACAGTGTCAGTTTTAGAACAGACGTTGAAGGTCTGGTACACAAATGCGGATGGATTAAGGAATAAATATGAGGAGTAGCAAGAAAGAATCAATGAGAAGTCCCCTGACATCATAGCAGTTACAAAAACGAAAGTTACTGAGAAAATAACAGATGCAATCTTCCCACCAGGATATCAGATCATGAGGAAAGATAGAAGGGGCAAAGGGGAAGGTGGGGTTGCACTGCTCATAAAAAAACCGATGGAAATTCTAGAAAATGAGAGGCATAGACAAGATTGGAGAAATGGACTTCATAGTAGGTACACTTCAGTCTGGGGAGCACAAGGTAATCATTGCAGTGATGCATAATCTGCCATAGAACTGCAGGAGGCCAAGAGAGGAATATGAAGAGAGCAACAGAGCAATGGTGGACACACTTGCTGAGGTGGCAAGAAGAGTTCACTCGAGCAGAGCAAAGTTGCTGGTTATGGGCGATTTCAACCACAGGGAGATTGACTGGGAAAACCTGGAGCCTCACGGGGGTCCCGAAACATGGAGAGCCAATATGATAGATGTGGTACTGGAAAACTTCATGCACCAACATGTTAAGGACACTACCAGAGTGAGAGGGGAGGACGAACCAGCAAGACTGGACTTTGTGTTCACCCAAATCAGTTCAGACATTGAGGACATCACATATGAGAGTCCCTTAGGAGCTAGTGACCACATGGTTCTGTGCTTTGAATACATAGTAGAGTTGCAAGCGGAGAGGGTAACAGGAGTTGAGTGGAAAAAAAGACTATAAAAGAGGGGACTACATAGGTTTTAGGAACTTCCTGCAGGAGTTTCAGTGGGACAGAGAACTGGTAAGAAAGTCAGTAAACGAAATGATGGAATACGTAACAACAAAATGCAAGGAGGCAGAGGAAAGGTTTATTCGCAAGGGAACAGAAACAATGGAAAGACCAGAACGAGCCACTGGTTTACCCGACTGTGTAAGGAGGCAAAAACTAAGTACAATAGAGAATGGAAAAAGTACAGAAGGCATAGAACAAATGAAAATAGGGAGATTAGTCGTAGTGCCAGGAACGAGTATGCACAGGTAAGGAGGGAGGCCCAACGACAGTATGAAAATAACATAGCATCGAAAGTCAAGACTGACCCGAAACTGTTGCATAGCCACATCAGGAGTAAGACAGTCAAAGACCAGGTGATCAGAAGGTGGGGAAATCACAAGAAACGATCAGGAGATATGTGAGGAGCTAAACAGGAGATTTAAGGAAGTTTTTACAGTAGAGACAGGAAGGGCTCTTGGAAGATAGCACAGAAGGGAACATCAACAGGGAATATACCAACAAGTGCTGGATGACATACGAGCAACAGAGGAGGAGGTGCAGAAGCTGCTAAGTGACCTTGATACTTCAAAGGCGATGGGACCGGACAGCATCTCTCCGTGGGTCCATAGAGAAGGAGCAGAGACGCTGTGCGTGCCCCTAACCACAATCTTCAAAACATCCCTTGAAACTGGGCAACTACCTGAGATATGGAAGACGGTAAATGTAGTCCCCATTTTTAAGAAAGAAGACAGAAATGAGGCACTAAAGTACAGACCAGTGTCTCTGACGTGTATAGTATGCAAAGTAATGGAGAAAATTATCAAGAGGAGAGTGGTGGAGCACTTGGAATGGAACAAGATTATAAATGACAACCAGGATAGATTCATGGAAGGCAAATCCTGTCACAAACCTTCTGGAGTTTTATGACAAGGTAACAGAAGTAAGACATGAGAGAGAGGGGTGGGTGGATTGCATATTCTTGGACTGCAGGAAGGCCTTTGACACAATTCCTCACAAGAGATTATTGCAGAAGCTGGAGGATCAGGCGCATGTAACAGGGAGGGCACAGCAATGGATCAGAGAATACCTGACAGGGAGGCAACAACGAGTCATGGTACGTGAAGAGGTATCACAATGGGCACCTGTGACGAGCGGGGTCCCACAGGGGTCAGGTCAAGGACCAGTGCTATTTCTGATATATGTGAATGACATGATGGAAGGGATAGACTCTGAAGTGTCCCTATTCGCAGATGATATGAAGATGATGAGAAGAATTAAATCAGATGAGAATCAGGCAGGAC
>NC_069465.1:21263351-21330851 GCF_026875155.1 Cherax quadricarinatus
CCAGGTCAATTTACTGATTCTCCTCTAGTATCTAGCCTCTTCCAGGTTTTGTAACAGTATTCTTGTCCAGTTATCCTGTATATTAGGTAGCTTTTCAGTAGAGGTTTTAGATTGCAACTGGATGAATATAAACCAAATAAATGTTGAGATCTTAAATAACAAAGCTGTCTAGGTAATAATAATTACAGTTAATATAGTTATTCTGTACATATAATCATATGGTGCTAAGGGCACATTTGATAAAATACTGTACTACTCTTAATAAGTACTGTCTGGTACGTTGCTGTGACGAGATGTACTCATAAATACAAGAGTAATAGTGTGAAAATGTTTGTCAGTATGTGCTCAAAATCTGACTGACAACAATAAATCCCTAAATAATCTAACATCTGGACCATAGAGGCAAATAAACAGCTTGCTTTAATTAACAATATGATAGCTGTGGCATGCAAAGAGTACGTAACCTTTATTCGGCGCATGTACACACCCTCATTGATGGGCTATCTCCCCAAACCAGCGAACCAGGTGCTATGGGTTGACGATGGGGCCCCGTCGTTCAATCAGTACATAGGTTCCAACCAATGAGAAGATGGTTTTGGCAATTGCAGAGGTGTTGTGGGTACCACTCACCCGTCTGCTCTTGTCATTCCCATTCTAGAGCTGATTGAAGCACGATCTGCTCTCTAGTGGCTTCTATTCTGCCTTGCTTACCGTGGAGTGTACTAATACCTATTGTTGTACATAGTGTATATAGTGTACATACTTCTGTTCTAAATTGGTGAAGGATAATACAAATCAAAAGTTTTTCTGCTGTGTTTATTTTGCTCCCTTTACACCTTTGGGACTCCTGGGTTGTAATAACAGTCATTCACCAAACAGCAATAATACTCGAAGCAGCAGTGAACAGCATAACGTCAGGCAAGGAATCAAGGAGACAAAAACGAACCTAACTGCGGACTTTCAACAGATCCTTCACCAAAGGGATAAAATTCCCATATTACTGAAACAGTTCAGCAATCCCAATTTCCCTACTATGACAGTGCGTACATGTCAGAATAAATGTAGATCGAATGTTGAACTCGGGACCAGAGATATAGTGTTTCCACGACACACAGCCTCTGAATAACGTAAAATATCACTAGGTCTAAATAATGCTCTGTGAGCAGAGTTACACAGAATTACGAGAAGTATGTCCCGGCTCACCAACACACATACTCAACCAAAAACAGAATTAAATATCACGAGCTGATAGAGCAGAGAGACAAGATGTTTCCACAACGAGAAACAACTTGAGAGAGAGCGAGCGAGCAAGAAGCAGGCCTGCAGATCCAACGTCAGGTTACTGGTACCAAGTTGCGCCTGACATGGACAATATAACAAGCGGGCAGGTAGTTTGCAGAGTGCTGGTAGCCAATCAAAACTCTCCAACAACGAGGACAGTGAGAGGTGTAGTTGTTACATCTTCCCTATATACATAAGCCAATATAATAAGTCAAATAATCATTATTAATAAAAACATCAGTATTATAAAAGACAATATATGCAATATGAAAGACATATCCACAATTTTTACTGCGTCCCTTCTCTAAGGTGGCAGTACCCCACCGCGCGACAGACCGTCACACTAGGTGTGCTGTAACTCATATCCTGTATAGTCCTTGTGGCTTAGCGCTTCTTTTTGATTATAATGTAACTCATAACAATAGTTTCATTTATAATAACATGTGTGAGTCACGTATGTGCCATGCACACCGAATACGCAAATTTTATCCAGTGTCTGTGTCACTGTAGAGGTATGCCACAGATAGTATTGTAGAGGTGGCACACCAGTGTAGCAGCATACTAGTGCAGCAGAGGCGGCATACTAGTGTAGCGGCTTATTAGTGTAGTAGAGGTAGCATAGAGGTGGGTGTACTAGACGGGCATGATTCCAGAGGGATCAAGACAGTAGTGGAGACTGCACAGTCAAAGCAGTCTATGGTGACTGATGGGAGATTACATTCCACTCTGTTGTGGTGGTAGCGGCATGAAACTTGGCGTGGCGAGAAATATGTCTCCATCAATAACTTACCACTACTTAGTACACCACTGCTGTTGATATATTAAAAAATTAATTATTAAACATGAGTTAAGATACATAAGTTGGATGAGTGCTTAAGTTACTCTACTGAATTTAATGAAAGTATCAAGTGACAAGCAAGTATCTGGGCACAAACTTCAGTTTTAACTTCTCAGTTGCTGATATGATTAATACTAATAGCATAAGGCTGGATATGGAGAGCCCATCTTTATCCTTGCATATTTTGACTTCATAGTATTACTGTAAGAGGGTTATTATTATTATAATCAAGGGGGAAGCGCTAAACCCGGAGGATTATACAGCGCCTGGGGGGGGATGTGGAAGGCATTCAGGCTTAATTTGGGGAACTGGAGCACAGATCCAATTCCCTAAATCAAGAGCCCCTCACCAACATCAAGGAACCTTCCTTGAGGGGTGTAAGAGGGTTGTGGTCTGTGAATACAGTAATTTTAAATTGAGTAGTACCGCCCAAACACACACCATGTTGCTTCCCACGAGGCTGGCTAAAATGCCACGGGTTCGAACCTAGGCCAGTCGCAGTTTAATTGCATAATATCTCTTGTTTCGTGATTGCATTACCGTAAGCTAGCGTAATAGGTTAAATAATGATAAAAAGCTTGAATTTTTTATTTTAGCTATTAACGTATACATCAGCAATATTAAATTATAAAACACGATATATACAAATTTATTGCTACATACTTTTTCTGAGGTCGCATTAGTGTGTTGGTGGTTATTCGTGTTGTACTTGTGGTTACTTGATGTTAATGTTGTGTTGATAGTGTGTTAATGGTGCATTAGTGTTGTATTGGCGGTGTGTTGTGTCGTTGTTGTAGCAGTAGTATGCTAGTGGTGTATTATTAGTGTAGGTTGTATGATGATGTGTTATTAGCGTGTAATAAAGTTGGTAGAATTACCGACAATATGTGAAGTAAAAGGACACAAGTGCAACTAATGTGACATTTTATTGTGGCAACGTTTCGCTCTTCAGGAACTTTGTCAAGCCGTTACAAACAGTATATGGACACAGAGGATATATTTAGGCTCAGAGTGAGGTGCTCCTCACTCCTCGAAACGTTGCTAGAATAAAATGTCACATTAGTTGCACTTGTCCTTTAGCTTTACGTGTTATTAGCGTGATAGTTACGTATTATTGGTGTGTTGGTGATATTTGTGGTGTTGATGGTGTTTCTGGTGTTGATGATGGTGTTGGTGGTGTTGGTGGAGCCACGTTGGCTACCACGTGAGTTGTCTTTAATGTCTGGATGGCAGCTCAGAGGGGCCACCATGAGATGTATATTTCTGTGTCGTGTTTGACCTCTGGATTTGAATGTGTGTGTGTGTGTGTGTGTGTGTGTGTGTGTGTGTGTGTGTTCACCTATATGTGGTTACAGGGGTTGATTCATAGCTCCTGGCCCCGCCTCTTCACTGGTCGATACTAATTCACTCTCTCTCCCTGCTCCATGAGCTTTATCATACCTCTTTTTAAAGCTATGTATGGAACTTGCTTCCACTACTTCACTCTCCAGATTATTCCTCTTCCTGACAACTCTAAGGCTAAAGAAATATTTCCTAACATCCGTATGACTCATCTGGGTTTTCAGCTTCCAAGTATGTCCCCTTGTTCTTGTATCTCATCTCTGAAACATTCGAGCCCTGTCCACCTTGTCAATTCCTCTCAGTATTTTATACGTTGTTATCATGTTCCCCCTATCCCTCTATCCTCTAGTGTCATCAGGTTGAGTTCCCTTAACTTCTTTTCATAAGACATACCCCTCAGTTCCGGGACTAATCGTGTTGCAAATTTTTGCACTTTCTCCAATTTCGTGATGTGTTTGATAAGGTAAGGGTTCCATACTGGCGCTGCATATTCCAGTATAGGCCTGACGTACACGGTGTGCAATGTCGTGAATGAGTCCTCACTCAGATGTCTAAACGCCAATCTCAGGTTTGCCAATCTCCCATATGCTGCAGCAGTTATTTGATTGATGGGTGCCTCAGGGGACATGTTCGTTATAATGCTTACCCCAAATGGCCTCCAGGAGCCATTTGTTGGATCAGACTTGTAGTCTGTCCAGATCCCTTGTAATCTTAACTGATCCTCGCCCGCTTGTATTCCCCTCATCAGTTTCACATCATCAGCGAACAGTGACACTTACTGAATCTATTTCTTCCACCATGTCATTCACGTATTCAAGAAACAGCACCGGACCTAGGACTGACCCATGTGGAACCCCACTTGAAACGTGCGCCCACTCTGACACTTCATCACGTACCAACACTTATTGTTTCATTCCTGTCAGGTATTTCCTGATCCATTGTAGTACATTCCGTATTATTCCTGCCTGCTCCTCTAATTTTTGCACCAGTCTCTTGTGTGGTACTGTGTCAAAAGCCTTCTTGCAGTCCAAAAAGATGCAAACTACCCATCCCTCTCTCCTGTCTTACTTCTGTCACATTATCGTAGAACTCAAGTAGATTTGTGACACAGGATTTCCCATCTCTGAAGCCTTATAATCTTTTCCATGACTTTACATACTATACAAGTCAGTGACACTTGTCTGTAGTTTAACGCTACCTGTCTGTCTCATTTCTTAAAAATTGAAACTACATTTGCTGTCTTCCATGCCTCAGGCAACTTCTCAGTTGCGATAGATTTACTGAAGATTGCGGCTAGCAGCACACACAGTTCCTCTGCTCCCTCAGTATCCATGCTGGAAGCATTCCTGTCTCTAGTGTGAATACTTCTCTAAATCTTGTCTTTAGTTCATCACATACTTCCTGATCACTCTTCGTGAGCTCCCCTCCTTCTTTCCTCAGCCTGATTACCTGGTCCCTGACTGCTGTTTTTCTTCTTCTAATGTGACTATATAATAACTTTGGTTCAGATCTGGCTTCTGGCCTCTGGGCCTCTCTCCTTATCCCTACATATTCGTTTCTGGTTCTTCTGCTCAACTCCTTGTTTTCTTGAGTCTTTTGCCTTCTATACCTTTTTCCATGCTCTAATACACTTGGCTTTGGCCTCTTTACACCTCCAGTTACACCATGGGCTCACTATGGTCTTAACATTTTTTTTCTGTTAACCTTTGGTATGAACTTCTCCTCTGCTTCCCTGCACTCATTGGTCACTAGTTCCAACATTTCATTTACTGTCTTTTCCTCTAGTTCTTTCCCACTGCACTTCATGCAGGAACTTCTCATTCTTATGTAGTCCTCCATTTTAAAGTTCGGCTTCTGTCGTTGTTCTCGTACTGCTGCATTCTCCACTGTTAACTATATAAGGTATTCAAAACTCAGAACATCATGATCACGAGCGCCAAGGGGTCTTTCGTGTGTGATATCCTCTATGCCTGAACTATTCAAGGTGAATATGAGGTCCAGCCTTGCTGCAACACCCTCTCTTCTCTCTCTGGTTGTATCCCTAACATGTTGGTGCATGAAGTTCTCCGATACTGTCTCCAACATCTGAGCCCTCCACATTTCTGGTCCCCCATGTGGCTCTAGGCTTTCCCAGTCAATCTCTTTGACTGAAATCCCCCATTATAAGTAATTTTGTCCTACCCATATGAGCCCTCCTGGCCACTTCAGCTAGTGTATCCACCATTACCCTATTGCTCACATCATACTCTTGTCTTGTCCTCCTGCTGTTCACTGGTGGGTTATACATCACTGATGTCATCACCTTTGGACCCCCAGTCTGAAGTGTTCCTACAATGAAGTCTTCTGTTTCCCTTCTTTCCATTCCTCCCATTTCCTCAAACCTCCACTGGTTTTTGATGAGCAGTGCTACTCCTCCCCCTCCTCTGTTCTTTCTGTCTTTCCTCATAATCTGATATCCAGGTGGAAAGATTGCATCTGTTATCCCTGTAAGTTTTGTCTGTTAGTGTTATCATGTCAGGTGATGCATCAATGATTTATTCTTACCACTCTTCACTCTTTGTTATTCCATCTACATTGGTCTACCTTTAGCTTCCTTTCCATTACTGTATTTTGTGAGATGGAAGAGGAAGGTGCAGGCTGGGAGGGTGGGAGGCAGGATTGAATATTATAGGAGGCTGCTGAGATTGTGAAATTTGTGATTAGGAGGGTGGGGGCTATGGAGTGTGGTTTGTTACTGGATATTGTGTTTGGTTGATATGTGGTGACAGGATTTGAGGGATTTCTGTAAGCATTTGTGTTTGATGTTCCCCCAAAGACTGAGCTTTCCCGTCTGTCGTTGCCTGTTCTGTCTCTCTTGCCTTCCACTGGTTTTGTCTTGCTCTCACTTTCAGTTGTTCCCTTTCCTGCCATGTTTTGTCTCGATTGAGGTACACTTGTTAATAATCTGGAGAGTCCTTTAACAGTGGCTTCTGTTTTAGTATCTTGTTCTATACCATGTGTGTCTTGAATGTTAATTTGATTAGTCGATTTTTTTTCTCTTGAATACCCCCCAACTCTGTGAAAATTTTCTACCTGAGACATGTTTTTCTCTCCTGTTATTGCAATGATGTTCTTAATCTCTCTTTCCTCCCACTGCTTTCTTTCATCATAGATCTTCCCTTCAGCCTCCTGAAGCCCATGAATAATTACTGACCTCTCCTTCTCTTCTTCCCATTTCTTTTCCCTCCATATCTCTGGATCTGATTTAAGCATCTCCTTTGTTTTCCATATCTCAAGGACACCCTGATGGCCTGATATTACTGCTGCAAAGTACTTCTTAGCTCCATCTCCTTCAGTCCCCTCGCTACCTGCTGATGTTCCTATTTCAGTCACCTTACTCTTTTCAGACCTCATCTTTATATCCTGCTTCCATAGATCCATTTCTTCTTCCAGTCTCTGTATCTTTGCCTCAGCTACAACAACTCGTGAATCCCACTTCTTACTCTCTGCAGATATCTTCTCTAACATGGTATTGCAAAGCTCATTTAACCTCTTTTCCCATTCTTGTTCCATTTTGTTCTTGAACCACTCTACCCATTCTTCCTTTACAGACCAGCCATCATCGGTTCCCTTGCCTTTATCTCCTCCCTTTTGAGATCCTATTCTTTTTATCCTGTAAGGATGCTCTTGCTCCTTCAGCTTATGTAAAAATGTGTGTGTGCTGAGGGGGGTGGTATTTACGAGGTAATGTGTTAGGTTAGGTTTGTCTGAGTATGTGTATACGTGTGTGTATGTGTTTACATGTGTGTGTGAGTGCGTGCGTGTGTGAATGTGTGTGTGTGAGCACGCGCGTTTGTTTACTCTGAAACAAAAAGGGGGATCACTGGATCACGCTAGACTAGCTACTCTTTCGAAGATTATATAAATATTTCACACTCAATTCCTTATTAATATATACTAATATTTACTACTATAATACTGGTGTACAAGTGTGTTTGTGTGTGCGTGCGTGTTTACTAGCTTGTCACTCTTTAAGAAAAAAAAGGGGGGGGGACACTTTAACACGCTAGGCTACGCTACTCTTTTGAAGATTATAAATTATTTCTCACTCTTCACTCTATTCCTTATTAATAATACTAATATTTACTCTTATAATATTTACTAGAGTACTCGTGTGTTTGTGCGTGCGCATTTACTAGCTTGTTCTTTGAGAAACAGGGGGGGGGGGTCACTAAGCTACACAACTTTTCTGAAGATTTTTATGTAACTTACAAAATATTGTTAGGGTTACCCCTATCTACCTCCTGGCACTGAAAGTTAGAGAGTGATGGTATAACATACAACCAGCAGGGCGAGACATTGAGACTTTAGACACCAACCAAAATTACTGCCACACACAGGCAAGTGATGTCTGCACAAATGGAGGCTCCAGGTGGTGGCTTTTATAACTCCTTCAGTTTGTAACTCCCTCCGTAGCTTTTATCTTGCATTTAAGTTTTCGTTGTTAATAACGTGGTATTCACTATTCTTTCTTTAGTATTATGGTCATAATAAATCTGATGATTTTAACTGTAATCACAACACCAACTAATGGGGATTGACTATTTTTTTTTCATTATTACTTTATCACTCGTTTGTGACCTTATCACTATACAGCTGCTATAACCGACCAGATATTTGCATTTGTTTTTATTTAGGTTCCCAACCTTGACCCATTAAATATGTTTATTTGTGTCAACACTGCGGCCAGCAGCCTGACCAGCTGATTGCTACCCTCCCTCATAAAGCTTCCATTAACACCCGCATTCAAATTTAAATTGTAAAATTCTTGATCTTATCACATTATTCACACTCTAGAGAGCTGTTACACTCTTGCAGGTATGTTCACTGATTCACTCACGTACGATGACCGCTAATTATAACTTAGGGCAGCCGCTAGAACGCTAAATCCTGGGATCACTATTGAACGATACTGCTTCACCTGTGAGTGTGTGTAGTGTAGTGTAGTGTGTGTGTAGTGTAGTGTAGTGTGTAGTGTAGTGTGTGTGTAGTGTGTGTGTAGTGTGTGTGTAGTGTGTGTGTGTGTGTGTGTGTAGTGTGTGTGTGTGTGTGTGTGTGTGTGTGTGTGTGTGTGTGCGCGCGCGCGCAAGTGTGCGTGTCCTTCACGTCTATGTACGAGTATTCCTTAAAAGTGTTTCCTGTATCTCCATCCCAGTTGGTTTTTAAAGGGAGAGTCGTAAGGATGAAGAATATACCACTTTCACTCCCACCTCTTGTTCCTGGCAAGGAGCTGGCTGAGATGTGTGACAGCCGTAGGGAGGCTTACCAGGCTGATTGTTACTGTTATTGTGAGTATTGTTGAGGCTCAGTTGTGTGACCCAGCCGTAGTGGAGGTTACCAGGGTGATTGTTACTGTTATTGTGATTGTATTGTTGAAGCTCAGCTGTATGATACAGCCGTAGTGGAGGTTACCAGGGTGATTGTTACTGTTATTGCGCTTGTATTGTTGAGGCTGAGATGTGTGAGAGTCGTAGTGGAGGTTACCAGGATGAATGTTCCTATAATTGTGATTGTATTGGTGTATTGTGTAGCACAACCAAGGTGACTGTACCAATATGTACGACTGTACTGATGAGGCTCGTGTGTAGCTCCACCATAAAGGTGATGGTGCCGATACTTGTGATTGTATTTTTAATGTTAAGGTGTGTTATTCAAACATTTCGGAGGTTACGAGGGTGATTGTACAATGCTTGTGATTGTACTGGTGATGACCTACCTGAGAATGCTGCTCCGCCTCCACGATACCTTCGCTCTCACGCGCCATTTTTGTAATTTGCATTAAATTTCTCTATGAGTGTTGTATATAGTGTGTGAACGAGGCACGATACTAGAGAGGAGGGGTTATGTTCGTGGTGGTGATGGTGATAATGATGGTGCTGGTGATGGTGCTGGTGGTGATAGTGGTTGTAATGGTGGTGGTGATGGTGAGGGTGATGATGATGCTGGTGATGGTGGTAGTGTGATGGTGATAATGGTGGTGGTGATAGTGCTGGTGGTTGTGGTGGTGTTGGTTGTGATGGTGGTGGGGGTGATGGTGTTGGTGATAATGATGATGATGGTGTGCTGATGGTGGTGATGGTGATAATGATGGTGTGTTGATGATGGTAGTGAGTGTGAAAAAATTCGCAGCTTTGATTTCCCATACTGTTAAAACCTCTCTAAGTTGGAGGAAACGAGGGGGGGGACGAGGGGGGGAAATGAAGGGGTAAACGAGGGGGGGAAGAGGGAGGGAAACGAGGGGGGTAAACGACAGCCCCACGTACGCCTACTCCAGGGGTGCCACGTTCTTTATGCACTCTAATTTATAAGACTTAATCTAGTAATAAAGCCTTCACAAGTTATTGCATTATACACCACCACTAATACGTATTTAAGCTAAGTTAGAGTTAGACATAGATTAATCTAGTTTAGTATCTACATCATCTTTCACAACGTACACCAGAGTGAGCAGTAGGCACTCCTCCAGCCAGCCATGAGTACCCCCCCTGGCTGGGGAAGGGCCCGTCCCCAGTCTACCTCAGCAGTCACACTGAGAGTGAACAGGCGAGTGCACGAACTCTGCTGAATAGTGCTGGTTTATTAACAACATGGTTAGGATGACTTATCCTATGACAGGCCTTGTACACTGAAGTACTCTAGCATTAGACAATACATTACAACGTGAATTAGATAACATTTCACAGTGAATATTAAAATGGTATGAAATACCAACAGGTTGTTAGGTAAGACACATATGCAACAGTTAGGTATCTTTATTTCGCAACGTTCCGTCTTCACAACTCTTCAGCTTCTACCAACTTTTCTCTACTCGACTGAAGAAGCCTATTGTATAGGAGGAACGTTTCGGAATTAAGATACCAAACTGTTGCATATATGTCTTAGCTAACAAAATTTAACAGCAATAAGCCATTATCTCGCTACTATACCAGGCCGTTGCATATGACTCAGATACAACTATGTCAAGTGTCCACGGATGTACAACAGCTCCCACACTAAGCATCATCATTGAATGCACATTCCTCGTATTTTTGGGTCTTGCCGCATCCCTCCCGCCACCAGAGATCAACGTATCTGCAACCGTCTCAACACAACTGCCCATGTGTAAACTAGAGGGCGAATTCAGGTAGGTAGAAATGAGAAGGCAGGTTTCTGGGCTAAATTCCATAACTGACCTGACAAGAATCACTAACCTAATCCGTTATAACCACAGTTCCCCTTAATTCTACACAGTTGTGGTGATGGTGGTGCTGACAGTGATAAAGATGGTGTATTGACGGTGCTGGTCAAGGTGATGTTGATGGTGCTAATAATGGTGTTGATGGTGATGAAAGTGATATTAATAATGGGGGTGGTATTAATGATGGTTTTGATGGTGTTCGTCACAGTGTTGGTATTAATGATAGTGTTTCTAGTTTCTAGTGTTGATGTCATGATAGTAATAATGATGGTGAAGATTTTGTTGATTTCGGGTGTGATAGTAATATTGCCGGTGTTGATAGTGATAGTTGTAGTGTTGATAATGGGGCTGCTTGTGTTTATGGTAGTCGTGATAGTGAATGATAATGACGGTGCCGATGGTGTTGATGGTGGTAGTAATAGTGATGACGATAATGATGGTGGTCGTGAAAGTAATGGTGATGGTGTTAATGATGGTGTTGCTGGTGTTATTGATCACTGTGATGGCGATGGTGCTAGTGATGCTGGTGTTGTTCATGATAGTGATGGTATTAATGGCAGTGCTGCCAGTGATCATAGCGATGGTAATGGTGCAAGTGACTAATGGTGCTAGTGATGGTAATAATGATAGTGTCACCGGTGTTGGTGGTAAGGTGATTATAGTGATACTGATGGAGACGGTGCTATTGATGGTGTTAAGAACATAAGAAAGAAGGAACAAGGCAACAGGCCTGGCTCCAAAAGAACCCTGTTTTCCTGGGCACCCCCAGCCATCTCCTGCCAGGCGCCTGAGTTCCATGCCTACTCTACCGACACTGCTGCCACCAGCACATCTCACTCCAGTACAACCTCCTGCAGTACCTCTGCACATCAAGCTCCAGAGTGGACGGGCCACTCACCTCTGCTACCCCACCTCCTACTCCACCCTCCCAACCTCTTCCATTTTTTCCAGCCCTCCCCATACCTCTTCCTTCCCATCCTCACCAACCCCCAGGTCAGAACCTCGAAACCTACTGACCCATGCGAAGCAAGTCCATGCCACCTCCCGGCGTTGAACAGTGACCACCTAGTCAGGTCACTTCCACTTAAGGAAGGAGCATGGCACTAGACCTGGTAGCACAAGCTAGTCAGGTCCAATTCACACCCACCCACACCCACTCATTTATTTATCCAACCTATTTTTAAAACTACACAGGGTCTTAGTTTCTATGACGGTACTCGGGAGTTTGTTCCACTCATCCACAACCAGTGCTTTCCTATGTCCTTCCTGAATCTGAACTTTTTCAGGTTGAAACCATTGCTGCGAGTCCTGTCTTGGCTGGATATTTTCAGCACACTATTTGCATCCCTTTTATTTATTCCTGTTTTCCATTTATACACCTCAATCATTTCCCCCCTAATTCTACGCCTTTCTAGAGAGTGCAGATTCAGGGCCCTCAGTCTATCCTCATAGAGAAGATTTCCGATACATGGGATCAGCTTTGTCATCTTCCTCTATACGTTTTCCAGTGCATTTATATCCATTGTGTAATATGGTGACCAGAACTGTGCAGCATAATCTAAATGAGGCCTAACCAAGGATATATAGAGTTGAAGAACAACCTGAGGACTTCTGTTATTTATACTCCTAGATATGATATGTGAACAATTATGCACTGTTGTCTTGGTTTCAGATTACTTTTAACTAGAACTAAATAATTTTCGCAATCAGTATTAAGCTCGACACTATTCAGTTTATAAGTGGTATGGTTATTGTCCTGCCCAACATTTTGAACTTTGTATTGGTCTATATTAAACTGCATCTGCCACTTCTCCGACCACTGCATCAGTCTATTCAAATCATCCTAGAGTGCACTAATGTCCTCAATAGAATGAATTGGATGGCCTATCTTGGTGTCATCAGCAAATTTGCTTATGTCGCTATATATTCATTCTATATCGTTTATGTAAATTGTGAACAACAATGTTCCCAAAACTGACTTCTGTGGAACACCGCTTGTGACGTGCCCCCATTCTGATCTCTCCCCATTTATGCAAACTCTTTGCTGCCTATTTGTCAACCATGCCTTTACCCAGGAAAAAATTTCTCCTATTACGTGTGCCTTAAATTTCCTCAGAAGTCTCTGATGTGGAACTCTATCGAAAGCCTTACTGAAGTCCGTATACACAATATCATATTCATTACCATGATCTACCTCCTCAAACACCTTAGCGAAAAAAGTTAGTAAATACGTAAGACAGGAACGCCCCTTTGTAAAACAGTGTTGAGATTCATTAATCAATCTGTGACTGTCAAGATGGCTACGAGTTGCCTCGGCAATTATTGATTCCATAAATTTTCCCACTATGGAGGTAAGGCTTATTGGTCTCTAGTTCGCAGTTAAGGCCCTGTCACCTGCCTTGTAAATAGGTAATACATTTGCCATTTTCCACTTATCAGGCACTATGCCAGTTTGTAGTGATATATTGAAAAGATTAGCTAAAGGTTTGCATAATTCTTCTTTACATTCCTTAAATCCCTTGCAAACAGTTCATCAGGGCCTGGGGATTGGTTAGGTTTCAATTTCTCTATTTGTCTGAGGACCATGTCACTAGTTACTGCAATCGTGCATA
Organism: Cherax quadricarinatus; assembly: GCF_026875155.1. NCBI lineage: Eukaryota > Metazoa > Arthropoda > Malacostraca > Decapoda > Parastacidae > Cherax > Cherax quadricarinatus. Next base: position 21,276,640 of record NC_069465.1, read on the forward strand.
GTTTATCGTCCTGTTCTACATAATTTATTATTTCTGGAATTTCGCTAGTATCTTCCTGAGTAAAAACTGAGGGGAAGTGAGTACTGAAAATTTCACACATATCCCTATCACTGTCAATGATCTGACCAGAGCTACTCTTAAGTGGGCCTATCTTGTCCCTAATCATACTTCTGTATACCTGAAAGAACCCTTTTGGGTTAGTCTTCGAATCCTTTGCGACCTTAGCCTCATAACCCCTTTTTGCTTTTCTTATTCCTTTTTTTATTTCTCTCTCTAACTGAATATATTGATTTCTTAACTGCCCTTCCTCTCTTCTGATACGTCTAAAAATGCCTCTCTTTTGACCAATGAAATGTTTTAATCTATTGTTCATCCATTTGGGATCATATTTGTTGGATTTAATTTCCCTACTTGGAACAAAAATTGACTGAACAGCTAGAACTATGCTCTGAAAAACGTCATATTGGCAACCAAGATCACCTACCTGACCCATAGTTAGGACATCCCAGTTTAGCCCACCCAGGTAATTTTTCAGTCCCATGAAATCAGCCAAGTGGAAGTCTGGGACAGAGACTTGATTTCAGCTTACTGGGTACTTCCATAATATATTGAAACTAAGTAACTTGTGATCACTTTCCCCACGCTCATCACTAACCTCAAGATTATTAATCAGTGAATCTTTGTTGGCAAGAACCAAGTCAAGCAGATTGTTTCTTCTAGTTGGTTCTGTCACACACTGTTTAAAAGCAGTCCTGTATCAAGAAAATCACTAGACTCAAGATTTCCTGTCACATTGTTCCAATCAATTTGTCTAAAGTTAAAATCTCCCATTAACACAACATTTTCATATCTAGATGTCTTATGAATTTCGTCCCATAGCAGCTTACTGCACTCCCTATCAAGGTTTGGGGGCCTATGTATCACACCCAAAATTAATTTGTCAAGCCCCTCGAGAAACTGTAGCCAAACAGATTCTGTGTCTGATGTTTCTAATCTTATATCATGTCTAACACAACAATTTAAATTATCTCTGACAGACATCGCCACACCACCACCCTTCCTGTTGACCCTATCAGTGTGGAATAGTGTATAATCCTTTATGCTGCATTCAGAAGGCATTTCTCTATCCTTCAAGTTGAACCAGGTCTCAGTTATAGCAATAATATCTATATTACCTGCACTTGCGAGTAATCCTAGCTCATCTATCTTATTTCTTACTCCTACTATTTGTATAGTAAACCTTAGGGGAGCTAGTCACTCGTTGCCCTCTAATATCTCTCTGTTGATCAGTTGCTATGCCTTGATTAGGAACTTTATTTTGAATATTGTCTTTTAAACATATCCTGGAGGTATCCTGGTAATATCTGCGGTTTCCAACAATAATACTGCAGCCTGATTGTTTCCCACAAACACCCATACCTCTGTAATCTATCAGTTTGAAATCCTAGAGAAGTCATCAATTACCCTCTCAATCGAATTGCCTAATGCAACCACTCCAGCCCCAGAGAGATGTGCCCCAGCCCTTGCATACATATCATGTTTACCATAGAATTTGTCCCAGTTATCAATGAATGGGATTTCAAGTTCCTTGCAGTACCTGTTTAGCCAACAATTTATACCAGTTGCCCTAGATATCCATTCATTGCCCACTCCCCTTCTAGGCAAGATTCTACATATGATAGGGATCCCTCCTTTAGACCTGACTACTTCTATGGCTGACCTGTACTTATCCAGTAGCTCCTGTCTATTGCCCTTCCCAATGTTGATGATGATTATCATGATGCTGGCGGTGATAGTGATTATTATTTATTGTGATAATATTGCTGGAGTTGTTGCTAAATGTTATTTGTGAAGGTGGTGTATTAATGGTGGTGTTGGCGATAGTGTGGTTAGTGGATACGTTAGTGGTGGTGCTAGTGATAATATGGTCAGTAGTTGTGTTAGTGGTGAGGGTAGTTGTGAATTGGTGATGAAAGTGGTGGTAGTGTGGTTGGTTATTGTACTGGTGGTGCTGCAAGTGGTGTAATAATAATATATCTTCATTTACTACAGGTACATGTGTAAGGTATACAGGCGTAGCTGACATCAATGACATACTGCTATATAAAAAGCCGCTTGTTATGCAGAGCATTTCGGGCAAATTAGGTCAATTTTGTCCCAGGATGCGACCCACACCAGTCGACTAACACCCAGGTACCCATTTTACTGATGGGGAACATTGTGAATTGGTGTAAAACACGCCCAATGTTTCTACCCTCGCTGGGAATCGAACCCAGACCCTAGTCGTATGAAGCGAGAGCTTTAGCCACCAGGCTACGGAGCACCGTAATGGTTGAAGGTAAATCTGGTGGTGTAGCTGATGATGGTGTTGGTGGTGCGCTTGGTGGTGGCTGTGGTGCGGCTGGTAGTAGCACTAGTGGTGTGGTTGGTAGTGGTGCTGGTGGTGTGACTGATGGGGGTTCTGGTGGTGAGATTGGTATTGGTGGTGTTATGGATAGCTGGTGATGGTGATGTGATGGTGTTACTGGCGGTGGTTCTGATAGTGTGGTTGGTGGTGGTGGTTGCTGGCGGTGTGCGTGTTGATAACACCAGTCCACCCCAGCCGATTTAAAGGTGTAATTGTCCTTAGATAAATATCTGTGTTGAGATTCGAGTTGCAAGTTGGAACAAGGCTATTTGTACCATTGTTCCAACTTGCAAATCATACTTTGTTTCAAATCATACTTTGAAACTGCCTCATGACACTTAAGAACCAATAAGGATGAAGCAGCTCTTTTCACTGGTAAAAATGGTACCTGCTAGCGGCTGCTAGTTGGAAAGACTAAAGGAAATTAAGAGTGACCAAACTCCAAGGTCTGATAGGTTTCCAGTTAAATATTCAGGTGCGTTCAGCTCTATGGATTCAGGTACGACAACCTCAGAGCTGAATGTTTACTGTCTTGTGCAACCAAGTTACTTCACTGGTTGAGTTCACTCACAACTCTTAAATTTTGACAATTCTGGTGTAGTAAAATAGTCTTGTTCATGATGAAGGTTGCTTGGTTTTTCCTCTCATATAAATTAAGAAGATATGCCTTAATTTCTTCCTCGACACTGATTAAAAATTATAAGAATTTATTTATCTTTGCACAATATAACGCGCTTATGAGTTATTTACATTCAGACAGCGTGAAAGATTTAAAATTACTTACAGAATCAGCATAATTTCTAGTTGAACGGAAATGACACTATCATCGAACTGAGTGTGTAGACTTATAGAAATATAATTTACACTTCTACAGTTCCCTTGAGGTACTGCCGGATATCTTATTATAAAATTCTCAAGAATACATCTTCATCTGCCAGTTCATTACCTCTGTAACTTGCTCAGCTATCAAAACTTTGGAGTCCAGTCCCTGGACCAATTATGTATCTCTGTAATCTTTTGACTACCGCCCACAGGATGGGTATATGGTACATAATAAACATATTAAACTAACATCTGCCCTTCCATCCACATTTCATCTGTTTTCTCTATACTTACTGGCATTTCGTGGGATAGTTTAAACATATCTGCGCATATATAAGGTCACCAGTTCTCAGCTCAATTAAAATCCTTCCCCACAGTAACTGTTTTATAACGTTAGAGCCGATTGTTTATTTGTCAATTTGCTTTCTATCTAGACCCAATTAGTGCACTACCAACAAAAATTAAGAGAAGACTCCCGTTACGGAACAAGCTTTTATTCGCGACAATACTTCGCTTTGTTAGTGATAAAGATTTAACAGAGCGAAATGTTTGTCTAAATGAAAGCTTATTATGCAGCGCGCCTTCAATTACTTTATTTTCCTAATGTCCACACATTGTGAGCATACACACGCTGGTCATTAGAGGAATGAGTGATCGGTAATGGAATGGTGTCCTTGTGTGGATTACAACTAGGGTGTAACTTCTGACGGCCTCCTATTGTGTGTTGCAATCGCTATTATTTGGCTGTTTACCTAAGTGAGCCAAGACTAATAACTGGAGAATATTGTCGTTTTACCTAAGTGAGCCAAGACTAATAACTGGAGAATATTGTCGTTTTACCTAAGTGAGCCAAGACTAATAACTGGAGAATATTGTCGTTTTACCTAAGTGAGCCAAGACTAATAACTGGAGAATATTGTCGTTTTACCTAAGTGAGCAAGACTAATACTGGAGAATATTGTCGTTTTACTAAGTGAGCCAAGACTAATAACTGGAGAATATTGTCGTTTTACCTAAGTGAGCCAAGACTAATAACTGGAGAATATTGTCGTTTTACCTAAGTGAGCCAAGACTAATAACTGGAGAATATTGTCGTTTTACCTAAGTGAGCCAAGACTAATAACTGGAGAATATTGTCGTTGTACGTAAAAGAAAGGCTACATTTGCATATTCATGAGACTGGAAAAAGAGATACAAAGCTTAGACAATCTAAATCAATGGATGTCGCATATTCCCACATGGCACGTTGGCATTTGTTAAGTGACTTATTGACCTTGCTCCAGTAGTAATTACCTTAAAAGATCGACTTTGAAGATAATCACCTAATCACCTTGGAGGTGTATAGTGGAGGCAGAGATTCCTAGAGCTTGTAATTTTAAGACGAATACTGGTGAAATAGGACAAAGGTGCACGCAATGTCTAGTGCAACCACATAGCTGGTCAGGGTTTTATTAATTGATACTATTTAAATGGAAAGGTTTAGCATGACGTCACCTGCAGAGTTCCCTTGAAACAATATTTCGGTTTTTATAACGTCTCAAGGGTTTTGCTGTTGTTTGGTGAGAGGAATACTGGTGTACAGGTGTTGGTCATCTCTTGGCTCTATCTTTAGGGAATTTGGCATTCACATGATGCTTCCACAAAGACGAGCTCGACAGATTTGCTAGACGTGTGTTAAAAGTAATGATAATCGGACTGCACATCTCGGCAATCTTACTTTCACAGCCTTATTAACACCACTGATAATTATAGCATTTGCTTATCTGGGTCTGGGACTTGTATACTGAGAGCTAACTGGTCTTCTTTTATTGATGGTAATGAAAGACTCGTGAAATTGTTATGAGGATAATGTCCCAGTCTGTTCATGAGCAAGGATGTATACTACATTTCTGTGTATTTCTGTCAAGGCATGTATCGAATGAATGATGGTGAATGTTACCCTTTAGTGGGTGACTACCGAGGTACGAAACAGCAGGTATCCCCCCCAAAAAAAAAAATTCTGCTGCAACATTTTCCTTTTATTGGCTTTCATTTAGAGCTAACTGACCCTCCGTTGGATTTCCTCCAATAAAGCTTTAGTTTGATATTTTTTTATTTAAAGATATCCAAGCAATGCCACACTTAGCGATGGTTTTTACTGAACTCATTCTGCCTCACCATATACATAAGGAGTAACCAGTAATTTTAATAAAATTTAACATTCATTTTTTTTATCAAGACTGATTGTAAAGTAAAAGGACACAAGTGCAACTAATGTGACATTTATTGTGGCAACGTTTCGCTCTCCAGGAGCTTTATCAAGCCATTACAAACAATACATGGACACAGAGGGTATATAAAGGCTCAGAGTGAGGTGCAATACTAGTGAGGTAACATTTCGATGTTCACTAGTGGTAGTAGTAGTAGTAGTGGTAGTGACAAAAATAATACAATATGATAGAGCAATTAATTCGTACAAGAGTAAAAGGATATAAAAGCTATTACTTGGGTAACATAAAAATAGGTTGGACAAATATAGACTGGAAAGAGGCAGCTTGTTTCAGTGTTCACTCTCTGTAATGTGCTTTGTGTAGTATAACAGGAGAGACTATGTGATGGCAGGGTTTATTGTTTTCAGGAGGATTCTTGCTAAGACTTCGGAGATGGTGAAGCTGCCGTTGTTTTGTTTAATTGTATTCGAAACAGCGATCAGTGCTGATTCGAGGCACTTGCGTCTGCAGAAATTAGTTTCTTTGATCACTAATTGGGCGTCTCTGAATTTCATGAGATGATTGGTGGAATTTCGGTGTTGTACACAGGCGTTGTTCAAGTTATCGTTCCTACATGCATAAATGTGTTCATTGAGGCGGGTGTCGAGGTTTCTTGCTGTTTCACCTACGTAAATCTTGTCACAGCCTCCACAGGGTATAGTGTATAGGCTGTGACAAGATTCATTGACAACTGGGACCTCTTCTATGGCAGAAATGACATGTATGCCAGGGACGGGGTTCACTTATCTAGGTGTGGGGTGGGAGCACTGGCCAACGCAGTGGAGGGAGCTGTTAGGTCTTTAAACTAGGAATAGTTAGTGGTATGGGTTTTTGCGGGAAAACTGTGAAGTCGCAGGGTAGTAATATGAGTACTAGGAGAACTAGTAATAGGCAAAATGAGGTGGATATTGGAAAGCCAGTGGCACTAATTGACAAGGACAGTAATAGGTTTAGTGGAATAACAGAAAGGAGCAGGAAGGGTAAAAAGAGAGGAGGGTCTTTAAATATTTATTACACAAATAGTCGCAGTGCTAGGAATAAGATGGACGAGTTGAGACTAGTTGCTAGTGCAGGTAACATAGATGTATTTGCCATTACTGAGACGTGGTTTAATTAAAAAAGTCGGGACATGCCTGCAGAATGTCACATCCAGGGTTTTAAATTGTTCCAAGTAGACAGAAGTGTCGGAAAGGGGGGTGGGGTGGCATTGTATGTCCGAGATCGCTTGAACTGTTGCATAAAAACGGGTATTAAGTCTGAAGTAACACATACAGAGTCTGTTTGGATAGAATTTTCAGAGGGGCATGAAAAATTAATTTTAGGTGTGATATACCGTCCCCCAAATTTAGATAGGGACCAGGGGAGACTACTATGGGAGGAAATTGTTAGGGCCACAAGGCACGATAATGTAGTAATTCTAGGAGACTTTAACTTTAGTCATATTGATTGGAATTTCTTGACTGGGAATTTAGAATCATACGACTTCTTAGAAGTAGTTCAGGATTGTTTTTTGAAGCAGTTTGTGACAGAACCTACAAGGGGTAATAACCTGCTTGACTTAGTTCTGGCAAACAATGAATCCCTTGTTAATAATTTAGAAGTTTCAGAGGAACTGAGTGCTAGCGACCACAAATCAATTACATTTAGCATTGAATGGAAGTATGATAGTAGGGATAACTCAGTAACAGTCCCAGATTTTCGCTTAGCAGATTACGATGGGCTTAGAGAACACTTATCATCTGTTGACTGGGGTAACGAAGAGAGCTATCAATATGACAGTTTTCTGAACACAATACATGCTGCTCAAAGAACGTTTATCCCTTATAAAGAAATTAGATCAAATAGAAATGACCCAAAAATGGATGAATAATAGGCTGAAATATCTACTAGGGCATAAGAAAGGAATTTATAGGCGTATCAAAAGAGGCGAGGGTCATCTTATGAATCAGTATATTGACATTAAGAGGGTCATTAAAAAGGGGATAAGAAAAGCTAAAAGGGACTATGAAATTAAAGTTGCTAGGGATTCTAAAACTAACCCAAAAGTTTTTTCCAGGTATATAGAACAAAAGTCAGAGATAAGATAGGTCCCATTAAAAATAACTATGGGCATCTTACTGACAAAGAGAATGAAATGTGCTCGATTTTAAATAATTATTTTCTCTCGGTTTTTACACAGGAAGACACTAACAATATTCCGGTAATTAATTTTTATAGTGGGCCAGAAGAAGATAAAATTATGTAACATCACAGTCACTAGTGAAATGGGTTGTGAAGCAGATAGATCGACTGAAGCAAAATAAGTCACCGGGTCCTGATGAGGTTTTTTCAAGGGTTCTTAAGGAATGCAAAATGGAAGTCTGTGAACCATTAACTAATCTTTTTAATTTATCTCTTCAAACAGGTGTAGTGTCTGATATGTGAAAGATGGCTAATGTAATTCCTATTTTTAAAACAGGGGACAAGTCGTTACCGTCAAATTACCGCCAGTAAGCCTGACCTCAATTGTAGGCAAATTACTAGAGTCAATTATAGCTGAGATTATAAGAAGCCATCTCGATAAGCATAGCTTGATTAATGATACTCAGCATGGATTCACAAGAGGCCGGTCTTGTCTAACTAATTTATTAACTTTCTTCAGTAAAGCTTTTGAGGCTGTTGACCACGATAAAGAATTTGATATTATTTACTTAGATTTTAGTAAGGCATTTGATAGAGTTCCGCACCAAAGACTGTTGAAGAAAGTAGCAGCTCATGGCATTGGGGGAAGGGTGCTCTCGTGGATCGAATCATGGCTCACAGACAGGAAGCAGAGTGTGTCCATAAATGGGGTTATATCCGAGTGGGGATCAGTAACAAGTGGCGTTCCACAGGGATCAGTCTCGGGCCCGTTGTTTTATAAATATATATCAATGATCTTGATGAAGGAATTACTAGTGATATGAGCAAATTCGCCGATGACACGAAGATAGGTAGGATAATTGATTCAAATGTAGATGTTAGGGAACTTCAGGAGGATTTAGACAAAATCTACTCTTGGTCAGAAAAGTGGCAGATGCAGTTCAATGTAGATAAATGCAAGGTTCTGAAGCTCGGGAGTGTCCATAACCCTAGCACTTATAAGTTAAATAATGTAGAACTTAGCCATACAGATTGCGAAAAAGACTTGGGGGTTATGGTAAGCAGCAACCTTAAACCAAGACAGCAATGCCTAAGCGTACGTAATAAGGCAAATAGATTACTGGGATTTATATCAAGAAGTCATACTGCAGCTTTATACATCATTAGTAAGGCCTCACCTAGATTATGCAGCTCAATTCTGGTCTCCATATTACAGAATGGACATAAATTCGTTAGAAAACATTCAGCGTAGGATGACTAAATTAATACATAGCATTAGAAATCTTCCTTATGAAGAAAGATTGAAGACTCTTAAGTTACATTCACTTGTTAGACGAAGAATGAGGAGACCTGATCGAAGTGTATAAGTGGAAGATAGGTATTAATAAAGGGGATATTAACAAGGTCTTGAGGATATCTCTCCAAGAGAGAACCCGCAGTAATGGATTTAAATTAGATAAGTTTAGATTTAGAAAGGACATAGGAAAGTATTGGTTTGGAAATAGGGTAGTTGATGAGTGGAACAGTCTACCTAGTTGGGTTATTGAGGCTAGGACTTTGGGTAGTTTCAAATTTAGGTTGGATAAGTACATGAGTAGGAGGGGTTGGATTTGAGTGGGACTTTCACATCAGAGCTTATTTCTTGGGTGGCATTGAAAATTGGGTTGGTCAAGTGTTTGTTAGTGGGGTGAATTGTAAAGGACCTGCCTAGTATAGGCCAACAGGCCTGCTGCAGTGTTCCTCCTTTCTTATGTTCTTATGTTCTGTACTCGACTGAAGAAGCCTACTGTGTAGGCGAAACGCTTCGAAATTAAGATACCTAACTGTTGCATATGTGTCTTACCTAACAATCTGTCGGTATTTTATACCATTTTAATGTTCAATATCAGTAATACTAGTAAATATAGTGGAGCTGTCATGTTTAACATAGGATAAAGACAGTATCACATTATAAATGATTTACAATACGGACAAGCTGATAAGTAAGACAAGTGTGCAAAACTAGAAATCATTATTGATGTTCTGTAAATATGTTACGTATTTCTTTTAAAGCCTTGTACGTGAATACGTAAATATGTTAAGTAAATATGTTACGTATTTCTGTTAAAACCTTGTCTAGGGGCTTTTAAAATATTAAACAAATACACCACCGTAGGACTAGAAAGATAAATTCACTAAAAGTGCTAAACAGTTGGACAATACTTTTCAAGGACAGATAAACTCACCTTCATAAAATTATACACTGTAATATAAATAACAACATACATACACAACATAAAACCTGCCTGAGAATTTTTTTTGGGGGGTTTAGAAAGACACGTAAGCAAACACTATAACATATTTATTAGAAAACGTTTCGGTCCTGGGACCTTGATCACTTCTAACATACAGAGGTAGAAAGACATTATATATATAGGCGGAGAGTGAGATGTGACGCACGTGACCTGAGGAATGTCATAAGAACATAAGAATGGAGGAACACTGTAGAAGGCCTACTGGCCCATGCGAGGCAGGTCCTTATCAAAACAACCTCTGTGTATGATGAGGACGGGTAGACGATGAAATCACGTGACTCCTGTGTTGTTGGGTTGGTGCTGCTTAAGTATCATGTATGCCAATGTTTTTGAAATTTTGTAGTTTTCTAATAAATATGTTATAGTGTTTGCTTACGTGTCTTTCTAAACCAACTTGTCGGTATTTATTACCAAGGTTTATACCAATTTTTTTTTTTTAAATTTATACATGAAACTACTATCTTTAAATTTCACAACAATGCAGTATCCTACATAATAGGCGAAAACGTTTCGCTTGCGCTGCAGTCTTCATCAGTCGAATACAGACATAAATTACACTCCTGAAGACATAAACGTTGGTGGTAGACGAGGTGGGGAGATAGTCTGATGTAATCAGTCCATCACTCTAGGTGATGAACTGATTACATCACACTACTCTCCACCTCGTTTACTTTGTCTTTCACCAACCTGATGTCTGTGAATTTGCCCTCGTCTGCTACACCTGACGTTACTATATAAGCGCCAGGCTCCTTTCTTCTGCTTCAGAATCTCCACGACTATGGTGCTCTTCGCACCTACTCCTAGGTTGAGGGACTGATTACCTCATCTTATGTACATAGTACTACTGTCTTCAAGTTATGTCCTAGAATTTGTATTGATAAAGCCACTGGATGGCGAAACGTCTACAATAAAGATACCCAGATGTTGCACATGTGTCTTAATCTCGTCTGTGATTCAACTCTGTATTCGACTAATGAAGCTTAAAGCGCAGGCTATATGTTTCGTCAATAAAGTTACCTAGTGTTGCACATGTGTCTTATTAAAGGTAGTGTCGCTATAATCATGCAAAAAGGAAATGAGCTGAGATTTTTCCAGGTTAGTTATATCTCCAGAAATATTATTAACACGATTGTAAGCAAATAACACAACGGGTGGAGCTTGAACCCATGAGTAGCCAGTCCTAAAACACACAGGTCAGTGTGTCATCCACTGGACCACACCAGAGTAATAAGACTCATCCAGCTAGGTATATTTCTGTACATTATAAGTAGGTTAGCATAGGGTCACAGTTGGTTGAATCTTATTAGGCCGGTATGGTCCTGTGACTTTTGTGATTCTCTTACTTTGTGTTCTTTGATTCGATTTTCTATTCTTGTCTTAGAAATCCTACTCTATCCTAGAACATTACATACAAAAGACTTCGTCTTTGACTGAATATCTATCCTGGTTCTCTACCGTGGAGAAGAGTAAACGTGAAAGTTTCAAGAGCTTAAACAGTGATTCCAACTGATGGAATACCTTGCCGACAAGCATGCAACACAAATCAATAGCGTGAAGTTGGTCATTTGAATAGATTTGCGGAGATTCGTCAGACCTGGCATGCTGCGTTGCCAGGCGAGTTTTCGTTAAATACTGCAATCAAGCCCCGCAATACAGCACAAGTTGCGACCAGTACACCCAGGTACAGCACATCTCTCCCTATATGTTCAGTGATAAACAGTTCTTAAGTTCTTATGTCTGATATGTGGGAGATGGCTAATGCAATTCCTATTTTTAATGCAGGAAACAAGTTATGGTCAAACTACAACCCAACAAGCCTAGCCCCAACTACAGGCAAATTACTAGTCAGCTATAGCTGAGATTATAAGAAGCCATCTGGATAAGCATAATCTGATAAATGATACTCAGCATGGATTCACAAGAGGCCGTTCTTGTCTAACTAATTTATTAACTTTCTTCACACAAATGAGATACCAAACAGCCTAGCTGGACACCGACCGGGCAGTGATTACCTGACGATCTATCCTCTGCTTATCAGATTACTATCTTCTATCTCTCTCTTTCTATTCTATCTTCTATCTCTCTCTTTCTATTCTATCTTCTCTCTCTCTCTTTCTATTCTATCTTCTCTCTCTCTTTCTATTCTATCTTCTCTCTCTGTTTTCTATCTCTCTATTCTCTCTATTCTCTCTCTATTCTCTCTATTCTCTCTCTATTCTCTCTCTATTCTCTCTCTATTCTCTCTTATTCTCTATTCTCTCTCTATTTCTCTCTATCTCTCTCTCTATTCTCTCTATTCTCTCTCTATTCTCCATTCTCTCTCCTCTCTATTCTCTCTCTCTCTATTCTCTCTCTCTCTATTCTCTCTCTCTCTATTCTCTCTCTCTCTATTCTCTCTCTCTCTATTCTCTCTCTCTCTCTATTCTCTCTCTCTATTCTCTCTCTCTATTCTCTCTATTCTCTCTCTATTCTCTCTCTCTATTCTCTCTCTCTATTCTCTCTATTCTCTCTCTCTATTCTCTCTCTCTATTCTCTCTCTCTCTATTCTCTCTCTCTCTATTCTCTCTCTATTCTCTCTCTCTATTCTCTCTCTCTATTCTCTCTATTCTCTCTCTCTATTCTCTCTCTCTATTCTCTCTATTCTCTCTCTCTATTCTCTCTCTATTCTCTCTCTCTATTCTCTCTCTCTATTCTCTCTCTCTCTCTCTCTCTTCTCTCTCTCTCTCTCTCTCTCTCTCTCTCTCTCTATTCTCTCTCTCTCTCTCTCTCTCTCTCTCTCTCTCTTTTCAAGTTAAGGATTCCTGACTTTATTGGCAAGCTAAGAGCTGTTACCTACATCAGCTCATTTGAAAGCATTTTAATTGTTATGAGACATACAAGTAGGGAACAGGATGAAGTTGGAGCCATCTGTGGGCCAGCATTTTCATTTGATCAACTAACTGACTTTATCTCGTTGACATCATAATACTGTACGAATGTGTTCCATACTCGAGTCATCCTGGGGATAAATGATCTCAGATGAAGTGATGTTCTGGAGAAGGGTACAGCCAGAGTGAAATTGCTGCTTTCTGCCCGTCTTGTGGTATAGAAGCTTGCTTCTCGCTGTCCTCGGAGTGGAGCCAAGTGGGGTACTATGACTATGTTGGCCTTGTACATAACAGTAAGGCCGCCCACATCCCTCCTGTGTTGAAGGCTCTGCTGAAATGACATATCTGTCCAGGTTGAGTCCAGGAGAGAGATGAGGCGCCTTGCTCTGTTCTCTACTCTGTCAAGCAGTCGCAGATGAGAGGGGGGTCGGGAGGGTCGGCAGGCAAACCAAGAATGTGGAGCATACTCAAGGTGTGAGCGTACTTCTGTCCCATACAGACTCTTGCAACCCTTGTCAAGCTGATGTGAGATACGTCGAATTGCTGTAAGCTTCCTGTTTGCTTACAGAACTGTGACTTCAGTAACGAGGAAGTATACTGTCAGTGTAGTGTTCTCAGAACTGTGACTTCAGTATCGAGGAAGTATACTGTCAGTGTGGTGTTCTCAGAACTGTCACTTCAGTAACGAGGAAGTATACTGTCAGTGTGGTGTTCTCAGAACTGTGACTTCATTATCGAGGAAGCATACTGTCAGTGTGGTGTTCTCAGAACTGTGACTTCATTAACGAGGAGGTATACTGTCAGTGTGGTGTTCTCAGAACTGTGGCTTTAGTATCGAGGAAGTATACTGTCAGTGTGGTGTTCTCAGAACTGTGACTTTAGTATCGAGGAAGTATACTGTCAGTGTGGTGTTCTCAGAACTGTGACTTCAGTAACGAGGAAGTATACTGTCAGTGTGGTGTTCTCAGAACTGTGACTTCATTAACGAGGAAGTACACTGTCAGTGCAGTGTTCTCAGAACTGTGACTTCATTAAGGAGGACGAGGGTCTCCTGGAAACTATTTTTCTTAGAATTTTTTTCTTACTTGAGGAAGTAGTTAATATTTATTCTTCTTCAGTGTTGTCCAGTTTGTTTTGGAAAAAAACTTAGAGAAAAATGCGCCAGTGCACCTAGATACACACACATACACACGTACGCACATGTACTCTCACACGCATAGGTACATGTACACATGATTGTAGATGAATGGTTCAGAGAATCGACATGTTGATAAATTAGACGCATGTGCAACAGGTGCAGCAGTCGTAGGAGGGAATCCTACACATGCCTAACCCTTGGGCACGATCTACTTCCACATTGGGCAATGTGACACCACCTACGACTGCTGCACCTCTCCTGCCTACAGTATATAAGCCACTTCTTCACACATATGCTGTATTCTTTTCAATATTGATGGACTGATCACATCGACTCAAGGCTGAGGGACTGTTTACCTCAAACTACTCCTGTTCTTCACGATTCTCCTTTGTATGGACTGATGAAGCCACTGTGTGGCGAACCGTTTCCTCAATAAAGTTACCCAAGAGTTGCACATGTGTCTAATTTATCTACATGTACACATATATGTATAAACACGTAGTAGTAACACAGATACTGACACACACACACACACACACACACACACACACACACACACACACACACACACACACACAAAAAAAAAAAAAAAATCATGGAAAAGATTATCAGGAGAAGAGTGGTGGAACACCTAGAAAGGAACGATCTCATCAACAGCAGCCAACATGGTTTCAGGGACGGGAAATCCTGTGTCACAAACCTACTGGAGTTCTATGACATGGTGACAGCAGTAAGACAAGAGAGAGAGGGGTGGGTGGATTGCATATTCTTGGACTGCAAGAAGGCGTTTGACACAGTTCCACACAAGAGATTGGTGCAAAAACTGGAGGACCAAGCAGGGATAACAGGGAAGGCACTACAATGGATCAGGGAATACTTGTCAGGAAGACATCAGCGAGTCATGGTACGTGGCGAGGTGTCAGAGTGGGCACATGTGACCAGCGGGTCCCACAGGGGGTCAGTCCTAGGACCAGTGCTGTTTCTGGTATTGTGAACGACATGACGGAAGGAATAGACTCTGAGGTGTCCCTGTTTGCAGATGACGTGAAGTTGATGAGAAGAATTCACTCGATCGAAGACCAGGCAGAACTACAAAGGGATCTGGACAGGCTGCAGACCTGGTCCAGCAATTGGCTCCTGGAGTTCAATCCCACCAAGTGCAAATTCATGAAGATTGGGGAAGGGCAAACAAGACCGCAGACGGAGAGTACAGTCTAGGGGGCCAGAGACTACAAACCTCACTCAAGGAAAAAGATCTTGGGGTGAGTATAACACCAGGCACATCTCCTGAAGCGCACATCAACCAAATAACTGCTGCAGCATATGGGCGCCTAGCAAACCTCAGAACAGCATTCCGACATCTTAATAAGGAATCATTCAGGACCCTGTACACCGTGTACGTTAGGCCCATATTGGAGTATGCGGCACCAGTTTGGAACCACACCTAGCCAAGCACGTAAAGAAACTAGAGAAAGTGCAAAGGTTTGCAACTAGTCCCAGAGCTAAGAGGAGAGGTTAAGGGAAATCAACCTGACGACACTGGAGGACAGGAGAGATGGGGGGACATGATAACGACATACAAAATACTGAGAGGAATTGACAAGGTGGACAAAGACAGGATGTTCCAGAGATTGGACACAGTAACAAGGGGACACAGTTGGAAGTTGAAGACGCAGATGAATCACAGGGATGTTAGGAAGTATTTCTTCAACCACAGAGTAGTCAGTAAGTGGAATAGTTTGGGAAGCGATGTAGTGGAGGCAGGATCCATATATAGCTTTAAGCAGAGGTATGATAAAGCTCACGGCTCAGGGAGAGTGACCTAGTAGCGATCAGTGAAGAGGCGGGGCCAGGAGCTCGGACTCGACTCCCGCAACCTCAACTAGGTGAGTACAATTAGGCGAGTACACACACACACACACACACACACACAGGTGCGTACCCCACATATAAGTGAGCACAACCTGGACATTAGCTGGACAGACAACCCACAGCATGATGGAAGGCTTCTCCGTCAAGTGCCTGGAGGTAAGAGCAAGGTTCGTGCCTAACACTAGGCGTGAGAAGTCAAGATACAGTTAAATCGAAGATGCGGAGAGGCCAGATGAATGTGCAGAAAGAGCACGGAAAAGTACAGAACACAGAGAATGGTTGAGAATAAGGAAAGAAGCAGAATAGCGTGGATTGACAACGCATGCATTAGTAGAGAAGCAGAATGACATAGCAACGAAGGTTAAATCAAATGCGAAACTACTGCACAGTCACATAAGGAAGATGACTGTAAAAGATGGAATGATAAGAATGAAGAGGGAGTGGTACTCACGAAAGACGAAAGAGAAGTTTACGAGGAATTAAGCAGAAGATTTAAGGTTTAAGAAGTCATTGTGCAAGAATTCAGGGAAGAAAAAACATTAATCAGTATACGAGTATATTGAATAGAATTCATGTATCAAAGGAAGAAGTAATGAAGCTATTAAAATAGTTAAGACACATCGACAGTCCTGAGGTCTGACGACATACCATCAGTGATGCTGAAAGTATAAGTGAAAGAACTGTGTGAACCTTCAGCAGTTGTATACAACATGTCCCAAGAGACGGTGACTTACAAGCAGGGGGAGAGACAAAAGTCACTGACTTAAAAGTCATTATCATTGGGCGAGCATCAAGAAAGGTGGGACTTTTTTTTACAGAATAACAGCATGGAGTTTAAGGGACAGTAAGTCTTGCCTCGCTAACTTGCTGGAGTTCACGACAATAAGAGAAATCATGCGAGAATGGCAAGGATGGGTCGACTTCATATTCTTCCACTGTAGGGAAAAATTTGACACTACCCCCCGCCAGAAATTGACTCACAAATTTAAGGAGCAAGGAGGTATACGAGACAAAGCCCGACATTGGATCAAGAAATATCTAATGAACAGAAGACAGAGGGTTATGGTAAGGGCAAATGTTTCAAGTGTAATAAGGATCAGCTCTAGGACCTTTACTGTTCTTAAAATACGTAAATGTCATGACAGAAATGTTTCCTTGCATGCTGATGACGTACAACTGATGAGAAGAATACAAATGAAAGAGGATAGAGACAGACTACAGGAATGTCTGGACAAACTGCAAGAATGGTCACATACATAGTTACTGGAGCTCGGCCCAAATAAGTGCAAGAGTCCTGAAACCTAGGAATGGAGTGAGACGACCAGACATGGACACAAATATCGCTCTTAGAGTGAATATCACACTCAACATATTGCCAGAGACGCATATAAATCTCATAGCATCTGCAGATTTTACGGGGACAGCTAATCTCAAAACTGCCTTCACCAGCCTTAATACAGAATCTTTTAAGAATCTACGTAACACACGTTAGACCTATCATGGAGCATGCAGTACCAGCAGTGATCCCCCGCCTGATCAAGCATGTACAAAAACTAGAAAGACCTTTCCCCCCAAAGGTTGTTAAAAGAGTAATCTCAAAACTGAAGGAAATGAGCTATGAAAAGAGAAAGGAACTGAACCTGACCACTTGAGAAGCGAAAAGGATTAGGGAAAACATTATTACAATACACAAAGTACTCAAAGGCTATGGTAGATCAGAGAGGAACAGAGGGACAGACTTTCTTCAAGTGAGAGGCACAGAGGCGAAGGGTCATAGACAGGAGATAAATATACAGAGGAGCCAGAGGCGTAAAGAAATATTTCTTCAGTCTCAGGATAGTAAATGATATAAGAAAGACGATGAAGTAGAAGAAGCGAACTCAGTACTCAGTTCAAGGATAGGTATGACAGAGCCCTCCAGGCCAAGAACCAATAATGACCGCGACAGTAGTTTAAATGGCGGGGTTAGGAGCTGAGGCTCGACCAAAGCAAACAATTCGTTGAGTACACACACTCAAGAATCGAAAATCGACTCCTACTACCACATGTAGTTAGGCATAGCTGAGTACACATAACATACACACTCACACCTACACACCTACACACACACCACACACACACACACACACACACACACACACACACACACACCACACACACACACACACACACACACACACACACACACACACACACGGTTCTACCTTCAATCATAAACTTACGTCCTCACTTCTAATTACGTGACATAATCTAGCACATGAATTTCTCCTCAACTCCATCCACCAATGTCTCCCCCACCCTATTACCCCTACCTCCTCCCTCACGCCCCTCCCCACTAACTCTCCCCCACACCCCTTCCCATATGCCCTATCCTACACCCCCTCCCACTCTTCCTTCGCACACTCCTTGCTCTCCTCCCTCAATACCCACCCCACACTCCTTCCCCACTATTTTACAATCCTTCCCCCTCCCTACAGTCCCTTACTACCTCAGCACACTCCCTACCCACCCCTCTCCCACCCACAATCCCTTCCCCACATACCCTCACTTTCTCCCCTACTCCATTTCCACACTTCCCCACTCCATTTCCACACTCCCCCACACTCCTACACTCTCTTCCCCAATAACACGATTTACAAAGCAGCAGATAATGGAAAAATATAGTTAACTTGATCTTGGTAAACAGGAAGAGAAGAAAAACAAATTTACTGCTGTCAGGAAACATTTAATAAGCGTCTTGATCCTCTCAGTGAATGTCAGGAAACATACTCGTGTATATATGTCAGGATCCTCTCAGTGTATTTCAGGAAACATACTCGTGTACATGTGTCAGGATCCTCTCAGTGTATTTCAGGAAACATACTCGTGTATATGTGTCAGGATCCTCTCAGTGTATTTCAGGAAACATACTCGTGTATATGTGTCAGGATCCTCTCAGTGTATGTCAGGAAACATACTCGGGTATATGTGTGTCAGGATCCTCTCAGTGTATGTCAGGAAACATACTCGTGTATATGTGTCAGGATCCTCTCAGTGTATGTCAGGAAACATACTCGTGTATATGTGTCAGGATCCTCTCAGTGTATGTCATGGAACATACTCTTGTATATGTGTCAGGATCCTCTCAGTGTATGTCAGGAAACATACTCGTGTATGTGTCAGGATCCTCTCAGTGTATGTCATGGAACATACTCGTGTATATGTGTCAGGATCCTCTCAGTGTATGTCATGGAACATACTCTTGTATATGTGTCAGGATCCTCTCAGTGTATGTCAGGAAACATACTCGTGTATATGTGTCAGGATCCTCTCAGTGTATGTCATGGAACATACTCTTGTATATGTGTCAGGATCCTCTCAGTGTATGTCATGGAACATACTCGTGTATATGTGTCAGGATCCTCTCAGTGTATGTCATGGAACATACTCGTGTATATGTGTCAGGATCCTCTCAGTGTATGTCATGGAACATACTCGTGTATATGTGTCAGGATCCTCTCAGTGTATCTCAACAAGTAAATATTCATCAAATATGCAAATGTCGAGAGAGCAAAAGTATTCCCAAAGAATTATGTTGGATATATATATATATATATATATATATATAATATTATATATATATATAATATATATTATATTATATATATATATTATATATATATATATATATATATACTGTGACACTTAATAATGAGGAAGGTGACAATGAAATGACAAGTGACACAGTATAATGACATGTGACAATGTAATGACTATTGACACAGTATAATGAGAGCTGACAATATAATGACACCAGATACAGTATAATGACACCAGATACAGTATAATGACACCAGACACAGTATAGTGACACTAGACAGAGTATAATGATAGGCTAGGCCTCTCAATATTTTGACACGTGGCACAGTACAATGACATGTGACACAGTGTAATGACAGGTGACAATATTTTGACACGTGGCAAATACAGTGACAGGTGACACAATATAATGACAGATGACGCAATATAATGACAAGTGACACATAATGATAGTCGACACAATACAATGACAGCAGACTCAGTATAATAACAAGTGACATAATGACAGATGACACAGTATAGTGCCGAGTTACACAGTATAATGTCAGATAACACTACAATGACTGCGGACACATATATGATATTGACACAGGTAATGACATGTTTCACAGTACAATGTAATTACAACTGACAGAGCATTATGCATGTGACACAGTAATAATGCTAAGACAAGTAAAGGAAGTTTTAAAGAGAGATTTGCGTAGATTCGTCGCAGACACTGGCAATGCTGCGTCTCCTTGCCAGGCGAGTTATCGTTAAATACTGCAATCAAAGCCCCGCAATAACAGCACAAGTTTGCCAGACCAGAACAGCCCAGGAACAGCACATCTCTCCCTCATATGTTCAGTTGATAAACAGTTTCTTAAGTTCTATAGTTCTGATATGGTGGGGAGATGGCAAATTCGCAATTCAATTTATTAATTGCATGAGAACAAGTTATGGCTGTCATACTACAACCCCAACACGGTCCCCTAGCCCCAACTACAGCAAAATTACAAAACATCAATAGCTGAGAATTAATAAGAAGCCATCTGGATAATCATAATCTGATAAAGATACTCAGACATGTATTACACAAGAAGGCCGTTCATGCTCTAACTATTTTATTACTTTCTTCCATACACAAATCGAGATACCACAACCTAGCCTAGCAGGACACCTGACTCGTAGCATGATACCTGACGATCAATCCTCCGGCTATATCAGATTACGGATCTTCTCTCTCTCTCCTTTCCTAAGTCTATCTTCTATCCTTCTCTCTTTCAATTCTATCTTACTCTCGCTATTCCATCTTTCCTCTCTCATTCTTTTCTATTCTAATCTTTCCTACTCAGTTTTCTATCTCACTATTCTCTCTAACTCTCCTCTATACTCTCTATTCTCTCTCTAATTTCACAACTCTATTCTCTTTCTCTCAATTCTCTCACTATTCTCTCATTCCTCTCTATTTTCTCTCAATACACTCTCTCCTATTCTCACTTTCTCATCTCTATTTCTCCATTCTCCACTTACCTCTCTATTCTCTCCTGTCTCTATTCTCTCTCTCTATTCTCTCTCTCATCTATTCTCTCTCTCACTATTCACTTCACTCTCTTCTATTCTCACTCTCTCTCGATATTTTTCCTCTCTCTCTATTCTCTCTCTCTATTCTCTCCTATTCTTCTCTGCTCTATTCTCTCTCTCTATTCTCTTCTGTCCTAGACTCTCTATTCTCTCTCACATATTCTCCTCTCTATTCTCTCTCTCTCTATTCTCTCTCATCTCCTCTATTTCTACTCTCTATACTCATCACTCTATATCTCTCTCTCTATTCTCAACTCTATTCTCTCTCTCTATTCTCCTCCTATTCTCTGCTATTCTACCTCTCATAATTCTCTCCTGCTCTATTCTCATCTCTCTATTCTCTTTTCTCTCTATATCGCCTCTCTCGCTTCGTCTCCGCCCCCTCTCGTCTCCTAGCATCTCGATCATTCTCATCTCTCCTCACTCTCTCTCATCTATTCTCGTCTCTCTCCACCTCTCTCACTCTCTCTCTCTCATCTTTTCAAGTTAAGGATTCCTGACTTTATTTGGCAATCTAATAGCTGTTACCTGCCACATCGAGCTCATTTGAAAGCATTTTAAATGTTATGATGAAATCACAAGTAGGGAACAGGATGAAGTTGGATGGCCACTGTGGGGCCATCATTTTCATTTGAGATCACTAACTGACGTATCTGTTGAACCCATCATAATACTGTAAGCGACATGTGTTTCCCATACTCGAGTCATCCTGGGATAAATGAATGCTCAGATGAAGTGTTGTATTCTGGAGAAGGGAACGAGCCAATGAAATTTGCTGCTTTCTCTGCCCGTCTTGCTGGTATAGAAGTCTTGCTTCTCGCTGTACCATCTCGTAGTGGAGCCGAAGTGGGGTACTATGATATGTTTGGCCTTGTACATAACATTAAGGTGCGCGCCCACATCCCTCTGTGTGAAGGCACTGCTGAGAACATGTGAACATATCTCTTTCCAGGTTGATCCAGGGAGTAGAGATGCGAGCGCCATGCTCTGTTCACTACACTGTCAAAAGCAGTCCATGATGATAGGGTGGTCGGGATGGTCGGCAGCAAACCAATAAAGTAGAGCCTACTCAAAGGTTTGAGCGTACTCTGTCCCATACAGACTCTTGCAAACCCTTGTCCAAGCGATGTGAGTATACGATCGAATTGCTGAAACTCTTCCCTGATTGCTTACAGAACCTTTGTGACTTCAGTAACGAGGAGTATACTGTCAGTTGTATTGTTCACTCAGAACAGTGACTTCAGTATCGAGAAGTAATACTGTCAGTGTGGTGTTTCTTCAGAACTGTCCCTATCAGTACCGAGGAAGATATACAGTCAGTGTGGTGAGTTCTCATATACTGTGACTTCATATCGATGTAAGCAAACGTCAGTGTGGTGTTCTATCAGAACTGGACTTCATTAACGAGGAGGTATACTGTCATGTGGTGTTTCACATAACTGTTGCTTTAGTATCGAGAAAGTATACTTTTCCAGTGTGGTGTTCTCAGACTGTTGCTTAGTATCGAGGAATAAAAACTGTCAAGTGTGTGTTCTCAGAACTGTGACTTCAGTAACGAAGAAGTATACTGTCAGTGTGGTGTTCTCAGAACTGTGACTACATTAACTTGGAAGGTACCCCTGGCAGTGCATTGTTCTCTAGAACTGTGACTTCATTAAGAGGACGAGGTCACTCTGGAAACTATTTTTCTTAGAATTTTTTTCTTACTTGAGGGAAGTAGTCTACTATATTATTCTTCTTCAGTGTGTCCCGTTAGTCTTTGGAAAAAACTATAGGAGATAAAATTGCGCCATGCACCTATATACACACACATACAATACACAAACGCGACATGGTACTCTCTTCACAAACTCACAGGCACATGTACACATGATTGTAGATGAATGGTACAGCAGAATCGACATGCATTAAAAATTAGTACTCAATGTCAACATGATCAGACAGACCGTAGGAGGTAATCCTACACATGCCTTAACCCTTGGGCACGATTCTTACTTCCACATTGGGTCACTGAGTGACACCAGCCTCTCGAACTGCCGGCACCTCTCCTGTCCTACAGTATATAAGCCACTCTCATCACACATATGCTGTATACTTAGTTCAATATTGAGGGACTGAAACCATCGACTCCAAGGCAGAGGACTGTTTTACCTCAAACTAACTCCTTGTTCTATCACGCGAATCTCCTTTGAAAGTACTGTTGAAGCCACTGTGTGGCGAACCGTTTCCTCAATAAAGGTCTACCCACAGAGGTTGCACATAGTGTCCAATTTATATACATGTCACCCATATATTTATAAACCCGTAGTAGTAACACATGGATACTGACACAACACACACACACACACACACACACACACACACACCACACACACACACTCACACACAAAAAATAAAAAAGAAATCATGGAAAACGATTATCTAGGTAGAAGATTGGTGGGAACACCAAGAAAGGAGAACGTCGATCTCATCAACATCAGCCACATGGGGATCGAGGACGGGAAATCCCGTGTCCACAAGACCTACTGGAGTTCTATGACATGTGACAGCGCAGTAAGACCAGAGAGAGAGGGTGGGTTGGTATTGCATAACTTTGGGACTGCAAGAAGGCGATTTTGAGACACAGTAACCGACACAAAGACATGATAGGTGCAAAAAACTGTTGAGACCAAGCAGAGTTTGATAACAGGGAAGGCACTTAACAAAGGGATCAGGAATAGCTTGGTTCAGGAATACTTCACGAGTCATGGTACGTGGCGAGGATGTGCTGAGTTGTCACATCTTGTGACCAGCGAGGGTCCCCACAGGGGAGCAGTCCTAGGACCAGTGCTGTTTCTTGTATACTTTTTGACCGACATGACTGAAGGCATATACACTGAGGTGACACCTGTTTGCAGATGGATGACGTGAAGCGGTTGATTTAGAGAGAAATCACTCGAATCATCTGAAGACTCACGGGCCAGAACTACAATAGGGATCTGGACAGTCTGCAGACCTGACCAGCAATTGGCTCCAGGATTTCAATCCCACCAATGTGCAAATTCAATTAAGATTGGGGGAAGGTCAAACAGACAGCGCATACGGAGTACAGTCTAGGGGGGCCAGAGACCTACAACCCTCACTACAAGGGAAAAAGAACCTTGGGGTTGATATAACACCAGGCACATCTCCTTGAAGCGCAATCATACCAAATAACGGCCATGCAGCAAATTGGCGCCTAGCAAACCTCAAACATCAATTTTTCCCCCGACACTAATAATGGAATCAATCAGGACCCTGGTACACCGTTTACGTAAGGCCCAAATTGTAGAATGCGCACCCAGACTTGGAGACCCACACCTAGCCAAGCAGTAAAGAAACTAGAGAAACGTGCAAAGTTGCCAACTATTCCAGAGCTAAGAGGAGAGGTTAAGGTGGTGAAATCAACCCGCTGACTACAACTGGAGAGAAAGGAGAATGAAGGTCAGGATCATGACATACGACATATCCAAATACTTGAGAAGTCGAAATTGACAATATGGAGGACAAAGAACAATTATGTTATCCAGAGATGGACACAGTAACAGGGGATCACAGTTGGGAAGTATGAAGACGCAGATGAATCACAGTTGGATGTTAGGAAGTATTTCTTCAACCAACCACAGAGTTAGTCAGTAAGTTGAATAGTTGGGGCGTAAGCGATGTAGTGGAGCAGGACCATATATACTTTCAGCAGATGTCTTAGAAAAGCTCCACGTCTCAGTGATAGTTGACACTAGTGCGATCCATTGAAGAGGCGGGGCCAGGACTCGGACTCGACAACTCCCGCAACCTCAAACTAGGTTGATAAATTAGGCCGAGTACAAACACACACACACACACACATACACACAGGTGTCGAACCCCACAGAATAAGTGAGTAGCACAAACCTGGACCATTAGCATGTACATACAACCACATCAATGAAGGAAAGTGCTATCTTTTCTCACTCCGACAAGTGCCTGGAGGAAAGACAAGTATCGTTTGCCTAAACCACTAGGCGTGAGAAGTCAATGTTACAGTTAAATCTGAAGATGCGGGAGAAGGCAAAGAATGTGCAGAAAGAGCGACGTAAAAGTACAGAAACACAGAGGAATTTGTTTGCGAGAATAAGGAAAGAAGAGCAAATACGTGGATTGACAACGCATTCATTAGTATAGAAGCAGAATGACAACCACGAAGGTTAACTCACATGCGAAACTATAGCACATAGTCACATAAGGAAGAATGACTGTAAAAAGACTGGAATGATAAGAATGAAGAGGTATGTGGTACCTCACGAAGACGAAAGAGAAGTTTACGAGGCTATTAAGCAGAAGAATTTAAGGTTATAAGAAGTCATTGTTCAAGATTTCAGGAGAAGAAAAACAATAATCAGTTATAGCAGTAATTTGAATAGAATTACATGTATCATAAGGAAGAAGGTACTGAAGCAAAATAAACTAGTTATAGACCCATCCGACATCTCCTGAAGGTCTGACGACAATTACCATCAGTGATTGCTGTAAAGAATAAGTGAAAGAACAGTTGTGTAACCTTCAGCAGTTGAATACAACATGTCCCATAGAGACGGTGAACACAAGCAGGGGGAGAATGAATAAATCACAGACTTCTAAAAGCTCATTATCATGTGGGCGCGAGCATTCAAGAAATGGTGTGGACTTTTTATTTACAGAATAAACAGCAATGTGATTTTATCGGGACAGTAATGTCTTTGGCCTCGCTAAACTTGCTGGCGAGTACACGACAATAAAGAAAATCATCGAGAAAGGCAAGATGGGTCCGATCTCTTCATATTCTCCACTGTAGGCGAGAAAAAATGTATGACACACTCCCCCGCCAGAAAATTTGACCTCACAAATTTAAGGAAGCAAAGGATGTATACTAGACAAAGCCCGACATTGGATCAAGAAATATCTATTTAACAGCAGACAGAGTGTTAGGTAAGGGCAAGAATAGTTCATCGTGTATAAATGGATCAGCTCAATGACCATTACTGTTCTTATAAAAACGTAAATTGTATTGACAGAAAAAGTTAGTCCAAGCATGCTAGATGGTACTTACAACAGAAGAAAAGATTACAATATAGAAGAGGAAATATGACAGAACTACAGGAATGTCTGGACCAAACTGCAAGAATGTCACTAAAAACATAGTTACTCGGAGCTACTGCCCAAATAAAGAGTCAAGAGTTCCTTAAAACCTAATATATGGAGAGTAGACGACCAGACGAAGGAACACAAATATCTCTCTTATAAGTGAATATCACACTCAATCAATTGCCATTAGACGATATAAAAACT
The DNA here is from genome assembly GCF_026875155.1 of Cherax quadricarinatus. Lineage (NCBI taxonomy): Eukaryota > Metazoa > Arthropoda > Malacostraca > Decapoda > Parastacidae > Cherax > Cherax quadricarinatus. The sequence goes on from NC_069465.1 coordinate 21,302,874, forward strand.
CGATGAGCATCTGCATATTTTACGGGGCACAGCTAATCGTCAAAACTGCCTTGCTAGCCATCTTAAAACGATATCTACACAAAGAATCTACGAACACACGTTAGACCATCATGAGAGCCTGCGTATCCGACGATCATGGACCCCCGGCGCTTATCAAGCATGTACAAAAACTAAAAGACGCTTACCCCCCCAGAAGGTTTTTAAAAAAGTAATCCCTCAAAACTGAAGGAAAAGGAGCTAGAAAAGTAGAAAGGAACTGAACTGAACACACTTGAGAACGCGAAAAGGATTAGAAAACATTAATTACAATCACACAAAGTAACTCAAAAGCTATGGTCGATCGAGAGCAGAACAGAAGCGGACAAATGACTTTCTTCAAGTGAGGAGCAGCAGAGGCGAAGGGTCAGATAGAACAGGAGATAACATATACAGAGTAGCCAGAGGCGTAAAGAATCATTTACTTCCATTCTAGGATAGTAAATGATAATAAGAAAAAGACGATGAAGTAAAAAGAGCGAACTCAGTATCACAGTTCAAGGATAGGTATAAACAGGCCCTCCAGCCAAGAACCAATAATGACCGCCCAGTATTATAAATGGCGGTTAGGAGACTGAGCTCGACCGAAAGCAAACAATTCGTTGAGTACACACACACAGAATCTGAAAATCCGACTCCACTTCCTACTACCACATGAAGTTATGACATTACTAGAGTACACATAATACACACTCACACACCAAACACAACCTACCCACACACACAGCACACACACTCACACTCACACACACACTACACTCACACACCGACACAACACACACACACACACACACACACACACAGCACACACACGGTCTAACCTGCAATCATAACTTACGGACCCTCACACAAATTACGTGACACTTATCTAGCACCATGGAATTTATCCTTCCTCAAATCCATGCCACCAATGTCCTCCCCCACCCAATTACCCCCGTACCTACCTCTCCTCACGCCCCTTCCCCACTAACTCTTACCCCCAACACCCCTTCCAAATGCCCTATCCTACACCCCCCACCCGCACTCCGATTCCATCGCACACTCACTTCTCTCCACCCTCAAACCACACCCCACACTGTCATTCCTTCCCCACTATTTTATCAATCCTTCCCCCCTCCCCTACAGTCCCTTACAACCACAGCCACACTCTCCCTATCCCAACCCTCACTCACCCACCCACAATCCCTTCCCCACATACCCTCACTTATCTCCCTACTCATTTCCACACTCCCTCACCTCCATTACCCACACTCCCCCACACTCCGCACACTCCTCTTCCCCAATAACATCGATTCTTACAAAGCAATCAGATAATGAAAAATATAGTTAACTTGAATCTTGGTAAACAGAGAAGAGAAGAAAAACAAATTTTAACTGCTGTCAGTTAGAAATCAGTATAATAATCGACTTTGATTCCTCATCCTTGACGTCAGGGAAACATACTCTGTGTAAATATATGGGCCGGATCCTCTCAGTGTAATTTCATTAAACCTACTCGTGTACAATGTGTCAGTATCCTCTCATGTATTTCAGGAAACAATACTCGTGAATATATGTTCAGTGATCCTCTCAGCTTTAATTTCCAGGAGAAAACATACTCGTGTATATGTGTCAGGATCCTCTCAGTGTATTGTCAGGAAACATACCGGGTATATGTTGTTCAGGAATCCCACAGTGTAACGTCAAAGAACATACTCGTGTTATATGTGTCTGGATCCTCTCAGCTGTATGTACAGAAACATACTCCGGTATATGTGCTCAGGATCCTCTCAGTGTATGTCATTGAACATATCTCTTAGTTAAAAGTGTCAGGATCCTGCTCAGTGAAGGGAGCATGGAACCAAACTCGTGTATATGTGTCAGTGAAACAAAAATCCCTCCCCACTTCAGTGTAAGTCATGGAACATACTCGGTATATGTGTTTCAGGATCCTCTCAGTGTATGTCATGGAACATACTCTTGTATAAGGTGTCTCCCGATCCTCTCAGTGTATGTCAGGAACATACACGTGTATATGTGTCAGGATCCTCACAAGTGTAATGTCCATTGGAACATATACTCCTTGTTATGTGTCAGGATCCTCTCAGTGTATTCATGGAGCACATACTCTTGTATATGTTGTCAGGTATCCTCGACATCTGTAGTATTTCAAGAACATACACGTGAATATGTGCAGGATCCTCTCAGTCGTATGGTCCAATGGAACATACATCGTGTATAGTGTCAGGATCCTCTCAATGAGTATCTCACAATAAATATTCATCAAATATGCAAATGTCGAGAAGAGCAAAAGTACTATCCCAAAGAATATGTTGATATATATATATATATATATATATATATATACTATATAATAATATATATATAAATACTATAAATAAATAAATATTATATTTATATATAGTATATATATATAATATTTCCTGTGACAACTTAATAATGGAGAAGGTGACAATGAAATGACAAGTGACCACATGATAATGACATTGACAATGTAAATGACTATTGACACTTCTTTATGATAATGCTGACTATATAATGACACCTAGATACATGTATAAAGGTTACACCAATACAGTAATAATAAACCAACCCAGTAAAGTGACACTAGACAGAGTATAATTTCTAGGAGCCTGGCCTCTCAATTATTTTAACACGTTTCCGTGTGCCACAGTGCAATGACATGTGTACGACAGAAGTTAATTGACAGTGACAATATTTTGCTGGACCGAAGGCAAAATAACAGTGACATAGGTGCACGACAATATAATTACAGATGATACTGCTATATAGACTTACAAGTTACACATAATGATAGCGATCCAACACAATTACAATGACAGCATCTCAGTATAAAAAACCAAGTGACAAAACTGAGCATCGGATTGTACACAGGTATAGTGCCAGTTACACAGTATATATGTCATGAAAACACTACAATGACTGGCGCACACAATATACTCGCATTGAACTGACAACAAAGTAATGACATGGTTCACAGTACAATAATTTAATAGCAACATGACCTGAGCATAAGCCTATGTGACACAGTAAAATGCTAGGGAAAGTATAATGATTTGTTACAAGTATAAATAACAAGTACAAGACAGCAGGTAGACAAATATAGTCACTGAATGATATCCAGTACTATATAAGAACGGAATGACACAGCATTTTCATGAAGATGAAGGTATAATGACGGGTTGATACTATTTAAAACGACGCTTTTGACACAAGATAAAGAGTATATCACAGCGTATAATGACTAGATTTGACACGTTCTAATGACATGTGAAGACGTAAATATATAATTGGATTGCGACACGAGAATTGGCTTCTGACAGAGTATAATAACAGGTGACAGAGTTAAATGACTGTATACAAAAGTGATAATAATCCAGATGAACACAATATAATGCAAGGTGACACATTATATGTGAGGTGATATAAGTATAACAGTGGGACAACACCAGTTGACTATGAGCGACACTCATAATGTCATGTGTACACAGTCAGAAGTGACAGTGACATCCAGTAATAATATATACCAGGTGACACAGTAACCGGAGTGACAGTGGCACTCTTTAATTCCAGGTGACGACTACCAACAATATCAGAGAAAAGAATGATAGGTGACTGCAGTAAAATTTGGACTGGTATCCAAGTATAATTGACAATGCACAATAATAATGACAGGGTGATACAGTATAATGACTATGTGATACAGTAAAATTTGAACAGTGTTATTCAGAATAATGACAGGTGACACAGTAATTAAATCAAGTCTTGACCAGTGGACAGTATAATGACAAATGAATGCAATAATATATGAACAGGTAGGGTATACGTATAACATGACAGGTGACATATTATGTTTGCCAGCCGATAGTTCACAAAAGAATAATGACCAGTGTAACTATCAAAATATCGACAGTGACATCAGTATAAAGCCAGGTTACATAGAATAACATGAGCCAGGAGACACAATCAAATGACAGGAGACACATTATAAATCCTGACACAGTCATGATGCCCCGTTTACACACAATACACATATGCAGAACAGAAAACCAAAAAAACCCAAAAAAAAGATGACCCAGGAGACACAGTATAAATCCAGCTAGACAAAATTAAAGCAAGGTGATACAGTAACAGTGACAAATTATACATCAGTATCATAACAGTGACACAAAAAACTTTAAAGGTGATTTAGTATAAAGACTATGTGAACACAGTATAAGAATGACAGATAGTATATAATATGTAGCCACAGTATACTGACTAGTGAGCACAGTAAAGAAAGGTTGAACAGTTCCTTGGCATTGTTCAAAGCTCTAGGTAAGCGTGCGATTTACAAGCATTGGAGTGAGATGAAAAGCTGATAAGATGCCTTCTACCCTTAAAGCCGGGCTGCCTTGTGATCAAACGTGTAAGCGGATGTCCAACACCGACCAAATTGTATTGTCCAGTGGTTGTTTGAAGAAAGGTAAAGAGAGGCACCTGCGTACCTTGTCCTAAGTGGTTCGTATGTTTCGAGTCATCCTTCACAAGCCAGAGCCCAGTGAATTGGGAATACTAGATAGTACAATAAAAAATATAATATAACAAAGGAAACAAATATTAGTATAAAAATCTATATATATATAATAATATAATGTAATGTCGCGCGGCCGCATAGGTTAGAATACAAGCTGATCATTTATTGGATCTAAAATAAAACAAAACTGCTGCCCCCCCTCCCCCCCCATCCATGCCGAGATCAGGTAGCGAAAATATTGTGTAAGTCAATAATTTCGCCAAAAATACAAACTGAACCTAACGAAACAAAATATAATATCAATTGTGTTAGCTTATTAAATATTGTCAAACATATCATAAACTGTACATTTAGCTTGTATATACATAAGGTTAGTGCAAGTTTTCAAAGGTTCTTTTGGTACATTATGTATTATTTTTTCATTAAAATAAACGAAAAAAAAAAATCTTAAAAACGTAACCAGAGAAGAATTTATAGGAAAGGACTTAAATTAGAAATGATGTTTTTAACAAATTGACCAAAGATAAACTAATCGCAGCGACATACACAACACATTATATATATAAATAGATGAAATAATATAATATATATATAAATATATATAAAAAAAAATAAAATAAATTATATATAATATATAAAAACTATTCGCATTATATACAGAGAGGAGAGAGCGTGATATTAAATATGAAGAGCCCTAATATGTAAATGTGAGACATAATAAAAGAATGAAGCTACGAAAGAATTTTCACATTTTTTAAAAGGCGAGAAAGTAAGTTTTAAAAATACCTTCGTAAATCATAATTTCTCTTTTCTTAAAATCTCGAAAGAAAAATACATAAACACAATGAACTCTAATCTAACATTATCAGTTGTACTATTGTCGATAATACCGTTAACATAGTTGAACTGTGGGAAAAATACAAGACAAATTATGGAGAACTCAGAGTGATGGGTCAGGGCTCACTGTGAGCTGACCATCACCCAATCACGTTGTCAGTGATGTCAGCACTTCCCTGTAAGCTGACATCACCCAGGTCACGTTGTCAGAGTGATGGTCAGGGCTTCACTATAAGCTGACATCACCCAGGTCACGTTGTCAGTGATGGTCAGGGCTTCACTGTAAGCTGACATCACTTAAGTCACATTGTCGGTGTGATTTTCAGCACTTCACTGTAAATTGACATCACCCAGGTCACGTTGTTAGAGGATGGTCGCAGCTTCCCAGTACACAGTGACTGCACCAGCACCCAGGTCACGTTGTTAGAGGATGGTCGCAGCTTCCCAGTACACAGTGACTGCACCAGCACCCAGGTCACGTTGTTAGAGGATGGTCGCAGCTTCCCAGTACACAGTGACTGCACCAGCACCCAGGTCACGTTGTTAGAGGATGGTCGCAGCTTCCAGTACACAGTGACTGCACCAGCACCCAGGTCACGTTGTTAGAGGATGGTCGCAGCTTCCCAGTACACAGGACTGCACCAGCACCCAGGTCACGTTGTTAGAGGATGTCGCAGATTCCAGTACACAGTGACTGCACCAGCACCCAGGTCACGTTGTTAGAGGATGGTCGCAGCTTCCCAGTACACAGTGACTGCACCAGCACCCAGGTCACGTTGTTAGAGGATGGTCGCAGCTTCCCAGTACACAGTGACTGCACCAGCACCCAGGTCACGTTGTTAGAGGATGGTCGCAGCTTCCCAGTACACAGTGACTGCACCAGCACCCAGGTCACGTTGTTAGAGGATGGTCGCAGCTTCCCAGTACACAGTGACTGCACCAGCACCCAGGTCACGTTGTTAGAGGATGGTCGCAGCTTCCCAGTACACAGTGACTGCACCAGCACCCAGGTCACGTTGTTAGAGGATGGTCGCAGCTTCCCAGTACACAGTGACTGCACCAGCACCCAGGTCACGTGGTCTGAGGGAGGTCGCAGCTTCCCAGTAAACAGTGACTGCACCACCACCCAGGTCACGTGGTCTGAGGATGGTCGCAGCTTCCCAGTACACAGAGACTTCAACACCACCCGGGCCACTGTCTCAGAGTAACTAGCTAAAACAGAAGAAGTCGCTCTCAGTGGTACGTAATGAGTTTGATTTAGCTCCTTAATTGTTGAAAATTATTGTTTTGACTTCAACTAGCTTATTTCATGGGAACGACTCTAGTGTTTTACAGTGGTCCTCATCTGCCGCCTAGTTTCTCCTACGTAAATTGAATTACAACGAATTAATTCCCGAACAAGGACAGCAGATCAACTGGTATACGAATCTTTCATTTAAATAATCTTCTATAATATTTAGAGATTAATATGCTACAAGTAATTACCCAGATGGTAAAATTAATTCAGTAATAATCAAGTTATTATATTTCTTAAATCACATAGCAACATACTTTGATAACTAATAGAGAACCAAACAGTAGGTGTCTCAACTAGATTATGAATGGGATATTAGACAATCTCTTCATTTGTTTACAATCTGAATTTTAAAAAAGGAAAACTGTGCCAAAGAGTGTCATAAAAAGTCAATTCAAGATTAAAAGTATTTGACGAAAAATGTTGTAAGCTCTGATAACTGAGTCAAAAACAAACTTTCTGATTTAAAATTTTAAAGGACGAAAAAAGCGTATTAGCCCGGGTGAGGTTATTTTGTGTATCACTAAAAAACAAGCCCCCACCAATACTTTCAGTCATTTTCCCCTAAAGAATAATTTTTCAATCAAACCGCTTTTAAGAGAAAAATTATTTATTACTATCTCAAAATAAAATTATTTTAAAGAAAGGGAATACCATAACCAACTTAAACAAAGAAGATGAAAAAAAACAATTTTTAAAATAGAAAAAGAAAAGCCATTGGGAAGTTTTTTCTTCATTTTTTTTTCTTTTTATTTTTCTTCATTAGTTTCTTCATTATTTCTTCATTATTTTTTTTTCATTATTCTTATTATTTTTTTCTTCTTTAGTTTTTTTATTGTTTTTCTTCATTATTTTTCTCTTTAGTTTCTTCTTTAGTTTTTCATTAGTTTTTCATTAGTTTCTTTTTTAGTTTCTTCATTAGTTTTTTTCTTAGTTTTTCTTCATTTTTTTCTTCATTAGTTTTTTTTCATTAGAATACTTTCAAATGAAGCTTAAATATTTTTATTAATAAAGTTATATAAGTACAACAGTGGTCCTCAAAAATCTTTTTCATCCATTAACGTGTTTTTAGCTGGTAAAATTGACCTTTTTTTCTGAACACTTCTTACTGTCTTATTGCAATATTCCCATGTTTCCCTAGATATGCACAATCCATATCAAACCCCGGGAAAAATGCTTCCCCTTTTCTCTCTCTCTCTCTCCCCCCCCCCCCTTTTTCTCTCTCTCCTCTCTCTCTCTCTCTAGCACAAGGGGTTTTTTTATGTTTAAGAGATCCAATATTACAAGCCCTTTTTGTGCTCATTTTAATATTTTCTTTCTCTCCTCTCTTCTCTCTCTTCTCTCTCTCCCCCCTCTCTCCCTTCTCCTCCCCCTCTCTCTCCCCTTCCCTTTTTCTTTAAGAATCCTAACTTTACAAGTCATTTAGTGCCATTTAAATCTTTCTTTCTCTCCTCTCTCTCTCTCTCTCTCTCTCTTCCTCTCTCTCTTCTCCTCCTCTCTCCTCCTCTCTCTACTCCTTTTCCTCTCTCTCTATCTCTCTCCTCCCCTCTCTCTCTTTTCTTTCACAGCAACAAGGTTAGCTTAAGGATTTCCCAGCTTTATTGACAACTATTTAAGGGAAGGATTTCCACTTTATTGGAAGCTAAGAGCGTTTTCCTACATCCATTTAAAAAACATTTTTTTGTTTTGAGACATCAAATAAAGGGAACAATGAATTGGGGCCCCTCTGTGGGCCACATTTTCTTTATCAACTAAGACTTTTTCTCGTTGACATCAAATGCTGTCATTTTTTCCCTACTCGATCTCCCCGGGGATATATATCCAGAAAGTGATTTTCTGGAGAAGGGGACAGGCAGGTTAAGTTTTTGCTTTCTGCCCCCTTTTTTGGATAAAGCTTGTTCTCGCTGTCCTCAAGTGGGCCCCAAATGTGGACTTAGACAATATTGGCCCTTTTACAAACTTAAGGCCACCCCCAAACCCTCCTGTTTGAAAGGGTCTCCTGAAAGACAGATCACCAGGGTGGGGGCCGGGGGAGATGAACGTCTTGCTCTGTTCTCTACTCTGTCAAGCAGTCGCAGATGAGAGGGGGGGCAGGCAAACCAAGAAAGTGGAGCATGCTCAAGGTGTGAGCTTACCTGTGTCTCGTACAGAATATTGCAACTCCTACTGTCAAGCAGATGCGAGATACGGCGAAGTACTGTAAGCTTCCTGGCTGCCTTGTTTGCAAGATTTACAGCGTGGTTCTTCAGGGTTAGTTTGGAGTCAAATTTCACCCCAAGGATATCAACTTCTTCCCCAGTTGCCAACACCCTCCCATTCATCCTTACTACTGCACCAGCATTACCATTATGGTGCCTAGAGATCATCATTTGTGTTTTCTCAGGTGCAAATGTTACTTGTCATCTATTTCCCCAAGCTGATATAGCTCTTAGCTGGTGATTCATGTAGCTCTCTCTCTCTCTCTCTCTCTCTCTCTCTCTCTCTCTCTCTCACTCTCTCTCTCTCTTCTCTCTTTCTCTCTCTCTCTCTCTCTCTCTCTCACTCTCTCTCTCTCTCTTCTCTTTCTCTCTCTCTCTCTCTCTCTCTTTTCCTCCCCCCTTCTTCTTTTCTCCTCTCTCTCTCTCTCTTCTTTCTTTTCTTTCTTTCTTTCTTTCTTTTCTCTCTCTTTTTTTCCTTTCTCACAAAAAACCAAAAAAGAGATTTGGGAATTTTACTTAGTGGGGGAAATTAAATTGTGACCTGGGGTGGCGGGGGTGTGGGGGGTTAAAAATAAATTAAAAAATCATTAAAATTTCCAACAGTTCTAAGAACCCTTTTAGAGAGAGAGAAAAGAAAGAGTGAAAAGGAGAAAGAGAAAGCTGCAGCAAGAAGGGGACATTAAAGGAAAAAAATTGGGGAAAAAGTCAGCATTTTTTTCTCCTCCTCTAATTGGGGGTTTGGGAATTGGATGAGGAGTTTGGGGGGGGGTTTAAAAGGGGAGGGTTTTTTGGGGGTTGAAAATTTAAGGGAAAGGGGGAGGAGAGAAGGGGTGCAAAGGGAAAAAAAAGGGAAAAAATGAATTGCTGAGGTAAAGATTTTCTAAAATAAAAAAAGGACACAATATCGAGGTTGCAACGATTCGCATCTGCCCCCACAAACGGAGGAAAAATTTTAAGGGGAGGACTTTGTGGTTTTTGGTGTGGTGCCCCGGGGGTTTTTGTGCTGTGTGGGGTGCGCGCGTGTCCCGGTTGTGCGTGTGCGCGTTTTTAGTGGTGTGCGGGGTGTGTGCGGGTGCGTGTGTTGCGGTGGGGCGTTTTACTCCCTAGTTGGGGTTTAGAAAGGGGTCGAGTCCAAGCTCCTGGCCCCGCCTCTTCACGGGTTAGCTATTTGGGGTGTTTTGCGTGCGTGTGTGTTTTTTGGGGTGTGTGTGAAAACTTCCCTTTTATACTCTCCCTTTTTAAAAGGGGTCGATTCATATCTCCTGGCCCCACCTTTTTTTGTCGCAAAAAATTTAAATCTTTTCCTTGCTCCAATTTCCCTTTATCGTACCTCATCATACGGCTATGCATGGACCGCCCCCCGTACTTAAATTCCCCAAGATTGTTCCCCACTTTCGGAAAATTTTAAGGCTCAAGAAAAAAACCCCTAACCCCCTCTGCCCATCTCTGAAACTTTTCGGCCCCTGTTATTTTGTCAACCCCTTTTCGGTATTTCAAACGTCTTTAAATTCCCCCATCTCCCCCTCCCCCCCTGTCCAAAGTGTCGTCGGGAAGTTTTTTCCCTTAACCTCTTTCGAAGGATTACCCTTTTAGGTGGGGGGTTTCATTTTGCAAACTATAAACATTTTCTCTAATTTTTGACGTGTTTGGGAACCAAGTGGGGGTTCCACACGGTGCGGGCATGCTCAAATAGGGGGGAAACCCCGGGGGAATACACAGTGAACAGTGTCGGAATGACTTCTTACTTACATTCAAAACGCTATTCTTATGTTTTGTTTGGCCCCCCAAATGCTGCAGCGGGTGTGTGTTTACTCACCAGTTGTACTAACCTAGTTGGGGGTTGCGGGGGTCGGGGTCGAGCTCCTGGCCCCGCCTCTTCACTGTTCGCTACTAGGCCCACTCCCCCCCCCCCCTTTTGGAGCCGTGAGCTTCATCAAAACCTCTGTTTTAAAGCTATGTAGGGGATCCTGCCCCCCCCTACATCGCTTCCCAAACTATTCCCCCCTTCCCCTACTACTTGTGACTTGCTACAGCGAGACAGATATAAAAAAAACCCAGAAAAGCAAGTGAAAGGGACTTTCCAAGACCCCAGGTGAAAGGGGAAAACCCCAAAAAGTACCAAAACAGGGCCCGAGGTGCAAAGAGAGGTGCAGTAAGGGGCCAGAAAAAAATATGAAAAGTGTTAGAAGGGCTGTAAAGAGTGGAGACAGGTGTAAGGAAGCAGTGCTAGAGGATCCCCAAAACAAGAATGGTTTGAAACACTTGTCTCGGGTGACAACATGGGGGGCGAAAAGAGGGGGTTTATCAAGCCTCTTTTTGTCGTCTAAATAGGGGCCCCGACGTGTTTTTGCTCCCCCCCGCCCAACCCAAATCAAAAAAAAAAAAAAAAATCAAGAGGAAAAACGGGGAAACCTGGGGGAAAGTCCCCTGTTTAAGTGAAGGAATAAAAATTTAAAAGTTGGGTTTTATTACGTTTTTTTTATATCAAACCCTTTTTTTGGGACCTTTCCCCCTTTTCCCTCTTCCTTTGCCTTTCCCCCTCATCCCCCCTCCTCCCCCTTTCCTTTTGCTGCTTTGCCCACTAAGTTCCTTTTTTTCTTTTTAATTTTTTTTTTGGGGTGTGGAAAGCGGTTATTTTTTTGCTTTTTAATTTGGATTTAATTTTTCGCTGAAAAAATAGGGGCAAGCGAAAGAGAAAGGCGCGTTATTTTCCCCTTTTAAACCCCTTTGTTTCTTCATAAAAAACCAAGAAAACGGGTTTAAAATTTTGGTAATTCTACTTAAAATTGGGGCACACAACAATACATGAAACAGTGTAAAACGTATGCAACCCCATCGCAGACAGGCATCTTAACAATGCAAGATAGCCACGGGGGGTGGAAATTCCTAGCTAAAAACATTTTCCCATTTCCCCGTGCGTCTTCGGAGCTTGCAATGTTGCAAGGGCAAAAAACCGGATAAATAGGGTAAGTTTTTTCAAAATTTAGGGTTTAGCACGGGGGCACCAGCCAATATCGACAAAAGGGAGAGGGGCCCACGGAATCCCAAACCCACCCAAAAGGGTCCCCCCCCCCTACTCCCCCCGCCCCCCCTTCTGGGGTCGGGTAGAGAAGGCCTCCAGGGTTTTTCCCCGAAAGCATGATAAAATTTAACTAAAAATAGTTAATAGAAAAGCACAAAGCTTCAAAATTGCGGGAAACAGTCATGTGCATGGGAAATTTAACATTAAAAAATGGACCCTTTACATACAGAACCAGCTAATTTTGGAAACCCTTTCTAACTAATGAAATATAAAGAAAAATCCTAAGTGCCTAAGTGAACGGGTTTTCTACCAAAAATAAAAAAACTGGCAGAACGGTTTTTTTTCAGGATGTCAAATTACACTATTTGACAACTACACAGGTTAGTACTTAAAAAAATTATTAAATTTTAGTACAAAACAGGGAAGAGAAAAAATTTTTAAAGGAAATAAGGAGGGGACAAGACGATTTTTTTCCCAAGATCCCCCGGTTTTGCCCAAGATTACTTGCTTGATTAAATTTATAGTAAGCTTAAAAGAGCCCGGAGAGAAAAACCGAAGGAAAGAAATATAGGAATTTTAAAAACCTCAAAACTTTGTGGCTGGACCCCCGTCCCAAATCCGGATTTTTGTAATGAACTTGTCTAACAAAGAATTAAGTAGTGACCGGGCAGGCAGAAACTGGGGTTTTTGATTAATTTCGCTCCAACAACTAAATAAAAATTTACGTTAACAAAAACCCCAAAATCTTTTTTTCATGCTAGAAAAAATTTTTGACCTGACCCCTGAGCATTTAAAAAAGGTAAACGGGATGGTTTTTTGGGACTTTACTTTTGTCCTCAACTCCCCTTTAAATATTAAGTAATACATACAAGGAGCTCAAACCCGATCAAAATCTTGCATCTCTCGAGAAGGGAATTAAATCCATTTGTTTTTTTAAAATTTTAAAGTTAAATTTCTTAAAAAATAAACCATTTTTAAGGGGAAAAATTTAAGCTTGCAAAACCGTTTGTTAGGACCCCATTGCCCGGGTTCAATATCCCTTTTCAAAAAAAAAATTTTTTTTCCCCTTAAAAAACGCTTTTGGAAAGGGAAATAATAAACCAAATTAAACATTTGTCACGGGGTTTTCCCCAACACAACCGAAAGTTTTGGGGGGGATCAAGACTCATAAACCAGGAAAAACCCTAGTGGTGCTTTTGTAAGTTAAAAAGGCTCAGAAAGCAAAAACCAAATCAAAAAAGGGTTCGTTAATTTTTACCCCCCAGGGTTTTGTAGCACTCGGGGGCCGAAAAATTAAAAATAATTTTGGATCTTACTGAAAGGTTTCTAAAAATTAAAAATGTTTCACACGACTATTCCCTTGGGGATTTTTATGTCACATTTTCTGTTTACCGGGATTTTCCGTCCTTAAACTTTTTTACGTACCTTAAAGAGAAACAGAAAACTTCCCCTTTCCCCTTACCCCACAATATAATTACTAAAACTTTTGTTAGGGTTTGGGCAAGTTTGTGCTTAAAGGGAAAGTACGTGCTAAAAACCCAAGGAAAGCTAGGGGAAAAACCCCCTTGGGCCATTTACTAAAACCTGTATTTTGGTTTCTTTTTGAGACTAAACATTTAAAAATTTTTCCCCCCAAAATATTGCCAGCGGCTCAGAAAACATATATGATGTTTTTGTCTGTGAATTAGAGATACAACATCGATGAGTATCCCCTTTTGATCAGTGGGGGTGGTCCCCCTTCCATTAAGTTCAAATAGACATGAAAAAAACTTCTGGGAAAAAATGTTTTAACCCATCGTGTCTACGAATTTTTCCAAATTTACAGTTTACATGACGACCACCAAAGTGTCCCTCAAAAATTTATTTTATTCTAATAAAAGTCTAGGGTGCCCCAAAAGAGCTTTGCGTATCTGCAGTCCTGAGTATTTAGAAATGAAAACAACGAAATTTTAAAAAAAAGCCAAAAAATGAAAAAAACCACGGGGTTTTTTTGAGAACCCCCCTACTGTCAGAAAGGAAAATTTCTGCAGGACTGAGCCTAGGAAACGGTTTTACAAAAAAATGTTTTGGGCTTGCCCTACGGGCAATTTTTGGCTCCTGAGTTTAGGCACTAAAAAACTCAACACAAATCTGACTTTCAAAAAAAACTGGGACATGAAAACAGAGAAATTTTATTAAAAAAACACTCCGCCTAATAATGTGGGGGGCGGGTACAAGGTCCCATGCACCCTTTTTCTCACTTTCATGCATCAGTCAGTCAAGTGAACCTTTTAGAAAACCCGTACCCCGTCAGGGATGGGCCTGGTGTCGAAAGGGGTCTTTAACCCATGGGCAGCTCTTGCAAACACCCACCGTGGTGGGGTGCCCGCCCAGATAATTTTACCCCCCCCGTTCCATCGCGGAAAAAAACATAACTGGGGTCCTTCCTCCTTGGGAAAAATGGGTAGGAATTTTTGTAAAAACTCAAAAATTTGGTTATACAAACTCCCATAGTTATTTAGTGGAGTCATTTGTGCACAGGGCCCTAAAAATTTAAAAAAAAAAGGCCGGGGTTGCTTTTTATTCCCGGGAAATTTCGGGAAGGGGTTTTGGGGTTTCGTTTGATCAGAGTCTGTAAACGAACATCATGGTACGCCCCCGTGAACGTTTTAGTAATAAATAAACTTTTTTAAGCCTTCGCGAACGTTAGGTCCCGCCCAAAGAACCTTTGATATAACCCCCCCCAGCTACTTTCTGCATGCAGGGAACGTAAAGTACAGTGCTCTCGGGGTGTGCGCGAAACAAACTGCAACCTGAGTGATATAACATCAGTAGCAAGGGCATGGGGGTTAGTTAGGAAGGGTGCACAAAGTCGATCATCCTAGGATAGTCCAAAAACTTCAGGTAAATTAGCGAGGCCCCAACCCCTCTGGTATAGTGGGACAAAGGGGCATATAGTTTAATGAACATGGTGATTGCAGCTGTTTAGTGGTTTTTTGAAAAAGGTTTTTAGTTTATTATTATAATAACAAAAAATAATAAAAAAAACAGGGGAAAAGAAGATAATAATTATAGTAAAAGATGAAAAAAAAGGAAAAAACAGGAATTGCCTAAAATTTTAAAAAAAAAGTCAAAGGAAATTCACAAAGGCATAATTTCCTGATAAAGAGGTTTTTTCCTGAAAAATTCCCAGAACTTTCTGCGACTTTGGGGATAACCGGTTGAAAAAAACGAGGGTTTCCTTCCTTTTGTTTCATTTTGTAGGTTTTCGAATTGCTGCATTTTTGTTTTGTAAAAAGATCCATTATTTTTATGTAACGTCACAAAATCTGTTCCCCCGGCTGGGTGTTTTAAATATTTTCCTAGTTATTTTTCCTTTATACTCCTGCAGACTGTATAACCCCTTTTGCTGAAAAAAATTTCTGTGGGTGCTGCTTTTTTCTCGCTGCTCTCCTCCTCCTCCCCCTCCTCCTCCTTTTCCCCCTCCCCCTCCTCCTTCTCCCCTCCTCCTCCCCCCCTCCTCCTCCCCCTCCCCTCCTCCCCCTCCCCCTCCTCCTCTCCTCCCCCTCCTCCTCTTCTCAAAAGATTTGGTTTTTCACGCACCGGCAGTCATCCTTACTTGCATATTTTAAAATTTAAACCAAAATAAATTTTTTAAAAAATAAAGAGCCTTTTGTGCGGGGTGTGTGTGTGTGTGTGTGTGTTTGTTGAACTTGGGGTTTTAATTTTTCCCCTGTTTTAAATTGGCAAAATCGGTTTTTTACTTCCCGGTAAAAGCTCTTAACTTATTATATCAAGTTTCCCTTTTGTTTTTCCCCTTTCTGGCCCCCATTTTATTAAAAAAAAAAAGTATTTTGTAGCTTATCACCACTTCCTGGGCTATGTTATTTTACTTCTTTAAAGACACAAAAAGTGAAATACTTCTTAAAAATATCTTTATAGCCCTTTTAATCCTGATTCCGCCTTTTTACCGTTTTGTTTCCCAAATTTGTTCTCTGAGTATTATTACATTTATTTTATCAGTTTATCTGTTTTCCTCTATGGTCTTCATGCCATTTTAGCCCATACCGGGCGTCATCCCCTTTAAAAATAGGGCCAAAACCCCAAAGGCAACTCTTTGAAGTGGCCTTTTAATTTTTTTTAAATTTTTTGGGTTAATGTTTTTCTCAAAAAATTAGAAATTTCTCATTCTATAAAAAGTTTTTGGGTATAATTCTTAGGCAGAATCTTGAACGATTTTTTTATTAACGAGTCTGAAGGGCTTTACGTCACATTTTCCCAGGGCTCATAAACCGCCGACTGTACTAACAAGAAAAAATGTAAAGGGTCAAAGCCTACCCCTCGTTTGGTTTCCCTTCCCGGTCTGAGTTTTCCCCTACTTTTATTAAAGTATTCCCCCTTTTATTTTTTTTGTCGACTTTAGTTTTTTTCCTGTCTAGATTTTCATTTGCTGGGGATTAATTTCAGAAGATTTCTGCTTAAATTTTTGTTAAACAAATTTTAAGTTTAATTTTTGCAGGGTTTTCCCCCCCACCTTTATAAATTTAATATTTTCTTTGGCTTAAAAACACGTACAAAAAAACAAAAAAAAGGAAACTTATTTTCTTACAAATGAAATAAAAACAAATGAAAAGCAATTTTCTTATCACCGGGCCATCAAATCGGTTTATTTTCATTAGATTTTTTTTTTGATCCCTTCCCAACCACCCTTTTTTCTTATTTTTTGCCATTTTCTCTATTTTTATTTAAAATTTTTCGACTTCTTTTTTACAAGTCAAGAAATACAGTCTAAAAACCCCCTTTGCTCCTTTATGCATTATTTTATCAAGCTCTTAACAGAGGGGAATTCTTGTTATTTTTCAAGACACAGGTTTGTGTGTGTGTGGTGTGTGTGTGTTCACCAAACTGTGGTTGCAGGGGTCGAGTCATAGCTCCCGGCCCCGTGTGTATAGGTGTGCGTGTGTGCGCAGAAGTGCAACTTATAAACACACAGGAACCCCCACAAGGAGTGTTGTAACTTACCCCAGCGTCTTCAGGGACGCGGTGTAGTCTTCACAAGTGTCGTGTTGAAACCCATTACATTGTCTTCGATCCTCGCGCTGTGTGTGAACATGTCTCCTAGGTGTTGAACAAATGACAACACAAGAGCGGCCTTCCCGTGTGAGCTGAAATTTTTTCAGTTGTGGAAATGAAAGTCGATAACAGCACAACTTACTCCTTTAATACATAGTTTTTCCTCATTTCATGTTTGTTTACTGACGTGATTATCAACGTCAATTTATTAACGATTCTACTTTTACATATTTTTCTTTAATTTTAGCTAGGTTATATTATTTTAGGTTTGGTTATCTTACAAAAAATTTGTCAACGAGATAGCAGAGAAAAGAGAAATATTCAGAAATCATTGTTTATTTCCCGTATAACAAAAACTGGATTTTTCATGATTTTGTCTTTTTGTGTGTAGAAAATTATACACACTTTAGAGACACAGGAAAAAATTGATTGTGTGTATATTATTAAGGACTGTGTATGGTTTGTATTTTCTGAGTAATTTACATAACATTACTCTCTGTTTACTTTATCCGCTAAAAGTTTTAGTAAGGTGAGTATTATACCATTGTTACCCTCATCGACACCATGCCTAGCCCTTCTAGGGTAGGGTAGGTGCCTGAGCCCGAGCCTTTAGCTCATAAGACTATCATTCCCATTAGCCCCCTTGTGGCGGGGATGGCAGACCAGAGAGGCCTAGCTTGTGGCTAGGCCTGGGGACAGTTGGTCCCAAAGATGAGGAGGTACTTGTGCCTCCTCCCATGGAAGACTTAGGTCTCAGACACTCCCTAAAGAGGGAGCCAAGGCCGGGCCACCACTTGGACAAGGCCCGGGCCGGGAGAATACCGGCTAATCTTTAACTAACTAATTGTTACCCTATACTATATTTTATATTACTTTAATTCGGTGTTAATTTAACATTTAAATTATAATAAGAATGTAACTTCTATTACTGCATTATTATACTACTTGTAATATTTATAATTGTCTACCTAAGTTATTTTTTCTACATAAATTATTCAGTTTGGTTCTGAAATTTCAAACTTAATTTTATTTTTAAAATATCCTAGTTTTTTCAAAGGCATTTATATAAAAGTCGGATATAAGTAAAAAAAAAAAAAAAAGAAGATCGTCTTAGCTGGATTACTCAACTGATGCGATAAAATTTTCAATGTTCTTTTTTAAACTAAATTTATTCATTATTTATACAGTATATACAATTTAGACACTATATACATTAGGTTTAAGAAAAATATATTTCATAGGAAGAGGGATAGACTTGCAGTTTCTTCGGACATTCATTGTGACAATGTGCTACATCATCGTACATCCTTGGCACATCTTGGCGCATCTTGGCACATCTTGGCACATCTTGACACATCTTGGCACATCTTGACACATCTTGGCACATCTTGGCACATCTTGATCTCTGTCTTGAAAATATTTTCCTGTTGTCAGGAAAAGATTTAACTTGTTAAGTGTCGTTCGGAGTTTAAACCAATATTGTCAATGTAGGAGATGTCTGGATCATACAGTCTTGCTTTATGACAGCCATTCTTGCTTTATGGCAACCATTCTTGCTTTATGACAGCCATTCTTGCTTTATGACAACCATTCTTGCTTTATGACAGCCATTCTTGCTTTATGACAGCCATTCTTGCTTTATGACAGCCATTCTTGCTTTATGACAGCCATTCTTGCTTTATGACAACCATTCTTGCTTTATGACAACCATTCTTGCTTTATGACAACCATTCTTGCTTTATGACAGCCATTCTTGCTTTATGACAACCATTCTTGCTTTATGACAACCATTCTTGCTTATGACAGCCATTCTTGCTTTATGCAGCCATTCTTGCTTTATGACAACCATTCTTGCTTTATGACAGCCATTCTTGCTTTATGACAGCCATTCTTGCTTTATGGACAACCATTCTTGCTTTATGACAGCCATTCTTGCTTTATGACAGCCATTCTTGCTTTATGGACAACCCATTCTTGCTTTATGACAGCCATTCTTGCTTTATGACAACCATTCTTGCTTTATGACAACCATTCTTGCTTTATGACAACCATTCTTGCTTTATGACAGCCATTCTTGCTTTATGACAACCATTCTTGCTTTATGACAACCATTCTTGCTTTTATGACAACCATTCTTGCTTTATGACAACATTCTTGCTTTATGACAGACATTCTTGCTTTATGACAACCATTCTTGCTTTATGACAACCATTCTTGCTTTATGACAACCATTCTTGCTTTATGACAACCATTCTTGCTTTATGACAACCATTCTTGCTTTATGACAACCATTCTTGCTTTATGACACCATTCTTGCTTTATGACACCATTCTTGCTTTATGATAACCATTCTTGCTTTTGACAACCATTCTTGCTTTATGACAACCATTCTTGCTTTATGACAAGCCATTCTTGCTTTATGACAACCATTCTTGCTTTATGACAAGCCATTCTTGCTTTATGACAACCATTCTTGCTTTATGACAAGCCATTCTTGCTTTATGACAACCATTCTTGCTTTATGACAAGCCATTTCTTGCTTTATGACAACCATTCTTGCTTTATGACAACCATTCTTGCTTTATGACAACCATTCTTGCTTTATGACAACCATTCTGCTTTATGACACCATTCTTGCTTTATGACAACCATTCTTGCTTTATGACAACCATTCTTGCTTTATGACAACATTCTTGCTTTATGACAACCATTCTTGCTTTATGACAACCATTCTTGCTTTATGACAACCATTCTTGCTTTATGACAACCATTTCTTGCTGTATGACACCATTCTTGCTTTATGACAGCCATTCTTGCTTTATGACACCATTCTTGCTTTAGACAACATTCTTGCTGTTATGACAACATTCTTGCTTTATGACAACCATTCTTGCTTATGACACCATTCTTGCTTTATGACAACCATTCTTGCTTTATGACACCATTCTTGCTTTATGACAACCATTCTTGCTTTATGACAGCCATTTTGCTTTATGACAACATTCTTGCTTTATGACAACCATTCTTGCTTTATGACAACCATTCTTGCTTTATGACAGCCATTCTTGCTTTATGACAAGCCATTCTTGCTTTATGACAACCATTCTTGCTTTATGACAGCCATTCTTGCTTTATGACAACCATTCTTGCTTCATGACAGCCATTCTTGCTTTATGACAGCCATTCTTGCTTTATGACAACCATTCTTGCTTCATGACAGCCATTCTTGCTTTATGACAACCATTCATGCTTTGACAGCCATTCTTGCTTTATGACAACCATTCTTGCTTTATGACAACCATTCTTGCTTTATGACAACCATTCTTGCTTTAGACAACCATTCTTGCTGTATGACAACCATTCTTGCTGTATAACAACCATTCTTGCTGTATGACAACCATTCTTGCTGTATGACAACCATTCTTCCTGTATGACAACCATTCTTCCCGTATGACAACCATTCTCCCTGTATAACAACCATTCTTGTTGAATAACAATCATTCTTGCTGTGTAGCAACCATTCTTGCTCTATAACAACCATTCTTGCTGTGTAACAACCATTCTTGCTGTGTAACAACCATTCTTGCTGTGTAACAACCATTCTTGCTCTATAACAACCATTCTTGCTGTGTAACAACCATTCTTGCGGGTAAAATTTTTAACAACCATTCTTGCTGTATAACAACCATTCTTGTTGAATAACAACCATTCTTGCTGTGTAACAACCATTCTTGCTTAATAACAACCATTCTTGCTGTATAACAACCATTCTTGTTGAATAACAATCATTCTTGGTGTATAACAACCATTCTTGGTGTATAACAACCATTCTTGGTGTATAACAACCATTCTCATATAAACTTGGTTAAGAACTTTTAAACTCTAAATTCATAAATATTTTATTTTCAGTGGAAAAGAAAAATCAAAATAAGTTATTATTTCTGAGTTCAATGATAAAAATATTAATGGTAACTTCCTAAGTACAGTTTACCATAAGCCTATATTTACAGATTAGGTCTACACTTCATATACTTTATACCAACTGTATTTAAGAGAAATATCGTAAAAAGTTTACTTAAGTTCCATTTGGTCTACGTTAGCAGTGAAGCTAATTTCTTCCCTAATTTTTTCTTAAGAAATACCTATTCCCTGCCTTTATTTCAGAAAATATTGAAATTCTTTCTAGGGGAAAAAATTCTCAAACATAAATCGTTTAATTACAGTTCCTGAGGATATCCGCTGTATTACTGCAAGCTCTCCATGAATTTAATTCAAATTTATTTTTATAAGCCCACTTACGATTGGCAGCTTTTTTAAGGTTTAAGGATCCTATAGCTACCCCTTTGTGCTCAAATAGTGTTTTAGTTCACAGTCCCACTGGGGGAGTTGAATAATAGCTCTAGGTCTTTCGTGTTGCAATGAGCACGTCTTCAAGAGCTTGCAATGTTGTAAAAATGAGTAGGAGTCAAGGTAGATTCGTTCTTGGGAACGACTCTAGCTTTAGCAAGGTAGATATCGCCAAGTAGACAGTGCCAAGTGGTAGGAAATAAAACCAGAGTATTAAAACAGTAGAACACAGCCAGTCACAAGCACTGATGTGTAGTAATGACCTAACGAACATGTCAGTAGTGACATGACAGATATAAAAAGATTGGTCAGACTTCGATACGATATACAAGACTTTAAATACTGGTGCTGCATACTCCAATATGGGCCTGACGTACTCGGTGTACAGTGTCGTGCATGACTCCTTACTTATATGTCGCAATGCTATTCTTAGGTACGCCTGGCGCCCATAAGCTGCAACAGTTATTTGGTTGACGTGCCCCCTCAGGTGATGTGTTGTGTGTGTGTGTGTGTGTGTGTGTGTGTGTGTGTGTGTGTGTGTGTGTGTGTTGTGTGTCTGTGTCTGTCTGTTTATCTCTGTGAGTGTCTGTATTTCAGAGCGTGAAACGTACCAGACCGCTTAGTCTGACAGGAAAGCCATAAGTCTCACTGCACTGGTCCTCAATAGGGCTAATGCCTACAGCATTTGATTAATTGTAAGGAGACACTATCGTCTGAAGTTATACAATACACACAGACTGTATTAAGAGAGTCACCAACCGCTTGACAGGTCACACTCTGCTGCTATTAGCAGACAGAAGATCGAGGCCTCCACCATTGTGAATTCAATAACACACTCGAAGATTGCTCTTAAAAACCAAGAATATAGGCAATAACTGCCCAGAGTTTTGTTATTGCAAAACATAATTTATGCATCTGTATTATGCCGAACGAACTAAAAACATGAACATAAGAGCAAAAGAGCCTTATCGCAGGCCTACTGGCCCATGCTAGACGGGTGCTAATCACTGCAGTAGATTACTAGCCATTGCTGGAAAGACTCCCTCTCATTGCTTAATACTTTCTGGTTCATGGTAGGATATTTCACTGCAGTAGGCGGCTTACTGGTTGATGTTAGGCAAGTACCACTCGCTGCACCAGGATTACTGGTTGATGTTAGGCAAGTACCACTCGCTGCACCAGGATTACTGGTTGATGTTAGGCAAGTACCACTCGCTGCACCAGGATTACTGGTTGATGTTAGGCAAGTACCACTCACTGCACCAGGATTACTGGTTGATGTTAGGCAAGTACCACTCACTGCACCAGGATTACTGGTTGGTGTTAGGCAAGTACCACTCACTGCACCAGGATTACTGGTTGATGTTAGGCAAGTACCACTCACTGCACCAGGATTACTGGTTGATGTTAGGCAAGTACCACTCACTGCACCAGGATTACTGGTTGATGTTAGGCAAGTACCACTCACTGCACCAGGATTACTGGTTGATGTTAGGCAAGTACCACTCACTGCACCAGGATTACTGGCCCATACTAGACAGGTCTCAATCCCAATGTTCCTCGCTCAAGCACATGTCTAACCCATTTTTTTTTTAATCCAGAAAAAGGGCTCTTGATTCATTGGTGTTCTTTTGAGCTTTCAAATAACCTCCTTGCTTCCTTCTAACCACGTATTGACCTGATGCTTACACACATTTCCCTTGTAATAAAGTTCTTTAAACGTTGCGTGATGGTCGTAAAGTGGGCAAAAAATGTCATATAAGGCAAATTATGGACTTTAAACTCACAAGTCACTAGTTGCCATCTCTCTGCAAAAACGTGTGTTTGTGTACTCGCCTCGTTGTACTCACCTAGTTGTGGTTGAAGGGGTCGAGTCACATTTCCTGGCCCCGCCTCTTCAATGTTTGCTAGTTGGTCAATCTTCCTATTCCATGAGCTTTATAATACCTCTTCTTAAAGCTATGTATGGATACTTCCTCCACTACTTCACTTCTCAGACTGTTTCACTTCCTGTGACTGAAGAAATAATTCATAACATCCCTGTGATTCATCTGAGTCTGCAGCTTCCAATTGTGACCCCTTGTTGCTCTGTCCCATCTCTGGAACATCCTGTCTCTGTCTACCTTTTCAATTCCTCTCAGTATTTTATATGTCGCTATCATATCCCCCTTATCTCTCCTCGTAGGACATGCCCCATAGCTCCGGGACTAGTCTTTTTGCAAACCTTTGCACTTTCTCTAATTTTCGTATGTGCTTGGCTGTGTGTGGGCTCCAAACTTTTGCCGCATACTCCAATATAGGCCTGACATACACGGCCTATACTGAGATGTTGGAATGCTGTTCTTAGGTTTGCTAGGCGCCCATGTGCTGCAACAGTTATTTGGTTAATGTGCGCATCAAGAGATGTGCCTGGTGTTATACTTGCCCCAAGATCCTTTTCCTTGAGTAAGGTTTGTAGTCTCCGGCCCCCTAGACCGTACTCCGTCTGCGGTCTTCTTTGTCCTTCCCCAGTCTTCATGACTTTGCACTTGGTGGGATTGGACTCTAGGAGCCAGTTTTTGGACCAGACATGCAGCCTGTCCAGATCCCTTTGTAGTTTTGCCTGGTCCTCCTCCGATTGAATTCTTCTCATCAACTTCACATCATCTGCAAACAGGGACACTTCGGAATCTATGCCTTCCGTCATGTCGTTCATATATACCAGAAACAGCACCGGTATTAGGACTGACCCCTGTGGAACCCCGCTCGTCACAGGCGCCCACTCTGACACATCGTCTCGTATCACGATTCTC
Source organism: Cherax quadricarinatus (assembly GCF_026875155.1). NCBI lineage: Eukaryota > Metazoa > Arthropoda > Malacostraca > Decapoda > Parastacidae > Cherax > Cherax quadricarinatus. The sequence continues at coordinate 21,326,989 of NC_069465.1, forward strand.
TGATGTCTTCCCGACAGGTATTCCCTGATTCAATGCAGCGCCTTCCCTGTTACACCCGCCTGGTCCTCCAGCTAATGAGCTTATCTCTTGTGGAACTGTGTCAAAAGCCTTCTTTTAGTCCAAGAAGACGCAATCTACCCACCCCTCTCTCTCACTTGTCTTACTGCTGTCACCCTGTCACTGGTGTCTCCAGTGGATTTGTGACACAGGATTTCCCATCCCTGAAACACAGCTGGTTGTAGTTAATAAGTTCATTCCTTTCTAGATGCTCCACCACTCTTCTCCTGATAATCTTCGCCATGACTTTGCACACGATACACGTCAGTGACACTGGTCTGTTGTTTAATGCTTCGTGTCTGTCTCCTTTTTAAAAATTGGGATTACATTTGCTGTCTTCCATACCTGAGGTAGTCGTCCTGTTTCGATAGATGTGTTGATGATTGTTGTTAGTGCAGACATAGCGCCTCTGCTGTGTGTGTGTGTGTGTGTGTGTGTGTGTGTGTGTGTGTGTGTGTGTGTGTGTGTGTGTTATGTTAATCACTCTCGCTGGAATATCGTAAAGGCTTATGGATGAACTGGCCTTAGTTAATCCAGATAAATGGACACGACAGTTTTGGTAGTATCGGTGGATTTTCATGCTAAATAGAGGACTCGTGTTTATCACAGAGGGGAGTCTTGCCGTGTGTACCCACCTAAGTGTACTGACCTAGCTGTGCACACTGAGTTATACTCGCATAGCCGTGTTTACCTAATTATAATCAGTTATACTCGCCTCACTCTACTTAGCTGGTTGTACTTAAGTGGCTGTACTCAGCGGGTTGTACTCACCTGGTTGTACTCACCTAGTTTTATTTACCTATCAGTAATTATCTGAGTGTACTCATCTTGTTGTGTTGGCAGGAATCAGTGTATAGCTCCAGGTCATACAGTTTTTGCTCACCAACCATAATAATATCTGGCGTCCAAAACCTGATCAAAACTCCTCCTGAAACTGTGCACTGTGTTGACCTCCACCGCCTCTTCACCTTCAGTCCACTCACAACCCTCAGGATTTCAAAAGTACTTCCTAATGCCCATATAATTCAAGATCTTGTTGAGCTGCCTTCTATATTATATGTTATGATCATGTGTTTCCTAGTTTGGTTTAGTATTGTTTGGTTTAGTTCCTCAAGTCTAGTTCCTAGTATTATGTTGCTCACAATTCTTGTAACAACCTCTTTGCAACCCTCTGAATCTTCTCCAACTTTTTATGAAATTGATACGTTGCAGTAATGTAATGGATTATTGTAGGAAGTGTGAAACCTCCTAAATGAATCCCATCTAAAATTCCTAGAAGTGCTTCATATGTTTTCTTGTTTTACATATAATGCTGAATATGCCTTAGTGTGATGCATGCTCTCTGAATTTTCTCCTTGTACGATGTCTAGAGTTACACCTCCCGTTCTGACTCCCGTGTTTGGTCTTCTTCCACTACCATCGTCATTACTTTCTACTTTTTTCAGTCTAAAATTTACGTGGCCACTTTCCTGATCACGACTACAGCATATTCGGATTATATACACATAACCTGCACATAGAAGAGAGGAGCTTACGACGACAGTGTGACTTTGTAAATGGTCCAAGTCGGACCGAAACGTCGTCGTAAGCTCCTCTCTTCTATGTGCGGGTTATTTGTGTATCGTTCCAGTCACGGTATTGTGCCTTTTTTTGTTATCTATTCGGATTATATAGGATACTCTGCTTGTCCTTTTGGGTTGTTAGCTTATAGCTTTCTTTCCACTTCTCCAATTTTCATATCGTCACATTTCTAGAGATGAATTCCAGTAGCCACTTTGTCTGGCCAGTATTGAAGCTTTTTCAGATCTAGTTCGACCCTTTCTCGAACCGCTTCCTTTTTACTTTCCTCATTAATTTGAAACCTTAAGCGAACAGGGATACATCTAACTTTCTAACCCAGAGAACACAAAAAATAATGGTAAACAGTTAAATCGGAGGCCGCCACAGTGAAAATCTCTGTTCCACAAGGTACAATACTCGCTCCAATCCTGTTCTTCGTCCTCATATGCAGACATAAAAAATATCACCGTGTCTCTTTTTTTACAGACGACACTAGAATCTGCATAAGAGTGTCATCCACTGAGGACACAGCAAATCTCCAAAGTAATGTATACCAAGTTTTCCAGTGGGCCATGGAAAAGCATATGTGCAATGAGGACAAATTCCAGTTACTCCGTTATGGAAAACTTGAAGAAATAATAGCTAGAACGGAGTATACTGCAAACTCTAACCTCACAATAGAGTGAAAAAGTAATGTGAAGGACTCGGGAGTGTTAATGTTAGAGGATCTCACCTTCAAGGATCACAACAGTGTCATTATCACATCTGCGAGGAAAATGATAGGATGAATAATGAGAACTTTCAAAATAAGGGATACTTTGTCAATGATAGTTCGTTTTCAGTCACTTGTTTTCTCTATGCTGGTATACTGCTGTACACTAACATCTCTTGATTCAGGGCAGGTGAAATCGCAGATCTAGAGAATGTACAGAGAACCTTCTCAGCACATAAGTTCAGTCAAAAAAATATTAATTACTGGGGAAGGATGGAGTCTCTTGACCTGTGAATCCTGGAACCCAGGCGAGAGAAAGACATTATAATTAACACCTAGAAAATCCTAGACGGACTGGTCTCAAATCTGCACACAAATCACTCCTTACGAAAGCAAAATACTAGGAAGAGGGTGCAATATACCCTCAATGAAAAGTCGGGGTTTCATGGATACACTAAGGGAAAATACAATAAGTTTCCGGGCCCCAAGACTGTTCAAAAGCCACTATGCATAAGGAGAATTACCAAGACCTGCTGCCTTCAAGAGTAAGCCGGACAGATAGACAGTGCCCGACAAGCTGGGCTGTAGTTAGTACGATGAATTACGTGCGGCCAGCAGTAACAACCTGGATGATCAGGCCCTGATCACCGGGAGGCCTGGTCAAGGACTGGGCCACGGGCACGTTGATCCTTGGAACGACCTCCAGGTAAGGTAGACTCCAGATAGATCTACTGGGTGTGTGCTCAGCTACACACCTATTTGTGTCTGCAGGGGTCGATTCACAGTTCCCGGCCCCGCGTTTTCCCTTTGCGTGCTTGCGTGCGTGTGTGCGCGTTGTGTGTGTGTGTGTGTGTGTGTGTGTGTGTGTGTGTGTGTGTGTGTGTGTGTGTGTGTGTGTGTGTGTGTGTGTGGGCGTGTGTGTGGGCGTGTGTGTGCATGAAGGGATCAGTGTGAACGTGTGTCATCATATAATACATTCCCAGAGTTTAAAGGTCAAGGTCTCAAATCCATCATAAAAATTAGTCTCCTGAATTTTAATTCGTTAGCGCAAAGTCTCTCAAATCGCCCCAATGACCACAAAACTGAAAAAAAAAACGCATTCAAATAATCCTTAAAAGAGAAAACTCAAAAAGGATATAAATTATAATATTCGTGGAGATAAAAAGTGTTTATATAGCAGGATGTTGAGAGCGCGTGAACGCAGGTTTTATTTCCACATTTACTGTATTTTTTAGTTTCTTCTCTTTGTGTTGTTTTCTCGAAATCCCATTTGATTAATATATGTCGTGCTGAATAGGTAAAACTGGTCAATTAGCAAGAATTCGTTTAAAATTAAGTCCTTTCTGAACGTTTACTTGTACATTTAAAGACAGATTTTTTTTTCATTTATGTTAATATAAAAATTAACGATTTTTGTTCAAAAAGAACTTTAGGAAACTTACCTAACCTTATTATAACAAGCGCAATTTAATTCAGCCTAAGCCAACTAAATACAGTTTATTTACGTTTAAAATAATTTAATAATAAAGAAACA
>NC_069465.1:21335851-21514233 GCF_026875155.1 Cherax quadricarinatus
TCAACGCTTCCTGTTTGTCTCCTTTCTTAAATATTGGGACTACATTCGCTATTTTTCTCAGATCTATGGCAGCTGTTCTGTGTTCGTTGACTTATAATTGATCCTAGCTTGGGCTCCAGGCAGTGTTTCTGCTCCCTCTTATATACTCTGTAATGACCACTTGTCAAGGCTCACTGCCTATTTTGTATCCATCTCACTCAAAATTATGTTTTTACCTATTCCACTGTTGTGTATGCTTTCTAGCACTCATCGGCGTACCTATTGTTCTCGTCCTTTGGTAATGCTAGTTCCCACTGAGAACAATTTAAATCCCTTATTCAACACTTCTCAGACTGTCATGAAGTCTTCTCATTCAGTCTGGAGCTGAAAATTTCCAAAAACATCCAGGAGAAAATATACTTTAGAATGGCTTGTATTATAGGCCTGCAGCATTAATTTTGTTTTATATCTCACTGATTTCGAAAATTGCCTGATAAAAGATTTTTAATTAAGTAACTTGTCTTTCTCTAGTGTGGTTCAGTCTTGGCTTTTGCTGCTATATCACTCTAAAATTGCTGTTCAGCCTCTCTCCTCACTCTTGCAAATTCTTTTCTGGCTCTTATGCTTGCTTCTCTGTATTCGACTGTCCTTCGCTTTCTATAGTTTTTCCAAGCTCTTGTGTTCTTCGTTCTTTCTTCTCTGGATCTTTGGTTAAACCAAGAGTAGTATTTCCGAGATTTCCCACCCATCTGAGTATGAATTTCTCTTCTGCCGCCTGGCACTTGCCAGTTAGTGTTCTTATCATCTCATTCACTATCCTTCCAGCTTCCTTCACCAGTGCACTGCAGTGAGGAATTCTCTTATCTCTTCACAGTTCCTTCTTCTGAAGTCTAGTCTCTCACACCCTTCACCTGCCTCTCTATCCTCGACATTTACCTCCACGGAAATACGAAGCTCAATACTGTATGGTCATAATTGCACAGGGGGTTCTTGTATTCTATTAGGTTAGGTAAGGTTCGTCAGTAAACCAGGACAAGTGTTTCCTGACGCGGGTCTTAGTCATGTGATGACCCACAGCTGGAGCTTTTGGTCATCTAACCGAGGTCTTCCGCTGCATGTCATATGTACTGTTGTAAATACAAGATCCAGTCTTACTGGGTCATCTCCTCTCTCTCCTGTCATGTCCTTAACATGCTGATTTAAAAGGTGTTCCCTAACTACTTTCAATATCCTAGTTCTCCATGTTTTTGATCTCCCATGTGGGTGTCAGTTCTTCCAGTTTCATTATGGTTTAAATTATGATTAATAACTTTGGTGTAGACCTAGGAGCTCTCCATGTCAACCATTGCAGTGTTATCTACATATTCCTGTCTTGGTCTCTTATTGCTTGTTGGCATGTTTAAATCACTGCTACCACCACTTTAGATCTCCCAGTTAAATCACTGCTACCACCACTTTAGATCTCCCAGTTAAATCACTGCTACCACCACTTTAGATCTCCCAGTTAAATCACTGCTACCACCACTTTAGATCTCCCAGTTAAATCACTGCTACCACCACTTTAGATCTCCCAGTTAAATCACTGCACACTCACTTTAGATCTCCAGTTAAATCACTACTACACCACTTTAGAACTCCCAGTTAAATTCTTACCACCACCTTTAGATTCTCCCAGTTAAATCACTACTACCACCACTTTAGAACTCCCAGTTAAATTACTACCACCACTTTAGATCTCCCAGTTAAATCACTACTACCACCACTTTAGAACTCCCAGTTAAATTACTACCACCACTTTAGATCTCGTAGCCTTGATTGTATCCCACCAGGAAATCATTGAACTCGTTTCCATTTGTCTTTCTCATCTCTTCAAAACTCCAGTAATTTCTAACTAGCAGAGCCTCTCCTTCCCTTCCCTGTTTCCAGCAATCTCCTTTTATCCGTCACTGCCTTTCCTTCCAGATTGACATGTCTGTCCTCACCGTTTTCCATGCTGTTTCCTTTATCACCTTTTCCTTTTCAACTTCTGCGAGCATCTCCAATAGTAATTTTTCTTTTTTATCTGTTTCATTCTCTGCTCCTCGTCCCTTCATTGTTGCTGCCCCATCTGCCCACCATTTTATTTATTTTAGATGGATTCTTTCAGTTTTCCCATTTTCTCCAGGTTTAGAGTACTTAATTCAGCCATAATAGCCTTTTATTAACTTCTCCACATCCTCCTCCCTTGCCATATTACACATTCCCTTCAGTGTTCTAATGAAGGGAACTCAATTTTCTTAACCCTTCCTCATCTAATTAGTTTTTCAGACCATTTAAAATCATATCTAGAAAGTGCAACTTCCCTCCTGCACTCTCCTCTGCTTCTCGAGTTTGGCCTCTCTTCACATTTACCATTTTGTTGCACTTGTGAGTTAGTAGAAATATCTCTGAATAAGAGCCACTGAGCTATGTTACTTGTATATGTAATCATCTATATGTGGCAGCAGGGGTTCGAGTCCCAGCTTGTGGCCCGCCTCTCAATTTGCCGATTACCAGAGTCACTCCTTCATAGCCTCATGGGATGTGTATGGAGCATGTGTGTGTGTGTACTCGCCTAGTTGTGGTTGCAGGGGTCGAGTCACAGCTCCTGGCCCCGTCTCTTTACTGGTCGCTACTAGGTCACTCTTCCTGCTCCATGAACTTTATCATACCTCTTCTTAAGGCTATATATGGATCCTGCCTCCACTACATTACTTCCCAGACTATTCCACTTCATGACAACTCTGAAGAAATATTCCTAGCATCCCAGTGATTCATCCGAGTCTTCAGCTTCCAATGGAGACCCCTTGTTGCTGTGCCCCACCTTCGGAACGTCTAGTTTCCGTCCACCTCGTCAATTCCTCTCTGTAGTTTATATGTCGTTATCATATGCACCTTATCTCTACTGTCCTACAGTGTCGTCAGGTCGATTTCCCTTAACCTCTCCTCGTAGGACATGCGTCTTAGCTCCGGGACTAGTCTTGCTGCAAACCTTCGCACTTTATTTAATTTCCTTACATGCTTGGCTAGGTGTGGGTTAAAAACTAGTGCTGCATACTCCAATATAGGTCTGACATACAGGGTCCTGAACGATTCCTTACTGAGATGTCGGAATGCTATTCATAAGTTTGTTAGGCTCCCGTATGCTGCAGCAGTTATTTGGTTGATGTGCGCCTCAAGAGATGTGTCTGGTGTTATATTCACCCCAAGATCCTTTTTAAGCGAAATTTGTAGTCTCTGGCCCCCTAGACTGTACTCCGTCTGCTGTCTTCTTTGCCCTTCCCCAATCTTCATGACTTTGCACTTGGTGGGGTTGAACTCCAGAAGCCAGTTTCCGGATCATGCCTGAAGCCTCTCCAGATCCCTTTGTAGTCCTGCCTGGTCCTCGTCCGATTGAGTTATTCTCATCAACTTCACATCTGCACACAGGGACACTTCTGAGTCTATTCCTTCCGTCATGTCGTTCACAAACACCAGAAACAGCACCGGTCCTAGGACTGATCCCTGTAGAACCCAGCTCGTCACAGGCGCCCACTCTGGGACCTCGTCACATACCATGGTTTGCTGATGTCTTCCTGACAGGTATTCCCTGATCCATTGCAGCGCCTTCCCTGTTATACCTGTCTGGTCCTCCAGCTTATACTCTAATCTCTTGTGTGGAACTGTGTCAAAAGCCTTCTTACAGTCCAAGAAAATGCAAACTAACCACCCCTCTCCCTCTTGTCTTACTGCTGTCACATTGTCATAGAGCTCCAGTAGGTTTGTGACACAGGTTTTCCCATCCCTGAAAACGTGCTGGTTGTCGTTGATAAGCTCTTTCCTTTCTAGGTGATCCCAATACATAATCCAACAAACTACTGCCTTTTCGCCCTACATCATATCTTGTATACTTATTTATCCTCTTTTTCTTAATATATGTATTACCTATAACTAAACCCCTTTCTATACAAAGTTCAATCAAAGGGCTCCCATTATCATTTACACCTGGCACCCCAAACTTACCTACCACACCCTCTCTAAAAGTTTCTCCTACTTTAGCATTCAGGTCCCCTACCACAATTACTCTCTCACTTGGTTCAAAGGTTCCTATGCATTCACTTAACATCTCCCAAAATCTCTCTCTCGCCTCTACATTCCTCTCTTCTCCAGGTGCATACACGCTTATTATGACCCACTTTTCGCATCCAACCTTTACTTTAATCCACATAATCCTTGAATTTACACATTCATATTCTCTGTTCTCCTTCCATAACTGATCCTTTAACATTATTGTTACCCCCTTCCTTAGCTCTAACTCTCTCAGATACTCCAGATTTAATCCCATTTATTTCCCCCCACTGAAACTCTCCTACCCCCTTCAGCTTTGTTTCGCTTAGGGCCAGGATATCCAACTTCTTTTCATTCATAACATCAGCAATCATCTGTTTCTTGTCATCCGCACTACATCCACGCACATTCAAGCATCCCAGTTTTATAAAGTTTTTCTTCTTCTCTTTTTTAGTAAATGTTTACAGGAGAAGGGGTTACTAGCCCATTGCTCCCGGCATTTTAGTCGCCTCATACGACACGCATGGCTTACGGAGGAAAGATTCTTTTCCACTTCCCCATGGACAATAGAAGAAATTTAGAAGAACAAGAGCTATTTAGAAAAAGGAGAAAAACCTAGATGTATGTATATATATATATATGCATGTGCGTGTCTGTGAAGTGTGACCAAACTGTAAGTAGGAGTAGCAAGATATCCCTTTATTTAGCGTGTTTAAACAGTTTCAGGTTTCTGTTTCACAGTCATCTGGCAGGACGGTAGTACTTCCCTTTGTGGTTGCTGTCTACCAACCTACTACCTATGATATTTATACACAGTACCTCAAAACAACCACTGTGAAAGGGTAGTGAAATTCCAAGTGCTTTTGTGACTACTCACATTGTCAAGGAGGTATGAAAGTAATACATCAAATGAAGGCAATTAAAGGGCTTAGACCACACCTCACAGTCAACCCCCACAACAAAGAAACACCTGACGCGCGACAGTACCAGACTCATAAGAAAAGAGAAACACTGCAGTAGGTCCGCTGGTCCAACTAGACAGGTCCTGCATGTAAAGTAAAAGGACACAAGTGCAACTAATGTGACATTTTATTGTGGCAACGTTTCGCTCTCCAGGAACTTTGTCAAGCCGATAGACAGGTCCTAACGACATCCCACCAACAAAACATTCTACCCAAGAAATAAGGTTTATTATTTGTCCAGCGTATTATTAAACTCTAACCAAATTTTATTAATTATAAATGAATCTAATTTATATAAACCTAAGGAAATAGTCATATTATTTTCAAAACTGCTTTTTATGTAACAAGATTCAATTATATTTATGTCAACCATGGACTTGCTTGATACAACTTTCTCAATTTTTTGAAAATCAATTGGATGGTTAAAATCTCTCACATGAATAAATAGAGCATTGGAATCTTGTCCAGTTCTAATGCTACATTTATGTTGTTTTAATCTAAGTTCGAGACTTTTACCAGTTTGACCGTAATAAACTTTATCGCAAATTTTACAAGGAATCTTATAGACACATCCGTCAGCATTTTGGGGGGAATTCTTTATCAAAAGTTTTTTTACTGTATCAAGATTTTTAAATACAGCTTTAATATTAAAAGTCTTAAGAAGAGAAGGCATATCAACCAAGTTTTCATGGTAAGGGAGAACCAACATATTTTTAGTTGAATAAGGTTGGTTGTCCCTTTTTGGGTTGTAAAAAGTATTTCTAGCAATTTTAAATGATTTATCAATTACATTTCTCGGGTATTTCAGATCAATGGCTATTTCAAAAATTTTGGATATTCATCTATGAGCTCTGGACTACAAATACGTAAACCTCTCAAAAACATTGATGAGAAAACACACAGTTTAACTCTATCTTGATGTGAAGAATAATAGTGTACATAGGAACAGTTATTTGTAGGTTTTCTGTAAATTTTAAATTTGAATTCATTTTTACTCTTAATAATTAAAACATCTAGAAAAGGCAATGAGTTATTTTCTTCAAACTCAACAGTAAAGTTTATAGAATGGGCTAAGCTATTTAATTTGCCAAGGAAATGGTGTATGTCTACATTCTTGGGCATAAGACATAAAATATCATCGACATATCTGAACCATTTTGCTCTATTAGGGAGGATTGTGTTAAGCAATCTTGTTTCAAAAAATTCCATGTATAGATTACTAAGAACAGGTGAAAGAGGATTTCCCATTGCCATACCAAATTTCTGAGTGTAAAATTTATCATTAAATACAAATTTTGCATCAACAATGCAAAGTTTAATAAGTTTAATGATGGTAGGAACTGGCAATGGTAACTCATAATTAACGAGTTCTTCAGATAAGAAACTTAATAAATCATCAACAGGAACTTTCGTAAACAAGGAAGTAATATCAAAACTAACCATGTTAAAATCATTTAAGTCAGTCAACTGACTGACTTAAATGATTTTAACATGGTTAGTTTTGATGTTACTTCCTTGTTTACGAAAGTTACTATTGATGATTTATTAAGTTTCTTATCTGAAGAACTAGTTAATTATGATTTACCATTGCCAGTTCCTACCATCATTAAACTTATTAAACTTTGCATTGTTGATGCAAAATTTGTATTTAATGATAAGTTTTACACTCAGAAATTTGGTATGGCAATGGGAAAAACTCTTTCACCTGTTCTTAGTAATCTATACATGGAATTTTCACAGTGGTTGTTTTGCATATTTTAAAATCACCTGTTTACTGTGATCTTATTGCATATATATATATATATATATATATATATATATATATATATATATATATATATATATATATATATATATATATATATGAATTGAGGTACTGTGTATAAATAATTTTGTTCGTTTGCGAATTGTGAAAATTCTAAAATGTTTCGAATTTATGTGGGAAGAAATGAAATAACTTAGCTCAAGCCTGTTGCTCCGGGGTTTGGGTAAACAATGTCTCGCTTCGGCTTGGCGCCCATGCTAATATTATCAGGGTCTGTGTTGCGAAAGTGCTGTGTACTTTATATATACATATGTATATATATATATATATATATATATATATATATATATATATATATATATATATATATATATATATATATATAAAGAACATAAGAAAGAAGGAACACTGCAGCAGGCTTACGGGCCCATGCGAGGCAGGTCCATGTCACGCCCCCGGCTTGGACCAATGACCCACCCAGTCAGGTCAAATCCACTTAAGGAGCACGGCATCAGACCTTGTAGCACAAGCTAATCAGGTCCAATTCACACCCATTCATGTATTTATCTAACCTATTTTTAAAACTACACAACGTTTTAGCCTGAATAACTATACTCGGGAGTTTGTTCCACTCATCCACAACTCTATTACCAAACCAGTGCTTTCCTATAGCCTTCCTGAATCTGAATTTTTCCAATCTGAAACCATTGCTGCGATTCCTGTCTTGGCTAGATATTTTTAGCATGCCATTTACATCCTATTTATTTATTCATGTTTTCCATTTATACACCTCAATCATATTCTTCCCTAATTCTACGCCTTTCTAGAGAGTACACATTCAGGGCCCTCAGTCTTTCCTCATAGGGAAGATTTCTGATACATGGGTTCAACTTTGTCATCCTCCTCTGTACGTTTTCCAGAGCATTTATATCCATTCAGAAATGCGGTGACCAGAACTGTGCAGCATAATCTTAATGAAGCCTAACCAAAGATATATAGAGTTGAAGAACAACCTGAGGACTTGTACTGTTTATTCTTCTTGATATGACGCCAAGGATTCTGTTAGCTTTATTGTGAACTCTTAGGCATGTATGGTTTCAGATTACTGCTAACCAGAACTTCTAAATCCTTAACGCAGTCAGTAATATTAAGATCTACATTATTAAGTTTATATGTGGCATCGTTATTTTCCTGTCCATCATTTAGAACTTTGCATTTGTCTATATTAAACTTCATCTGCCACTTCCCCGACCATTGCATCAGTCTATTCAAATCATCCTGGAGTGCTCTAATGTCCTCAATAGAATGAATTGGACGGCCTATTTTGGTGTCATCAGCAAATTTGCTTATGTCGCTATTTATTCCCTCATCTATGTCGTTAATGTAAATTTTGACAAACAAGGGGCCCAACACTGACCCCTTGTGGAACACCACTTGCGACGTGCCCCCATTCTGATTTCTCTCCATTTATGCAAACTCTCTGCTGCCTATTTGTCAGCCATGCCTCTACCCAGGAAAAAAATTCTCCTCCTATTCCATGTGCCTTAAGTTTCCTCAATAGCCTCTGATGTGGAGCTATATCGAAAGCCTTACTGAAGTCCATATACACAATATCATATTCATTACTATGATCTACCTCCTCAAACACCTTAACGAAAAAAGTTAGTAAATTTGTAAGACAGGAACGTCCCTTTGTAAAACCGTGTTGAGATTCATTAATTAATTTATGCCTATCAATTGCCTAGGCATTTATTGATTTCATAAGGCTTATTGTTCTATAGTTCGAACCCAAGGACCTGTCACCTGCCTCATAAACAAGTATTACATTTACCATTTTCCATTTATCAGGCACTATGCCAGTTTGTAGTGATATGTTGAAAAGATTAGCCGAAGGTATGCTAAGTTCCTCTTTACATTCCTTTAACACCCTTGTAAACAGTTCATCAGGGTCTGTGGATTCGTTAGGTTTTAGTTTCTCTATTTTTCCGAGAACCATGTCACTAGTTACTCCAATCATGCATAGTTTATTATCGTCCTGTTCTACATAATTTATTATTTCTGGAATTTCGCTAGTATTTTCCTGTGTAAAAACTGAGAGGAAGTAAGTACTGAAAATTTCACACATTTCCCTATCACTGTCAGTGATCTAACCTGAGTAAACTCTTAAGTGGGCCTATCTTGTCCCTAATCTTATTTCTGTATACCCGAAAGAACCCTTTTGGGTTAGTCTTCGAATCCCTTGCGATGTTAGCCTCATAATCCCTTTTTTCTTTTCTTATTATTTTTTTTTATTTCTCTCTTTAATTGAATAAAATGATTTCTTAACTGCCCATCCTCTTTTGGTATGCCTATACATGCCTCTCTTTTGACCAATGAGATGTTTTAATCTATTGTTCATCCATTTGGGATCATTTCCTCTTCAAGGGGGCTCCTTGGCGTGGTGAAGAGGCTCTTGGTCTGAGGAATTAGACCTGTCGGTCTCCTTCCTCAGACCGAACCTAATTACCCCCCATCCCCCCTTCCCTATCCCATCCTCCCCATCCTCCCCTTTTTCCTTTCCTCCTCCTCCTCCCCACCCCTCCCTTTTGCCCTTCCTCTTTTTGGCCTTTGGGATTTTTCCCACAGGCACGCTAGTTCCTAGGTAGGGGAAAGGGTACTGGGGTCCATCCCATTCCTTTGAGGTTCTTGGTGGTGGCGTAGTTGGCCGTGGAATCTGGATCGCCTGGGGATGTCCCGATCCCTCTCCGGTATCCCGGAGGGTGGCTTTGGGTGTCTTTCGGGCGATGGGTGTATCTCTGGAAGCCACCTTTTGGATTCTGGGGGTGGTGGCCGAAGGAGGTATGCTTTGCGGCGGATATCCGGCCTCCCTCTCTTTTGTCCACCGAGGTAGCTCGGCAGATGTGAGGTTGCTATCCCAGATTGCTGGTTTACCGGCATGAAGGGTAGGGTATGGCATGGGTTCCATGCTGCATCTGCACTACTTGTGGTGCTGAGGTCCTCTTGGGCACAGAGGGAGATTTCTGGCCCTTTCATTCCTCCTAGGAACTATCCCTCCCCAGTCCCCCCTTTTTTTATTCTTTTTTTTTTCTTTTCTTTCTTTTTTTTTCTTAAAAACAAAAAGAAAGAAGTAACCTAACCATGGAGTTCCCAATCCATAACCCCGCTACCCCCAGGCCGCTTCTTGTTACCACACCCCGTTCTGACCTCACCTTGTCTTTTGACCACTCTTCGGACACTCCTAAGGCCCCTGTACCTCTTGCTGGTGCTGTTTCATCACCCACTTCAGGTGCCGGGGTTTCGACTGACTCCTTCGATTTGTCTGACCTCCGCTCTCCTTTGACTATGCTTCCGGCCTCTCCCTCTACAGTGCGGCAATAATTCAAATCGCCAGCCCGTCCGACGTCGGACCAACTCTGGTCCCACTTCTAAACGCCAACGACAATCTCCTGATGATATTACTTCGTTACCTTCCCATTCTACTCGGAAAAGACCGACACGTCATGCACTCCCTCTCCACACTCAGTTTCGGACCACACAATGGACTAAATTCTTTACTTCAAGACCGGCTTCTTCTATTGTCTATCTTTCCGACCATAGTATTGGCAAAGCGCTCCTACGCCATGTTGGTAGAGATATTTCCTTTCATGCTCTTAAGAGTGGTATGCGCATCATCACAGTCCAGAATGCTACCTAAGCTCATGATCTTTCTCTTCTTTCACATATCGATATTATTCCTATCACTATCGAAAAACATCATTCCCTCAATTCTTGTAGTGATACTGTCATTCTGCCCCATACCATAGTCCAAGAGAATTTCCAGACATGTGGCAATGACATTCTCGAACAGTTGGAACTCCAAGATCTCCCAACTCTCAAGGTAGACACTTATGTTCTTCCTGCCTGTGGGTAGAGACGATACCCTTGCAATGTGGCTCGTTTAACTTTTGACAGCCGTGAACTCCCATCCTCTGTTTATGTAGCAGGACATCGGTTACAAGTTTGAAAGGTAATCCCTACACCCCAACAGTGTAGAAATTGCTGGTGATTTGACCACCCAGCGAAATATTGCAGATCTATAGCCGAATGCCCAGTCTGTGGTGCCGATGACCATTCTAATACGTCTTGCAGTCGACCTCCCTCTTGCCTTAATTGTCATGAGGCTCACCCTTCGTACTCTTGCCATTTCCAGGACTACTTAAATGAGCGGGAAATTCGTTACCTCAAAGAGGCAGAAGGTCTCCCGTATGCTATGGCAGTTTCTCATCTCTGCCTCCAAGGGAGACTACTCTGTGTTTCTTATTCTCGTGTTTCAAAAGGTCCCCCACTTCTGGGGTCCTATCGTCTGCTGCCTCCTCTGCGGTTGCCAGTCCCATAGTCACTCCTGTATCTAATTCTTTTGCTGTCCTGGGCTCAGACATCCCTACTTCAACACCTCAGTCTGTTCTCACTTCTTCGTGTTCTCCCTCACAAACCCCGGTATCGACAAGACCTCATACGACACCACCTCCCAATAGTCCCTCTACTTCTCAGAAGTCCAAAAAATCTCCTTTAACCCCTCCTTCCCTTCATCCACCTCCACATTTTACCTTCCCGGTCTCTGTACCTGGGTCTTCCCCTTTCACTGGCTCTGTTACAAGTGAGGAGGTTCATCCTCCTCCTTGTACTGTACCTTCCTTCCCTGTCCCCTCCCAAGTTTCTTCCTCTTCTGCCACCTCCCAGGCTTCTGCCTCTTCTGTCCCCTCCCACACTTCTCCAGTTCCCTCCACCCTTTCGCCCCCCCCCCTACCTTGGTACAGTTCATTACAGTTCCGATCTTTACTCAAACTCCTCCTCCTTCCATCTCCAATATTGTCTCCGAAACACTTGAAGAAATCTCTGAATATATTGCAGAGACCAAACCATCAATGGACACTGATCCACCCTCTGTTCCTTCTCTTTCCTCTTCCCCATCTGCGCAACTCCTTTCTTCACCGCCCACTGTTCCTTCGCTGCTTGAACGTTTTCCGCTGCCACCGCATGTGGACTTTTCTAACCCTCTAGTCTGTAAGTACCCTTACCTGTGGATTTCTAGTATCTTTATCGTTGCCAATCATGGCCTATTTACAGTGGAATATACGTTGCCTCAGGGGTAATCAGGGTGAGTTTCAGACGTTGATCTCCCAATTTTCCCCTGTTGGTGTTTGCTTACAAGAACCAAAATTACACTCTGCTGTTATCTATCCCATCTCAGGCTATAATTTATTGTATTCTTCGGATCCTTTTCCTGATGGGACCTTTAACGAAAGTGCCCTTCTTCTATGCACTGATATTCCGTACCATCAGCTATTTTTTCGTACTTCGCTGCATTACACAGCAGCCCGTACCCACCTGCATAGGTGGTATACACACTGTTCTTTGTATCTCTCTCCTTCTCGAGCATTATCTATTCCTGATATTGCCTTTGTTTCGTCATTACTGCCACCACTTCTGTTACTTGGCGATTTTAATACCCATCATTTCCTCTTGAGGGTTCTCACTGTGATTCCCGTGGCATTCAGCTAGAGGCTTTTCTTGCTTCCCACCCTCTCCATGTTTTAAATACAGGCACTCACACCCATTTTGATCCTCGTACTCATACTCTCTCTTGCATCAATCTCTCAGTCTGCTCTTCCTCCGCCGCACTAGACTTCACCTGGTCTGTTCTCCCGGATTTACATAACATTTACATGATCATTTTCCAATCATTCTTACTTCCCCTTCATATTCACCACCTCTTCGTAACCCACGCTGGCAATTTGATCAGGCAAATTGGGACCTTTACTCACAACTAACTGTTTTTAGTGAGGTTCCTTCTTTGTCCTCCATTGATGAGCTTTTGCACCTCTTCTCGTCCTAAGTTTTAACCGCAGCTTCTCATTCTATACCCCAAGCCTCGGGTAGGCATTCTCAGAAATGCGTGCCATGGTGGTCTCCTGCTTGTGCTTGTGCAGTACGTTTGAAAGGCGCTGCGTGGGGTAGGTACTGGTATAATAGAACCAGTGAGAGACTTCTTGATTTTAAGCAGAAGCGTGCGATCGCTCGCCATGTCATCCGTGACGCTAAACGCACTTGCTGGCGAGATTGTCTCCCATCACATCTGCTTCCTCTATGAGTGCAGTCTGGAAAAAGTACGGAAACTGAGTGGTAAATATTCTCCTGACCCGGCTCCTGTTCTGCGGGTTGCCTGTGTTGATATAGCAAACCCTCTAGATGTTGCCATTGAAATTGGCAATCATCTGGTCCATATTTCTCTGGGGCTCCATCTCTGCCCCTCGTTTCTTTCCTCAAAGTCTGCCAGATAGTTAGCACCATTAGACTTTTCTTCTCTCAGACAAGAACAGTATAATATGCCTTTTACACTTCAGGAACTGGAGGCAACACTCTCAGCTTGCCGATCATCGACAGCTGGACCCGATGACATTCATATTCGTATGTTAAAAAATTTACATCAGTCAGCCCTTGCAGTCCTCTTACGCCTCTTCAATCTTATTTGGTCACAAGGAGTTCTTCCACAGCTGTGGAAATCTGCCATTGTTCTCCCTTTCCGCAAACCGGGTACTATGGGACATGAAGCCTACCACTATCCGCCCATCGCTCTTACCAGTGCAGTTTGCAAAGTGATGGAACGTCTGGTAAATAGACGTTTAATGTGGTATTTAGAGGCACACAACAGTCTTTCCACTCGTCAATATGGCTTTCGTAAGGGCCGATCTACCATAGACCCCTTACTACGTTTGGATACGTATGTTCGTAATGCCTTTGCGAATAACCACTCAGTTATTGCCATATTTTTTGACCTTGAGAAAGCATATGATACAACTTGGAGGTATAATATTTTGGCCCAAGCCTACTCCTTAGGCCTCCGAGGCAATCTACCATCTTTCCTTAAGAACTTTTTAACTGACAGACATTTCCGTATTCGGGTTAATAATATGCTCTCCCCGGACTTTGTCCAAGCTGAAGGTGTCCCTCATGGATGTGTTCTGAGCACAACACTTTTTCTCCTTGCTATAAATGATTTGGCCTCTGTTCTTCCATCCAATATTTGGTCATCACTCTATGTAGATGACTTCGCTATTGCCTGTGCAGGCGCTGACTCTCACCTCATTACAGTTTCCCTCCAGCATGCGGTCGACCATGTTTCCAATTGGGCCACCACGCATGGGTTTAAATTTTCCAGTACCAAAACTTACCAAATTACTTTCACTAGACGCTCTGTCATCTCCGATCATCCTTTGTACCTCTATGGCTCACGTATCCCTGAACGTGATACAGTCAGGTTTCTAGGCCTTCTCTTTGACCGTAGGTTATCCTGGAAACCTCACATTACCTCTCTAAAAGTAACTTGTCACAGCCGGCTGAACCTTCTTATAACCCTTGCTCGTCTTTCATGGGGAGCTGATCGTCGAACTCTCCTTCACCTACATTCAGCCCCCATTTTATCGGAACTCGATTATGGTGGCCAGATCTATTCAGCGGCCTCTCCTGCTACTCTAGCCTTAACCTCATCCATCACCAAGGATTACGTTTATGCCTTGGTGCTTTTTGCTCTTCCCCTGTTGAGAGCCTCTATGCAGAAGCGAATGTTCCATCCTTGTCTGATCGCCGTGATGCCCATTACCTTCGCTACTACGTGCGCTCTCACGATCTCCGCAATCCTTCCATTTATAGAATGGTCGCCGATATTAGTAGACATTCTTTATTTGTTTGCCGCCCCTGTTTACTCTGTCCCTTCTCTCTTTGCCTACATTCGCTCTTGTCTTCCCTTCAGTTACCGTCTTTATATGTTCATGCAGCATCTCACTTTTCCCTACCTCCCCTGGGAAGTTCCAGCTGTTCGGGTCTGTTCTTTCTCACTCCCCTGCTTGAAAGCCCAACTGCCTACGGTGGCTTCCCGCTCTCTTTTTCTTGACCACTTCCACTCTCATTCTCATGCCATTGCCGTGTACACAGATGGCTCTAAATCTTCTGATGGCGTCGGATTCGCAGCAGTGTTTCCGAACAGCGTCGTGCGAGGGCATTTACTATCTTCGGCTAGCATTTTTACTGCTGAATTGTATGCCATTCTTGCAGCACTTATATGTATCGCATCTATGCCTGTGTCATCATTTGTGGTTGTCTCAGTCTGCCTTAGTGCTCTACAGGCTATACGGAAATTTGATACACCTCACTCCCTAGTTCTCCGTATCCAACTTTGGCTACGCCGTATCTCTACCAAGCATAAAGATATTATTTTTTGTTGGATCCCTGATCATGTTGACGTACAGGGCAATGAACAGGCAGACACTGCTGCACGGTCAGCAGTACATGACCTACCAATTTCATATAGGGGTGTTCCATTTCCGGACTATTTTGCTGTAATAGCTACCCGCCTTCACACCCGTTGGCAACAACATTGGTCTGTTCTGCTCAATAACAAACTTTGTTTTATTAAACCGAGTATAGGTTACTGGCCGTCTTCTTGTCACCAGTGTTGAGGTTGGGAGACTACTCTCTCCAGCCTTTGCATTGGCCATACTCGTCTTACTCATGGATATCTCATGGAGAGGCGCCCTGCTCCTCTCTGTGAGAATTGTCAGGTTCCAGTATCGGTCAGCCACATTCTGTTAGACTGCCCACTTTATCAACGAGCACGCAGAATTTACCTCCAACATCGTCTTCGCTCCGCTGCTCTCTCTTTGCCTTCCCTTCTCGCTGATGGACCCACCTTTCATCCGGACTCTCTCAATGACTTTTTGACAACAACTGACTTACTCCACAAACTCTGATGATGATACCTTCAACCCTTTCTACCTCAATCTCTTGCTACCCTCTACCCCAGCACTATCCCCTGCCCCGCTGTTTTCTGTAACCTACTAATCATCACTCATCCCTTCTGCCGCCCGATACCCTCGCTACCTTCCCTACCCTGCAGTGCTGTATAGCCCTTGTGGCTTAGCGCTTCTTTTTTATTATAATAATAATTGGGATAATTTTTTGTTAGATCTAATTTCCCTATTCGAAACTAAAGTTTTCTGGGCAGCTAGAACTATACTCTGAAAAATGTCATATTGGCAATCAACACCACCTACCTGACCCATAGTCAGACCATCCCAATTTAGCCCACCCAGGTAATTTATCAGTCCCATGAAATCAGCGAAGTGGAAGTCTGGGACAGAGACTTGATTGCAGTTATCTGGATAATTCCATGATATATCGAAACTAAGTGATTTGTGAACACTTTCCCCAAGCTCATCATTAATCTCAAGATTATTAATTAGTGATTCTTTGTTGGCAAGAACCAAGTCAAGCAGATTGTTTCCTCTAGCTGGTTCTGTCACAAACTGTTTTAAAAAACAATCCTGAACCGTATCAAGAAAGTCACTAGCCTCAAGATTTTCTGTCACGTTGTTCCAATCAGTTTGTCTAAAGTTAAAATCTCCCATTAACACAACATTTTCATATCTAGACGCCTTACGAATTTCGTCCCATAGCAGCTTACTGCACTCCCTGTCAAGTGGATTAAGGCGTCAGGAGTTTTCGCCCACCATGAGGAAGGCCAAAGCAGCATGGGTTTGAGTCCTTGGCTAGTCAGTGTTCTATATATATATATATATATATATATATATATATATATATATATATATATATATATATATATATATATATATATATATATATATATATATATATCTGTGTGTGTGGCTTGTCTTGCATAGTTAACATCTTTTGTCTTCGATATATACTTGTAAAACTGGTTTGATAAAGAAAAATGAGTTTACCTACGTGCACGCCTGTACACGCACGCGCGCACACATTCACACATCCCTCCAAGTCTCATCTTCAACACTTGTCCAACCTTTGGACGAAGATCTACTTACACTAGTGGATGGTCCCACTGTGATCCCACCTCCTCCTGCTTCTACTCACCTGACTGTAGTATATAAGCCACCTCTCTGGCCCTGTGCTGTACTTCCTACAAGAGTGATGGACTGAACACATCGATTCCAGGTTGAGGGACTGATTACCTCAAACTCCTAGTCTCCTTATACCTTCCTGCTTTGTATTGGACTGATGAAGTCACTGTGTGGCGAAACGTTTCTTCAATAAAGATTCCCATATGTTGCACAAGTCTCATCTTCTTTTCCGTCCTCTCTCAACCCTTTCCTCCCTCTCTCCACATCGCTCCTCCCTCCCTCCCCCTTATAGGCATTAAAATACCAAAGCTTCACACGAACCCTTCACCGCCTCTTGGGTTGAGAACTGTAACTACAACACAAAGATGGCACCTGGAGCGGCACTCTAGTGAACAGTGCCCCCTTCCATAAATGTTGAACTAACATCAGTGATGGCAGCACTACATACTATGAGGCTGACACCACCTGATTTTGTCAATAGTGCAACCAATTGTAACAGCTGAACCACCAACCAAGACTGTGTGTGTGTGTGTGTGTGTGTGTGTGTGTGTGTGTGTGTGTGTGTGTGTGTGAGTGAAAGAGGGGGTGGGAGAGGGAAGGAAGGAGATAGAGAAAGAAAGAGACAGACAAACATAGACAGTCTGACATGTTGAGTGCCATTATGTATGAGTTTTGATTCTCCTCTGTATTTGTGAGGCAGTGTATAGTACCTCACATCTGACCTCTTGACCTAGTGACCTCACACTCATCATCTCTCTACCTCCAACCTTTTCACGGAGTGAAGGTTGTCCTTGATCTGTCATGATCTTCCATTTTTCATTTACATCCATCCTGCTTTCTTGTCATTATATCCTTCCTGTCTTCCTCTCTCCCAGTAGATCATTCCTGTCTTCCTCTTTCACTACATCGTTCCTGTCCTCGTTGCTTGCTACATTCTCTCTGTTATTACATCTTTACTGTTTTTCTTTCTCTCAGTAGATCATTCCTGTCTTCCTCCCTCTCCCTCGATAGGTCATTCTTTTCTTCTCTTACTACAACCTTCCTGTCTTCCTCTGCAGCTACATTTCTCGTCTTCCTCTGTCACTACCTCCTTCCTGTTATTATATCTTTCTTGTCTTTCTCTCAGATTCTTCCTTTCCTCTGCCGCTACGTCCTTCGTCTCTCTTATTACCTCCTTCCTGTTACTACAATCTTCCTGTCTTCCTTTCTCTAAGTAGGTGGCTCCTCTCTTCCTCTTTCACTATAGTCTTGTCATCTCTGATGGGGCGGATGAGAGAAGTGTATGTAAGTAATGCGTGAGAATGACTCTCAGAGTGTCTCTGCCTGGATTTGTTAACTGGAGATTAGTTAGTATGGCTTCACGTGAAGAGCGTGTTAGGTTGAGGACTAGCATGACGAGCCCTTTCATAAGGTGTTAGTAACAACAAAAAGTGATTGACTCTCGTGTACATTCAAGATTTTCTTACTCCTGCATCAACTTAAATGGGCCATGGAGCAACAAAATTCTCTCTTGAAACCTGTGATTCCTGGTGATGCAGAGTTCTTGAGTCGAAGCTGGTGGCAGAGTTGTTGATTCTTGATGATAAACAGTTCCTAAGTCGAAGTTGGTGGTAGAGTTGCTGATGTCACTGGCTTTTGTTGGTATTTATGTGTTTGAGCTGAGGGCGACGTTTCTCAGAGCGATTTTTCTTCACTTTGATTTTGTATTCTTGCGCTAATAATGGAGACTCGTTCAGTATTCTTCTCAAGTAATAATACTTACTGCTTTAATGGCAAATAAGCATAGATTTTCTCAACCTCGCTGCTGTTGCTAAGAAAACGTGTTTTGGTCTTAATACTTCGTGGAGTTGTGTCTCACTTTTACCTTGAGCTTCGTATTTCTTAAAGTTCCTCCTGGATGATGTCTAGAGCTTGGAACATCATAGATCTTTAGGTGGAGTTTTGGGGCAGAATCTTCATGGTGCCTCCCTACATTTTCTTGATTTCTGTGAATTGAGAAAATTCATGCTCGTACATTCTTCAGAGGCTCGCTTAAACTGAGAATTTTTCCTGTACCTGGAAGAACCAAAACTGTCAAGACGAATATATTCACCGAAAGCCAGCCAAAGGTTTCTTCATACAACGTAAACTGGACTGATTTTTAGGCTGAAACGCTCCTGACCTTCACCTTTTTTACGTTCAGCTTTACCTATAACTGAATTTAATGGCGTTAGCATACAATAAAAACTTAAAAAAGTGACACGCACGATATTTAAGAAGCATTACTAAGAGACTTAAGTTAGGGTAACCAGCTGCATGTCCCTTGGTAAGGGTGTGTTGGTCAGGGTTTGATGGTTATGAAGAGGGTTTGCTGGTGAGGTACCTGTATACTCGCGCAAAAACGATGTGCAGACGAAGCAGTTGAATGTTTTCTGGAAAAGTTCTATATCACAAAGTTCCACATGTATTGTACAAAGTTTCACATGTATTGTAATATGCTATGAGTTTCCAGGATGTATCCTGTTGCACATTTAACCAAGATGCATATTTGTGGTCCCGCTTGTTGTAATATCCATTGTTATCTAAAGTAGAACGCACAAAGACTTTCTGTCCATCGTAAATAAATAGAGACGCACTGGAAAAAGGAACATGGAAACAGAACACCCCACACAGCTTCCAGACCTAGTACTGATTCAACTACGATCTCTAATACAGACTCCATTGCAGACTCGGCTACAGACTCTACCACAGCCACCATAACAGATTTAATAAAACAGGAGTCTGCGTCTCGGGACAGTGTTGGTCCAGTTCTAGAAACAGCTGGTGATGGTGATCTTGGTAGGGTTGCTGAGGGCAGTAGCGCAGTTCAAGAAACTGCGCAAATTGAGGTCTCAACCCCCACATGTTGGGTGCAGCGTGTGCACATGTTGCGTGCAGCGTGTACACATGTTGCGTGCAGCGTGTACACATGTTGCGTGCAGCGTGTACACATGTTGCGTGCAGCGTGTACACATGTTGCGTGCAGCGTGTACACATGTTGCGTGCAGCGTGTACACATGTTGCGTGCAGCGTGTACACATGTTGTGTGCAGCGTGTACACATGTGTGGTGAGTGTTGGCTTCTCGTCTTGTCAACAGGAACTTCTCGCCTCGTAACTCCCTAGAAACAGCTTTCTTGTAAGGAAGCTGTGAGTGTTATTTAAAACTCACATTCGTCATCTGTTTGCATTTGTTTGTTTATTCCTTGCTATGTTTGTCCATTCGTCCAGTCGTGCTCACCAAAATATATTTGCTGGGGTCGAGGCCTGGCCACTAACTATTTTTTGACCTAGCTGAAACTGCGTATCCTAACATCCCTGTGGACTCTAAATGTGTTTTTATTCCATTTTCTGCTCTCTGATGTGTCAGTTTTTTCCTAAACTTTTTCTATTTACTCTGACAGTATCTCCGTTCTTATTCAGGTAAAGTCTTCCTTATTTCTACAATATTTTACGAACATTATAATCAGTTAATTCAGTTTCTACTCGTCTCCCTCAGTTCTGGAACAACTAGAGTTCCAAACCTCTCTATTTCTTGGTCTTTTGTACGTATTTGATAACGTGTGGACTCCATTCTGGTTCTGCAACTCGTATGGGTCTAACATGTTTTGCGTATACTGTCGGAGAGTTGTGCAAGGTGATCCCTGCGTATACTGTCCTAAAATGTTTCTGAATGCAGGTCTTATGTGTCCTGCCTCATCATGCATTGTTGATGTAGTGTTGGTAATATATAGCCCCGGCGAGATGTGTTGCACACTGCTTGATTTTTTATTTTGTCCAATGTTTTGAGTTGCTAGTATTCCAGTTTCTTATGTGGGAGAGAGAGGAGTCTGGTAAGCACTTGAGTGACATGTTTTAAAGTATCACCAGGTATCTGTTCCTTTAGACTGTCCCTATCTTTATCTAAATGACAAATTCTCCTTGAACACGCGTGGAACACTTGGATATGTTAACTGTCGAAACGTTTCACTCGTACAGCAAGCCTCTTCAGTCATTTTTAGGTGATCAAATATAGGTCATATAATAATCACAAGAGATAATAGTACTGGAAAGTTAGCTTTGAGGTGATCAGGCCTTCTAATATCATAACAGGGGATCAGTTTCATAGTCGAAAAAAGAAGTATTAACTAGAATTAAAGTGTAGCAGCTTTTAGGTTCAGTATACGTATGTCACTGCCAACATGCCGCTGCTTTAGACTAAGGGACTCACTACATTTTATCAAGGCTCGGGGACTGATTACGTCAAAATTACATTCCCGCTTCTTCTATCTCCAGTATCATAATCGAATGTATTTGACTGAAGAAACCTGCTGCGTGGGAGAAAGAATTCGACAATAAAGATAACTAAGTGTTGTACATGTCTTACTCATTAACTTGTCCGTATTACATATCATTTATACTATTTTTTTAGATATAAGTCATCTACAAACAGTTATACATGGATATGAATCTCTTTTCTTAGATTGTTTAAAATAGTTAGAAATAGCACGAATCATGACACTGATCCTTGAGGGATCCTTCTCATTACCCATACTCAACACGATATTTCCTCACAGTAACTCTCTCTTCTGGTCATTACACGTTCTTGAAGCCAATGAATTACATTTCCCTCTTCTCCGGGGTAGACGTGCAGGGGGATGGTGTAGTCTCTGAGGAAATAAAGTGCAGAAACAAACCTTCCTCCTGCAGCTTGATCTCTATGGGTCTTTTGAAGACGTTTCTAGTTCTTGAGGCAAAATTTTATCTCTAAACAACTATGTAAATGCTACTTAACGTGCACCTGTCTAATTGTATAATTGTTAATACTTATTGTGATGGAGTGACGTATACAGTTTGTGGTAATACACTAAACCTGTAGTTAGCAGCGATCGCAATATATACAACGAAAATCAAATATTCCTCCAGTAATCTTCATCTGCAGAAGTCATCGGCGCCCAACACGCAAGTTATACTTTTTGTATGAAACTGAACACATATTACTCAGTTTAATATTTTTCCAGTAGTCCTTTTCACGAGCTAGTCCAAAATTACACAGTGATCCACTAATCCGAATTCGCCCAGATTCGTCCAATGACCGCAATCAAACGGATTCGTTGATAACGAGGTATCCTCTGACTGGTTTCATTAACTGACACGCCGGATTCGGGCGGATTCAAACGGTTTCGTTGGAAATAAAGCCAAACCGGAAAGATCTGTTACAAAAAATAAATACTTCGAGGAATTATAGACTAGCTAGCTATGTAGTCTGCAGAAAGGGTAGGGATGAAGACAAGCCTGGATTGCTTGCAATCTCTGGGCAATGGTCCCATGGTATATGCAGGGATTTTAAACCAGTGACCACACTTGACATAAACTCAGAGAGATGTTTTTAGATCTGCCCAAACGAGGTACAGCTGTATGAGAGAATTACATCTACATTAAAAGACAAGAACACCAATAAAAGACCCTTCTTGCAAGACATGTCAGCATGGTATGACAGCTGGGAAAATACTATGGGTAGTAGGAACAGGGCTGTCTTGGGCAGTGCTCCTCAGGGTGTTAGTGCTGTCCAGGAGGAAAGTGCTCCAGAGGGCTCTAGTGATGTCCTGAAAGACAGTGCTCGTGAGGTTACTAGTGTTGTCCTGGTGGACAGTGAAGACAACGTTATTTAGTCCACAGAGGTTCAAAATGGAGATATTGCTGGAGATGGATCAAAAGGGGATGATGCCTCGGGGAATAGTGTCGATACACTATCAGCAAAACCTGGTGGAAGCACTAACGTCCATACAGGAGGGAAAGGTAAGGACGAAACAGGAAAAATAAATGCACCAGCAGTGAATGCAGCTACAATAAATCCTAGGAAACAGACTTACAATCTATGTAAATACTATGGGTATCTGCAGGCATGGTAAAACAGGTGGGACATGCATCTTTGACCATCTCAAAAAACGCCGCACCCACATGACAACAGGAGAGTTCAACTTCCCCTCCTGTAACTCATTTCACCCAGAAATGTCACTCATCACTCCATGAAAGAAAATGCTACAACGCATACTGCCAGGCACATCAACTAAAGGGGACTAGAAGACACAGACCAGCCAGACTATGGGAAACAAAAGAGGGGAGCCACAACTTCTCCAGGGACAGAGGTTTTTTAGGGTCAGGAGGGAAAAAAAACTGACAAGAAATGACTAATCATACAACTGAAAACACTTCTGGAGAAGAGGCACGGACATTGGCCTCTACTCCAGAGCAACAGATATTAGAGCAGCAAATAAAGCCCCTTAAATTCCACCAATATAACGACATTTGTCTTTGCAAACATACTAGGTCTAAAGCCGTCAAAAAACAAAATTCCTAACATCAAGGGACTGCTCATGGAGTCATATGCAGCACTGGAGCATTCATAGAGACCCGCATAAAGGATCATTATGATTACAACGATATATGGATCCCAGGTTATAACCTATTCCAATGCGACAGACTAAACAGGCAACAAAGGGGTATTTGTCCTGTATGTCACAGAATCGCTCATTTGCACAGAACTACTGAACACCTCAAATGTTGAAGTTTTGGCGGTAAAGACTGAAAACCAAAACCTTGTCATTGTGGTTGTACACAAGCCTCCACATGTAACTTCCCAGCAATTCCAGGAGCAGCTTGAGAAAATTGACCACTGTCTGGAAAATCTCCCAACTCCTGCCCCAAACTAGAAGATTTCAACCTGAGACACCTAAAATGGAGGAGTATAGCAAACAATGTTTTAGCAGAGATCAGCTCCGGGAGGCAGCTCAGATGAAAATTCACATACACACGAACTATTAAATTTCTGCACTAAATTCACCTTAAACCAGCAAATAGTAGAGCCTACAAGACTAGAAAATACACCGGACCTCATCTTCACTAACAACTACGATCTGATACGTATTATAGCCGTATCATAGACAATACACTCAATCACAACATAACAGAGGTACATGTATGCACAGGGTTCCTGACCAGCAAATTGTGAGCAGTCATGAAGGTCTCTTCACGAAATTCAATTTCAATAACTAAAACATACAATGGGATCAATTAAACCATGTCCTAAATGAAACAAGCTGGGAAGATATCCTGAACAACACAGATCCGAACATTTGCCTTGAAAAAATGAATTCTGTGGTTCTTGAGATCTGCTCAAGACACATTCCATTAAGAAAAAGAAAGAGAAGATGTAAACTAGAAAGAGAGAGATGCTCCTTATAGAGATGAAGGTGAAGAGTCACAGAGCTGCTAAGCGAGACCAATATATCTGAAATACGAAGGAGGCACTAGTCAATGAAATTGCAAATATCGAACTTAAGCTGAAGGAATCTTACAGGAGACAATCACAGGAAGAACTGAAAAACATAATGGAAATTTAAAAAAAAAATCTATGCTAAATCTAAGGGAAAAACAGCATCTAGTATTGGGCCCCTGTTCAGGCAGGATGGGACATACACAGATGACAGCCAAGAAATGAGTAAGATACTAAAGTCACAATAGGTTTCGGTGTTCAGCGAGCCACTGCCCAGATTAAGGGTCGACAACCCACAATTTGATCATCTCAAAAATCTCGGACATTATCCCAACTCCACAAGACTTTGAAGAGGCAATAAATGACATGCCCATGCACTCTGTCCCAGGCCCAAATTCACGAAATCCGTGTTCATCAAAAATTTAAGAGCCCCTAGGGGGTGCCTTCAACTTTTTTAAAAAGGGACATGGACATAGGCGTCATCCCACACCACAAAATCAACAGCACCACCCAAAAAGGGGGGCAGTAAAGTTTTGCAAAGAACTACAGCCCGATAGCCTACGAAAGTTCTTTATTACACTTCCTGTTTGCAATGTCCCCACCCTTGGAAGGGGGGGCCGTTATGTCACGTTTTCCCGCTAGAGAGCATAAGCGATTTTGAAAGAAAATCGTCATGGCTTGGCGCCCTTTTTTTGAAATTTTCCATTTCCATCCA
Source organism: Cherax quadricarinatus (assembly GCF_026875155.1). Taxonomy (NCBI): domain Eukaryota; kingdom Metazoa; phylum Arthropoda; class Malacostraca; order Decapoda; family Parastacidae; genus Cherax; species Cherax quadricarinatus. Next base: position 21,360,523 of record NC_069465.1, read on the forward strand.
TCTTTTTCCGCGATAGGTAGAAACATTTTTTGTTTTTAAAGGCGAGTTTCCCTTGACTCACCCCCGGTCCTCCAAATTACTTTTTGCTCTATTTAGGGTTTAGAATTTGCCATATCCCCGATACATTTTTAATGTATTGAAGTTTCCAATATGTAGAAGTTGAAATTTTTCGTCGTTTAACTACATTTGTTTTTTAGGGGCCCATTGAAATTTGGGTTTAAAGTCCCCTTGGGTCTTCCGGTATCTTCGATGGGGCCTGCCAGGTAACCGGGTGTCATCCCCCAAAGGAAACACGGACTATGGGGTACATCTCTGTCAGAAAAGAAGATGAGGAATGAATGGAGAAGTGCTGTGCCCTTTTGGGAACAGAGCTTTTACCCTGGCTGCCTGGGTTTTCTCTGTTTTATTATCACGCTTTTGGGCTATTCACCATGGCCACATTGTGAAAAACTTTTGCAAAGTCTGTGGATACTACATCTGTATTTTGTTTATCCTCTACAGCATCCAGGACCTTGTCATAATGGTCCAGTAGCTGGGACAGGCAGAAGCGACCTACTCTAAACCCGTGTTGCAGTGGGTTGTGTAATTGATGGGTATTTAAGTGGTTGGCGATTTTGCTTCTTAAAACACTCTCAAAGATTTTTATGATATGGGATGTTAGTGCTATCTGTCTGTATTTCTTTGCAATTGTTTTACTGCTATCTTTGTGGAGTGGGGCTATGTCTGTTGTTTTTAGTGTGTGTGGAATTACTCCTGTGTCCATGCTCCCTCTCCATAAAATGCTGAAGGCACGCGATAAGGGCTTCTTACAATTCTTGATGAACAAGGAGTTCCATGAGTCAGTGCCTGGGGCAGAGTGCATTGGTATATCATTTATTGCCTCTTCAAAGTCTTGTGGAGTTAGGATAATATCCGAGATTTTTGAGATGACTAGATTTTGGGATTCGTTCATAAAGAATTCCTTTGGATTGTTGACCCTTAGTCTGGGCAGTGGCTCGCTGAACACTGAGTCATAATGGGACTTTAGTATCTCACTCATTTCTTGCCTGTCATCTGTGTATGTACCATCTCGCTTAAGTAGGGCCCCAATACTGGATGTTGCTTTTCTCTTAGATTTGGCATAAGAGAAGTAGTTTTTGTTTCAATTTCCTTTGTCTTTCAGTTCTTCCTGTAATTCTTGTCTCCTGTAAGATTCCTTCAGCTTAAGTTCGATATATGCAATTAAATTGACTAGTGCCTCCCTTCGTAATTCAGATATATTTCCCTCACTCAGCAGCTCCGTGAATCTTCACCTTCGTCTGTATAGGGAACGTCTCTCTCTTTCTAGTTTACATCTTCTCTTTCTTTTTCTTAATGGAATGTGTCTTGAGCAGATCTCAAGAACCACAGAATTTATTTTTTTCAAGGCAAATGTTCGGATCAGTGTTGTTTAGGATATCTCCCCAGCTTGTTTCATTTAGGACATGGTTTACTTGATCCCATTGTATGTTTTTGTCATTGAAATTGAATTTCGTGAAGAGACCTTCATGACTGCTCAAATTTTGCTGGTCCGGGGCCCTGTGCATACATGTCTGTATCTCTATTATGGTGTGATCTGAGTGTATTGTCTTCGATACAATTATATTACGTATCGGATCGTTATTGTTAGTGAAGATGAGGTCCAGCGTATTTTCTAGTCTTGTAGGCTCTACTATTTGCTGGCTTAAGGTGAATTTGGTGCAGAGATTTAATAGTTCGTGTGTGTAAGAATTTTCGTCTGAGCTGCCTCCTGGGGTGATCTCTGCTAAAACATTGTTTGCTATACTATATTCCTCCTTTTAAGATGTCTCAAGTTGAAATCTCCTAGTAGAAAGATGTTTGGGGCAGGAGTTGGGAGATTTTCCAGAGAGTGGTCAATTTTCTCAAGTTGCTCCTGGAATTGCTAGGAAGTTGCATCTGGAGGCTTGTATACAACCACAATGACAAGGTTTTGGTTTTCAGTCTTTACTGCCAAAACTTCCACTACATCATTTGAGGTGTTTAGTAGTTCTGTGCGAATGAGGGACTCGGTAACATACAGACCCCCCCCCCCTTTTGTTGCCTGTTTAGTCTGTCGCATCGGAATAGGTTATAACCTGGGATCCATATATCGTTGTCATAATGATCCTTTATGTGGGTCTCTGCGAATGCTGCCGACATTGCATTTGGCACCATGAGCAGTCCCTTGATGTAAAGAATTTTGTTGATTTTGTTGTTTTTTGACGGCTTTAGACCCTGTATGTTCATAAAGACAAATGTCGTTGTATTGGTGGAATTTAAGGGAAGTTTATTTGCTGGCTCTAATATCTGTTGTTCTGGATAGCTATTATTTGTGATAGCTATTATTATTTTATTGATGGTTAAGAATTAACTTCGATGCGCCTAGGAATAGGGGGTAATTAAAATTAATCAATGGAGAGTAATAATAGTTCCAATCCTTTGGATGACGAGCCCTTCAGCAGCATCAATGAACCTTCCTTGAAGGGTGTATGGTTGCTGCCCGGTCTTCAGTGACATTTTGAAAATAATTTAATGATTTCTAAGAGTAGGTACAAGCCATCAACTCCCATGGACATTCTTCATGATGCACTCTCAAACAGCAAGGATTTTGTCGTGTCTCAGCTGCACCATCAAGTCTTCCTTTCCCAGTTTTTCCATTTAATACTTTGTCGTGTTTAGCTTCTCATCTGTTCTGACGTCCTCTTGCAAGGAAGACATCCTGAAGGCTTCTGTTTAGCGTCTTTCATAGTTCTCTCATTTTCTGTGAGTGCTCTACTTTCATCAGTATAAATACCTGGTCCTTCACGGTAGTTTTCCTAATGTAACTGCCGAGCAGTTACTCTCTTAACTCTCTGTACCTGTACCGTTTTCAGTTTTGTTCTGCTTCTTGCTTATGTGTGTGTGTGTGTGTGTGTGTGTGTATATATTATATATTATATATATATATATTATATATATATATATAATATATATATATATATATATATATATAATGTCGTGCCGAATAGGCAGAACTTGCGATCTTGGCTTAAATAGCAACGCTTATCTTGCCATATAGGACAAGTGAAAATTTGTTTATGCAATAATTTCGCCAAAATCATTCTGAACCTAACGAAAAAAATATATTTGATTGTGTTTGTTTAGTACTAAATTATTGTAAACGTATTTAAAATATATTTAGTTTGGTTAGGGTTAAATAAATTGCTCTTGTCAAAATAAGGTTAGGTAAGTTTTCTAAGATTCTTTTAGTGCAAAATTAAATTTTTTTACATTAACATTAATGAAAAAAATATACCTTTAAATGTATAAGAGAAAATTTCAGAAAGGACTTAATTTTAAATGAGTTCTTGCTAATTGACCAGTTTTACATATTCGGCACGACATATATATATATATATATATATATATATATATATATATATATATATATGAACTCATTTAAAGCTCATAATATTCACACCACACACTGCCCTCAAACACAGTATCGCCAGTGCCTGCAGCTTCCTTCTCCCTTCACACTCTTATAACCGTGTTGGTGCCACTATTCTTCGTTAAATTTATTTTTCCTTCTTGGATAAAGTACTTTGTCTCCACAGATGCCTATAAATGAGCATGTATGTATATAAAAGGTACCACTAACCTTTTTCCCCTCATAAGTTATATGCTTCGTTTCACTTCATCTGATATCCAGTTATTCACTTCCTAGAGTTTTTATTACTTTCATCACCTTGCTCTTTTAAATGTTCTCTTTTAATTTCCATTTTTACATATCCTCCCAAATTCCTCCACCAACTTTCGCAATTTCTCTTCCAAAGTCTTCCAAAAGAACCGTGAAATCACCAAAAAAATAAGTGTGACAACTCCCACTTAGTATCATATTCTTTATATATTATTTCTACACCTCTCCCCATCACCCTAAAGTTTATTTCCTATACAACCCCCATCTATAAATATGTTAAACAACTATGGTGACATCGCACATCCCTGTCTATGGCCTACAATTACTGGAAAGCAATTTCTCTCTCTCCTGCATACTATAACCCGCATATAAAGCGTCTCCACTACTATTAGCATCCAACCACCTATTCCATTCATTTGCAACACCTGCCACATGGTTCCCATACATATTCCTTTCCTAAATCCATAACTGCTACAAAAAGTTTCATATGTTTTCCTAATAACTGATTATTTATATACTTCAGTGTAAACGATTGGTCTACACATCTAACCTTCAATATATCATCTTCCTCTGCAATATTTCTGTCTTGCTTTTAATTCTTTCGGTAATAACTCTGTGGTATACTCAATTGCCCTCTTCTCCATATATTTGACACACTCTTTTACAGTTTTTCTCTTAAACATGAGAATTATCCATGTTCTCTGCCACTCTCTTGGTACTCTCCCTTATTTTATGTATTTTCCCCACACTCACGTCTCACTCTCCCTCTCTCTCTTATAGTATGTGATACCTCCCTGCCCAACCCATGATATCACTGCCTCTTCCTTCAGCTCCTCAAAATATTCGCTTTATTTATCCAGCATCTCCACCTCATCATTATATGATTCCTCTTTTTTGGTTTTAACTACTAAACATATATGTTATCTACGCTTTCTGATCATGTTAATTTCACTTCAATTTTTTCTTATTCCCTGCAAAAATTTATTGATAAAACTTCACCCTATTCTCTCTCACTCATTGGTTCTCCCTCACCACTCTTTTTAACTTCTCTTTTATACCAATTACTCCTCTCTCAGTATGTTCAAAATTGTGAAAATTTCTCGTATGCTAACTTTTTTCTCTCTTTCTACACTTTTTACGATCATTATTCCAACAATCTCTAATCTTTCCTTGTGTCTACTGACACATACTACACACTACTGTCATTACGCCCTATATTGTATCTCGTGTACTTACTCATCCTCTTTTTCTTAAAATACGAGTTACCTGTTACCAAACCTCTTTCTATACATAGATTAATTAAAGGCCTCCTTACCATTTATCCCTGGCACTCCACTCGTACCTAATACGCTCTTTACAACAGTTTCTCCCATTTTTGCATTTAGGCTCCCGCAACTATCATTTCCCCACTTGTTTCAAAACTCCCTAAATATTCACTTAACACCTTTCCAAATCTCTTCCATTCCTCTACACACGTCATCTCATTCCCGGGTGCATAAACACTTACTATAATCCACCTATCATATCTCATTTATATTCCATTCCACATAATTCTTGAATATACACATACCCATTTTCTTCCGCCGTTGATTTTTTAACATTTCTGTTACCCCTTCTTTACCTCTAGTTCTCTTACATAAATAAGGTTTAACTCCATTTGTTCCCCCATCCCCATTGAAATTCTCCTAACCTCCTTTAGCTCTGTTGAGCTTAAGAGGCACTAAGTTCACCCGTCTTCTAATTACATGTTCATTTTTCCACTATAATCTACCTTGTTCATAATTACTATCGAATTTGCTTTGTCTGTTTCTTAAGGTGATGTCTAGGATCTTCCCTTAATTCATGATATAACTTATAAAAGATTTCGAGGTCTGAGCTGTGCTCAGACATCTATAACACAATTGTCATCGAAGATTTGTTAAGTTATACCATGAATTAAGGAAAGATCCTGGACTTCACCTTACGAAACAAAGCAAATGCGATAGTAATTATTGACAAGGTAGATTACAGTGGAAAAATGAACATGTTATTAGGAGACGGGGGAACTTAGGTGCCGCTTAATATTAAGTGTACCACTCTCAGCGAATTCAAACAACCCAAGTCCCCATAATATTATGTTGAGCCTAGATTCATCACGGCGATTGACAGGCCATTGTAAAACGTATACAGATGTCAACCAGAATAGATAACCAGATATAGTCCCATAACAGCTGTCTATTGCTCTTCCAGGAATAGACTTCAATCTTATCATGACTGTTAGCAGGATTACCAGGATTGTTAGGTATTACAGAACGAGATTCTCTCTCAACCAGGTACTCAACAATATTAAGGCTCCTAATGATGTTGCAGTCTTCATTGGTTTGTTGCTTAGTTTAGGCCGTGCAAACCATATTTATCAGTTTTCATCTCTCTGCAAATATGTGATAACTGACGCAGCAGGCAGGTTGCCACCGCATTACGGACGGTACTTGATCGAGACAAGTGTTCATTGCTGAAATAACAACTGTTGAGAATAAGTCTCCTTCCAGAAGAACTTACCCAAATGTTCACAAATTCTTTAATGGCTATTCCATCAAAAAATTATGATCGTTGTTTTTTTTTTTATGTTACAAACTCGTTGTTGAAAATTCGATAAGTTCCAACTTTCAACAACAGTCGCCATAGTACCAAAGAACATCAAATATCTTCACTCATTATTTTTGAGGACTCTTAAGATTTTTTTATATAGTGAAGACGCTTTATTCCATTTTGTCAAATTCGAATCCTCAAATAAGCTATATAATAATCTTTGAAGACAAATTTGGAATCATATCTCAGCATCTCTGAACCTTTGCCATTTACTCACAGATCCAGTTTTAATTCTTTAACTGTTCCACCTGCAATGGTCGATACGTGGGCAGCAATGTGCGCTCACTTGCACGCAAATGCAGAGCACTAAGAACTCACACAAATGTGAGAAGCATTGTGAGCAAATGAGTACGCTCACTTACAGAATCTGTGAGCATTTGGGTAATTCATTCCGAATTAGGTATTAGTTCTCGGGTTCGTCTCCGTTAGCTATTTACGATATCTCTTTAGCGGAAGACCATCTTTTATTCACATCAACATCAGTGTACTGACCTCTGCCTCATGCAGGTTTGGCTTATCAGTTTTGGATCGTTGTAACAAAGATGAGAACCCACAATTCTCCAGTACACATGCTTAAATAGTTATACCCATTAATATATACTTCAACATATACTGTTAGATATACCAGATTTCGAAATAATTTAGTTTTCAAGTAAATTGATTCATTTTTTTTTTTTTTTTTACATTTTTTGAGGGGAGTGCTAAACTCGAATGGGCTATACAGCAAAGCAGCCACAGAAAGGGAAAGAATTATGGTTACAGTCGGCATTGGCGCTTTCGATGTGCTGCCATCGATGTGGGGCATCAGTGGGGTGCCATCGATGTGGTACCATCGATGGGTGCCACTGGAGTTAACGCACTCTTGTGCCTATATTTCCTTTGCTAAGAGTGTAGCTAATTCCACAATGAACGCCATCATATTTATATTAGTTATTCATTTTAAATGTATTATAATTTGATCTTTATATATTTCACTCTTTACCCGGTCCTTTAGATTGTAAAGACATTTGTTTATATACGATTCTGTGTCACGGATAACATTTGTCACGGATCGTGGCCACTTTTACTAAACCATTATTTCATATATCACTTGTTATTTTTATTAACTCCCATCCCACCATTTTACAGATAAACGTGAATAGAATCATAGAGTTGGATAGATAATACCAGGGAACTGTGAGTTATAGACAGGAATGTGTTATTTTGGCTACATGTGATAGATCGTTTACCCAGGAGACATTTCTAGATAGCTCACTAGAAATAGTTTCTATCTCTAGGGTATTTTGCTTATTATCGTTTGTACCAGCCTATCATAGAATTTTAGAGACCGTTGTATACACATTAATGTTTTCAGTAACAGTCTGTGATCTACGAAATCGTAATAACACAATTTCAAAACCACGGTACGGATGGGGTTAGAACTTATGGCAAGTGAGTCGTAAAATTTCATACCAATGCGTAAGCCACTGGGCCAGCTGGCTACTAGTATAAGATTCATCCATCTAGGTATATTTATACACCACAGGGAGGCTATCATGGATCTCACTGTGGTCACAGTGGTGGCCCTATCTAACCTTCCTATGGTGTATAAATACACCTAGTTGGATGCATCTTATTATAGTCAGCTGGCCCAGTGGCTTACGCACTGGTCTGAAGTTTCACGGCTCACACTCCATGAGTTCTAACGTCACCCGTAGCGTGGCTTGTTTACATTATTATACTTCCCAAATCTATCTGGCAACTACCCCTGAGTGCAGTCTTGGCCCCGTGATTCCAATAACTTTCCTCTCACTGCCGCTTGATTGAAAAATTATGTGCTGGCGTGTTTCTCTTGCAATTTCCCCAATTTCTTTGCAGACTTTTACTTTACAAATTTGGCTCATGAGGACATCAAACCTGGTGGTGTGACTCGTCTAATTGTAATGACACTATTGTAAGCAACTCAATGAACGGATTGGCGCTCAAAATCCATGACAAGTTAGCTCTAACACTAGCAACAAGCCAGTGCGTTATCCATAGCACCATGCCGGGGTAATGAGACTAAGACGCAGAGTAACTAGTACTTATTTACTCTCGTCATCCATAACCTACTGAGTGTATAAATTACTTTCAACAATTCTGGCTGTTTCTCATTGCCTCGATGGTCTTTCACGAGAAAATAGAAATAATCAGCAAAAAATTCAAACTGATAAGAGTGTATTCTTCTCTATACTATACTGTTAAAACCAGTTCTCGTGTCTGATAAATTTATATCGTTTATCTACGACACAGCCACTAGAAGTTTACCTGAGTTAAACCTTCTGATATTCTTTGTTAGTTTTGTATCTGTGGATTTTTTTCAGAGCCTCAAAATACTAAATGACCGAAAGAATCATTATATATATATATATATATATATATATATATATATATATATATATATATATATATATATATATATATATATATATATATGTATCATATCAATAACAACACTGCGACTAGCCAAGGACTCGAACCCATGCTGCTTTGGCCTGCCTCATGGTGGGCGAAAACTTATGACGCCTTAATCCACTGGACCACACAATCCTTAAGAGTAGCGCATCCAGCGGAACTGGATGTTTTACTCGCTACCAAAGGACATACGATGGTGTGGATGACTCTAGGATAATTCCATTCTAGTCCCTGTTTGGTATACCAGTACAACGAGCAGTATTTTATATTATTGTGCCCACGAACGAGTGGTATAGATCAATAACAACACTGCCTTATATTCCTTGTAAAATTTGCGATAAAGTTTATTACGGTCAAACTGGTAAAAGTCTCGAACTAAGATTAAAACAACATAAATATAGCATTAGAACTGGACAAGATTCCAATGCTCTATTTATTCATGTGAGAGATTTTAACCATCCACTAGATTTTCAAAAAGTTGAGAAAGTAGTATCAAGCAAGTCCATGGTCGACAGGAATATAATTGATTCTTATTTCATAAAAAGCAGTTTTAAAACTAATATGAATATTTCCTTTGGTTTATATAAATTAGATCCATTTATATTTAATAAAATTTGGAAGAATTTAGTAATACATTGGCCAAATAATAAATCTTAATTCTTGGTTAGAATATTTTGTTAGTGGAATGTCGTGAAGGACCTGTCTACCTGGGCTAGCGAGCCTCCTGCAGTGTTCCTCCTTTCTTATGAGTCGGATGTCGTCGCACGTCAGGTGTTGCTTTGTTATGGGATGTGATGGTGAGGTGTGATCTTCACCCTTTATATGCATTCCTTTAATGTATTACTTTCATAGTTCCTTGATAATGTGAGAAGTCACGAAAACGCTTGGAATTTCACTATTCTTTCACAGTGGTTGTTCTGCATATTCTGAAATCACCTGTTTATTGTGATCTTATTGCATGCATATATATATATATATATATATATATATATATATATATATATATATATATATATATATATATATATATATATATATATATATATATATATATGCAAAACAACCACTCTGAAAAAATAGAGAAATTCCAAGCGCTTTCGTGACTACTCACATTATCAAGGAACTATGATAGTTCCTTGATAATGTGAGTAGTCACGAAAGCGCTTGGAATTTCTCTATTTTTTCAGAGTGGTTGTTTTGCATATTCCGAAATCACCTGTTTACTGTGATCTATTGCATATATATATATATATATATATATATATATATATATATATATATATATATATATATATATATATATATATATGTCGTGCCGAATAGGCAGAACTTGTCATCTTGGCTTAAATAGCAACGCTCATCTTGCTATATAGGACAAGTGAAAATTTGTGTATGCAATAATTTCGCCAAAATCATTCTGAACCTAACGAAAAAAAATATATTTCACTGTGTTTGTTTAGTATTAATTTATTGTAAACAAATCTAAAATATATACAGTTGGGTTAGGCTAAAATAAATTGTTCTTGTTATAATAAGGTTAGGTAAGTTTTCTAAGATTCTTTTGGAGCAAAATTAAAATTTTTTACATTAACATTAATGAAAAAATATATCTTGAAACGTATAAGAGAAAATTTTAGAAAGGACTTAATTTTAAATGAGTTCTTGTTAATTGACCAGTTTTACATATTCGGCATGACATACATATATATATATATATATATATATATATATATATATATATATATATATATTATATATAGGTAAAAAAGAATGAAAAGATAGGGTGGTAGGGGAAGTGGAATATTCAAACGGCTTCACGAAGAAATCCAAATATTCTTCCTTGAAGCCTTTTCTATCAACTTCTCCGAGGCTGTGGGTCCCACAATATATATATATATATATATATATATATATATATTAATATATATATATATATATAATATATATATATATATATATATAAAAATATATATATATCAAGGAACTATAATTCCTTGATAATGTGAGAAGTCACGAAAGCACTTGGAATTTCACTATTTTTTTTCTGTGGTTGTTCTGCATATTGTGATATAACCTGTTTACTGTGATTATATACATAATATTCTTTCAACAAACTGGCCGTATCCCACCGCAGCAAGGGGGACCGAAAGAAAAAACAAAAATTTCTCTTTTCAACTTTAGTAATGTATACAGAAAAGGTTGCTAGGCCCTTGCTCCCGGCATTTTAGTCGCTTCTTCTGACGACTAAAATGCTGGGAGCATTTATATATATATATAAATATATATATATATATATATATCGTGCCAAAGAGGCAAAACTGGTCAATTAGCAAGAACTCATTTAAAATTATGTCCTTTGTAAAATTTTCTCTTATACGTTTAAAGATGTATTGTTTTCATTTATGTTAATGTAAAAATTAATAATTTTGTACCAAAAGAACGTTAGAAAACTTACCTAACCTTATTATACCAAAAGCAATTTAATTTGGCCTACTCCAACTAAATATATTTTAGGTAAGTTTACAATAATTTAATAATAAACAAACACAATTAAATATATTTTTTCGTTAGGCTCAAAATGATTTTTGCGAAATTACTGCATACACAAACTTTCTCTTGCCTTATTCAGTAAGAAGAGCGTTGCTATTTAAGCCTAGGTTCAAGGTTATCCTGATTAGTTTGTTCAAATAGGTCTGCAAGAGAGAAGTAAAATCCAGGAACAAAGAGGAAATATAATATACTTGGTGACGCACTTTCATCAAGGAATATCACAGCAATTGAACAAAAACACACATCTTACCTCATAAATTCGGCAATAATGTTCCCAAACAAGATAAGATAAGATAAGATAAGATTTCGTTCGGATTTTTAACCCCGGAGGGTTAGCCACCCAGGATAACCCAAGAAAGTCAGTGCGTCATCGAGGACTGTCTAACTTATTTCCATTGGGGTCCTTAATCTTGTCCCCCAGGATGCGACCCACACCAGTCGACTAACACCCAGGTACCTATTTGCTGCTAGGTGAACAGGACAACAGGTGTAAGGAAACGTGTCGAAATGTTTCCACCCGCCGGGAATCGAACCCAGGCCCTCCGTGTGTGAAGCGGGAGCTTTAGCCACCAGGCCACCGGGCCACCAAAAGAACCCTGTCTTTATGTAAAGTCCAGATGTCTGAAGAATCCCATGTAGCAACTATAACACAGTTTACACAGGACAAACAGGGCGGAATTTAGATCAGCGTTTGATCGAACAAGAACGAGCAGTGAAATATAAAAAAGACAGTTCTGCAGTCTTCAGACATATGGAACCTTCGAACCATTCTTTGAGCAGGAATGAAGTTACTATCACACACAAACGCACCTGCCCATACAAGAGGAAAATAAATGAATCAGCATTAAACGACACCCGGGAGAAATTCATTTTGTTGAAGGGTCACTGGAAACCCAACCTTGTCAAATTTATTTTACAGAAACTTATTAAATCATAAACTGAACAACAAATCAACATTAAATCCTGTACACCTGCTACACGCATCAACACGTCACTGCGCACATCGTAGTTAACATGCTTAACTAGTTTTCCGAGATGCTGGCGCACCGTGTGCGCATCACCCACTTTATGGGACTATCTCGGATACGACAAAGAAAACCTTGGCAACGCTCCTGACCACCAAGGATTCTTTCATCGCAGATTGCTTCAATGATGCAGAAGCCGACAAGATCACAACTGCCTTTGCTAATAATTTACTCAGGGACAGTGGCTATGAAGCAGTACCATCCCCAGCTCTAAGGGCCAAGAAATCGGTGTTTGTATAAATATTTGAGCACGACATCACCAACCAATCAACTGTTGACCTGAAACGTTTCACTGAAGATTAAAATGATTGGGCCACAATCAACATGTTCACTAAACATCCTACCGCAACATCAATGCTCAAAATCAGTTTCACTGAAGTGTCCGTAGCCTCACAGGCACTTAACGACGAACTACGGATCTTCTATTACCATGTGTATCCCAGGAACACAGAGCCAGAGAGATAACATCCGATTGTCCCATGTTGGAACTGCTACTCCTACTCTACTTCAAGCTGACACCAAGGAGATCCTTGATGTAACACAACAACCAGTCTCTACTACCAACAATATTCCAACACTCCCAGATGGTGCATCCACCAAAATCATGATCAACTGTACGCCCACATGAAACACACCGCCTTCCCTGGAACCTACATCTCCATAATAAATGAGTTCTTCTGCCTCAACATCCTTCCAGTTTCCATTTTCTTGGCACTGCACCATCAACAGAAATATTGAAAATCATCTCCAACGCAGGAAGTATTACCATTCCAGCAACTCCTCCATCCACGGCCCACCAGCTGCAGAATCCACTCCGCCTGCCCAGCATGTCACCACCATCACACCCACTGCAACTCCAAATTGAAGATGACAACCATACCTCAAATCCCACATAGAAAAAACTGCGGATCTTCACTACACCATGTTTGCCAAGGACCTTCACCCTCCACTCTGCAATGGAACTGTCAAATACACCTTCGTTGCCACATATAATTTCATTTTACCAAAAGTCCAAGATTTTGTGAAACAATTTGTCGGAGACTTCAACACTATGCACAACTCACTCACCTATCAAAAGAATAGTTTTAAAAATTACCAGAATGGGTCATTCCTACTTAGACAGCAAACTGAACTCCTGAACTTTTGTGTCTGCCATCTATCCCCAGCCTGAATGCAACTACCATCGCCTTGGCCATCAAGCGCTCCGCTGGTGGGTTAAGCTCTAACTCTGTCTCTATGACTGAAGACACTCCTCTCCCGCGCTATTCCTCGCCTATCCCCATTTCCTCGTTCTCTCCCTGTCTGAGAGTTACTTAGCTAAAGTAGTACATGCTGCTGATGATGACTTTAGTTGAGAGTCGAAATAGTTTCTTTTCAAATGTTATTTTCCATTCTTTAAGTGGGACATCATTTAACATATATATATATATATATAAATATATATATATATATATATATATATATATATAATATATATATAAAAATGTGGTGTGTGTGTATGTTACCATCTAGCTGTGGTTGCAGGGGCGAGTCCAGCTCTGGCCCGCCTCTTCACTGGCCGCTACTGGGTCACTCTTCTCGCTCCATGAGCTTTATCATACCTCTGCTTAAAGCTATGAATGGATCCTGCCTCCACTACATTGCTTCCCAAACTGTTCCACTTCCTGACTACATTGACTGAAGAAATACTTCCTAACATCCCTGTGATTCGTCTGAGTCTTCAACTTCCAATTTTGACCCCTTGTTGCTGTGTCCCATCTCTGGAACATTCTCTGTCCACCTTGTCAATTCCTCTCAGTATTTTTGTCATTATCATATCCCCTCTATCTCTCCTGTCCTCCATTGTTGTCAGGTCAATTTCCCTTAACCTCTCCTCGTAGAACATACCCCTTAGCTCCGGGACTAGTTTTGTTGCAAACCTTTGCACTTTCTCTAGTTTCTTTACGTGCTTGGCTAGGTGTGGGTTCCAAGCTGGTGTTGCATACTCTGATATGGGCCTAACGTACACAGTGTACAGGGTCCTGAACGATTCCTTATTAAGGGATCGGAATGCTGTTCTTACTTTTGCTAGGCGCCCATATGCTGCATCAGTTATTTGGTTGATGTGCGCTTCAGGAGATGTGCCTGGTGTTATACTCACACCAAGATCTTTTTCCTTGAGTGAGGTTTGTAGTCTCTGGCCCCCTAGACTGTACTCCATCTGCGGTCTTCTTTACCCTTCCCCAATCTTCATGACTTTGCACTTGGTGGGGTTGAACTCCAGGAGCCAGTTGCTGGACCAGGTCTGCAGCCTGTCCGGATCCCTTTGTAGTACTCCTGGTCTTCGTCCGATTGAGTTCTTCTCATCAACTTCACAACATCTGCAAACAGGGACACTTTGGAGACTACTCATTCCGTCATGTCGTTCACAAATACAAGAAACAGCACTGGTCCCAGGGCTGACCCCTGTGGAACTCCACTCGTCACAGTCGCCCACTCTGACACCTCCGCACGTTGTCTTCCTGACAGGTATTCCCTGATCTATTACAGACACATCCGTTTGACGGACGTGTCTATAAGATTCCTTGTAAAATTTGCGATAAAGTTGTTTGCGGTCAAACTAGTAAAAGTCTCGAATTAAGATTAAAACAACATAAATATAGCATTAGAACTGGACAAGATTCTAATGCTTTATTCATGTGAGAGATTTTAACCATCCAATTGATTTTCAAAAGGCTGAGAAAGTTGAATCAATATAATTGAATCATTTTTCATAAAAAGCAGTTTTGAAAATATGAATATTTCCTTTGGTTTATATAA
The DNA here is from genome assembly GCF_026875155.1 of Cherax quadricarinatus. Lineage (NCBI taxonomy): Eukaryota > Metazoa > Arthropoda > Malacostraca > Decapoda > Parastacidae > Cherax > Cherax quadricarinatus. The sequence goes on from NC_069465.1 coordinate 21,375,655, forward strand.
ATTGGATTCATTTATAATTAATAAATTTTGGGACGAATTTAATGATACATTAAACAAGTAATAAATCTTAATTCTTGGGAAGAGTATTAGGTGTGTTTCACAGAGTCGGGTGTCGTCACGTGTGTGTGAGGTGTAGCTTTGTTGTGGTGACGTGATGGTGAGGTGTAGTCTTGACCTTTTATATGCCTTCCTTTGATGCTTATTTCTGTAGTTCCTTCATAATGTGAAAAGTCACGAAAGCACTAGGAATTTAACTATTCTTTCACAGTGGTTGTTTGGCATATTCTGATATCACCTGTTTTCTGTGATCATATTGCATTTATATATATATATATATATATATATATATATATATATATATATATATATATATATATATATATAATATTATATTTAATAAAAACTGAATATATGATTCTAATTCGTTTCACTGCCATTTGGCAATTGTTTATAATATATTTTTCACAATTTCTCCCACACGAATAATATAATTTTCATATAACATTTCAGTCCACCTTACATGTGATGTGCTGCAGATAATAATTAAAGATAAAAATATTATTCACACTAAGAAAAAAAAGGAAGAGTGAACGGTCCCTGGCAGACTTATATAATTGTGAATATTATTGGTTTGGTCTGAGATAAATGTTCGTGTGCACTTGAAGTTTTAACTAGAAAAATATTCAGTAAAAATTACTTTGAATGAATCAGATTTGTTTTTTTCTGGAGTTTCCAGGAATAACAAGAATGAGTTTTGTGGCTTAAATTTTTTTATGGAATAATGTTGCAAGGGTAGACGGAGTGAGTGACCCTCTATCCGCTGAGAGATTTATTATTTTAATGGATAGTCGTGTGGCAGTGAGGGGCGGCCATGTTTGTCCTGCGTCAGTGTCGAGTGCCAACTGCCTGGTGTCAGCGTCACGTGTTTTGAGTCAGCGTCGGATGACACTCGTCTTGCGTCATGTTCAGTGATACGTGTATTGCATCAGCGTCATGTGTCACTTGTGTCAGTGTCTAGTGAGAGTGTCACTTGTGTCAGTGTCTAGTAATTGAGAATGTCACTTAAGTCAGTGTCTAATGATTGAGAGTGTCACTTGTGTCAGTGTCTACTGAATGAGGGTGTTACTTGTGTCACTGTCTAGCGATTGAGAGTGTCACTTGTGTCAGTTTCTAGTATGAAGTGACGTAGTGTCACTTGTGTCATTTTCAGTGACTGATGAGGGTGTTACTTGTGTCACTGTCTAGCGATTGAGAGTGTCACTTGTGTCAGTTTCTACTGAATGAGAGTGTTACTTGTGTCACTGTCTAGCGATTGAGAGTGTCACTTGTGTCAGTTTCTAGTGAGTGAGAGTGTTACTTGTGTCATGTCTAGCAAGAGCACTTTCGTTCTAGTGAGTGAGAGTGTCACTTGTGTCAGTGTCTAGTGAGTGAGAGTGTCACTTGTGTCAGTGTCTACAGAGTGAGAGTGACACTTGTGTCAGTGTCTAAAGAATGAGAGTGTCCTTGTGTCATTGTCTAGAGATGAGTGTCTTAAGAATGAGTGTCATATGTGTCAGTGTCTGAAGAGTGAGTGTCACTTGTGTCAGTGTATGGAGAATGAGAGAACATTATCATAACCCAGATCACTGAAATAAAAAAACAAGTATTCCCACAATACCAAGACCTGTATGTAGGCTGTGATATAAGAGTTAATTACTTTACCATCCAAAATTAACTTCCAAATTTATAAAAATAATTTTATTTTAAATATATGGAAATCGGGTTACAAATGTTCCATAACCGTGTCTGTCATGAAATTCGAGTTAGTGTTCTACGTCTCTTAGGTAACATTATGAAAAGGATAAATGAAGAAATACACATTTTGAGAAACATAAAAATTAAAAATTATCCGTACAGGTTTAAGTCAACAAGACGAGCAGGTTAATGTGTGTCTCACGACTATGGCTGCACAATTAATCGATACCGTCACATGATTATATTCAGGATTAACATCATTGCAATATTCAGAGCTGGTCTACCCAATAATATAAAGAGAACATCACAACTTGAGAGACAAGATCCCCAGTGACACCAGAAACACTTCTCTGCTGCACCCACCGTTAAAAAAACAGCACACTGTGTAGAACACTTGAGAAGAAAAGCAGATGGCAGCACGGGTAATGGCAGCACTGAATAACAAATGAAGCATCATTGGTCCCCAACACGTTTTGCTTTTATGTGACCAACAGATGTACTCTCACCTGGTTCCTTCAGATCTCCCTCTATAGAGACCTAAACATTATAGGAAGAATGACCAGCACTGAAAATGGTTACATATCATAGCAGCTTCGGTCAGCAGCCCCTCACCATAACATGGTATGTATTTGTACCAAACTTTAGGATAGGAATAAACAGACTTTATACAGGTGAGGCCACTTGTAACAGTAAGGGGCGTGAAAACTCTGCTGATGGTTTTAACTGGTGGCTATTGACTCCAGCTGACATATAAACTAGTTAGAGACGCATACGTCCGGTCAGGTACTAGCACATAGCACACTGTGACATACACTGATAACCCGGCCATACGAGACAGAAACTTGACTACGTGCCTGTCCGTTTTGGACCATTGACTAGGCACGGTATTGTGCCTTTTAGTTCTTTATACCGTAGCATAGCATCTCACTCATGTCACTGATATTACCATAAATTTCTGCAGTAAATACATGATATCATAACATCAGGTGATATTTTAGTGCTCTGTGCACAGAACGATAATATTAATATAAATGCAATTAACATTATTATTATTATTATTATTATTATTATTATTATTATTTAATAGAATATAATAGCATAATTTTAGGTAGTATGTGGTAGACAGCAACCGCCCAGGGAGGTACTACCGTTCTGCCAAGTGAATGTAAAACGGAAGCCTGTAATTGTTTTACATGATGGTAGGATTGCTGGTGTCTTTTTTTCTGTCTCATAAACATGCAAGATTTCAGGTACGTCTTGCTACTTACACTTAGGTCACACTACACATACATGTACAAGCATATATACACACCTCTCTGTGTTTTCTTCTATTTTCCTACTAGTTCTTGTTCTTGTTTATTTCCTCTTATCTCCATGGGGAAGTGGAACAGAATTCTTCCTCCGTAAGCCATGTGTTTCGTGAGAGGTGACTAAAATGCCGGGAGCAAGGGGCTGGTAACCTCTTCTCCTGTATGCATTATTAAAGTTAGAAAGAGAAACTTTTTGCTTTTCTTTTTGGGCCGCCCTGCCTCGGTGGGATACGGCCGGTTTGCGGAAAGAAGAAAGAAGAATAGTATAATTTATTTTACACAGTTTGTTGAGTTTTTGTTTTACTAAAGCACTGACCTGTGTCCATGGAAGTAAGAGTGACACTTACGTCAGTGCTCAGGGAGTGAGAGTGACGCTTGTATTATTGTTCAAAGAGTGAGAGTGAGACTTGTCTTGTGCCAGCCTCTCTATTGGTCTGTCTTTGTGAATTTAACGAGTAGCAATTCTAGGATCAAGACTCAACTTCTGGCCACGCTTCCTAAATTGACATCACTGATTTCTGACCTCATGTGTCTTATATCCATGTCATTCCACTTTTTAACCATCGTGAGAATAAGGAAATATTTCCTAACAACCATATGGCCCACCTGTCTTCAGCTTCCACCTGTGTCTGCCTGTTGTTGGCTCCTCTTAATTCAGAGTCTATCCCTTAAGATTTTCTATGTCTTTATATCCATGTTTCCTCTCCTGTTTTACCGCTTTCCTAACTACAGTTTCATGTCAACACAGTTGACTGATTGCGAACCTTTGAAATTTTCGAGATCTTTTATCTTGGCAGGAGCTTGGACTCATGTATGGTACAGCAATGACGAATCCCAACTATGATTCTACTTGTAAATTGTTAAATAGGAACTTTTTGTTCATAAGTTGCAGGAATTTGAAAAATCTAAACTTTTTAATAAATTGAGACAAGAAAATTGGACTCTTTAATTAAAATTAGACTTTTAATGAAAAGTCGCGACTTGATAAAAGTGAGACCTTTTGTCATTAAAATCTGAGATTTTAATGAAAAATCTGAGATTTTAATGAAAAATCTGAGACTTTTAATGAAAAATCTGGGACTTTTAATGAAAAATCTGAGACTTTTAATGAAAAGTCTGGGACTTTGAAAAAATCTGAGACTTTTAATGAAAAGTCTGGGACTTTTAATGAAAAATCTGAGACTTTCAATGTAAAAGTCTGGGACTTTGAAAAATCTGAGACTTTTAATAGCTTCAGCTTGTTTTGCTCTGTACTGAACTTTACCAAGTCACGTTTTCCTCTGAATAGAGCTTTATCAATCATGTTCAGCTATATACAGAGTTTTATAAAGTCATGTTTTATGTGTAGAGCTTTGTGCGGAGTTTTACTAAATCATGTTTCGCTTTATACAGCACTTTATCAAGTCATGTATCGCTCTACAGAGCTTTGTCAAGTCATGTTAAGTTCTGTGTAGAGCTTTATCAAGTTATTTTACTCTGTATGGCGTGTTATTAATTCATGTTTTGCTCCGTTTAGAGCTTTACCAAGTAACGTTCTTGCTCTGTAAAGCTTTATAAACTCATACTTTATTCTCTGAGGAGCTTTATCAAGTGATGTTTTCTCTAAGTAGAGAATTGTCGTCTTGTTTCGTTTTGTGTATGGCTTTACCAAGTCCTGTATCATTATATATAGTTTTATCGAGTCCTGTATCATTCTCTGTAGAGAATTTTCAAGATAAGTGTCACTTCTGTAGAGGCATAAAAAGTTATGTTTCGCTATATATAGAGCGTTATCATGTCACGTAACGCTCCATATAGAGCTTCATCAAGTTATGTTTCTGTCTCTATAGAGTTTTATTGCTCTCTGTAGTTACATTGTATAATAAAAATTAAGTAAAATCTTATTTTGTTAAGGTAATAAACATTGACAATTTATGTATTATTTATATGCGTATTTTAGCTAAAAACTGATTTATTATATAAAGTGGATTTTCAGGCAAAATATTTTAACTCTAATGATCAATAAGAAATATTCTGAAATTTCTAGTTAATCATTGTAAAACGTGGAAATAACATTATATATATATATATAAATATATATATATATATATATATATATATATATATATATATGTATATATATATATATATATATATATATATATATATATATATATATATATATATATATATATGTCGTGCCAAAGAGTAAATAAAATCTTAGGATTTTGGCTTAAATAGAAACGCTCTTCTTGCCGAATAAGGCAAGTGAAAAATTTTGTATTCAGTAACCTTGGCGCCCAGCTCACGCTAGACGTTGATCCAAGGCAGCCAGCTTTCAGGGAGAAGGCTTACAGCTTTTCATCTCATCCCCTGCATACATCAGCCTTACTAGAGATTTTAACAATGCAAGGAATTCGCAAGAGCAGGCGAAATATACACAAACACTGATCTCTGGCTGAAGGAGACTCAAACCTACGAACCTTGGAACGAGGCTGGCTGCCTTGGATCAAAACGTCTAGCGTGGGCTGGGCGCCAAGGTATTGGTCCAGTGTGGTGAGGATGGTAAAGCACTGGGTACCTTGTTCCAAAGTTCGTAGGTTCGAGTCTCCTTCGGCCAGAGATCAGTGTTTGTGTATATTTCGCCTGCTCTTGTATACAATTACTAAAAAAGAGAAGAAGAAAAACTTTATAAAACTGGGTTGCTTAAATGTGCGTGGATGTAGTGCGGATGACAAGAAACAGATGATTGCTGATGTTATGAATGAAAAGAAGTTGGATGTCCTGGCCCTAAGCGAAACAAAGCTGAAGGGGGTAGGAGAGTTTCAGTGGGGGGAAATAAATGGGATTAAATCTGGAGTATCTGAGAGAGTTAGAGCAAAGGAAGGGGTAGCAGTAATGTTAAATGATCAGTTATGGAAGGAGAAAAGAGAATATGAATGTGTAAATTCAAGAATTATGTGGATTAAAGTAAAGGTTGGATGCGAGAAGTGGGTCATAATAAGCGTGTATGCACCTGGAGAAGAGAGGAATGCAGAGGAGAGAGAGAGATTTTGGGAGATGTTAAGTGAATGTATAGGAGCCTTTGAACCAAGTGAGAGAGTAATTGTGGTAGGGGACTTGAATGCTAAAGTAGGAGAAACTTTTAGAGAGGGTGTGGTAGGTAAGTTTGGGGTGCCAGGTGTAAATGATAATGGGAGCCCTTTGATTGAACTTTGTATAGAAAGGGGTTTAGTTATAGGTAATACATATTTTAAGAAAAAGAGGATAAATAAGTATACACGATATGATGTAGGGCGAAATGACAGTAGTTTGTTGGATTATGTATTGGTAGATAAAAGACTGTTGAGTAGACTTCAGGATGTACATGTTTATAGAGGGGCCACAGATATATCAGATCACTTTCTAGTTGTAGCTACACTGTGAGTAAAAGGTAGATGGGATACAAGGAGAATAGAAGCATCAGGGAAGAGAGAGGTGAAGGTTTATAAACTAAAAGAGGAGGCAGTTAGGGTAAGATATAAACAGCTATTGGAGGATAGATGGGCTAATGAGAGCATAGGCAATGGGGTCGAAGAGGTATGGGGTAGGTTTAAAAAATGTAGTGTTAGAGTGTTCAGCAGAAGTTTGTGGTTACAGGAAAGTGGGTGCAGGAGGGAAGAGGAGCGATTGGTGGAATGATGATGTAAAGAGAGTAGTAAGGGAGAAAAAGTTAGCATATGAGAAGTTTTTACAAAGTAGAAGTGATGCAAGGAGGGAAGAGTATATGGAGAAAAAGAGAGAAGTTAAGAGAGTGGTGAAGCAATGTAAAAAGAGAGCAAATGAGAGAGTGGGTGAGATGTTATCAACAAATTTTGTTGAAAATAAGAAAAAGTTTTGGAGTGAGATTAACAAGTTAAGAAAGCCTAGAGAACAAATGGATTTGTCAGTTAAAAATAGGAGAGGAGAGTTATTAAATGGAGAGGTAGAGGTATTGGGAAGATGGAAGGAATATTTTGAGGAATTGTTAAATGTTGATGAAGATAGGGAAGCTGTGATTTCGTGTATAGGGCAAGGAGGAATAACATCTTGTAGGAGTGAGGAAGAGCCAGTTGTGAGTGTGGGGGAAGTTCGTGAGGCAGTAGGTAAAATGAAAGGGGGTAAGGCAGCCGGGATTGATGGGATAAAGATAGAAATGTTAAAAGCAGGTGGGGATATAGTTTTGGAGTGGTTGGTGCAATTATTTAATAAATGTATGGAAGAGGGTAAGGTACCTAGGGATTGGCAGAGAGCATGCATAGTTCCTTTGTATAAAGGCAAAGGGGATAAAAGAGAGTGCAAAAATTATAGGGGGATAAGTCTGTTGAGTGTACCTGGTAAAGTGTATGGTAGAGTTATAATTGAAAGAATTAAGAGTAAGACGGAGAATAGGATAGCAGATGAACAAGGAGGCTTTAGGAAAGGTAGGGGGTGTGTGGACCAGGTGTTTACAGTGAAACATATAAGTGAACAGTATTTAGATAAGGCTAAAGAGGTCTTTGTGGCATTTATGGATTTGGAAAAGGCGTATGACAGGGTGGATAGGGGGGCAATGTGGCAGATGTTGCAAGTGTATGGTGTAGGAGGTAGGTTACTGAAAGCAGTGAAGAGTTTTTACGAGGATAGTGAGGCTCAAGTTAGAGTATGTAGGAAAGAGGGAAATTTTTTCCCAGTAAAAGTAGGCCTTAGACAAGGATGTGTGATGTCACCGTGGTTGTTTAATATATTTATAGATGGGGTTGTAAGAGAAGTAAATGCGAGGGTCTTGGCAAGAGGCGTGGAGTTAAAAGATAAAGAATCACACACAAAGTGGGAGTTGTCACAGCTGCTCTTTGCCGATGACACTGTGCTCTTGGGAGATTCTGAAGAGAAGTTGCAGAGATTGGTGGATGAATTTGGTAGGGTGTGCAAAAGAAGAAAATTAAAGGTGAATACAGGAAAGAGTAAGGTTATGAGGATAACAAAAAGATTAGGTGATGAAAGATTGAATATCAGATTGGAGGGAGAGAGTATGGAGGAGGTGAACGTATTCAGATATTTGGGAGTGGACGTGTCAGCGGATGGGTCTATGAAAGATGAGGTGAATCATAGAATTGATGAGGGAAAAAGAGTGAGTGGTGCACTTAGGAGTCTGTGGAGACAAAGAACTTTGTCCTTGGAGGCAAAGAGGGGAATGTATGAGAGTATAGTTTTACCAACGCTCTTATATGGGTGTGAAGCGTGGGTGATGAATGTTGCAGCGAGGAGAAGGCTGGAGGCAGTGGAGATGTCATGTCTGAGGGCAATGTGTGGTGTGAATATAATGCAGAGAATTCGTAGTTTGGAAGTTAGGAGGAGGTGCGGGATTACCAAAACTGTTGTCCAGAGGGCTGAGGAAGGGTTGTTGAGGTGGTTCGGACATGTAGAGAGAATGGAGCGAAACAGAATGACTTCAAGAGTGTATCAGTCTGTAGTGGAAGGAAGGCGGGGTAGGGGTCGGCCTAGGAAGGGTTGGAGGGAGGGGGTAAAGGAGGTTTTGTGTGCGAGGGGCTTGGACTTCCAGCAGGCATGCGTGAGCGTGTTTGATAGGAGTGAATGGAGACAAATGGTTTTTAATACTTGACGTGCTGTTGGAGTGTGAGCAAAGTAACATTTATGAAGGGATTCAGGGAAACCGGCAGGCCGGACTTGAGTCCTGGAGATGGGAAGTACAGTGCCTGCACTCTGAAGGAGGGGTGTTAATGTTGCAGTTTAAAAACTGTAGTGTAAAGCACCCTTCTGGCAAGACAGTGATGGAGTGAATGATGGTGAAAGTTTTTCTTTTTCGGGCCACCCTGCCTTGGTGGGAATCGGCCGGTGTGATAATAAAAAAAAAAAAAAAAAATATATGTATAATGTAAGATTATATTATATAAGATTTTGCTCAATTTTTCCCTTTTTAGCGTAAATGTTACAGCAATTTTGACTAAAATTATGAAAATTGACGTAATATCAAAATGCTTCCTGTTTACCACTAAAACTGGAATATTTTGACTAAAAATCTATTAGTCAGCATAATAGTTCTCTTCAGATCAGTTTTAGGCCCTCTTTCAAGGATCAGTTTTAGGCCCTCTCTTGTTCATAATTTACATTATTGACCTTGATGAAGGGATTAAGAGTGACATGAGCAAGTTTGCTGATAATACAAAGATAGGCCGTATGATTTATTCTGAAGAGGATAGCAATGAACTGCAGGAGGATTTAGACAAACTGATGTCTTGGACTGAAAAATGGCAGATGAGGTTCAATGTGGATAAGTGTAGGGTACTGGTCCTTGGTAATGAAAATAACCCTCGAAGCTATAAACTAGGTGAAGTAGAGCTTCATCATACAGTGTGTGCAAAGGACTTGGGAGTCATGGTAAGCAGAAACCTAAAGCCAAGACAGCAGTGCCTAAGTGTGCGCAACAAAGCAAACAGATTACTTGGATTTATCTCAAGAAGTATAAGCAACAGAAGCCCAAAAGTTATTTTACAGCTCTATACATCGCTAGTGAGGCCTCATTTAGATTATGCTGCTCAGTTTTGGTCTCCTTACTACAGGATGGATATAGACCCATTGGAGAACATACAGAGAAGAATGACTAAAATGATTTACTGTGGTGACCTGTACTTAACTCTGTGAAGAAGTGTCTTGTTTGCTCCCGTGGACTGAACCAAGATGCCCTCCATCGAGCAACTTTACCAGCAACTTAAGGAAGAATTGAGGGCAGCGAAGATGGAGATACGGCGATTGACCGAGGAAAACAAGAGGATTCGTAGTAGTCCTCCTGTTTCGAGTCCTCAGGTCAAGAAGGGATCGTGGTCAGTGGCTGGACAGCAGGGGACGACGAAGTTGACGATCAAGAAGACGAATGGAAAGCCAGGAACGATGAAGAAGAAAGAGACTGCTGTGGAAACTCCCGTGGAAACCTCCAACGCATTCTCGGTGCTACCCGACGAATGTGAGTCTACTACTGGGATCGTCACGACGAACGACAACAAGGAAGGTAAGAATATTGTTGTTGTTAGGGATAGCCAGGTTAGATACATGGATAGGGCATTCTGCTTGAAGGACAGGAGTAGGAGACAAAGGGTATGCTTTCCTGGGGCTGGGATGGAGGACATTGTTAGCCGGCTTGACAACATCATGAACGGTAATGGGATCAATCCTATTATTTGCCTCAGTGCTGGAGGCAATGATGTAGGCAAGCGTAGAAGTGAGGATTTAGTTAGAAAGTTCAGGACAGCTATAGACATGATTAGGAAGAAGGGGGGGGGGCGCCCTGTTATATGTGGCATTTTGCCAAGAAGAGGTGTTGGTAATGAATGGTTGTCCAGAGCAATTGGTATTAATTGTTGGCTGGATAAACACTGTAAGGATAATGCAGTACCATTCATTGACAACTGGGACAACTTCTATGGCCGAAATGACATGTATGCCAGGGATGGGGTTCACTTATCCAGGGCAGGTGTGGGTTTTCTTGCTAACTCAGTTGAGGGGGTTGTTAGGACTTTAAACTAGGATTAGTTAGAGGTATGGGTTTAGAAATGATTAATAATGAGTATGGATATATTGACTTATGCTCTGATATTAAGAATCTTAATAGTAACTGTCATGGAGTAACTCTGGGTAATGATAATTTCAGAAATTGTGTAAAAACAAAGATGAATAGGAAAAATGTGCAGAAGAAAAAACATATGATGGTATTTTATGCTAACAGTCGAAGTGCAAGAAATAAAATTAATGAACTACGTTTGGTAGCATGTGCTGGGAACTTTGATATCATTGCATTAACTGAGACGTGGTATGATTTAAAGATTCGGGATATGACTGCTGAGTGTAATATTCAGGGATTTAAGTTGTTCAATGTGGATAGATGTAATGGGAAGGGGGGAGGAGTTGCATTGTATGTTCGAGAAAATATTAATTGTTGCATAAAAACAGGTATAAAAATAGATGGAGCAGTAACAGAGTCTGGGTAGAGTTCGTGGAGGGTCAAGAAAAACTAATTCTAGGTGTAATATACCGACCTCCAGGCTTGGATCACGATAGAGGGAGACTTCTTTGGGACGAAATTGTTAGGGCTTCTGTACACAGTAACGTAGTCATAGTAGGGGACTTTAACTTTAGCCAAATTGACTGGAATTCTTTGACAGGTAATCTAGAGTCCAGTGACTTCATGGAAACAGTTCAGGACTGTTTTCTGAAACAGAGTGTAACTGAACCTACCAGGGGTAATAATTTGCTAGACCTAGTCTTGTCAAATAAGGAAACACTCGTGAATAATCTGGAGATCACTGAAGAGCTTGGCGCAAGTGATCACAAATCCATCACCTTTAGCATTAATTGGGAATGCAAGAATAATGATAATACAGTAAAAATCCCCGATTTTCGTTCTGCCGATTATAATGGACTTAGGGAACATCTGTCTAATATTGATTGGGGTTATCTAGCTAATGATTTTATTGACGATAATCATACTTATGAATATGAAGGGATCTGCTTTTATGATTGTTTTCTTAATAATGTACACAGTGCCCAGAGTATATACATTCCCCAGAGAGAAATTAGGTCTAATAATAACGATCCCAAATGGGTTAACAGGAGGCTAAAGCATCTATTAGGGGAGAAAAGGGGAATTTATAGGCGCATCAGAAGAGGAGAGGTTAACCTTACTGACCAATATGTTCAGCATAAAAGAGAAGTAAAAAAAGCGATTAGAAAGGCTAAACGTGACTATGAAATTAGAGTTGCTAATGAATCAAAGACTAATCCAAAGGGGTTCTTTCAAGTGTATAGGACGAAGGTGAAGGAAAAAGTAGGACCTCTGAAATCTGGGAATGGACAGCTGACGGATAATGAACTGGAAATGTGTTCCTTATTTAATGACTATTTTTTGTCAGTTTTTACACAGGAAGATGTAAATGAGATTCCAGTAATTAACAATTATTTAGTTCCTGATGAATTTAAGTTAACTAATATTACTGTCACGAGGGACATGGTTATTAAACAGATAGACAAACTGAAACAAAATAAGTCCCCGGGACCCGATGAGTTGTTTTCAAGGGTACTTAAGGAATGCAAGATGGAGCTTAGTCAGCCATTAACGAGTGTATTCAATGCGTCCATCCTTACCAGTGATGTGCCAGAGATGTGGAAGATGGCTAATGTGGTTCCTATATTCAAATCAGGGGATAAGTCCACTCCTTCAAATTACCGTCCAATAAGCCTGACATCTATAGTGGGCAAGTTATTAGAATCAATTATAGCTGACAGTATCAGAAGTCACCTTGAAGAGCATAACTTGATAAATGAATCTCAGCATGGATTCGCGAGAGGTCGTTCCTGCCTGACAAACTTACTGACGTTCTTCAATAGAACATTTGAGGCAGTTGACAGTGATAAGGAATATGATATTGTTTATTTGGATTTTAGTAAAGCCTTCGACAGAGTACCTCACAAGAGACTCTTAAGAAAAGTGGCAGCTCATGGTATAGGAGGTAAAGTTCTAGCATGGATTGAGGCATGGCTTACCAATAGAAAGCAGAGAGTTACCATTAATGGAGTGAAATCTGAATGGGGATTAGTCACTAGTGGCGTTCCACAAGGATCAGTTTTAGGCCCTCTCTTGTTCATAATTTACATTAATGACCTTGATGAAGGGATTACTAGTGACATGAGTAAGTTTGCTGATGATACAAAGATAGGCCGTATAATTCACTCTGAGGAGGATATCAATGAACTCCAGGACGATTTGAACAAATTAATGTCTTGGTCTGAGAAATGGCAGATGAAGTTTAATGTGGATAAGTGTAAGGTACTTGCCCTTGGTAATGAAAATAACCCTCGAAGCTATAATCTAGGTGAAGTAGAGCTTGGTCATACAGAATGTGAAAAAGACTTGGGAGTCATGGTAAGCAGAAATCTAAAGCCAAGACAGCAGTGCCTCAGTGTGCGCAACAAGGCCAACAGATTACTTGGATTTATCTCAAGAAGTATAAGTAACAGAAGTCCAAAAGTTATTTTACAGCTCTATACATCACTAGTGAGGCCTCATTTAGATTAAGCTGCTCAGTTTTGGTCCCCTTACTACAGGATGGATATAGACTCATTAGAGAACATACAGAGAAGAATGACTAAAATGATTTACTGTGTAAGGAACCTCCCGTATGAAGATAGACTTAAAGCCTTAAATCTCCACTCTCTGGAGAGGCGTAGAATGAGGGGAGATATCATTGAAGTGTATAAGTGGATGACGGGCATAAACAAGGGAGACATTAATAAAGTACTGAGGGTGTCGAACCAGGTAAGAACCAGGAATAATGGATTTAAGTTGGATAAATTTAGATTTAGAAAGGACATAGGTAAGTACTGGTTTTCTAACAGAGTTGTAGATGCGTGGAACAGTCTTCCCAGTGGGGTGATAGAGGCTAGGACCTTGGGTAGCTTTAAGAAGAGACTGGACAAATATATGAGTGGGAGGGGCTGGGTTTGATTGGTGTCAAGGGGCACGGGAGTTATTTCTTGAGTAGCTTTAGGCAGATGTCGTTTTGATAAGGACCTGCCTCGTATGGGCCAGTAGGCCTTCTGCAGTGTTCCTACATTTTTATGTTCTTATGTAATAATTCTTTACAGTGAAATTTTACTCAAAAATTCCATGAATATTTGATATCAAACGTGGTATCAATACCTGTAGTTTTAAAAATGTTTTTCTTCACGCTGGCGTCCGCGACCTGCTTGTGGGATAGCATCTTCATGCACACCAAGTCCAAACTTGTACTTCCGTAAATAAGTGTATTGGACTGACATGTCTACACTGTCTGGTGATGTGCATGTTGTGTGGTATGTGGTGTGCACATTGTGTGGTATGTGGTGTGCACATTGTGTGGTATGTGGTGTGCACATTGTGTGGTATGTGGTGTGCACATTGTGTGGTATGTGGTGTGCACATTGTGTGGTATGTGGTGTGCACATTTGTCAGGTGGGTGTTCTAGAGATAATGGACGGTAGAAGAAATACACACAAGGTCGTTTGGTAACTTATATTGATAGTCTGGTGAGGGAGGAGCCCAGGAGCCGTGCCTTGCCATACTTGGTTTAATGAGAGAGGAGCGGGATCTGAGAAGGTATTCCTCTGGCTAGCTGCTCACATGAGCATGACTTGTGATGTCTCAGCTAGCCATGGAGCCTTCACATTTAGTCAGGGGGCCTAACAATGACATAAGAACATAACATAAGAAAGGAGGAACACTGCAGCAGGCCTGTTGGCCCATTCTAGGCAAGTCCTTCACAATCCATCCCACTAACAAAATATTTGCCCACCCCAATTTTCAGTTCTACCCGAGCAATAAGATTTGATCATTCTATTAACTCAAGTCCCACTCAAATCCAACCCCTCTCATTCATGTATTTATCCAACCTAAATTTGAAACTACCCAAGGTTTTAGCCTCCCTACTAGGCAGACTGTTCCACTCATCAACTACCCTATCTTCAAACCAATAGCTGGGATTATCTACATATACTATACAAGTAGTACAAATCAGTGACACTACTGACAGCTTGGTCGTGTTACTTATGGCGTCTCAACATACAATACATACTCTATAGGCTGAGCAGGCAGGCGGCTAAGGGCTGATTCTATACAATAGCAAACACACAGGTAACACAGAATTAATCATATGACTGGTAACAGAATGTAATGGATGTTATCGATTGTAATGCATTACACTTAGTATATGTAGACAGGGTACAATTGATCGATCGATCTGTATTCAACATTAATAAGCTGATATTGTAAACACACAGTTGAAAAAACACTCTTATCTTAATTATTTGTCTATCTCAGCACATCAAGCACTTTCTTACTGAAGGAATGAACAGGCTCGGTGGAGTGGATGGATTCTCCATGATTGATAGTTAATGCTGTAACAAGAAATATTAGCAAGGGAGAAACGGCTCTTACTATCTCTTACAGCACGTAATGATTGCTCGACATACAACTTTTTACCTTGCGAGAATCACTGTCAGCTAAGATATTATCACCATCTGGAACACATGGGACAACAACAAACACTTTAGTGAGTGCACTAGCCACAGAAATGTTTTTCTGCAACGGCATGTGACATCAGCAAGAGATGGCATTTATAGCTTCAAGTAGTCATTTATTGACCAGGCGTCCCCTGGGGAGGAACTACGACTTGAACAAGTAATCATCGCAGGGATAGTAGTCTCAGTGGTATAAACTGAGAAGTGATCAAGGTCCCAGGACCGAAACGTTTTCTAATAAATATGTTATAGTGTTTGCTTACGTGTCTTTCTAAACCAGTAGTCTCAGTACCCAGGGTTGTCTTAGGTTCCTCTGAAACACAATCCTGCGTGCAAGATGTTGTAGTGACTGAATTTCAGACAGGAGTGACAGTTTTACTAGTGCCTGACCACTCGATTACGTTAATAAGTAATTCACAGATCTGTAAGTACTTCATCTGAACTTCACATTCTGCAACACTGTGACAAATCTCGGATACAAGCTGTGAGAACAAACATATTGCAAATGGTAAATACACTGAACACGGAGTCTGAACATTACACAAGTCTCTGAATTTGAGAATACATTGGTGATGGTGGAGAGGTGATGAAGGCTGTCTCAGCAGACAGCGTCCACCTACACACATAGGACTTAACGAATTGTGCTTTCTGGGTGAACTACACAGAGCAGGCTTGATAACGTTGCCACACAGGGATGAAGAAGCATTCTTGAGTTTTGACCTGATATGTGAGCTCTAAAAGACGATGCTAGGGATTCGTATATGGGTAGAAGAGTATGCCACACGTGGTTGCTTTGTAGTGGCATGATGTGAGTGACGAAACGGCTGGGTAGCGGCGTCCCCACAAGTCCGGCTGGCACCCACACTACTAGGCATGCGAATATTCTAAGCTGGGCTGGCTTAAAAACCCACAAAATACCACAGGGATGGTATTAGCACTCAGGACAGCTTTGAACTGGTAGCACAAAGCGATGATGAAGAGGGAAACTCAATATGACTTGCTTGGCTTACTTCTCACTCATTTGGGTTAGCTTGCTGGCTTAGGCAGTTCACACTGGCTGGGATGGCTTGAAGTCTTGCAACTATGCACAAAGCAGGTTGGGAAGCTGGCTTGGCAGGCTAGGCTGGCTTAGGATTTAGGCAGGCTGGATGGCTTAGGGCTATTCCCCACAGACTGGCTTAACTGTACACAAATAACCCGCACATAAAAGAGAGAAGCTTACGACGACGTTTCGGTCCGACTTGGACCATTGACAAAGCGACTTTGTCAATGGTCCAAGTCGGACCGAAACGTCGTCGTAAGCTTCTCTCTTTTATGTGCGGGTTATTTGTGTATTGTTCCAGTCACGGTATTGTGCCTTTTTGTTATTTATTTATTTTTGGCTTAACTGCTTGGCTGAATTTGCAAAACCCAGATCTACTCCTCGAAAGTTAAGCAAATAAGCAGATTTAGGCACACAAAGCAGACCAGAAAAGGTGCTTAGGCTGGAGATATACTGACTTGGTTGTAGCATGCGGTTGGTAGCTGGCGTCTCTAGGCCTCCACGTAATATCGCACAATGTACATCGGCTTAGCAGAAGTTTATCTCTATAAATCGCCATAATCGTCAGAATTACGATCCCACCGCTGCCACCATTTGTCGGGTGTGTGTTCTGGAGATAATAGATGGTCGAAGAAATACACACAAGGTCGGTTGGTAACTTAAATTGATAGTCTGGTGAGGGAAGGAGCCCAGGAGCCGTGCCTTGCCCTACTTGGTTTAATGAAAGCAAGGCGGGATCAGGAAAGGTGTGCCTCTGGCTAGCTGCTCACATGAGCATGACTTGTGATGTCACAGTTAGCCATGGAACCTACACATTTAGTCAGGGGGCCTAACTATAACAGCTGGGATTATCTACATATACTACACAAGTAATACAAGTAATTAGTGACACTACTGACACATTGTGTAGTATGTGGTGTGTATGTTGTGTGGTATGTGTGTCAGCATACTTACCGATTCCTTGTATATGTATATGTTATCTGAGTATCATAGTACCATCCACATGTTTTACATAATTGACCCCTTGCTAGGCTCAGTGACTAGCATGTGTGACGTCACGTGATGCCGCATGTGAGCGCTGCGCTCCCGGCCTCATCCTTACTCTGCGCTTAGGTCTATGTACAGGCAACACAGGCAGTCTGAGCTCCCCTCTCACACTCTGCTAATATAAGTGTTACCATCCAACAAGTGTGTTTAACTCCAACCATCACATCTCCACGAACCCTTCCAACATGTGGTGTGTATGTTGTGTGGTATGTGGTGTGCACATTGTGTGGTATTTGGTGTGCACGTTTTGCTCACTCAGATGTCCTGAATTTATTTTAATGTTTCAGTTCCCTCAGACTGTAAATAAAAAAATTTTGAACCTGAGGAATAAGTTTTGAAACTAATACTGAAATCAACAGAACTATGAGAATATTAAAGACGGTAGTTAATACGAGGTATCACCTTTGGTGTGTTATGCAGATACTGAACCAGCAATTGTTTTTTGTTACCCTCGTCAAAAAAGCTCCATTGAAGCTGGAAGTCTGAATGGATGGGAGTTATTACACCTTTCAGCGCTTTCTCCAGTTTTTGTTTTTCTACATGTTTCAGGTTTATGCTGCTGCTTCATACTCCAAGATTAGTCTTGTATATAGGACTCGAATGACTTTTGTTGAGATTCCTGAAGGCTACAGAGGATTTTGTTGTTGTTGTTGTTGTTGTGAGCCTCTGACAATGTTCCAGGAATAATGCCCATCACTAAGTCTTTCTCTTTAAGTGATGTCTGCAGCCTCTGTCCCTAAACTCTACTACGTGTCCGGTCTTCTTGTCCCATCCCTAATTACCATAACTGAGGTTGAATTCGACCAACTTCTTTTCTGACCAAAATTGCAGTTTCTCAAGATAAAGTAATAGCCTTTCTCTGTCTTTGTGAAGGTTCATCCAGCACTATCAGACCCTCAAAGAGTATTTGATAAGGCTGGTTCCTCCTTATGGCAATAAAAACAGAAAAATCAATAATATCATAAGATCATTTTTTTATGAATTTTGTATAGAATATACAACACTTAAACTTTAAGCAAAAATGAAAAGTGAAATATATAAATGAGTGATTCAAAGCTAATATATACACAATGACGTAGTGGAGAGTTGTGCCGTGCCGATGTTCTGTGCACGTAACTCTGAATCGTAGTATGGAACACCGAGCCGTTGTTGATGATGGGGGCAAGGGGTGTCACAGGTGGACGTGACTTAAACCCGAAGACAGTGTCCCCAACACGAGTAGAGATTATGACGAACAGAGGTTGACTGTAATCCACTGACCACCACAACACTTGTGCAGCAGTTGAGTTGCCAGCAAAGAACTACCCTGAAACGCTGGTGGAGTTATAACTGGGAGAAGGCTGCTAGAATGGTGTCTAGGTGACTGGGTGGTGGCTATGCGTGGAAGGGGGGACCAGTGTAGGTAGAGATGTCTAAGTGACGTTTCTGATCTTGTAAAGATCAATGCTGCCCTTTTCTATCTCGCCTCTGTGGAATGACCCGAGTCGACTGTCAAGGCTAAAAGAAAGAAAACACAAAGTTACACCCCATTAAAGAAATCACTCACACGACAGGCATATAGCCTTTAAAAGAAATTGCGAGGATTAAAAGATGACATTTCACTACGTAAGTCAAATCAAGGCAGAAATAAATTGGAGCCTAAAACCCTAAACAAGAGTGAAGCTCTTAATGAAACTAACTCAATCCACAACATATGATGATTCAGACAGGGGTGGAACGAATACAGATTTGATGGGAGCCGCAAGTCAAGTGACTGACCACTGGTCGGAGTCACATTCGTCACCTCCCACCGGATGCAGAAGGGAAGGGGGGGAGGGTAGAGGGAACTATGCACCCATCCTAACTGAACAAGCATACTGCCCGCCAAACTACCACAACCCTTTATTTATACTTCCACCGTTCCTTATCTAATTAACTTTTCCCACACAGTCCTCCTCTGTTCTTAGTCTCGTTATTCATATTCTTCACATTCTACTTCACCTTTGTTAGATGTACTTGTAGAAAATACTAGGTCCAGCCTTGCTGGCTCACCTCTCTCTCTCTCGCGTCGAGTCCTTAACATGCTAATACTAAAAAAAAATTCTTTTTCAACTTTATCAAGTTAGCCTTCCACGTTTTCGGCTGCCCATGTGAAGTATGTTGTGCAGTATGTGGGGGACGTGTGCAAGCTGTGTAGTGTGTTGGGGTGAGCACTGACAGTGTCATTACTGGTGAGGTGCACACGATGTTTAATATGTGCTTAGAATGTTGAAGTATGTGTCCCTCCAATAGGGGTAGTACTCCGTATCCTTACATCAGAAGTAGCAGTTAGTGCCCCTATATCTAGTGTAGCGGTCAGTGTTCCTCCATAGTGTAGTGGTCAGTGTACCTCCATGGAGTGTAGTGGTCAGTGAACCTCCATGGAGTGTAGTGGTCAGTGTACCTCCATGGAGTGTAGTGTTCAGTGTTCCTCCATGGAGTGTAGTGGTCAGTTTACCTCCGTGGAGTGTAGTGGTCAGTGTACCTCCGTGGAGTGTAGTGGTCAGTGTACCTCTGTGGAGTGTAGTGGTCAGTGTACCTCCATGGAGTGTAGTGGTCAGTATACCTCCATGGAGTGTAGTGGTCAGTGTACCTCCATGGAGTGTAGTGGTCAGTTTACCTCCATGAAGTGTAGTGGTCAGTGTACCTCCGTGTAGTGGTCAGTGTACCTCCATGGAGTGTAGTGGTCAGTGTACCTCCGTGGAGTGTAGTGGTCAGTGTACCTCCGTGGAGTGTAGTGGCCAGTGTACCTCCGTGGAGTGTAGTGGTCAGTGTACCTCCATGGAGTGTAGTGGTCAGTGTACCTCCCTGGAGTGTAGTGGTCAGTGTACCTCCGTGGAGTGTAGTGGCCAGTGTACCTCCGTGGAGTGTAGTGGTCAGTGTACCTCCGTGGAGTGTAGTGGTCAGTGTACCTCCCTGGAGTGTAGTGGTCAGTGTACCTCCGTGGAGTGTAGTGGTCAGTGTACCTCCGTGGAGTGTAGTGGTCAGTGTACCTCCATGGAGTGTAGTGGGTCAGTGTACCTCCGTGGAGTGTAGTGGTCAGTGTACCTCCGTGGAGTGTAGTGGTCAGTGTACCTCCGTGGAGTGTAGTGGTCAGTGTACCTCCGTGGAGTGTAGTGGTCAGTGTACCTCCGTGGAGTGTAGTGGTCAGTGTACCTCCCTGGAGTGTAGGGGTCAGTGTACCTCCCTGGAGTGTAGTGGTCAGTGTACCTCCGTGGAGTGTAGTGGTCAGTGTACCTCCGTGGAGTGTAGTGGTCAGTGTACCTCCGTGGAGTGTAGTGGTCAGTGTACCTCCGTAGAGTGTAGTGGTCAGTATACCTCCATGGAGTGTAGTGGTCAGTGTACCTCCCTGGAGTGTAGTGGTCAGTGTACCTCCGTGGAGTGTAGTGGTCAGTGTACCTCCGTGGAGTGTAGTGGTCAGTGTACCTCCGTGGAGTGTAGTGGTCAGTGTACCTCCGTGGAGTGTAGTGGTCAGTGTACCTCCGTGGAGTGTAGGGGTCAGTGTACCTCCCTGGAGTGTAGTGGTCAGTGTACCACCGTGGAGTGTAGTGGTCAGTGTACCTCCGTGGAGTGTAGTGGTCAGTGTACCTCCGTGGAGTGTAGTGGTCAGTGTACCTCCGTGGAGTGTAGTGGTCAGTGTACCTCCGTGGAGTGTAGTGGTCAGTGTACCTCCGTGGAGTGTAGTGGTCAGTGTACCTCCGTGTAGTGTAGTGGTCAGTGTACCTCCGTGGAGTGTAGTGGTCAGTGTACCTCCGTGGAGTGTAGTGGTCAGTGTACCTCCATGGAGTGTAGTGGTCAGTGTACCTCCATGGAGTGTAGTGGTCAGTGTACCTCCATGGAGTGTAGTGGTCAGTGTACCTCCGTGGAGTGTAGTGGTCAGTGTACCTCCATGGAGTGTAGTGGTCAGTGTACCTCCATGGAGTGTAGTGGTCAGTGTACCTCCATGGAGTGTAGTGGTCAGTGTACCTCCATGGAGTGTAGTGGTCAGTGTACCTCCATGGAGTGTAGTGGTCAGTGTACCTCCATGGAGTGTAGTGGTCAGTGTACCTCCATGGAGTGTAGTGGTCAGTGTACCTCCGTGGAGTGTAGTGGTCAGTGTACCTCCCTGGAGTGTAGTGGTCAGTGTACCTCCATGGAGTGTAGTGGTCAGTGTACCTCCATGGAGTGTAGTGGTCAGTGTACCTCCATGGAGTGTAGTGGTCAGTGTACCTCCCTGGAGTGTAGTGGTCAGTGTACCTCCCTGGAGTGTAGTGGTCAGTGTACCTCCCTGGAGTGTAGTGGTCAGTGTACCTCCATGGAGTGTAGTGGTCAGTGTACCTCCATGGAGTGTAGTGGTCAGTGTACCTCCCTGGAGTGTAGTGGTCAGTGTACCTCCCTGGAGTGTAGTGGTCAGTGTACCTCCCTGGAGTGTAGTGGTCAGTGTACCTCCCTGGAGTGTAGTGGTCAGTGTACCTCCCTGGAGTGTAGTGGTCAGTGTACCTCCCTGGAGTGTAGTGGTCAGTGTACCTCCATGGAGTGTAGTGGTCAGTGTACCTCCCTGGAGTGTAGTGGTCAGTGTACCTCCCTGGAGTGCAGGTATGTGCTGGGTCACAATGGGACCTGGAGAGCGTGACGTTTTATTACTTAATGAGGAACACTGACCTGGAGCCTTGTTTGTAAGATTGGTGTGGGAGTCATGGTACTGGTGTGGGAGTCATGGTACTGGTGTGGGGCGTGAGAGTCATGGTACTAGTGTGGAGTGTGCTAGTCATGGTACTGGTGTGGAGTGTGGGAGTCATGGTACTGGTGTGGAGTGTGCTAGCCACGGTACTGGTGTGGGGTGTGGGAGTCATACTACTGGTGTGGGGTGTGGGAGTCATGGTACTGGTGTAGGGTGGGGGAGTCATGGTACTGGTGTGGGAGCCATGATACTGGTGTGGAGTGTGGGAGTCGTGGTACTGGAGTGGGAGTCGTGGTACTGGAGTGGGAGTCGTGGTACTGGTGTGGGAGTCGTGATACTAGCGTTAGAGTCGTGGAACGGACCTGGAGCCTTGTTTGTAAGACTGGTGTGGGAGTCATGGTACTGGTGTGAAGTGTGGGAGTCATGGTACTGGTGTGGGGTATGGGAATCATGGTACTGGTGTGGGAGTCATGGTATTGGTGTGGGAGTCATTGTACTGGTGTGGAGTGTGGGAGTCATGGTATTGGTGTGGAGTGTGGGAGTCATGGTACTGGTGTGGAGTGTGGGAGTCATGGTACTGGTGTGGAGTGTGGGAGTCATGGTACTGGTGTGGAGTGTGGGAGTCATGGTACTGGTGTGGAGTGTGGGAGTCATGGTACTGGTGTGGAGTGTGGGAGTCATGGTACTGGTGTGGAGTGTGGGAGTCATGTACGGTGTGGAGTGTGGGTCATGTACTGGTGTGGAGTGTGGGAGTCATGGTACTGGTGTGGAGTGTGGGAGTCATGGTACTGGTGTGGAGTGTGGGAGTCGTGGTACTGGAGTGGGAGTCGTGGTACTGGAGTGGGAGTCGTGGTGCTGGAGTGGGAGTCGTGGTGCTGGAGTGGGAGTCGTGGTGCTGGAGTGGGAGTCGTGGTGCTGGAGTGGGAGTCGTGGTGCTGGAGTGGGAGTCGTGGTGCTGGAGTGGGAGTCGTGGTGCTGGAGTGGGAGTCGTGGTGCTGGAGTGGGAGTCGTGGTGCTGGAGTGGGAGTCGTGGTGCTGGAGTGGGAGTCGTGGTGCTGGAGTGGGAGTCGTGGTGCTGGAGTGGGAGTCGTGGTGCTGGAGTGGGAGTCGTGGTGCTGGAGTGGGAGTCGTGGTGCTGGAGTGGGAGTCGTTGTGCTAGCGTTGTAGTCGTGGTGCTAGCGTTGGAGTCGTGGTACTAGTGTGGGGAGACAGGGAACTCATGGTCACGATGTAGTTATTTCATGTTTAGAGTGTGGGATAATTTAGCTTCCCTGCGCCAGTGAATGTTCATCCACTGAGATCATCATAAGATCAGAACAAGAAAACTCTTGCCAGTTTCCTGACTAACAAAACACTTCAAATCATAAAAATCTGTACTTAAGCCCTTATTGAAGGAATGTATTAAGAGATACTTTCATTTTTAATGAAAATACTTTTACCTTACGTTGTTTAAAGCGTTCAGTAACGAAACATTCCGTTGTCATGCAGATCAACAACAACCCTCACAGCATGGGGTCCAGCACGGATATTTCAATGGCTACCTGGGGACGTGTGTTAGTGTTGAGTTTCTTGGGGACGTGTGTTAGTGTTGAGTTTCTTGGGGACGTGTGTTAGTGTTGAGTTACTTGGGGACGTGTTAGTGATGAGTTACTCGGGGACGTGTGTTAGTGTTGAGTTACTTGGGGACGTGTTAGTGATGAGTTTCTTGGGGACGTGTGTTAGTGTTGAGTTTCTTGGGGACGTGTGTTAGTGTTGAGTTACTTGGGGACGTGTTAGTGATGAGTTACTCGGGGACGTGTGTTAGTGTTGAGTTACTTGGGGACGTGTTAGTGATGAGTTTCTTGGGGACGTGTGTTAGTGTTGAGTTTCTTGGGGACGTGTGTTAGTGTTGAGTTACTTGGGGACGTGTTAGTGATGAGTTACTCGGGGACGTGTGTTAGTGTTGAGTTACTTGGGGACGTGTTAGTGATGAGTTACTCGGGGACGTGTGTTAGTGTTGAGTTACTTGGGACGTGTGTTAGTGTTGAGTTACTTGGGGACGTGTTAGTGATGAGTTACTCGGGGACGTGTGTTAGTGTTGAGTTACTTGGGGACGTGTGTTAGTGTTGAGTTACTTGGGGTCGTGTTAGTGATGAGTTACTCGGGGACGTGTGTTAGTGTTGAGTTACTTGGGGACGTGTGTTAGTGTTGAGTTACTCGGGGACGTGTGTTAGTGTTGAGTTACTTGGGGACGTGTGTTAGTGTTGAGTTACTTGGGGACGTGTTAGTGATGAGTTACTCGGGGACGTGTGTTAGTGTTGAGTTACTTGGGGACGTGTGTTAGTGTTGAGTTACTTGGGGTCGTGTTAGTGATGAGTTACTCGGGGACGTGTGTTAGTGTTGAGTTACTTGGGGACGTGTGTTAGTGTTGAGTTACTCGGGGACGTGTGTTAGTGTTGAGTTACTTGATGACGTGTGTTAGTGTTGGGTTACTTGGAGACGTGTGTTAGTGTTGAGTTACTCGGGGACGTGTGTTAGTGTTGAGTTACTTGGGGACGTGTGTTAGTGTTGGGTTACTTGGAGACGTGTGTTAGTGTTGAGTTACTTGATGACGTGTGTTAGTGTTGGGTTACTTGCTTCTTCTCTGGTACGAGATGATATTCAACGTCATGCTGCTAGATGTAAAGGGAACTAGAAGTATTTCCGTGTCCCGTGGCCTGGTAGGCAACGCTCTCGCCTCACACACTGAGTGTCCGTAGTTCAGTCTCAGACCGGGTGGAAACATTGGGCGTGTTTCCTTACACCTGATGTCCTCGTTCACCTAGCAAGTAAGTAGGTACCTGGGTGTTAGTCAACAGGTGGGGATGGCATCCTGGGGGACAAGATAAACGGACCACAATAGAAAAAAGACAGTTCGCAATGACTCACTGGCTTTCTTGGGCTATCCCAGGTGACCAAACCTCTGGGTTGAAAATAGAAACCAAATCTTATATTAATCTTAATTCGAGGAAAGTATTATCTCCGTTTTCCACAAGTGCTAGTAGACGCCACCTCGTATAGCAGTACAATTGCTTCTTGCCGCGCTTTTCTAAAGCAATATTTGTTTTATTAAGCAAACCATATGTCAATTCATTGTTGCAATAACCCAGTAAAAATTAGTTTGGATCTCACGAAATTATTATAATTCGATAATATTAATAGTAATTTTAGGCTTAACTAAGATAAGGTAGGTAGCATTAAGCTAAATTACATTACGCTGTTAAATTATATTTCTTAATTAGCCTGAGTGCGAAATTATATCTTGAATACCATAATACAAAGAACTATATACATTTCGAAAACATAAATTTTTAGAACAGTTCGCCTTGATTGACAAGCTACCTAAAAGCCCAACATATATGCTTTGAGTGACACACCTCTTAATTTAAAGAGGACCTTAGATGGGGTTGAAATTGATAGATCATGCTAAATTTTAAGTATCCCTGTCGTCGTGTTGAGTGTGTTCTTAAAATTATTTGTGTCCCGCATATATTCTTGGTTCCCACTCAGAAGTGGATTTTATATTCGTCATTAAAATTCCTCCTGAATAGCCGCTCAGTGATTGTGGGAGAAACCAGTCTACCACCCACCGTGTATAAAATGCTAGCTTATATCACACTATTAAGGCTGCCATTACTAATCAATATTTTACTGTAATTTGCTCTCTGTAAATCTCTGAGATTTTCCCCCATTACGCCACTTGGGAGATGAAGGAACGTGATGTGTGTTAGGTTACTGGCACCTGGTCCTCTCTCTCAGGCTGGTTGAGCCAGTGTCACCACACGCTGCCTAACCTCTGAGAGTGCATAGCTCCTGACGAAGCACGAGTGTGTGAAAGGCCTTGATTTCCATCCCTCTCCTTGGCTCGTTTTGCATATATTTAGATTTACCGTGAAAACTACTGAGGCTATGGAGCAAGGCAGTTTGGGTACATATGTAGCTATTAACACAGGACACAGCAGTAGTTTTTGTGAAACTTTACTACTAGAAGCCTTGTACCTCACTGGTAAAGCGCAGGACATGTTAATCTGGGGACCACGGTTCGATCCCCCGTCCACCTTTTTATTTATTCATCGAGTTGTTCATTACAACTTAACCGAGTTAATATTCAGGTTTATATGCATTATATATATATATATATATATATATATTATATATATAATATATATATATATATATATATATATATATATATATATATATATAATATATGCAAAACAACCACTCTGAAAGAATAGAGAAATTCCAAGCGCTTTCGTGACTACTCACATTATCAAGGAATAGTTCCTTGATAATGTGAGTAGTCACGAAAGCGCTTGGAATTTCTCTATACTTTCAGAGTGGTTGTTTTGCATATTCTGAAATCACCTGTTTACTGTGATCTTATTGCATATATATATATATATATATATATATATATATATATATATATATATATATATATATATATATATATATATATATATATATATTATATATTGTGTGTGTGTGTAATTTCGTGCCGAAAATGTAAAACCTGCGATTTTGCCTTATTCTTGTGAAAATTTGGTTATGCAATAATTTAGCAAAAATCATTCTGAACCTAACAAAAAAATTTTATATTTCATTGTGTTTGTTTATTATTAAAATATTGTAAACTTATCTAAAATATATTTAGTTGAATTAGGCTAAATTAAATTGAGCTTGTTATAATAAGGTTAGGTAAGTTTTAGTACAAAATTATTAATTTTCACATTAACATATTTGAAAAAGTATATATCTTTAAACGTATAAGAGAAAATTTTAGAACGCACTTAATTTTAAATAAGTTCCTGTTAATAGACCAATATTACCTATTCGGCACGATGGTAGGATTGCTGGTTTCTTTTTCTGTCTCATAAACACGCTAAGATAACAGGGATATCTTGCTACTCCTACTTACACTTTGGTCACACTTCACAGACACGCACATGCATATATATATATACATACATCTAGGTTTTTCTCCTTTTTCTAAATAGCTCTTGTTCTTTTTTTATTTCTTCTATTGTCCATGGGGAAGTGGAAAAGAATCTTTCCTCCGTAAGCCATGCGTGTCGTATGAGGCGACTAAAATGCCGGGAGCAATGGGCTAGTAACCCCTTCTCCTGTATACAATTACTAAAAAAGAGAAGAAGAAAAACTTTATAAAACTGGGTTGCTTAAATGTGCGTGGATGTAGTGCGGATGACAAGAAACAGATGATTGCTGATGTTATGAATGAAAAGAAGTTGGATGTCCTGGCCCTAAGCGAAACAAAGCTGAAGGGGTAGGAGAGTTTCAGTGGGGGGAAATAAATGGGATTAAATCTGGAGTATCTGAGAGAGTTAGAGCAAAGGAAGGGTAGCAGTAATGTTAAATGATCAGTTATGGAAGGAGAAAAGAGAATATGAATGTGTAAATTCAAGAATTATGTGGATTAAAGTAAAGGTTGGATGCGAGAAGTGGGTCATAATAAGCGTGTATGCACCTGGAGAAGAGAGGAATGCAGAGGAGAGAGAGAGATTTTGGGAGATGTTAAGTGAATGTATAGGAGCATTTGAACCAAGTGAGAGAGTAATTGTGGTAGGGGACTTGAATGCTAAAGTAGGAGAAACTTTTAGAGAGGGTGTGGTAGGTAAGTTTGGGGTGCCAGGTGTAAATGATAATGGGAGCCCTTTGATTGAACTTTGTATAGAAAGGGGTTTAGTTATAGGTAATACATATTTTAAGAAAAAGAGGATAAATAAGTATACACGATATGATGTAGGGCGAAATGACAGTAGTTTGTTGGATTATGTATTGGTAGATAAAAGACTGTTGAGTAGACTTCAGGATGTACATGTTTATAGAGGGGCCACAGATATATCAGATCACTTTCTAGTTGTAGCTACACTGAGAGTAAAAGGTAGATGGGATACAAGGAGAATAGAAGCATCAGGGAAGAGAGAGGTGAAGGTTTATAAACTAAAAGAGGAGGCAGTTAGGGTAAGATATAACAGCTATTGGAGGATAGATGGGCTAATGAGAGCATAGGCAATGGGGTCGAAGAGGTATGGGGTAGGTTTAAAAATGTAGTGTTAGAGTGCTCAGCAGAAGTTTGTGGTTACAGGAAAGTGGGTGCAGGAGGGAAGAGGAGCGATTGGTGGAATGATGATGTAAAGAGAGTAGTAAGGGAGAAAAAGTTAGCATATGAGAAGTTTTTACAAAGTAGAAGTGATGCAAGGAGGGAAGAGTATATGGAGAAAAAGAGAGAAGTTAAGAGAGTGGTGAAGCAATGTAAAAAGAGAGCAAATGAGAGAGTGGGTGAGATGTTATCAACAAATTTTGTTGAAAATAAGAAAAAGTTTTGGAGTGAGATTAACAAGTTAAGAAAGCCTAGAGAACAAATGGATTTGTCAGTTAAAAATAGGAGAGGAGAGTTATTAAATGGAGAGTTAGAGGTATTGGGAAGATGGAAGGAATATTTTGAGGAATTGTTAAATGTTGATGAAGATAGGGAAGCTGTGATTTCGTGTATAGGGCAAGGAGGAATAACATCTTGTAGGAGTGAGGAAGAGCAGTTGTGAGTGTGGGGGAAGTTCGTGAGGCAGTAGGTAAAATGAAAGGGGGTAAGGCAGCCGGGATTGATGGGATAAAGATAGAAATGTTAAAAGCAGGTGGGGATATAGTTTTGGAGTGGTTGGTGCAATTATTTAATAAATGTATGGAAGAGGGTAAGGTACCTAGGGATTGGCAGAGAGCATGCATAGTTCCTTTGTATAAAGGCAAAGGGGATAAAAGAGAGTGCAAAAATTATAGGGGGATAAGTCTGTTGAGTGTACCTGGTAAAGTGTATGGTAGAGTTATAATTGAAAGAATTAAGAGTAAGACGGAGAATAGGATAGCAGATGAACAAGGAGGCTTTAGGAAAGGTAGGGGGTGTGTGGACCAGGTGTTTACAGTGAAACATATAAGTGAACAGTATTTGGATAAGGCTAAAGAGGTGTTTGTGGCATTTATGGATTTGGAAAAGGCGTATGACAGGGTGGATAGGGGGGCAATGTGGCAGATGTTGCAAGTGTATGGTGTAGGAGGTAGGTTACTGAAAGCAGTGAAGAGTTTTTACGAGGATAGTGAGGCTCAAGTTAGAGTATGTAGGAAAGAGGGAAATTTTTTCCCAGTAAAAGTAGGCCTTAGACAAGGATGTGTGATGTCACCGTGGTTGTTTAATATATTTATAGATGGGGTTGTAAGAGAAGTAAATGCGAGGGTCTTGGCAAGAGGCGTGGAGTTAAAAGATAAAGAATCACACACAAAGTGGGAGTTGTCACAGCTGCTCTTTGCTGATGACACTGTGCTCTTGGGAGATTCTGAAGAGAAGTTGCAGAGATTGGTGGATGAATTTGGTAGGGTGTGCAAAAGAAGGAAATTAAAGGTGAATACAGGAAAGAGTAAGGTTATGAGGATAACAAAAAGATTAGGTGATGAAAGATTGAATATCAGATTGGAGGGAGAGAGTATGGAGGAGGTGAACGTATTCAGATATTTGGGAGTGGACGTGTCAGCGGATGGGTCTATGAAAGATGAGGTGAATCATAGAATTGATGAGGGAAAAAGAGTGAGTGGTGCACTTAGGAGTCTGTGGAGACAAAGAACTTTGTCCTTGGAGGCAAAGAGGGGAATGTATGAGAGTATAGTTTTACCAACGCTCTTATATGGGTGTGAAGCATGGGTGATGAATGTTGCAGCGAGGAGAAGGCTGGAGGCAGTGGAGATGTCATGTCTGAGAGCAATGTGTGGTGTGAATATAATGCAGAGAATTCGTAGTTTGGAAGTTAGGAGGAGGTGCGGGATTACCAAAACTGTTGTCCAGAGGGCTGAGGAAGGGTTGTTGAGGTGGTTCGGACATGTGGAGAGAATGGAGCGAAAGAGATTAACTTCAAGAGTGTATCAGTCTGTAGTGGAAGGAAGGCGGGGTAGGGGTCGGCCTAGGAAAGGTTGGAGAGAGGGGGTAAAGGAGGTTTTGTGTGCGAGGGGCTTGGACTTCCAGCAGGCATGCGTGAGCGTGTTTGATAGGAGTGAATGGAGACAAATGGTTTTTAATACTTGACGTGCTGTTGGAGTGTGAGCAAAGTAACATTTATGAAGGGATTCAGGGAAACCGGCAGGCTGGACTTGAGTCCTGGAGATGGGAAGTACAGTGCCTGCACTCTGAAGGAGGGGTGTTAATGTTGCAGTTTAAAAACTGTAGTGTAAAGCACCCTTCTGGCAAGACAGTGATGAAGTTAATGATGGTGAAAGTTTTTCTTTTTCGGGCCACCCTGCCTTGGTGGGAATCGGCCAGTGTGATAATAAAAAAAAATATACACGCTTGTACGCATATACATCAATATTGTTGTGTATGTACACAGATAAACACACATGTCCATGAATGTACTGTGAGTGATACAAATCTGTGGGTGAAGGACGCATTCAGCAAGAGGTGTATATCTCTCAGTACATGTACACTCGGTACATGTACACTCAATACATGTACACTGAGGCTTAAAGTGTTGCTGAATGGTGGTGTGCAGGTGATAAGTAGCCTTAATAACCATTGCGTAGCCGTTAGAATTTAAAACGAATTAACCAAAATTCTCGGTGTAAATTCGCTGGCATGGAGTTCACCTAGATTTAACTATATAACATTCCCTGTGTTTTGCATGCAAATATTTATAGATTTACAATTTCGTACAATCATTTAATATGCACTATCCAAAAATCTCGTTTTCTATATTTTCAATTTTGGCACTAAATTTGTCATAGTTTCCTAGCCAATATATTAATCGGGTTGACACAAATTATTCTGGTAACTGTTTTCGATTATCACCCAATGTACGTTCAGGACAGAATCTGGTGCAGAGGGATGCACCCTATTTTTTTTTTTAACACACCGAGCGTCTCCTTTTGAGGAAGTATAACCTGAGAAAGAGAAAACACTCACCGTCACTCATTCAGTCACTGCCTTAGCAGATGGGCGCTGACGTCACAATTCAGATGCCCTCCAATCTAAAACATCTCTATCCCTCCTTCAGTAGTCCTACTACAGTTCTCTTTCCTCATATTTATTCCTGTGTGAGCGACTTGGGGACGCGTGTTAGTGATGGGTTACTTGGGAACGTTTGTTAGTGTTAGGTTACTCGAGGACGTGTATTAGTATTGAGTTACTTGGGGACGTGTATTAGTTGATAAATTAGACACATATGCAATACTTGGGTATCTTGATTGAGGAAACGTTTCGCCACAGAGTGGCTTCATCAGTCCATACAAAGGAGAATGGTGAAGGACAGGATTAGTTTGAGGTAATCAGTCCCTCACCCTTGAGTCGATGTGGTCAGTCCATCAATCTTGAAAAGAATACAGCATATCTGCGAAGAAGTTGCTTATATACCGTAGGCAGGAGAGGTGCAGCAGTCGTAGGAGGTATCTTAATACAGGGAATTCTTCACTTGCCTAACCCTTGGGCATGACTTACTACCATATTGGTCAAATGTGACACCACCTACGACTGCTGCACCTCTCCTGCCTACGGTATATAAGCCACTTCTTCGCGGATATGCTGTATTCTTTTCAAGATTGATGGACT
The DNA here is from genome assembly GCF_026875155.1 of Cherax quadricarinatus. Lineage (NCBI taxonomy): Eukaryota > Metazoa > Arthropoda > Malacostraca > Decapoda > Parastacidae > Cherax > Cherax quadricarinatus. Next base: position 21,407,130 of record NC_069465.1, read on the forward strand.
GACCACATTGACTCAAGGGTGAGGGACTGATTACCTCAAACTCCTCCTGTTCTTCACCATTCTCCTTCGTATGGACTGATGAAGTCACTGTGTGGCGAAACTTTTCCTCATTAAAGATACCCAAGTGTTGCACATGTGTCTAATTTATCAACTTGTCGGTTCTCTGAACCATCCATCTACATGTGTATTAGTGTTGAGGTACTTGGGGACGTGTTGTTAGGTTAGACACTTATGCAACAGTTAGGTATCTCCATTTCGAAACGTTTCGCCTACACAGGTGGTCAGTCCCTCACTCTGAAGAAGAGTATTTGTTCCATAGTCTGAAACACTGTGCAGTTGAAGTGCCAGTATGGAGCCTTATATACTGTCAGTAGGTGAGATGTAGACCACTGGTAGACGCAATGTAATCATTGAGAAGTCACGTCCCTCTCAGATCCAACCATTCTCACTAGTAGAAGTTAACTAAGGTGTTATTTGTTCTGTATCAAGATACCATTGTGTTGCAGTGTCTGAAAGTTAACTAAGGTGTTATTTGTTCTGTACCAAGATACCATTGTGTTGCAGTGTCTGAAAGTTAACTAAGGTGTTATTTGTTCTGTACCAAGATACCATTGTGTTGCAGTGTCTGAAAGTTAACTAAGGTGTTATTTGTTCTGTACCAAGATACCATTGTGTTGCAGTGTCTGAAAGTTAACTAAGGTGTTATTTGTTCTGTACCAAGATACCATTGTGTTGCAGTGTCTGAAAGTTAACTAAGGTGTTATTTGTTCTGTACCAAGATACCATTGTGTTGCAGTGTCTGAAAGTTAACTAAGGTGTTATTTGTTCTGTACCAAGATACCATTGTGTTGCAGTGTCTGAAAGTTAACTAAGGTGTTATTTGTTCTGTACCAAGATACCATTGTGTTGCAGTGTCTGAAAGTTAACTAAGGTGTTATTTGTTCTGTACCAAGATACCATTGTGTTGCAGTGTCTGAAAGAGTGAATGTTAAAATGGTATAAAAAATATTTTAACCGAAATGTTGTCATAAGCGTCTGTCCTTTATGCAGGTTATTTGTGTATTGTTCCAGTCACGATATTGTGCCTTTTTTTTGTTCTTCATAAACAAAAGTTCTATATCGGATTCTTCTGCTAGAAGCCTCGTAGCTCAGCGGTAAAGCGCTAGACATGCTGAGGCTGCCAGCTAGTCCTATGGTTAGCACACTGGCCCATAAGTTTTAGGACTCACCCGCGTTCCAGCCCCACCGATTTGCAATTTGTGTATGTATGCATTGCAAAATGTCGTATATTGTTATAACAATATACGACACAGTGTAGCGATTACTGGAATGGAAGAGCTGTATTTAATAATGTATTGACGACTCGTAGCGATGCATAAGGAGACGTTATCGCTCCTAATCAGGTGACCGACTTTTTGTTCGTGGGTTAGCGATGACCAGCTGGCAGTTGGTTCACACACTCATGGCTGGGTGAGTGACGACCAGCTGGCAGTTGGTTCACACATTCAGGGATACTGGAGGCCTCAGTGGCCTCGTACAACAACACAGTTCAACTCGCACACACCTGTTTTGATTCTCACTTTATTTGCGGGAAGTGTTAGCTAAAACTTACACTTTGGCCTTAAAACTGATTTGATGGCCTTGAAGCTGATTTTGTCTTCCTGACATACTAGCCTCTGTTCTACAAGCTAGTCACTGAGGAGGAGCTTGTGTGCATCTCCTAACATACCGGCCCCTGATACCCAACAACCTACTCCTTAAGCTTTAGCCACTAGGCAGTGGCTTGTCCCTAAGCTTTAGCCACTAGGCACAAGCTAGTCCCTAAGTTTTAGCCACTAGGCACAACCTAGTCCCTAAGCCACTAGGCACAAGCTAATCCCTGTGCTTTAGCCACTAGGCACAAGCTAGTCCTTGTGTTTTAGCCACTAGGCATAAGCTAGTCCCTGTGCTCTAGCACTAGGCACAAGCTAGTCCCTGTGCTCTAGCACTAGGCACAAGCTAGTCCCTGTGCTCTAGCACTAGGCACAAGCTAGTCCTTGACTTTCAGTCAATAGGCACAAGCTAGTTCTTGTGTTGTAGCCACTAGGCACAAGCTAGTCGTTGTGTTTTAGCCACTTGGCACAAGCTAGTCCCTGTGTTTTAGCCACTAGGCACAAGCTAGTCCCTGTGCTTTAGCCACTAGGCACAAGCTAGTCCCTGTGCTTTAACCACTTGGCACAAGCTAGTCCTTGTGTTGTAGCCACTAGGCACAAGCTAGTCCTTGTGTTTTAGCCTCTAGGCACAAGCTAGTCGTTGTGTTTTAGCCACTAGGCACAAGCTAGTCCCTGTGTTTTAGCCACTAGGCACAAGCTAGTCCCTGTGTTTTAGCCACTAGGCACAAGCTAGTCCCTGTGCTTTAACCACTTGGCACAAGCTAGTCCTTGTGTTGTAGCCACTTGGCACAAGCTAGTCCTTGTGTTGTAGCCACTAGGCACAAGCTAGTCGTTGTGTTTTAGCCACTTGGCACAAGCTAGTCTCTGTGTTTTAGCCACTAGGCACAAGCTAGTCCCTGTGTTTTAGCCACTAGGCACAAGCTAGTCCCTGTGCTTTAACCACTTGGCACAAGCTAGTCGTTGTGTTTTAGCCACTAGGCACAAGCTAGTCGTTGTGTTTTAGCCACTAGGCACAAGCTAGTCCTTGTGTTGTAGCCACTAGGCACAAGCTAGTCCTTGTGTTGTAGCCACTAGTCACAAGCTAGTCCCTGTGATTTAGCCACTAGGCACAAGCTAGTCGTTGTGTTTTAGCCACTAGGCACAAGCTAGTCCTTGTGTTGTAGCCACTAGGCACAAGCTAGTCCTTGTGTTGTAGCCACTAGTCACAAGCTAGTCCCTGTGCTTTATCCACTAGGCACAAGCATGTCCTTGTGTTGTACCCACTTGGCACAAGCTAGTCCCCGTGCTTTAGCCATTAGGCACAAGCTAGTCCTTGTGTTGTAGCCATTAGGCACAAGCTAGTCCTTGTGTTGTAGCCACTAGGCACAAGCTAGTCCCCGTGCTTTAGCCATTAGGCACAAGCTAGTCCTTGTGTTGTAGCCACTAGGCACAAGCTAGTCCCCGTGCTTTAGCCATTAGGCACAAGCTAGTCCTCGTGTTGTAGCCACTAGGCACAGGCTAATCCTTGTGTTGTAGCCACTAGGCACAAGCTAGTCCCTGTGCTTTAGCCACTAGGCACAAGCTAGTCCTTGTGTTGTAGCCACTAGGCACAAGCTAGTCCTTGTGTTGTAGCCACTAGGCACAAGCTAGTCCTTGTGTTGTAGCCACTAGGCACAAGCTAGTCCTTGTGTTGTAGCCACTAGGCACAAGCTAGTCCTTGTGTTGTAGCCACTAGGCACAAGCTAGTCCTTGTGTTGTAGCCACTAGGCACAAGCTAGTCCTTGTGTTGTAGCCACTAGGCACAAGCTAGTCCTTGTGTTGTAGCCACTAGGCACAAGCTAGTCCTTGTGTTGTAGCCACTAGGCACAAGCTAGTCCTTGTGTTGTAGCCACTAGGCACAAGCTAGTCCTTGTGTTGTAGCCACTAGGCACAAGCTAGTCCTTGTGTTGTAGCCACTAGGCACAAGCTAGTCCTTGTGTTGTAGCCACTAGGCGAAAGCTAGTCCTTGTGTTGTAGCCACTAGGCACAAGCTAGTCCTTGTGTTGTAGCCACTAGGCACAAGCTAGTCCTTGTGTTGTAGCCACTAGGCGCAAGCTAGTCCTTGTGTTGTAGCCACTAGGCACAAGCTAATCCCTGTGATCTTGCACAAGGCACAAGCATGCATATCTCTGTAAACACACACTGACCTTTGTATTATCTCCACGGAAGGCTCGTCCTGCACATTTGTATACTTTACTTGTTACACCTATATTGTCCTTACGTGTCTTCATCTATGCCTACTTCTTGAGAGTTTCCTAAGTTGAAGTTTTTATTACAGGAAGCACGGCTGTTGCTCTTCCCTCGCTACTTTTGCGTATTCAGACACACTGTTTTTTACCCAGACCTTTGAATTTTTATATTTTACGTTATTCCTCGTAATTTTTAGCAAAGTTTAATGTCTCTTTTTCTCCCTGGTCAACGATTTTTGGAATTATAAATGGGTTATTTGATTGAGGCAAGGGATTATACTCTACCTTATTGTTACAAAACGCCATAAACAGTCACCTCTGTAGGGTTGTGAGTTGGACTCCTGCACTGATTACACACACACACACACTCACACTCACACTCACACTCACACTCTCACACACACTCTCTCTCTCTATCTCTCTCTTTCGCTCGCTCGTTCACTATCTTTCACACAAGTGAATACACTCGTACATGCGCGCGCACACTATCGACAAGTGCCTTTAACCAAGAGTAACTTACGCAGCAGGCCAAGGAATTAACAATAACATTTAATGATCATGTGTTATTTAATACCCAGTGTGTAATATACATTCCCTTCTATACTGAACCTACCTTTTGCTAAGTCTGCAACATTGCATAGCTTATGACGAGGAACGGAGGTGCGAAAGGCCTGGAGCTAGTGTTTTCCATATCCTATATAAATATATATATATATATATATATATATATATATATATATATATATATATATATATATATATATATATATATATATATATATATATATATATAATGTATAATGCAAGACAAGCCACAGAGGAGTGGAAATCTTTAGCTCAAGTACTTTCACACATCTCAGTGCGTCATCAGGAACTATGCAATGTTGCAAGGTTGCAACTGAAGGAGTGAGGGGAAGTTTTTTCTCAGAATAACACAGTGGGCCTTGCACCTCCTCCTGGTTCTCTTAGAATGTGGCCAGCGGTCGGCGTCACACCCACCACTGCCACCATCCCCGCCCCCATGTGGGGTAAGAGGGTTATGAGAAGTCAAGAGATGTGAAATTAGAAGGTATAATAGTCAGCCCTAAGCTTTGTCTATCCGTTTAGAATAGGTCCTGTGACTTTAGGAAATACGTTTCTCAGGGGATATTATATGTAAGGATTGCTATTATTCTGTGTAATCTATTTAATTAATAAAAGAAAGGAAATGAATGTGCTCTTTGTCCGGACAGAGAGCACATTCTTAGATGGTATGAGGAAACTGTAGCTAATATATGGACGACTCTGGCATCACGCTGTGCAGAATTTAAAGGTTCACTCAACTATGGAAATTTAAAATCACTGTGAAATAACATGTTTTCAATATTTGTTTTTCAGTTTTCTTTTGGCCTTTGTATTAGTGAGTGTTAAAATTCTCTATAATCCCTTAACAAAATTAAAGTATTTTTTTTTTTAATTTAGTCCATTTTAACCAAAATTCAAAACTTTAATGAATTTACACTGACAATATTTGTCCACATGCAAACTAAACTGAATAAGCATGATCCTGGTTCTAAGATACATCAGCTGTTAAACATTGCAGCCATTCAGAGACTGGTATTCATTTTGATGGTGGTGATTAAACATAAATCAAAATTTCCCACAATTTTACACAAAAAAAATGGTTATATCTGCACCTGCAAGCTGAAATTTCTCTTTCCTCCCTAGTCAAGTTAAAAGTAAATTTTTTGAACGTTTGAAGCCACGCGCCGAGGTTCTGAATGTTAGTCGAACCATTCAAGGATGCTGGGAACGGGTTCAATAACTCTGGTCATAGGATGCCTACACTTGCCAGTTGTTCCTAGAATCTGATCCCCATTACAGTACACAAAATTTGAATCTAATCATACGAGGGCTTTTCTAGTTGTTAGCGAAATAAAATCGAAAAGAAAGAGGAAGGAAAAATAATTCAGGCAACAACTTAAAGTTGTATTTATAACCTGAAGATGCAGACACTCAGGACATCTTCATGGGATGTCCAAAGTGCTTGCACTTGAATCCTGTAATAAATAGTTTAGAAAACCGACGAGTTGAAGAATGAAATACTTATGTAACATTTGAGAATCTTTATTGAAACGTTGCACCACACATTGGCTTCAACAGTACAGTACAAAGAAGAATGGTGTAGAGAGTTTCAAATCTTGCATAAGTGTCTCATTTCTTAACTTGTATCCTTTCATTCATATTGTTCGTATTAATATACACTTTACTTTCATCGATATTGAAGATTGAGAGACTTGGCAACATATGGGAATCTTTCTCGAAGAAACGTTTCAGTGTTGTCAAACGTTACTTCAATAAACATTCCCATATGTTGCATAAATGTCTCAATCTTCAACTTGTCGGTTTTAAACTATTTATTTCATCCATACTATTTGTATTAATATACACATTCCTCTTACTGCTACTAATACGACTTGCCTAGCATGGACCAGTAGGTCACCTGCAGTGCTCTTCTCTTATTATGTTCTTATTTCTAATATTACCATTTTATTAATTCTAGCATTACTATTACAACTGCTATTTCTAATGCTGCTACACACAGGAAGGTCATTAGGTGACTTTTACTCACATAAGTCCGGACTCAGGAACTTTACCTTGATTCAGAGAACCTTGTGAGATGAAGAGGAAGGCTTCTATATTCCTCTGTGTCAGCAGGTACTGTACCCGTAGTGTGACTAGTTAACAACCCAAGTCGGACCGAAACGTCGTCACACGTTTCAGTCTCCTACCTGAGGGTTATTGACGTACGAATCAAACTGCGTTCTGAGATCGGAATATTTGTCAACTTCCAGCAACAAAACATTTAACCGAATAATGGTTGATGTTTTTTCTTCTCAGAGTCAACTTGTTAGAAGACGACCGCTGAGCTACAGAAAAAAAAAAATTCTCTTATAATTCCACGAGTTCTCGTATCATAATTCGTCTATTATTTTTTTTTATTATAACTATTTGTAAATGTATCATAATTAAACTTAATGTTAAAATTATATGTTTATGATTATAATTTGATATTGATCTTCAATGTTAAGTTCAACACTAAGATGTTGAACTTTGCAGTGCGAAATTCAATACGAAAATGTTAAATTTTTTAATGAGAAGTTGAACAATAAAATGTTAAACTTAACAATAATATTTATTATTATTATTATTATTATTATTATTATTATTATTATTATTATTATTATTATCACTGTTATTAGCAATAATATGCATCAATTTTCCACACTGAGTGAAGTCAGTCTGACATCAATTATATTGAAAGCTTCCATCACACATCAACATGATCATTATGTTCAGCCTTTAACACTCAGCCTCTGTAATCTCCCTCACTCTTCTATCATTATAACTATAATCTCCCTGTCATATCATTACTGTTATAATCTCCCTCACTCCTCTATCATTATAGCTATAATCTCCCTCACTTCTGTCATTATAGCTATAATCTTCCTCACTTCTGTCATTATAGCTATAATCTCCCTCACTTCTGTCATTATAGCTATAATCTCCCTCACTTTTGTCATTATAGCTATAATCTCCCTCCCTTCTGTCATTATAGCTATAATCTCCCTCCCTTCTGTCATTATAGCTATAATCTCCCTCACTTCTGTCATTATAGCTATAATCTCCCTCACTTCTGTCATTATAGCTATAATCTCCCTCACTTCTGTCATTATAGCTATAATCTCCCTCACTTCTGTCATTATAGCTATAAACTCCCTCACTTCTGTCATTATAGCTATAATCTCCCTCACTTCTGTCATTATAGCTATAATCTCCCTCACTTCTGTCATAGCTATAATCTCCCTCACTTCTGTCATTATAGCTATAATCTCCCTCACTTCTGTCATTATAGCTATAATCTCCTTCACTTCTGTCATTATAGCTATAATCTCCCTCACTTCTGTCATTATAGCTATAATCTCGCTCACTTCTTTCATTATAGCTATAATCTCCCTCACTTCTGTCATTATAGCTATAATCTCCCTCACTTCTGTCATTATAACTACAATATCCCTTACACCTGTATCATAATAATTATAATCTCCCTGGCTCCTGCATCACTGCAACGTACCATCCTCTGCTAGAAGTTTATATCTTTTTCTTAGCATATCTTAAATCTGCCAAGCAATCATGGCACCAAGTAGGTATACAAGTCTTGCTGAAAGTGGCAAGAAAAGGTTTAAGTGGTAAAGTCCTAGAGTTAACGAAGAAAATAGAGATATTAGACAAGAGATAGACAGTGGCCATAATGAAGCGTCTGTTTGTGTATATAAAAGAATGAGGCAATTATGAGTTTGTGTGATGTCTGACTTACTGACTTGACTGATTTACTGACTGAGTGATTTAATGATTGCATTACTGACTGACTGACTTACTGACTGATTTAATGACTGTATTACTGACTGACTTACTGATTGACTTGTTGACTTACGGACTGACTTAACTTACTGACTTGACTGAATTACTGACGTGACTGACTTACTGACTGATTTACTGTCTTACTGAATGACTTACTGACTTGACTGACTTACTGACTTGATCGTCTTACTGACTTGATTGTCTTACTGACTAGACTGACTGACTAATTTAATGACTTGACTGACTGACTGACTGACTGACTGACTGATTGATTGACTTGACTGATTTACTGACTGACTTAAAGTTAGACTTTTTTCTCTAGACACCTGAAACGGTATCTAGAGCCACTGATGCCTTACCGTCAATTGTATAATGTACTGAAGGGTAAAATAAAACAGGAATCCCTTACAGAATTCATGCACACTCCAGCACAACCATCAACTTCAGTACTAGAACCTCTACCATCCACCTCAGCCCAGTAGAACCACAGTATAACTCTCCACTCCCTTCACAATCATCCACAAAACACCAGCACCCACAATTTAAGGTATGAAATACTATTTAAGGTATGAAATACTATTTAAGGTATGAAATACTATTTAAGGTATGAAATACTATTTAAGGTATGAAATACTATTTAAGGTATGAAATACTATTTGAGGTATGAAATACTATTTAAGGTATGAAATACTATTTGAGGTATGAAATACTATTTGAGGTATGAAATACTATTTAAGGTATGAAATACTATTTAAGGTATGAAATACTATTTAAGGTATGAAATACTATTTAAGGTATGAAATACTATTTAAGGTATGAAATACTATTTAAGGTATGAAATACTATTTAAGGTATGAAATACTATTTAAGGTATGAAATACTATTTAAGGTATGAAATACTATTTAAGGTATGAAATACTATTTGAGGTATGAAATACTATTTAAGGTATGAAATACTATTTGAGGTATGAAATACTATTTGAGGTATGAAATACTATTTGAGGTATGAAATACTATTTGAGGTATGAAATACTATTTAAGGAATGAAATACTATTTAAGGTATGAAATACTATTTAAGGTATGAAATACTATTTAAGGTATGAAATACTATTTAAGGTATGAAATAATACATCACGACAATGAACTACAATTACATATTCTTTTTTATTTTTGTAAGATCTGGAGGTCTAAAAAAAGTTGTTTGGCTTTTTTTGGGGTTCCCAGGAACGTAACCCTATTTTTTCCATAAGTTCTTCAGTTTGTCTAACACGATTTTAACTAAAATAGCGTTTTCAGGATCGTAACTACCGATCGTAACTATTATATCTGTTATCTCTCTTGCTCCCAATCATTATGTCTACACTCTCCCTTTCTCCCAATCATTATATCTCTAATCTCTCTCATTTTTAAGTCATATGTTATAATGCTGTAGTATTATTTCCATTAAATTGAAATAACAGTATTATTATAAGTAATAATAGTATAATTTATAGCAGAAATGTGTTAATATGTATAAAACAATTTAAGATAATATTCACAGAATTATTAATTAAATTAAGGATTATATTACAAGTAATAATACTGAAATCACTGAATCGTGTGTGTTGTGTGTGTTGTGTGTTGTGTGTGTGTTGTGTGTTGTGTGTGTTGTGTGTGTTGTGTGTGTTGTGTGTGTTGTGTGTGTTGTGTGTGTGTGTGTGTGTGTGTTTTGTGTGTTGTGTGTGTGTGTGTGTGTGTGTGTGTGTTTTGTGTGTGTGTGTGTGTGTACTAACCTATATGTGGTTACAGGGGTCGATTCATAGCTCCTGGCCCCGCTTCTTCACTGGTCGATACTAAGTCACTCTCTCCCTGCTTCATGAGCAGAGAGAGAGTGACTTCTTAAAGCTATGTATGGAACTTGCCTCCACTACTTCACTCTCCAGATTATTCCATTTCCTGACAGTTCTAAGGTTATATAAATACTTCTTAACATCCCTATGACTCATCTGGGTTTTCAGCTTCCAATTGTGGCCCCTTGTTCCTCTAGCCCATCTCCAAACCATTCGAACCCTGTCTACCTTGTCAATTCCTCTCAGTATTTTATACGTCATTATCATGTCGCTCCCCCCTATCCTCTAGTGTCATCAGGTTTTGAGACTCTCTGATCGCGGGTTCTATCCCCACCCGTGGTATGGTTTGTTTGCAATCGTTTCATTACGATTTCGCTAGTCAAGTTAACCTCTCCTCATAAGACATACCCCTCAGTTTCGGGACTAATCTTGTTGCAAACTTTTGCACTATCTCTAATTTCTTGATGTGTTTGATCAGGTGTAGGTTCCATACTGGTGCTGCATACTCCAGTATGGAGTACACGGTGTACAATGTCGTGACTGATTCCTTACTCAGATGTCGAAATACTAATCTCAGGTTTGTCAAGCGCCCATATGCTGCAGCAGTTATTTGATTGAAGTGTGCCTCAGGGGACATGCTCATTATAATGCTTACCCCAGGATCCTTTTCTTTAAAAGACTTTTGCTGCATTTGATCTCCTAACCTGTACTCGGTCTGCGGTCTTCTTTGTCCTTCCCCAATCTTCATGACTTTACATTTTACAGACTAGACTTGTAGTCTGTTCAGATCCACTTATAATCTAAGCTGATCCTCGCCCGCTTGTATTCTCATCAGTTTCACATCAGCGAACAGCGATACTTCTGAATCTGTTCCTTCCATCATGTCATTCATGTATACAAGAAACAGCACTGGACCTAAGACTGACTCATGTGGAACCCCACTCGACATATGCGCCCACACTGGCACTTCATCATGTACCAACACTCGTTGTTTCCTTCCTGTCAAGTATTCCTTGATCTATTTGCAGCACTTTCCCTATTATTCCTGCCTGCTCCTCTAGTTTTTGTTCCAGTCTCTTGTGGTACTGTGTAAAAACCTCCTTACAGTCCAAAAAGATGCAATCTATCCATCCTCCTCTCTCCTGCTTTGCTTCTGTTACATTATCGTAGAACTCGACTAGATTTGTGACACAGAATTTCCCATCTCTGAAGCCGTGCTGATTGTCATGTATGAGCCCAATCCTTTCAATGTGCTCTGCCACTCTTCTCCTGATAATCTTTTCCATGACTTCACATACTATACAAGTCAGTGACACAGGTCTGTAGTTTAACGCTGCCTGTCTGTCTGTGTCTCCTTTCTTAAAAATTGAAACTACATTTGCTGTCTTTCACACCTCAGGCAATTGCCCAGTTTCGATAGATTTATTGAAGATTGCTGCTAGCGGTACATACAGTTCCTCTGCTCCCTCTCTCAGGATCCATGGAAAAATGTTTTCTGGGCCCACCGCCTTTGAGGTATCTAGTTCACCTAGCAGCAGTTTCTTCACCTTCTCCTCGGTTATGTGTATTGTGTCCAGCACCTGCTGGTGTACACTACCTCCACGGTTTGCTGGAAGCATTTGTCTCTACTGTGAATACTTCTCTATATCTTGTGTTAAGTTCATCACTTCCTGATCACTCTTTGTTTACCTGCCTGTTTACCTGGTCCTCGACTATTGTTTTTTTTCCTAATGTGACTGTATAACAACTTTGGTTCCGATTTGGTTTTTGATGTTATGTCGTTCTCGTATTGCCTCTGGGCCTCTCTCCTTATCCTTGCATATTCGTTTCTGGTTCTTCTGCTCAGCTCTTTGTTTACTTGAGTCCTTTGCCTTCTATACCTTTTCCATGCTCTAGCACACTTGGCTTTGGCCTCTTTACACCTTCAGTTAAACCATGGGCTCACTCTGGTCTTACCATTTTTTTCTGTTGTCCTTTGGTATGAACCTTTCCTCTGCTTCCCTGCACTTAGTGGTCATTAGTTCCATCGATTCATTTACTGTCTTTCCCTCTAGTTCTCTTTCCCACTGCACTTCATGCAGGAATCTTCTAGAAATATAAACACACATGCAGTATAATGTGATCCTTTATTGACAACGTTTCCCCCACACAGTGGGATTATCAAGTCACAAACAGATCTACCTGGGTGGAAGGTACGTGAGTATGTATGATGAAGTCAGGTTGAGAATGCTGCATGTGATAATCTACCGAATAGGGTCATAGATTCTAATGCTTTGTAGAGAGATTGGATAAGTATTAGACTCTATGACCCTACTCGATAGATAGTCACATGCAGCATTCTCAACCTGACCCAGCATTCTCAAGTTGACTTCATCCTATAAATACTCACGTACCTTCCACCCAGGTAGATCTGTTTGTGACTTGATAAAGCCCACTGTGTGAGCGAAACGTTGTCAATAAAGGTGTTTATATTTCCATTGTTTCAGTATTTTATACCATTTATTTCCAGTAATCTTCTCATGCCTATGTAGTCCCCTTTTTTGAAGTTTGGTTCTTTAGTAAATCTCGTGCTTCTGCATTCTCCACTGTTAACTCTACAAAGTATTCAAAACTCAGGACGTCGTGATCATTAGTGCCAAGGGATCTTTCATGTGTGATATCCCTGTGTCTGAATAATTCAAGGTGAATATGAGATTCAGCCTTGTTGCAACTTCCTCTTCTCTCTCTCTGGTTTTATCCCAAGCATGTTGGTGCATGAAGTTCTCCAATACAGTCTCCAACATCTGAGCCCTCTACGTTTCTGATCCCCCATGTGGCTCTAGGTTTTCCCAGTCAATCTATCGTTAGGACTGAAATCCCCCCATTATGAGTAATTTTGTTTTACCCATATGAGCCCTTCTGGCCACTTCAACTAGTGTATCCACTACTATTCTATTGCGCTCATCATACTCTTGTCTTGGCCTCCTGCTGTTCAAAGGTGGGTTATACATCACTGCTATCATCACCTTTGGACCCCCAATGAAGTCGTATGTTTCCCCTTTGTCCATTCCATAGTGTGTGTGTGTGTGTGTGTGTGTGTGTGAGAGAGAGAGAGAGAGAGAGAGAGAGAGAGAGAGAGAGAGAGAGAGAGAGAGAGAGAGAGAGAGATAAATGTATTAATGACACTGAAGATACCAGCAGACCGAGGTGAAGAATTATCTCGCATATCCTGGTGAAATTGAACTCCAAACTGTCTGTTAAGAATTATGTGATAAATCCTGCAGGAAGGCAGCTAACAGCACTAAGGCGCATCTTGCGCCTGTTCGACAGTAGTGCCTACAAAACTTTGTGCAAGACACAAGTGCACTCACACCTTGAATACGATCCACTTTCCCGGATTGCCTTCCCACCTTCCCACAGTCCCCGTCTAATCTACGACGCTGGAAAGAACAGAGAACCGACCAGTACGACTTACCTCTTGCCTGAACCCGGCTTATTTGAATTTCTCATTTCAGCAGAACCTTCAGTATCAGAGAGATATGAGTGGTCTTATTGTTAAGCATTGGACCAATGCTGTAAAGATTCAAGGTTGGCTCCAATTCGCGGATAGCGACAGCTTCTGTACTACAGGTCGGGCAGCAAACAGCAACTTCACTCTTGCTTTACCTGTCTCAAGAACATCGTTTCATCTGCAGTCATTCATTCTTAAAAAACCTTGTGTCTAGAGCAAGTTCGTGCAGGATGAAGGCACCGATGAAACAAAGTGACCAGATGGAATCTCTGGTCCGCAGCTGGCTCCAACTTTATGTTGATTGCTATTTGCATCTTTCAAAGCAAAAGCTTTAAAAAAAGATAATGGTAAAGAATATTTGCTAATGAGCTGGATTAAGTAACAGATCTTAGCTTGTTAATAAAGACAGGAACGCTTAACCTAACCTTGTAAAAGCACTTGTGTAAAACAGAGGGAGAGAGAGAGAGGGAGAGAGAGAGAGAGAGAGCATGGCGACTGTGCTTGCAGGAGACAGAGGACAACTGTGAGCAAGAACCACCTTGTTAACCAGGTCATTAGACACCGGAAAGCGTCGTTAGCGACGGGGAGGGGAAAGAGGCGGAGGAAGGGGGAGAGAAAGGATGAAGGAAGGATAGGGGGAAGAGGCATAGAAATGGAAGGGGAAACGGTAAAGGAAGAGGAGAGGAATGGCTACAGGAAGAGAAGGGGAAAGGGTAGAGAAAGGGCACAGGGATGAGGTATAGGAGAGGAGTACAGGAAGGGGAGAGGGGGATTGAAGAGGGAAAGGGTAGAGATAGAGGAACGGAAGAGAAGGGAGGATGTTGGAGGAGAGGGAGGAATCAGAGCGGTATTCCGGCGACTATACAGTGCTTTGTATTGGTGGGGGATCCCAGCCGTGTGTGGTTCCATCCGTGTGGAACAAGGCGTGGTGTGATGCCACGGGCGTAGTGCCACGGACGTAGTGGCACGGACGAGATGTCTTGCAACAATGTGTGTATAGTACCAAGGACGTAATGCCACTCACGTAGTGTCACGCTACAAGACGTGTGTGGTGTTGTACTGGGACTGCAACAGGCACCTAACAGCCGTGAGGGAGGAGCATTCTACCAGCAGTCCAGTCACTGTAGGATAAGACACATGTGCAACAAGTGGATATTTTTACATCATCAAGATACCCAGTTGTTGCACATGTGTCTTATAGTTCAACTTGTCGGTATTATATGTCACTGATGTTGTGAATCAAGTCATTACTCCAAGAACACAAAATTGATCTTGCTTCGTGTGGTTCTTAAGATCTGTTCCATATGATAACTTGGGCTCTGGTGGCCTGGTGGTTAACGCTCTCGCTTCACACGGTGAGGGCCTGGGTTCGATTCCCAGCCAGAGTAGAAACATTGGACGTGTTTCTTTCAACCTGTTGTCTATGTTCCCCATCAGTAAAATGGGTACCTGGGTGTTAGTCGACTGGTGTGGGTCGCATCCTGGGACACTGACCTAAGGAGGCCTGGTCACAGACCGGGCCGCGGGGGCGTTGACCCCCGGAACTCTCTCCAGGTAAACTTACTCTCCAGGGAATAAAATAGTAAACATCAATATAAAATCCAATAAAATCGCTACAAAATATCAATACAAGTATTTAATAAGCAATTTAAATTTATAGCCTTATAGCTACTACATAATATTAGTACTAAAATAACAAAAAATCTTAAATGTGAGAAAAATGTAGCCATATACATAATGTATATGGTCATATATACATTATATAGCTAATATTCCTACTATACAATATGGGAAGCTCCTGATTACATAGTTAAACGCCGTATATTTAAACAAGGAGCGTTACTGTATAACTTCCCTCGAGGTTACATTATTGTAGACCATCCTGTATACTTCCTATACAACAGTAGTACTGGCACTTCCTGTTAATACTGGCCTACAGGTTACATTTATACTGGCACTCATCACTGTGTTATACTGGCACTCATCACTGTTATACTGGCACTCATCACTGTGTTATACTGGCACTCATCACTGTTATACTGGCACTCATCACTGTTATACTGGCACTCATCACTGTTATACTGGCACTCATCACTGTTATACTGGCACTCATCACTGTGTTATACTGGCACTCATCACTGTGTTATACTGGCACTCATCACTGTGTTTACTGGCACTCATCCTGTTATACTGGCACTCATCACTGTGTTATACTGGCACTCATCACTGTGTTATACTGGCACTCATCGCGTGTTATACTGGCACTCATCACTGTGTTTATACTGGCACTCATCACTGTGTTATACTGGCACTCATCGTGTTATACTGGCACTCATACGTGTTATACTGGCACTCATCACTGTGTTATACTGGCACTCATCACTGTGTTATACTGGCACTCATCGCTGTGTTATACTGGCACTCATCACTGTGTTATACTGGCACTCATCACTGTGTTATACTGGCACTCATCGCTGTTATACTGGCACTCATCACTGTGTTATACTGGCACTCATCACTGTGTTATACTGGCACTCATCACTGTGTTATACTGGCACTCATCGCTGTTATACTGGCACTCATCACTGTGTTATACTGGCACTCATCACTGTGTTATACTGGCACTCATCGCTGTTATACTGGCACTCATCACTGTGTTATACTGGCACTCATCACTGTGTTATACTGGCACTCATCACTGTTATACTGGCACTCATCAGCTGTTTATACTGGCCACACTCCCTATCACTGTGTTATACTGGCACTCATCACTGTGTTATACTGGCACTCATCACTATGTTATACTGGCACTCATCACTGTGTTATACTGGCACTCATCACTGTGTTATACTGGCACTCATCACTATGTTATACTGGCACTCATCACTGTGTTATACTGGCACTCATCATGTGTTATACTGGCACTCATCACTTGTTATACTGGCACTCATCACTATGTTATACTGGCACTCATCACTGTTATACTGGCACTCATCACTGTGTTATACTGGCACTCATCACTGTGTTATACTGGCACTCATCACTGTGTTATACTGGCACTCATCACTTGTTATACTGGCACTCATCACTATGTTATACTGGCACTCATCACTATGTTATACTGGCACTCATCACTGTGTTATACTGGCACTCATCACTGTGTTATACTGGCACTCATCACTGTGTTATACTGGCACTCATCACTGTGTTATACTGGCACTCATCACTTGTTATACTGGCACTCATCACTGTGTTATACTGGCACTCATCACTGTGTTATACTGGCACTCATCACTATGTTATACTGGCACTCATCACTATGTTATACTGGCACTCATCACTATGTTATACTGGCACTCATCACTGTGTTATACTGGCACTCATCACTGTGTTATACTGGCACTCATCACTATGTTATACTGGCACTCATCACTGTTATACTGGCACTCATCACTGTTATACTGGCACTCATCACTGTTATACTGGCACTCATCGCTGTTATACTGGCACTCATCACTGTGTTACATTGGCACTTATCACTGTGTTATACTGGCACTCAACACTGTGTTATACTGGCACTCATCACTGTTATACTGGCACTTATCACTGTTACACTGGCACTCATCACAGTGTTATACTGACACTCATCGCTGTTATACTGGCACTTATCACTGTTACACTGGCACTCATCACTGTGTTATACTGACACTCATCACTGTTATACTGGCAGTCATCACTGTTATACTGGCAGTCATCACTGTTATACTGGCAGTCATCACTGTTATACTGGCAGTCATCACTGTTATACTGACACTCATCACTGTTATACTGGCACTCATCACTGTTATACTGACACTCATCACTGTTATACTGGCAGTCATCATCCCTTAACCCAGGGACTCGTGTATCACTCCTACACAGGAGTGAATGAAACTGTCGACATCAGAATATCCAATCATTATAACATCTTAAATATCAAGCCACAAAAACACTACAACACGTCACATATAGAATGAAATTGCGCAACATTTGGGAACATTTATTCCTCAACAAAAATTCCTAACGTTGTCGGTTTTCAAAACCATTTTCATCGCTTATATCCTATAGCATTCAGTACATAAAAAGGTCCTGTATGATAAATGCTTGTAGATGAATGGTTTAAAGAACCGACATGTTGCTAAATTAGACACATGTGCAAATCTTGGGTATCTTTATTAAGATACCCAAGAGTTGCACATGTGTCTGATTTAACATGATAAATGTGTCTGATTTAACATGATAAATGCTCTCCAAAAATGTGAAAAAAAATATTTAACCCTGCAACTGACTCTTTGGACTTCAGACAACGAGACAAGGTATGACATAAATAATATCTCGTGCCCTGGGGAATTTTGAGAGATGAGAAGGTGGCCCACAGTGTGATATCCAAATATAAATATTTTTCATCCTATATTTTATTAATGTAGTTCATTGGCCATAAAAGAGAGAGCAAGCCATGTATTCACATGTAATAAAAAGCAATACACAAATAACCCGCACATAAAAGAAGCTTACGACGACGTTTCGGTCCGACTTGGACCATTGACAAAGTGACTTTGTCAATGGTCCAAGTCGGACCGAAACGTCGTCGTAAGCTTCTCTCTTTTATGTGCGGGTTATTTGTGTATTGTTCCAGTCACGGTATTGTGCCTTTTTGTTATTTTAGTTATTTAATAAAAAGCACTGCAGTGCCGCTGACACCTGGGGAGAGGAGCAGTGTCTGGTACCTTCATCATAGTCAACATTACTACATTTTTTAGTATTATTATTATTTGCCATATCTTTCTTATATAATATTGTAGCAGTATGCTACAATTTATATACTGCAGCATGCATGAAATAAATATAATAATAAATAAAAAAAGGCACAATACCGTGACTCGAACGATACACAAATAACCCGCACATACAAGAGAGGAGCTTACGACGACGTTTCGGTAAGCTCCTCTCTTCTATGTGCGGGTTATTTGTGTAAATATAATAATAATTAGTAATTCGCATGTGCAACAGGTATCTTAATTATGCAACGTTTTCACCTATACAGCAGACTACATCAGTTGAATACAAAGGTTATAGATACTGAGATAGTAGCCGCGGAGAGGTATAGGTGATGTAGTCAGTTAATTAATGATGGAGGAGTAGTTTGAGGTGGTAAGTGTGTCTGGCTGGGGACCACTCACCATAGTCTTGAACGTATGAACCTGATGCACAAAAAAGGAGCCATTTATAGTGCAGTGCGGTCTATTAGTAGAAGAAGGAACACACCATAAGAGGATAACTACAGCATGCCTACTGGCCCATGCTAGGCAGGTCCTCAAGGCCAGCTCTTGTCACTCTACTTGTCAGTATTGAATACCATTATTATATTCAATCTGTCAGACACAGCAACACAATGGAATTTTTATACAGAAGGCTTTTGCAACTTAAATGCCGATCTATTAGTTATGAGAGGAATAGCTGGACATGAGGACCTACTTAGCATGGACCAGTAGGATTGATGAAAAGTTAGACACATGTGCAACATCTGGGTATCTTCATTGTAGACGTTTCGCCATCCAATGGCTTTAACAATACAAATTAAAGGACATAATTGGAAGACTGAACTATATACCAAAGGTAAGGTAATCAGTCCCTCAGCCTTGGAACTGGTGTGAAGAGTTGTGCTGGCCTAACCTACAGTATAGGCATGACCTCCACCTGTGGACGTTTTCATGGTAACGCTCCCTCCGACTGCTTCACCTCACCTGTCTGCAATACACAAACCACTTCTCTGCTTATATAAGTCACTTCTCCGGTTATATGCTTTGCTTTCTTCAAGAGCGATCGACTGAACACATCGATTCCAGGCTGAGGGACTGATTACCCCATACTACTCTCTTTATCCAACGTTTTTTAGTATTGGACTGATGAAGCCACTGTGTGGCGAAATACTTAATAAAGATCCCCAAATTCGACTGATGTTGAAGAATGAGACATTTGTCCAACATTTGGGAATGTTTACTAAGGAAACATTACGCCAGTCACTAGCTTCTTCAGTCCCTTACAAAGAACGGTGGAGAAAGAGGAATTGAGGCTGGTGAGGGGGCTCCTGATCCAAGGAACTAGACTTTTTCCTTACATGAATCAGACTTGAATTCCTCTCGTTCAATAGGCGCTATGTGACTCCTGTGGGGTTAGCGCTTTCTGATTAAAATGTAACTGTGAATGGCATCAATCTTCAGTGGCCGATACATCGTATGACATGGTTGAAATGTCTCACAGGTTTAGGCTGTGTAGACACAAATTATGTTGGATTCTGTATAGTAACTGGAACATGATAATGTATTACAGGTGTGGGACAGGTGTGAGAGATGTGGGACAGGTAAGGTATGGCAGGTGTGGAACAGGTAAGAGATAGCAGATGTGGGACATGTAATGTATGGCATCTGTGGGACAGGTAGGGTATGGCAAGTGTGGGACAGGTAAGGTATGGCAGGTGTGGGACAGGTAAGGTATGGCAGGCTTGGGACAGGTAAGGTATGGCAGGTGTGGGACAGGTAGGTATGGCAGGTGTGGGACAGGAAAGGTATGGCAGGTGTGGGACAGATGAGCTTGAGTAGATGTATATTGGAGAGCAAGATTGAAGGGTTAATTTACCTAGCCAGTTAGTGGTAGTTTGTGGTAATTATTCATGGTGATTATCCAGCCTGAAATGGTGGTGGGGAAGTGCGCTTCAATTAACTCTTTGGGAGAAAGTGACTGTGATTGTTGTGGCTTTGGTGGTGGTAGTAGTAATTGTGGTGGTAACTGTGTTGGTTGCAGTGATAGTTGTGGCTTTGGTGGTGGTAGTTGTGGTGGTAACTGTGTTGGTTGCAGTGATGGTAGCGGTAGTTGTGGTAACTGTGTTGGTTGCAGTGATGGTTGTGATAATTGTGGTGGTAACTGTGTTGGTTGCAGTGATAGGTGTGGCTTTGGTGGTGGTAGTTGTGGTGGTAATTGTGTTGGTTGCAGTGATTGTAGTGGTATTTGTGGTGGTAACTGAGTTTGTTGAAGTGATGGTTGTGGTAATTGTGGTGATGTGTTGGTTGCAGTGATAATTGTGGCTTTGGTGGTGGTGGTAGTAGTAGTTGTGGTGGTAACTCTGTTGGTTGCAGTGATGGTTGTGGTAATTGTGGTGATAACTGTGTTGGTTGCAGTGATAGTTGTGGCTTTGGTGGTGGTAGTTGTGGTGGTAGCTGTTGGTTGCAGTGATGGTTGTGGTAATTGTGGTGATAACTGTGTTGGTTGCAGTGATAGTTGTGGCTTTGGTGGTGGTAGTTGTGGTAACTGTTGGTTGCAGTGATGGTTGTAGTAATTGTGGTGATAACTGTGTTGGTTGCAGTGATAATTGTGGCTTTGGTAGTGGTATTTGTGGTGGTAACTCTGTTGGTTGCAGTGATGGTTGTGGTAATTGCGGTGGTAGCTGTGTTGGTTGCGGTGATAGCTGTGGCTTTGGTGGTGGTAGTTGTAGCTGTGTTGGTTGCATTGATGGTTTTGGTAATGTTGTGGTTATGGAACCAGTAGTGATGGTTGTGCTGGTGGTGGTGTAAGTGGTGGTGGTGGTGGTAGAGATGGTATGATGGAGATGGTATGATGGTATTGTGTTTTGGTAGGTGGTGGTGGAGTCGTTAGTGCTGACTTGTGGTGGTGATGATGGTGTTGATGGTGATGAAGTCATTAGTAATGACTGGTGATGGTGATGATGGTGGGAAAGTCATTAAGTAATGGCAATGGTGATGATGATGGTGATGACGATGGTGATGGTGGTGGTAATAGTAGTGGTGGAGATGATGATGGTGGTGATGGTGGTGATTGCGGTGGTGATGGTGGCGGTGTTGATGGTGGCAATGGTGGTGATGGTGATAATATCCTGTATTGTTATGTTTTGGCTATGGTAGCAGAAACTTAGTGCCGTCAGCTTAAGGGAACAACAACAGCAACAACAACAACAACAACAGCAACAACAACAACAACAACAACAACAACAACAACAACAACAACAACAACAACAACAACAACAACAACAAGAACAAGAACAAGAACAACAACAACAACATGCTGAAGGTGTAATATCCTCAGATAGTGACTATTAGCTTCAAGGACTGACATCTAGCTTCAACAAGTGATCATGAACTTCAAGATATGAGAACAAGGTTCATCAAGTGATGGAAAGCTTCGTGAAGTGAGAAGCTTCAAAAAATTATCATAAGCTTTAGGATGTGAGAAGCTCAAAGCTATCACCAGCTTCAGGTAGTAAGAACAAGCTTTAACAGGTGATCATAAGCTTCAGGAAGTAAGAAGCTTCAACGAGTGATAAGCTTCAGGAATTAAGAACAAGCTTCAATAAGTGATTATAAGCTTCAGGTAGTAAGAACAAGCTTCAACGAGTGATCATAAGCTTCAGGTAGTAAGAACAAGCTTCAACAAGCGATCATAATGAACATTAAAATGGTATAAAATACCGACAGGTTGTTAGGTAAGACATCGTCTTCAAGTATCTTCTGCTTCTATCAACTTTTCTGTACTTGACTGAAGAAGCCTACTGTGTAGGCGAAACGTTTCATAATAAAGATACCTAACTGTTGCATATGTGTCTTACCTAACAAGCGATCATAAGCTTCAGGAAGTAAAAACCTTGAAGTAAGAACAAGCTTCAACAAGTGATCATAAGCTTCAGGCAGTAAGAACAAGCTTCAACAACTGATCATAAGCTTCATAATGCGAGAAGAAGCTTCAACCAGTGACCATAAGCTTCAGAAATTAACAAGTTTCAACTAATGATCATAAGCTTCAGGAAATAACAGTAAGCTTCAGGCAGTGACCAAGCTGATAGGCTAAGTCACGGAAAAGTCATTTTTAAAATAAAACTGCTAAATTTAAATCAGTCAACCCTAATTCCTTATTGTCCGGCATATAAGGCGCGCATTTTCTCCACAAATTTTTTTTGGGAAAATCAACCTGCGCCTTATATGCTGCAAGTCAGGGTTAAGGGTAGACTTTGGGTTACGGTTTAGCAGTTGTTTACTAACGTTACGTCACAGCTGCTTAGAAACATCGTCTTTTATGTCTTACATGCTCGTGCGCCTTATATGCCGGGAAACACGGTAATAATCCCAATCTTCTGTGTAGGCCGCACGAGTTTTGAAAGCTTGAAGCCGATCTGAAGAGGCTTTCTCTTGTTATCACAATGGGTCCCAATATCTGAAATTTTTCACGTAAAATTCACCCAAGAACATCGGTACATGTCAATATTTGCATGAATCTTACCCTAGTTACAGTAAACCAGCGCTGAAAAAAATTGAAGCCTGTCGTATCAAGAATTCTCAATTTAAAACCGCAAACCATATGGTTCTGTAGTAGGAACATCCGCAATGTGCTGCTACTCCACCCTACAGTTATGAAATAAGACATTTATTTGGAAAATTAATGTTTATTTGAGAAATACACGGCAATGATATGTCAGGTAATTGATTTAAACAGAGATATGACTGCCCTTGGCTTTTATAAGCATTTCTACACTGGCATACAATCGACCAATGTTGAATACCTTGTGACAAATTCTTCGCCGTGGTAACAGGTCCTAATAACAGCAGCAGTTATCTTTTCCACAGATGAACAGTCCTATTTCGCGATCGTGCGTTTGGTTATTGCCCATAGATTCTCAAATGGATTGAGGTCAGAAGAGTTTCAAGGCCAATTTAGAATGCTTAGTCCACTCTCTTCGAGGAATGGCAGCATTTTTCTGGAAGTCTGGCATGGAGCAAGATCCTGCTTAAAAATTCCTTCTCCATCAGAAAAGTCTTTATCCACAATGGAAAGCAAATGAGTTGCCAGAATTGCTTTGTATTTGTCACTGTTCATTGTTTCCTCAATAACAAACCACTCAGGGCCTTTAGGAGTAAAACTACCTAAAAACATTGCCTTATGTGGGTGTTTTGGCATTTGTTGAAAGTGTCCATTCCGAAGAGGATCGCCTTTGTTCCATCCCACTATCACTAATCTGTATCCATGTACTTAAAAATGCGCTTCATCTGAAAATATAATATTTCTCTATTCATTCATCGTCCATCCCTAACGATCGAGTGCTCTCCGCAGCGTTTTTTTTTTCATTGTGACTGTTAATAATTGTTTCTTTACCGGCTTTCTGGCTGTTCTGCCAACTTCAAGAAGCCTTCATCGAACAGTTGAAGAATCAACATTTATGTCAGCTGAAGATAAGTATCTCTGTAAATCTTTCTGGCTTTCTTGGGATCCTTCACACCATTTCTTATGATAATCTTGATATCTTTGAGTTTGATAACCTTGTCAATATTGCGTTTTCTTCCACATCTTCCTCGACGCAGTGTTCCACAATCACCAGTGTTGTCAGCTCTCTTCAGAATCCGACCAGCAGTTGATTTTGTTAGGCTCAAATTTTGGCGATCTGTCTGATACTCAAATCAGCACGTTTTCTAAGAGCTACAATATATGCATGCTTCCTAGGTGTAACATCCATCATTAATTTCATCAGTAATCATGAACTGAAGGGGAGAATTTGGCGAAACCACATTCACTCACAGAGCACGCATGCAAAATAGCCTTACAGAATAAGAGATGTAGCACTGACGTGAGTCGCAGGGCAACACCTCAACTGGATGATTGCTGGAACTCAGTAGCAAACTCTGAGACATGTGAGGTAATCACAAAATTTACTCCTGTCCCAATTAATGTGCGTAATACTGTACCTTTAATATGCCGTTGCTAAATTTCGGAGCCCGGCTTGTCTGCTGCTTGCCTGGTCAACCAAGCTGTTGCTGCTGGATGCCCACTGCCCCACATATTCATCGCAGCCTAGTTGATCAGGTACCTGGTGAAGGCACTAGTCCAGTTTTCTCATAAAAACGTCTACATTTGCTCCAGCCGTGTTTCTGATATCTTCTGGTAAGTTCTTGAACAGTCTGGGGCCCCGAATGTTGATAGTGTTCCCTTATTGTGCCCACCGCACCCCTGCTCCTCACTGGGTTTATTTTGCACTTCCACCCATATATCTCAGTCCAGTATGTTGTTATGGCAATGTGCAGATTTGGGACCAGGGTCTCGAGTACTTTCCAGGTATATATTATCATGTATCTCTCTCATGACTTTAAGGTGTTCCCAGTAATTTAAATGGTTTACTGGCTCTGTGTGCCGTAAACGATCTCTGTATTTGTTTCAGCTCTGATATTTCTCCTGCCTTGAACGGGGCCGTCAGCACTGAGCATTAGTCCAAATGAGGGAGCATTAGCGCTTGAAGAGTGACACCACTGGCATTATTTCCCCTTGTTTTGAAAGTTAATACCCATCCCGTCCTCCCCCTGGATGTCTTGATCTTTATCTTATGCTCTTTGAAAGAAAGGTCACCTGATATAATTATTCCCAAGTCTTTTAAGCGTTCCTTTCGTTCTATTTGGCTATCCTCTTGAGTTTTGTATACAGTGTTTCTTCTGAGTTCATTCTTTCCATACCTAAGCAGCTGGAACTTATCACCTTTGAACGTCATGTTTTCTCCACTGCCCACTGGAAAACCCTGCTTATATCCTCCTGTAATTGTTCAGTGTATTTTACCGTAGTTACTTTCATGCTTATTTTAGTGTTATCTGAAAATAATGATACAAAAATATGACGGCGTTTTTATCTATATCTGCTATGAGGATGAGAAACAGCAGAGGTGCCAGGACAGTGCCTTGGACGACTGAGCTTTTTTACCTTGATGATTCTGGATTTTGCTCTGTTTACTACTACTTTTAGTGTTCTGTGTGTTAGGAACCCGAAAATCCATCTGTCTGCCTTCCCTGTAATGCCTATGGCCCTTATTGTGTGCGCCATCACTCAACAGCATTTGTCAAACGCCATAGCAAAATCTGTGTAAATCACATCCGCGATTTAGTCGTCTTCCAACTCCTCCGAAATTCTGTCATAGTGGTTCAGCAGCTGTGACAGGCATGATCGTCCTGCTCTAAAACTATGCTGGTATGGGTTATATGACAGTTACATTGTGTGAACACTCGTAGTGTGCTGCTCCTCTACCCTATATGACTGATACTCTGTGAACACCCACAGCGTGTAGCTACCTTACTCTATATTTACACAGTGAGAACTGCTAGCGGCTTGCCCTCTCATACAGTGTTCCACCACACAGGCTGTGCTACATACGCGAGTTTGTACAAATTTTAAAAAGGGGAAAAAATCTTGACCTTTGGGTTGGCCCATTACAGCGTTGAGGGTTGGACAATTTGCAAAACGGGGGTGTTTTGACGGGTTTTAAGTGGGACCCCCCTTTGGGTTTGGTAGGTGAATTTTTCCCTTGGTTAGGTTTCCCCCTTTAAAAAATTTTAAAAATGCCAGTTTGTAAAGTTACCAAAACATTAACCCTGTAAAATTTGGGGACCCTTTTGCTTGTGAGTTTTGCAAATAAACCCTTTTCAAAAATAACGGTACACAATGAAAAGTTTTAAAAACCCTGAATGTGTTTTTACAAAAATTTGAAAGGTTACAACACATTTAAAGTTTTTTTTTAAAAGGGCCCAAATTGGGGGAAACAAAGGTTTGTGTGGTGGTGACCACACAGTGCACAGCGGTGGGTGGGACCACACGGGGCACAGTGGGTGGTGGGACCACAGGGCGGGTTGGTGGTGACCACACGTGCCGTGGGGGGGACCACACAGCACGCTGGGTGTGGGGGGGGCCCCCGTGCCAGGGTGTGGTGGTGACCCACAGTGCACGGGTGTGGTGGTGACCAAGTGCAAGGGTGTGGGGTACCACCATGCAAGCTGGTGGGTGGGACCAACAGGACGCGGTGGGGGCCACCAGTCACAGGGGGGTGGTGCCCCAACAGGACAGTGGGTGGTGGGCCAACGGGGTGGTGGGGGGCCACACAGTGCCAGGTGTGGGGGACCACCCGTGCACAGCTGGGTGGGGGCCACACAGTAAACGGGGGGTTGAGGTGACCCAACCCACAGTGCACAGTGGTGTGGTGTGACCACACAGTGCACAGCTGGTGTGTTGTGTGGACCACACAGTGCACAGCTGGGTGAGTGCCCACACAGTGCACAGCTGGTTGATGGTACCTAACTGACATGTGTAGGGTACCACAAGTGCACAGAAAGTGATTTGCCCAACATGCAGTTTAACAGTGCATGGTTGATTTTAACACATAAGTTTGGTGTGGTATCAAAGTCAACTGTTTTGTTAACCATGCCCTAGTGTGAGCAACATCACAGCTTTTGTAAACGTGCAAAATTGGGGTATAAACATCCATTGTGTTAAACCTCCAATGTTGTGGTTTACACAGTGACAGATGTGTTTACAACATACAGCTGGTTGGTTTTAAAGTCATTTGTGTTGAAACTTACTGTTAGTGTGACCCACATCCATGTGTATTGTAAACACAATAAAGTGTGTGGGTCCCACAATTCAATTTGGGTTAACACAGTGAAATTGGGTTTGACCACTCAAAGTGTGTAATACCACAACAAGCTGTTGATTACAAAAACATTTAATGTTGTGACCAATTCCAATGGTTGATGGTAAACAGTACATTTTATGGTTACCACAAGTGAAAGTGGTTGTGGAAACCAAACAGGACAAGTTGTTTACCTGACGCTGGTAGTGTGTGACCACACTCATGGGTATGTCCCACACGATTCCAGCTGGTTAGCGGTCACAATATATTTTATTAACATGTGAAAGGTTTAAAAAGTGCACACTGTGTGGGGGTGACCTACATGCCAGCTTTTGTGAGTGGGACCACCGTGCCAAAGTGATGATGGTGACCACACAGTGCACAGTCGGTGTGGGGTGACCAACAGTGCACAGCTGGTTTGAGGGTGACCATACAGTGCACACTGGTGTGAGTGTGACCACACAGTGCACGCTGGTTGAGTGGGACCACACATAGACACTGTGTGGTGGTGACCACACAGTGCAAGTGGTGTGGTGGTGACCACACAGTCACAGCTGGTGTGGTGTTGACCAACAGTGCACAGCTGTGTGGTGGGTGCCCAAACACAGTGCACACCCTGGTGTGGTGGTGACCACACAGTGCACAGCTGGTGTGGTGACCACACAGTGCACAGCTGGTGTGGTGGTGACCACACAGTGCACAGCTGGTGTGGTGGTGACCACACAGTGCACAGCTGGTGTGGTGGTGACCACACAGTGCACAGCTGGTGTGGTGGTGACCACACAGTGCACAGCTGGTGGGTGGTGACCAAAACAGTGCACAGCTGGTGTGGTGGTGATCACAAAAAGTCCCACAGCTGTGTGGTGACCACACAGTGCACAGCGGTAGTGACACACAGTGCACAGCTGTGTTAGGGGTGGTGATCACACATTTGCACAGCTGGTGTGAACACAGTGCAAGCTGTGTGATCACACAGTGCACAGTGGTGTGGTGACCACACAGTGCACAGCTGGTGTGGTGGTGACCACACAGTGCACAGCTGGTGTGGTGGTGACCACACAGTGCACAGCTGGTGTGGTGGTGACACACAGTGCACAGCTGGTGTGGTGATCACACAGTGCACAGCTGGTGTGGTGGTAATCACACAGTGCACAGCTGGTGTGGTGGTGATCACACATTTCACACTGGTGTGGGGGTGATCACACAGTGCACAGCTGGTGGTGACGCACAGTGCAAGCGGGTGTGTGATCACACAGTGCACAGCTGGTGTTGTGGTGATCACACAGTGCACAGCTGGTGTGATCACACAGTGCACAGCTGGTGTGGTGGTGACCACACAGTGCACAGCTGGTGTGGTGATCACACAGTGACAGTCTGTGTGGTGATCACACAGTGCACAGCGGTGTGGTGGTGACACACAGTGAAACAGCTGGTGTGGTCAACAGTGCCAGCTGTGTGGTTGATCCCAAAAGTGACAGCTGGTGTGGTGGTGATCACACAGTGCACAGCTGGTGTGGTGGTGATCACACAGTGCACAGCTAGTGTGGTGATCACACAGTGCACAGCTGGTGTTGTGGTGATCACACAGTGCACAGCTGGTGTGATAACACAGTGCACAGCTGGTGTGATCACACAGTGCACAGCTGGCGTGGTGGTGATCACAGTGTACAGCTGGTGTGGCGGTGATCACACAGTGCACAGCTGGTGTGGGTGGTGATCACACAGTGCACAGTTGGTGTTGTGGTGATCACACAGTGCACAGCTGGTGTGGTGATGAGTACACAGTGCACAGCTGGTATGATCACACAGTGTACAGCTTGTGTGGGTGGTGGTGACTACACAGTGCACAGCTGGTGTGGGTGGTGATCACACAGTGCACAGCTGGTGTGATCACACAGTGAACAGCTGGTGTGATGGTGACTACATAGTGCACAGCTGGTGTGGTGATCACACAGTGCACAGGTCGTGCGGTGGTGACTACACAGTGCACAGCTGGTGTGGGTGGTGACTACACAGTGCACAGCTGGTGTGGGTGGTGATCACACAGTGCACAGCTGGTGTGGTGGATGAGACCCCAGTGCACAGGTAGATAAACAGTAACGCTTGGGGTGGGTGGTGGTGACTACACAGTAACAGCTGATGTATAACAGTGCCAGTGATGTGGTGATCACACAGTGCACAGCTGGTGTGGTGATCACACAGTGAACAGCTGGTGTGGTGGTGACTACACAGTGAACAGCTGGTGTGGTGGTGACTACACAGTGCACAGCTGGTGTGGGTGGTGACTACCCAGTGCACAGCTGGTGTGGGTGATCACACAGTACACAGCTGATGTGGTGGTGATCACAGTGCACAGCTGGTGTGGGTGGTGGTGATCACACAGTGCACAGCTGGTGTGGTGATCACACAGTGCACAGCTGGTGTGGTGATCACACAGTGCACAGCTTGTGTGGTGGTGATCACATAGTGCACAGCTTGTGTGGTGATGACCACACAGTGGACAGCTTGTGTGGGTGGGGGTGACCACACAGTGCACATCTTGTGTGGGTGGTGGTGACCACACAGTGGACATCTTGAGTGGGTGGTGTTGACCACACAGTGGACATCTTGTGTGGGTGGTGGTGACCACACAGTGGACATCTTGTGTGGGTGGTGGTGACCACACGGTGGACATCTTGTGTGGGTGGTGGTGACCACACAGTGGACATCTTGTGTGGTGGTGGTGACACAACGGTGGACACTTGTGTGGTGGTGGTGACCACAGAGTGCAATCTTGTGTGGGGTGGGTAACTACACAGTGCACAGCTTTGTGGGGGGTGGTGACCAAAACAGTGGACATCTTGGTGGGTGGTGGTGACCACAAGGGGCAATCTTGTGTGGGTGGTGGTGACCACAGAGTGCATATCTTGTGTGGGTGGTGGTGACCACAGAGTGCATATCTTGTGTGGGTGGTGGTGACCACAGAGTGCATATCTTGTGTGGGTGGTGGTAACTACACAGTGCACAGCTTGTGTGGGAGGTGGTGATCACTCAGTGCACAGCTGGTGTGGTGTGATGGGGACCACTCAGTGCACAGCTGGTGTGGTGTGATGGGGATCACTCAGTGCACAGCTGGTGTGGTGTGATGGGGTCACTCAGTGCACAGCTGGTGTGGTGTAAATCACTCAGCACTCCCCCAACAGGTAACCATGATTCACTCAGTACACTTGACTCTGGTCTCTTGGAAACCATCATACAACTCACCAGCGAAGGTTAAGTTAGGTAAGGTCGTAATAATGTGGTAGAGTTATCGACAATATGTTAGGTAAAAGGACACAGGTACAACTGATGTGACTTTTTTTGTGGCAACGTTTCGCTCTCCAGGAGCTTTATCAAGCCGTTACAATCAAGAGACACAGAGGGAGTATATTTAAATATTATATATATATATATATATATATATATATATATATATATATAAAAATATAATATTTATATATATATATATAATATATTGTGATAGGAGTATAGTGGTAGTTGTGTACTTATTTGGGGGTAGTATAGTAATAATATAAAAAGTTGTAGTTGTAGTTGTACTTGTGGTGGTGGTAGTAGCAATAATAGTAATAGTTGTAGTGGTAGTTGTAGTGCTTGTGGTGGTAGTAGTAGTAATAGTAATAGTTGTAGTTGTAGTACTTGTGGTGGTGGTAGTAGCAATAATAGTAATAGTTGTAGTGGTAGTTGTTGTTTCTTTGGGTGGTAGAAATAGTAAATAGTAATAGTTGTAGTTGTAGTACTTGTGGTGGTGGTAGTAGCAATAATAGTTGTAGTGGTAGTTGTAGTGCTTGTGGTGGTAGTAGTAGTAGTAGTAGCAGCTGTGTGATGGCGGGGTTTATAGTTTTGATGAACATTCTTGCTAATACTTCAGAGATGATTAATCTGCCTTTATTCTGTTTAATTGTTAGAAATGGCGATTAAAGATTATTCAAGGCATTTACGTCTACGGAAACTGGATTCTTTAATCACTAGTCGGGCGTCATTAAATTTCATCAGGTGGCTGTCGGAATTCCGGTGTTATACGCAGACATGTTTCGAGTTTTCTTGCTGTTTCACTTTGGTATATTCTGTCACAGCCTCCACAGGGGATAGTATAAACCACTGAGTTCATTGATTCAAGGTTTTCGAATTTCGTCCAGGGAATATAGTTTATGGAAGTACTGGATGCGTTGACGACTTTAGTGTTAGCTTGTGCGAGTACCTTAGAAACTGTTCGGAGTGGTGTTAATGCATGGAAAATTGATGATCTGAAGGGCTCTTTTCTTGCAGTCATTGACGAAAAAGGAAGGAAAATGTAGATCGGTGATGGTTTGGTGTATATAAGTACATTCTCCATCAAGAAACTCTGGACTCCAATTTCGGTATTATTTTATTGAAAAATCCAACGGTGATGCCTCTCGATGGTCTTAGCATCTTGACTGGAATAGAAGAGGGCGAGACACTTTTGTTTGTGGTCTTCCTGTAAACTTGAAACCTTAGAGCTAGTTATCTACTTTGTGAATAAGGACATCTAGAAAATGTAACTTGTCACTGGAGTCAAGTGTAAACTATAAAGTCGGTTCAGCTGCGTTGAGTCTTGCCTGTAGATTCCGCATATCAAAACGTTTGGGAGTTATTATGAGGACTATTACTACCTCACTCTGTACCTATACTTGTATACCCATTGTCCATGTATTGTTTGTAACGGCTTGACGAAGCTCCTGGAGAGCGAAGCGCTGCATTAGTTACTTTTGTGTCCTTTTACCTAAATAAAGTTCGTCAGCATACAAGACAAGTATTTCCTGACGCAGGTATTAGTCATGTGACCGAGTCTTTCCTCTGGTTTACCCGTCCACCCCTTTAGAAATTTAGGTCATTGTCACCAGCGACGTTTTCAATATTGCAAATATCACAAACTTTGTCATTTAACATTCTTTAATTAGTGTTTCTTTGCTTTTATATCGCTATTAATAAAATATTAGACCATGAGCACCATACTGGCTATTGAAGCTTAACTCACGTAATCGTAATTATACGACAGCAAACAAATCACGGAACGGGTGGGAATTGAACCCATGGCAAGAGTCAGAGCGTTAACCAATATGGTGGAGTGATTAAACACACTGACCTGTGATTTTAGGACTCGCCTGTCATGGGTTGATGCCCCACCCGTTCCTTGATTTATGGAAGCTTCATCGGTGTAGTTGTAGCAGAGCTTCATTTAACATCACTTGGGCATACTATATCACTGGGAAAATATTAGTTTTGAAGAAGCTGACTTATTAGTGGAGGAAGTCAACTCATGACTGTATCATTTGCAATCTTCTCCAGTGGAAATAAAATGGCTCATTAGGTTTTCTCATCTTTTTTTTCTAATATTATTCAGAGATGTGTCTGAATGTGCTTCCTTACTATTTAGGAAAGTTTTTCAATGATTAGATTATTGCGAAGAATGAGCAATAACTCAGTGTGGTGGTGGTGGTACAATAGTGGTAAAAGGTCTCTTATTCTCTAGTCCCCTGTCCTTTGTGTGTGTACTACTCTACATGTGGTTGAGGGGGTCAAGTTTATGCTGTGTGTGTGTGTGTTGTGTGTGTGTGTGTGTGTGTTTAATCTTCCGTAAGTGGTTGAAGTCTAAGCAATGTGTGTGAGAGAGAGATTTTTAAGATACCTAAATGTTGCTACATGTCATATTCATGAACTTGACGGCATTTGTAGCGAGATACTTGTCTGACACACCAGCACTATGGCAGGAGATGACTTCATCAGCTCTTGTGCTAACAACTATTTACTTCCACTAATGGACCCTCCCCCCCTCACCTGTGAAGCCATCTCCAGCTGTTACACTTCACTTCTAACCTTCTGGCCTCATGCCACTGATTTAGGCTAAAGGACTGACCACCTTGTAACAAGACTGAAGGAGTAACCACCTCAAAATCACCTTTCTATTTCTATTACGTGATGTGAGTTTTCACGTTGTGAGCCATCTTGTAGGACACACAAATCTTGTATCTCGGTTGATTGTTGTATGAAGATAAACAGTGTCCCGCACCTCGGTTGGTACCGCACTCGGTTCACACATTCAGGTTCGTGGTTCAATCCCCGGTACGACTGGAAACATTGGACATATTTCCTTAAGACACCTGCTGTCCATGTTCACCTAGCAGTAAGTAGGTACCTGGTTGTTAGTCGACTGGTGTGGGTCACATCCTGGGGAAGAAAATTAACCGAAGAAGCCCGAAATGCTCTGCATAACCAGGGGCTTTCTATATAGAATACTATATTAAATAGTATAGTATAGTATACTAAATATAGTATTTAGTACCCAGTCTCAACATACGAGCTCCTTTTTTCGCCGATACGAGAATCACATACGAGAGTTATCGTGTGAACAAGAGTTTTTAGACTCGGCGCGCTGGACGTAACTGTTATGTGCGACACGAGAGTCCTCTCACGGCCGACTCGTCAGTCTACCATGCTGTCCTCCTAGTAATTGTGCTTCCGCTCTCAATGTAGTCATTTTTGTCTTTAAATATCTTTTTATAAGTGATAATCAGGGCCGCCAAGAGGGGGAGAAATGTCGAAAAGGATCGAAAAGTAAACAGAAAAACAAAAAAAGAGTGGAAAGTGGTTTGTAAGAGATAAATACTATTTTCTACTGTACGCTGTCATCGCTAATATAAACAAACTACCGATGATGTAATTGGTAGTTCAGTAAGAGTTATTACACCTAATGCATTGTGTTTTTGTTTTCCTAATGTTATTTGACTATTCTGGAACACTATCTACTCTGAAACTGTTTGGTTTAGGTTGAAATGACATGAAGTTGAGGTAATTTTTGACGTTAAACACGCATTAAAATGTTTAAAATGGAAAATAACGTTAAATATGTTTCCGTGATACGAGTTTACACGTTGCGAGCCATCTTGTAAGACATATTAATCTCATATCTCGGAGGATTACTGTTTGATGCTAAACTGGTATACAGACTCATCACACGGATGATAATAGTAAATGACCAACTAATATGATTGTAAACGGTAGAAAGAATGACAGTAAAGTCAATAAGAGCGTGAATATGCTGTTTAAAATTAGTCTTGTCTTTGGAAACGACTATAAGCCCAGAAAATAAAAAGAAAGGGAACTCTGACAATCACTGGTCGTAGATATAAAGAATCTTTTGAGTTTATTAATTAGTATGAGACCTGAGAGAGTGTTTCCATGGATTACAAGAGAGGAGAAAAAGCACCGTATAAACCAATATGTACAGTAAGTCATAAGATTTACTGTTGATGTGGAAAACAGCAAATGCAGTTCCACATATGAGAAGACACACGTCAATATCATTGATACACAAACTATGTTTTGTTAATGAAGAAAATCACAAAGAGAATAGTGGAGTATTTGGAGAAAAGTGGTTTATATAAACAATAACGAATATGATTTAGGAGGGAAGAGAAGGGAGTGGTAGGGTGAGGAAGAAGTAGGAAGAGGAAGAAGTTGGATATGGGTGGAAAGACGTGGGAGAGGAGGGGTGGGAGGAGGAGGCGGGGATAGGAGGGAAAATGTGGGTGGTTGAAAAGAGGAAGGGAGAGGAAGAGGAGGGACTGGCTGTGTCATCTCAGCCACCAACATCAACAACTTCTCAAGTTGGAGTGAACTTTAAGTGTCGCCACCGCTGAAGAAGCGCAGCACAAAAAAGAGCTCAAACCATATTTCGATGACACACAAAATTTTTAACACAGTTCTTCTAACCAAGGTAAAGTTATCCCCCCAAAAAACTGAAAAGAACTTTAACCATCACTTATTCCCAGCTGGTTTTCCAAAAAAACATGGACATCACAATTTGTAACAATTGTATCACTGAGGATAAAAGCTTAACTAGGAGATGGTAATTTAGGCCAGTAAGATTAATTAAGAGATCCTTTAACTATATCTTCAATCATTAACACTTTGATCATAAACACTGTATGTCCCTTGAGTGACCTGATTTCAAATTAAGTCACCCTTTGTTTATTCTTATCATTTTGGTTGCTGGATGTTATTATTCAACTGGTTATCTCTAATTAGAAGGTTACCTGTTAATGTTTGACAATAGAGTTGTAAGTTGTCATGTTTCATGTAAGTTGTAGTTAAAGCACCTATCTACAACTTGGAGTTAGTAGTTTCAAAAGTAAGTCTGCTGCAAAGTTCCTTTAAATATCATTTGATGTACACTATGTACGTCTTCCTGGACGGAGTAAATTACATGTATTGTTTGATTAATTGCATCTCTAAAATATGAATTAGTTCAGGCACTTATCACCTTCCGTTTTTGAAGTTAACAAAGTTATTTAGACCACCTCTCTATGTAGTCCATTCACCCAGATCAGAAGTTTAACACATTGGTACCATCCAATGGGACAAGTTCTTGCTTTGTCTTGAAATGGTCTGCACCTATAGATGCTATTTTTATGTGATAAATATTAGAGAGTGGCAGCTTTGTCATAATGAACTGCTGAAGGTACCATCCCAGCACAGTAAAACTAAAAGGTGTATCTCAGATTTACTCTACTAAGAGTATAAAAGAGTCAGTAGATATTTTATCATCGTTGTTATACAATTGAGTTGGACTTCCACCTCAGAAATGTTAGTTTAACTTGGCAAATATGAAATTTAAATGCATAAAAAAGTTTTTAATATAATGATTTTTTAGTTTTACATAACCAACTACAATGCACATTATTTCCGTAACCAACATGGCTGATTGAGGAGGTATGATGAATGTGGAGGCATAAATTCAGTACAGAAATCCTCCAGCTCTTCAAATCTGTTTGGAGAGATTTCCCATGATACACTAAGATAATTGAACTTATGCATGTACATTTCTTTCCACATTCAGCCAGCAAACTGTGTCACAGCCTGTGATCGCATGTAGTCTGATGAGCCTGGCAGATATTCAGTCCTCCCAAGTGGCAGCTCATGGCATTGGGTGGATCGAGTCATGGCTCACTGACAGAAAGCAGAGTGTGTCCATAAATGGGGTTAAATCCGAGTGGGGATCTGTAACAAGTGGCGTTCCACAGGGATCAGTCTTGGGCCCGTTGTTGTTTATAATATATATCAATGATCTTGATGAGGGAATTACTAGTGATATGAGCAAATTCGCCGATGACACAAAGATAGGTAGGATAATTGATTCAAACGTAGATGTTATGGAACTTCAGGAGGATTTAAACAAACTCTATTCTTGGTCAGAAAAGTGGCAGATGCAGTTCAATGTAGATAAATGCAAGGTCTGAAGCTTGGGAGTGCCCATAACCCTAGTACTTATAAGTTAAATGATGTAGAACTTAGCCATACAGATTGCGAAAAGGACTTGGGGGTTATGGTGAGCAGCAACCTTAAACCAAGACAGCAATGCCTAAGCGTACGTAATAAGGCAAATAGATTACTGGGATTTATATCAAGAAGTGTAAGCAACAGAAGTCCAGAGGTCATACTGCAGCTTTATACATCATTAGTAAGGCCTCACCTAGATTATGCAGCTCAGTTCTGGTCTCCGTATTACAAAATGGACATAAATTCGTTAGAAAACATTCAGCGTAGGATGACTAAATTAATACATAGCATTAGAAATCTTCCTTATGAAGAAAGATTGAAGATTCTTAAGTTACATTCACTTGTTAGACGAAGAATGAGGGGAGACCTGATCGAAGTGTATAAGTGGAAGATAGGTATTAATAAAGGGGATATTAATAGGGTCTTGAGGATGTCTCTCCAAGAGAGAACCCGCAGTAATGGATTTAAATTAGATAAGTTTAGATTTAGAAAGGACATAGGAAAGTATTGGTTTTGAAATAGGGTAGTTGATGAGTGGAACAGTCTACCTTGTTGGGTTATTGAGGCTAGGACTTTGGGTAGTTTCAAATTTAGGTTGGATAAGTACATGAGTGGGAGGGGTTGGATTTGAGTGGGACTTTCACATCAGAGCTTATTTCTTGGGTGGCATTGAAAATTGGGTTGGGCAAATGTTTTGTTAGTGGGATGAATTGTAAAGGACCTGCCTAGTATGGGCCAGCAGGCCTCCTGCAGTGTTCCTCCTTTCTTATGTTCTTATGTTCTTATACTGTGTACAGTTCTGTGTTCCATATAGAGAAGCATGACGAGGCTGATTCCCTTTGCCAGGAAACTTTACTACAAAGATAAGCCCAACGCTTATCGATCCAAGTCGGACCGAAACGTCGTAAGCTTCTCTCTCCTATGTGTGGGTGATTATTGTGTGTGTATAAATATGTATGTCGTGCCGACTAGGTAAATCTGGTCATTTAGCAAGAACTCGTTTAAAATTAAGTCCATTCTAAAATTTTCGCTGATACATATGAAGATATGAAAAAAATATATGTTAATAAAAAACTAATGAAAGTTTACAATAATTTAATAACAAACAAACACACTGAATTATTACATACACATTACATACACATATTAAAATGAATTATTACATACACATATTACTTGCCCTATTCGGCAAGAAGTGCGTTGCTATTTAAGCCAAAATCACAGGTTTTACTTATTCGGCACGATACATGCATATATATATATATATATATATATATATATATATATATATATATATATATATATATATATATAGAGAGAGAGAGAGAGAGAGAGAGGGAGAGAGAGGAGAGAGAGAGATATTACTAAGCTGAGTTAAAAACTATTAAATTAAATAAATATCTTATACTCTTAATGCCATAAAAACTTTTGTTTTTTTGTCAAATAATTAATTATATTTCTTAAGCATTTAATGTACAAATTTAATATTTGCGGCACTGAAGGAGGAACTGTTAAGATAAGATAGGATTTCGTTCGGATTTTTAACCCCGGAGGGTTAGCCACCCAGGATAACCCATGAAAGTCAGTGCGTCATCGAGGACTGTCTAACTTATTTCCATTGGGGTCCTTAATCTTGTCCCCCTGGATGCGACCCACACCAGTCGACTAACACCCAGGTACCTATTTGCTGCTAGGTGAACAGGACAACAGGTGTAAGGAAACGTGTCGAAATGTTTCCACCCGCCGGGAATCGAACCCGGGCCCTCCGTGTGTGAAGCGGGAGCTTTAGCCACCAGGCCACTGGTATCAAGTTACAACGTTGTGTCAATGTTGGGTTAACTAATTGCCATTGTTTTTAGGTCACTGTTTTTGGTTAGAGTTAGTTCACTATTGTTAGTGTTAGGTTACTATTGTTAGTGTTAGGCTACTTTTGCTGGCTAGTGTTAGATCACTTGTTGTTAGTGTTATATCACTGGTGTTGTTAGTGTTATATCGCTGGTGTTGTTAGTGTTATATCACTGTTGTTGTTAGTGTTATATCACTGTTGTTGTTAGTGTTAGATCACTGTTGTTGGTTAGTGTTAGATCACTGTTGTTGGTTAGTGTTAGATCACTGTTGTTTTAAGTGTTAGATCAATATTGTTGTTAGTGTTAGATCAATGTTGTTGTTAGTGTTAGATCACTGGTGTTGCTAGTGTTAGATCACTGGTGTTGTTAGTGTTAGATCACTGGTGATGGTTAGTGTTAGATCACTGATGTTGTTAGTGTTAGATCACTGGTGTTGTTAATGTTAGATCACTGGTGATGGTTAGTGTTAGATCACTGATGTTGTTAGTGCTAGATCACTGGTGTTGTTAGTGTTAGATCACTGATGTTGTTGGTGTTAGATCACTGGTGTTGTTAATGTTAGATCACTGGTGTTGTTAGTGTTAGATAACTGTCGTTAGTGTTAGATCACTGGTGTTCTTAGTGTTAGATCACTGGTGTTGTTAGTGTTAGATCACTGGTGTTGTTAGTGTTAGATCACTGGTGTTGGTTAGTGTTAGATCACTGTTGTTAGTGTTAGATCACTGATGTTGTTAGTGTTAGATCACTGCTGTTGTTAGTGTTATATCACTGATATTGTTAGTGTTAGATCACTGCTGTTGTTAGTGTTAGATCACTGATGTTGTTAGTGTTAGATCACTGCTGTTGTTAGTGTTATATCACTGATATTGTTAGTGTTAGATCACTGGTGTTGTTAGTGTTAGATCACTTGTGTTGTTAGTGTTAGATTACTGGTGTTGTTAGTGTTAGATCACTGGTAAACCATACCCCCGGCCGGGATTGAACCCGCGGTCATATGGTTTATTTGCAATCGTGTCATTACGATTTCTTGAGTCAGTTAGATCACTGGTGTTCAGTGTTAGATCACTGGTGTTGTTAGTGTTAGATAACTGGTGTTGTTAGTGTTAGATTACTGGTGTTGTTAGTGTTAGATCATGAAGTGTTAGTAACGCACACTCCTGAGCTTAGCAACGTGGTGTTCATAACGTGGCTGTGCATGTACTGGTGGCCTCGTTTCACTCACCAGTTATCAACACCCTCTGGCGTCATATTGATAACTAACTCGTGTTTTCTTTGTGTTTCAGGTGTGTTGCTACACATCTTGTGGTGTGTGTGCGTGCGTGTGTGTGTGTGTGTGCGCGAGAGCTGCATTGCGTGCGTGTGACCACTTCCTGGTGCACAGAGGTAAGTAGTGGCCCGTGCACGCTTCTCACGCTCCTTCCTCATGAATACGTGTATTTGTACATGCTTGCCTATGCACTTGGCTGTTCATGCGCACACCGTCAGAGCCGTGCGTGTGTTCATTAGTTCGAGGTTCTTACCCTGTGCGCTTGAAGGCATCAAAAGTGATGTAAACAAAGGTAAAAGAATTGAATTTTAATACCACGGAAAAGAGAAGGATTTCAGGAGGCATGATTATTGCATGCTAGATAACCAGGTTATTTGACATGAGGGTAACATGCGTCGTATGAACTTCACGCGCGCGCACACGCACATGCACATGCACACGCACGCGCACACACACACACACACACACACACACACACACACACACACACACACACACACACACACACACACACACACACACACCACACACACACAGGAGAAGACGATATGACCCAGCTGGAAAATTTTCGGAGAATAGGGGGGTTTGTAAAAAAAAGAACCCGGCCAATGAGAGTGACCTTCAAGGCAGAAGCGACTCGGACCAGGATCCTGCAGGAGAAAGCACGATTAAGGGACATGACGGCATACAGGAGGGTGTATCTCGACCGCGACAGAACACAAGAAGAAAGGAAGAAACTGAGAGAGATGGTACAAAGGCGAAAGGAGGAAAGAGAGGGGATGGAGAAGACAGACAGGAGATCCCAGACCCAGGAAGAAGATCAAATACAGCCTCCCTCACAACTTTCTATAGAAGCCTCCTAACCAGGTCAACCCCAGTGCAACCAAACACTCTAAATCAAAACACCCATGCCACATCCAATGCCCCCACCCACTACATTACAAACTTCAACCCCACAGCAACAACCCATAGTTCCTTACCAGGTCTCCCACTTCCCCCAACCCCAATATACTTCCCAGACCACAGTCTTAGAAAAGAAGTTGAAGGTGTGGTATACAAATGCAGATGGAATAACAAACAAGTATGAGGAGTGGCACGAAAGAATCAAAGAGACATCCCCAGACATAATAGCACTCACAGAAACAAAACTCACCAGAATAATAACAGATTCAATCTTTCCATCCGGATATCAAATCTTCAGGAAAGACAGAGGGAGGAGAGGGGGAGGAGGAGTTGCACTGCTCATTAAAAACCAGTGGGGTTTTGAGAAAATGGAAGGAAATGGATGGCATGGGCGAAAGGGACTACTTAGTTGGAACAATCCAGTCTGAGGGACATAAGGTGATAATTGCAGTAATGTACAACCCACCACAGAACTGCAGGAGGCCAAGAGAAGAATACGATGAGAGCAATAGAGCAATGATCAACACACTAGCCGAGGTGGCCAGGAGAGCACACATGGGGGAGCAAAGTTACTAGTTATGGGTGATTTCAATCACAAGG
This sequence comes from Cherax quadricarinatus, assembly GCF_026875155.1. NCBI lineage: Eukaryota > Metazoa > Arthropoda > Malacostraca > Decapoda > Parastacidae > Cherax > Cherax quadricarinatus. Next base: position 21,448,140 of record NC_069465.1, read on the forward strand.
AGATTGACTGGGAAAAAACCCGGAGCCCCATGGGGTCCCCGAAACATGGAGAGCCAAAATGATGGATGTGGTACTGGAGAACCTCATGCATCAACATGTTAGAGACACTACCAGAGAGAGAGGAGAGGATGAACCAGCAAGGTTGGGCCTTGTATTCACCATGAGTAGTTCGGACATCGGGTATCATGTATGAAAGGCCCCTGGGAGCTAGTGATCATGTGGTTCTGTGCTTCGACTACATAGTTGAGCTCCAAGTGGAGAGAGTAGCAGGAATAGGCTGGGAAAAACCAAACTACAAAAGGGGGAACTACTCAGGCATGAGGAACTTCCTTCAAGACATTCAGTGGGAGAGGGAACTGACAGGAAAACCAGTACAAGAAATGAGGGACTATGTAGCAACAAAATGCAAGGAGGCAGAGGAGAGGTTTGTTCCCAAGGGAAACAGAAATAATGGGAAGAACTGAACGAGTCCTTGGTTCACCCAAAGGTGTAGGGAGGCAAAAACTAGGTGTACTAGAGAATGGAAAAGGTACAGAAGACAGAGAACTCAGGAAAATAAAGAAATCAGCCGAAGAGCCAGAAAACGAATATGCACAGATAAGAAGGGAGGCTCAGAGACAATATGAAAATGACATAGCATCAAAAGTAAAGACTGACCCGAAGCTGTTGTACAGCCACATCAGGAGGAAAACAACAGTCAAGGACCAGGTAATCAGACTGAGGAAGGGTGATGGGGAATTCACAAGAAACGACCGAGAGGTATGTCAGGAGCTCAACACAAGATTTAAAGAGGTATTTACAGTGGAAACCAGTAGGACTCCAAGAAATCAGAACAGGGGGGCACACCAGCAAGTGCTGGATGAGGTACATATAACCAAGGAGGAGATGAAGAAGCTGCTATGCGAACTTGACACCTCAAAGGCGGTGGGACCAGACAACATCTCTCCATGGGTCCTTAAAGAGGGAGCAGAGATATTGTGTGAGCCATTAACAATGATCTTCAACACATTTGAAACTGGGCAACTCCCTGAGGTATGGAAAATGGCAAATGTAGTCCCAATTTTTAAAAAGGGAGACAGACATGAGGCACTAAACTACAGACCTGTATCACTAACGTGTATAGTATGCAAGGTCATGGAGAAGATCATCAGGAGGAGAGTGGTGGGGCACCTGGAAAGAAACAAGTGTATAATTGACAACCAGCACGGTTTCAGGGAAGGAAAATCCTGTGTCACAAACCTACTAGAGTTTTATGACAAGGTGACAGAAGTAAGACAAGAGAGAGAGGGGTGGATCGACTGCGTATTTTTGGACTGCAAGAAGGCTTTCGACACAGTTCCTCACAAGAGGTTACTGCAAAAGCTAGAGGACCAGGCACACATAACAGGAAAGGCACTGCAATGGATCAGAGAATATCTGACAGGGAGGCAACAACGAGTCATGGTACGCGACGAGGTGTCAGAGTGGGCGCCTGTCACAAGTGGGGTTCCACAGGGGTCAGTCCTAGGACCTGTGCTGTTCTTGGTATACGTGAACGACATAACGGAAGGGATAGACTCAGAAGTGTCCTTGTTTGCAGACGATGTGAACTTAATGAGAAGAATCGAATCGGACGAGGATCAGGCAGGACTACCTGGTCCAGCAACTGGCTCCTTGAATTTAACCCTGCCAAATGCAAAGTCATGAAGATTGGGGAAGGGCAAAGAAGACCGCAGACACAATATAGTTTAGATGGCCAAAGACTGCAAACCTCACTCAAGGAAAAAGATCTGGGGGTGAGTATAACACCGAGCATATCTCCTGAGGCGCACATCAATCAGATAACTGCTGCAGCATACGGGCGCCTGGCAAACCTACGGATAGCGTTCCGATACCTCAGTAAGGATTCGTTTAAGACTCTGTACACCATCTACGTCAGGCCCATACTGGAGTATGCAGCACCAGTTTGGAATCCACACCTAGTCAAGCACGTCAAGAAATTAGAGAAAGTGCAAAGGTTTGCAACAAGACTAGTCCCAGAGCTACGGGGATTGTCCTATGAAGAAAGGTTGAGGGAAATCGGCCTGACGACACTGGAGGCCAGGAGGGTCAGGGGAGACATGATAACGACATATAAAATACTGCGCGGAATAGACGAGGTGGACAAAGACGGGATGTTCCAGAGATGGGACACAGACACAAGAGGTCACAATTGGAAGTTGAAGACTCAGATGAATGAAAGGGATGTTAGGAAGTATTTCTTCAGTCATAGGGTAGTCAGGCCATGGAATAGCCTAGAAAGTGATGTGGTGGAGGCAGGAACCATACATAGTTTTAAGGCGAGGTATGATAGAGCTCATGGGGCAGGGAGAGAGAGGACCTAGTAGCAATCAGCGAAGAGGCGGGGCCAGGAGCTGTGACTCGACCCCTGCAACCACAAATAGGTGAGTACAAATAGGTGAGTACACACACACACACACACACACACACACACACACACACACACACACACACACTCTGGCTGATTACGAACACCAGCACACAGAACCCACAGTAATACACACATACATGTGCGTGTGTAAAGTCATGACTCATACAGCTCATGACTCCCCTACCCTGCAGCTGTGTTGAGCACGCTCATTATAACCCAGGCTCACAATAATAATAATAATGATAATAATAATAATTGAAAATGAAAGTAAAATTACAATCCAGGGCCATAATAACAATGGTCTATCACAAAAAGTATTTGTGATAGATCATAACAAAGAATACGGTACTGTACATGTGGACTTCAACAAGTTCTTTGATGTAGTTCAGACTTATGATGAAATTACCGGCACATGGTACAGGACAGGGGTTCCAAATATGGGGCCCGTGCACCCCTGGGGTTCGTGCACCCCAGGGGGTGAGAGATGGAATTTCAGGGGGTGCGACAGAGAGTCCTAATGTTATATTACTTTTGTAGAGGAACTAACATTAATCAAACATTTCGTATGAGTGCGGGGCACGAAAAGGTTGAGTACCCCTGGTATAGGGGCACAGAAAAGGTTGAGTACGCTGGTATAGGGGCACAGAAAAGGTTGAGTACCCCTGGTATAGGAGAAATTAGCACTTGAGTCCAGGTTTTATGCCGATGATATGATTTCTTTGGTGTTTTGGAAGAGAAGTTGCCAGGGTTGGTAAATTATCTGTGAGGGTACGTTAAAGAAGGAAATTAGAGTGAACATAGGAAGGTACAAGCTGTTGAGTGTATCAAAAAATATAGGCAATGTAAGTTTCGATATCAGATAGGATGCAGGGAGTATAGGGGAAGTAAATATGTTTAGTAGTAGTAGGTAGTAGGTTGGTAGACAGTAACCACCCAGGGAGGTACTACCGTCCTGTCAGGTGACTGTGAAACAATCACCTGGCAGGATTGCTGGTGTCTCTTCTGTCTCATAAACACGCTGGATAACAGGTATATCTTAGTATTTCTGCTTACACTTAGGTCACACTACACAAGCAAGCACATGCATATATATATATATATATATATATATATATATATATATATATATATATATATATATATATATTTTATATATATAAAATATATATATATATAATTTTTTTTTTTTTCCCAACAAGTCGGCCGTCTCCCACCGAGGCAGGGTGACCCAAAAAAGAAAGAAAATCCCCAAAACGAAAATACTTTCATCATCATTCAACACTTTCACCACACTCACACATTATCACTGCTTTTGCAGAGGTGCTCAGAATACAACAGTTTAGAAGCATATACGTATAAAGATACACAACATACCCCTCCAAACTGCCAATATCCCAAACCCCTCCTTTAAAGTGCAGGCATATATATATATATTATATATATATATATATATATATATATATATATATATATATATATATATAATATTATATACACACATCTAGGGTTTTTCTTCTTTTTCTTAATAGCTCTTGTTCTTGTTTTATTTTTCACTCTAGTGTCCATGGGGAAGTGGAAAAGAATCTTTCCTCCGTAAGCCAAGCGTGTCGTATAAGGCGACTAAAATGCCGGGAGCAATGGGCTAGTAACCCCTTCTCTTGTACACTTTTACTAAATTTCAGAAGAAGAAAAACTATAAAACTGGGATGCTTGAATGTGCGTGGATGTAGTGCGGATGAAAAGAAAGAGATGATTGGTGATGTTATGAATGAAAAGAAGTTGGATGTCCTGGGTAGGCGAGTTTCAGTGGGGAGAAATAAATGGGATTAAGTCAGGAGTAGCTGAGAGAGTTAGAGCTAAGGAAGGGGTAGCAATAATGTTGAAGGACCAGTTATGGAAGGAGAAGCGGGAATATAAATGTGTAAATTCAAGGATTATGTGGATTAAAATAAGGGTCGGGTGTGAAAAGTGGGTCATAATAAGCGTGTATGCACCTGGAGAAGAGAGGAGTGTAGAGGACAGAGAGAGATTTTGGGAGATGTTAAGCGAATGTATAGGAACCTTTGAACCAAGTGAGAGAGTAATTGTGGTAAGGGACCTAAATGCTAAAGTAGGAGAAACATTTACAGAGGGTGTGGTAGGTAAGTTTGGGGTGCCAGGCGTAAATGATAATGGGAGCCCTTTGATTGAACTTTGTATAGAAAGGGGTTTAGTTATAAGTAATATGTATTTTAAGAAAAAGAGGATAAATAAGTATACAAGATATGATGTAGGGCGTAATGACAGTAGTTTGTTGGACTATGTATTGGTAGATAAAAGACTGTTGAGTAGACTTCAGGATGTACATGTTTATAGAGGGACCACAGATATATCAGACCACTTTCTAGTTGTAGCTACAGTGAGAGTAAAAGGTAGATGGGATACAAGGAAAATAGAATCTGCAAGTAAGAGAGAGGTGAAGGTGTATAAACTAAAAGAGGAGGCAGTTAGGGCAAGATATAAACAACTATTGGAGAATAGATGGGCTAGTGAGAGTATAGGCAATGGGGTCGAAGATGTGGTGGATAGGTTTAAAAATGTAGTGTTAGAGTGTTTAACAGAAGTTTGTGGTTACAGGAAAGTGGGTGTGGGAGGGAAGAAGAGCAATTGGTGGAATGATGTAAAGAGAGTAATAAGGGAGGAAAAGTTAGCATATGAGAGGTTTTTACAAAGTAGAAGTTATACAAGGAGGGAAGAGTATATGGAGAGAAAAAGAGAGGTTAAGAGAATGGTGAAGCAATGTAAAAAGAGAGCAAATGAGAGAGTGGGTGAGATGTTATCACCAAATTTTGTTGAAAATAAGAAAAAGTTTTGGACTGAGATTACTAAGTCGAGGAAGGCTAGGGAACAAATGGATTTGACAGTTAAAATTAGGAGAGGAGAGTTATTAAATGAAGAGTTAGAGGTATCAGGAAGATGGAGGGAATATTTTGAGGAATTGTTAAATGTTGATGAAAATAGGGAAGCTGTGATTTCGTGTATAGGGCAAGGAGGAATAACATCTTGTAGGAGTGAGGAAGAGCAGGTTGTAAGTGTGGGGGAAGTTCGTGAGGCAGTGGGCAGAATGAAAGGGGGTAAGGCAGCTGAGAATGATGGGATCAAGATAGAAATGTTAAAAGCAGGAGGGGATATAGTTTTGGAGTGGTTGGTGCTATTATTTAATAAATGTATGGAAGAGGGTAAGGTACCTAGGGATTGGCAGAGAGCATGCGTAGTTCCTTGTATAAAGGCAAAGGGGATAAAAGAGCGTGTAAAAATTAGAGGGGAATAAGTCTGTTGAGTATACCTGGTAAAGTGTATGGTAGAGTTATTATTGAAAGAATTAAGAGTAAGACAGAATGATAGCAGATGAACAAGGAGGCTTTAGGAAAGGTAGGAGGTGTGTAGACCAAGTGAAACATATAGGTGAACAGTATTTAGATAAGGGTAAAGAGAGTGTTGTGGCATTTATGGATTTAGAAAAGGCATATGACAGGATGGATAGGGGGCAATGTGACAGATGTTGCAGGTGTATGGTATAGGAGGTAGGTTACTGAAAGCAGTGAAGAGTTTTTACGAGGATAGTATGTAGGAGAAAGGGAGATTATTTGCCAGTAAAAGTAGGCCATAGACAAGGATGTGTAATGTCACAGTGGTTGTTCAATATATTTATAGATGGGTTGTAAGAGAAGTGAATGCTAGGGTCTTGGCAAGAGGTGTGGAGTTAAAAGATAAAGATTCAAACACAGAGTGGGAGTTGTTACAGTTGCTCTTTGCTGATGACACGATGCTTTTGGGAGATTCTGAAAGGAAGTTGCAGAGGTTGGTGGATGAATTTGGTAGGGTATGTAAAAGAAGAAAATTAAAAGTGAATATAGGAAAGAGTAAGGTGATGAGGATAAAAAGATTAGGTGACGAAAGACTGGATATCAGATTGGAGGGACAGAGTATGGAGGAGGTGAGTGTATTCAGATATTTAGGAGTGGACGTGTCAGCAGATGGGTCTGTGAAGTATGAGGTGAATCACAGAATTGATGAGGGGCAAAGGGTAAGTGATTCACTTAGGAGTCTGTGGAGACATAGAACTTTGTCCGTGGAAGCAAAAACGGGAATGTATGAGAGTATAGTTGTACTAACGCTCTTGTATTGGTGTGAAGCATGGGTGATGAATGTTGCAGCGAGGAGAAGGCTGGAGGCAGTGGAGATGTCATGTCTGAGGGCAATGTGTGGTGTGAATATAATGCAGAGAATTCGTAGTTCGGAAATTAGGAGAAGGCGTGGGATTACCAAAATTATTATCCAGAGGACTGATGAGGGGTTGTTGAGGTGGTTCGGACATGTAGAGAGAATGGAATAAAACAGAATGACTTCGAGTGTGTATAAATCTGTAGTGGAGGGAAGGCGGGGTAGGGATCGGCCTAGGAAGGGTTGGAGGGAGGGGGTAAAGGTGGTTTTGTGTGTGAGGGGCTTGTACTTCCAGCAAGCGTGCATGAGTGTATTTGATAGTGAATCGAGATAAATGGTGTTGAATACTTGACGTGCCGTTGGAGTGTGAGCGAAGTAACATTTATGAAGGGATTCAGGGAAACCGGCAGGCCGGACTTGAGTCCTGGAGATGGGAAGTACAGTGTCTGCACTCTGAAGGAGGGGTGTTAATGTTGCAGTTTTATAACTGTAGTGTAAAGCACCCTTCTGGCAAGAGAGTGATGGAGTGAATGATGAAAGTTTTTCTTTTTCGGGCCACCCTGCCTTGGTGGGAATCGGCCGATGTGTTATTAATAAAAAATGTTAAGATAATTGGGAGTCGACTTGTCGGCAGATGAAAAGGAAGGAAAATTGGGTCTTGTATTGAGGCATCTGCGAAGACAAAGAACTTTGTCTATGGAGGAAAAAGGAGAATGTATCAGAGTTTAGTGGTACCAATGCTGTTGAGTGGGTGTGAAGCATGGGTTTTAAATGTTGCAGCGAGAATGATGGAGGAAGTCGAGATGATTGACTGCACTGTGTGATGTGAATGTTATGAAGGGAATTCATAGTTTGGAGATTTGTCATATAGTTGAAGAAGGGTTGTTATGGTTGTTTGGACAGTTAGGATGGGAAAACAGGATGACTATGATGGTTTATAAATGTTGGGTTTAAGGAAGGGGCTGGTGGGAGGGGGTAAAGGAGGTTTTGAATGTTAGGGGCTTGGATACTCAACAAGCTTGTGTTAGCATGTTAGATGGAAGTGAGTGGAGGGAAGAAGTTTTTATAATTTGATGTGCTGTTGGAATACGAGGTAGGTGACATTTATGAAAGGATTCAGAAAAAATGGTTAGCCGGACTTGTGGGTAGTATAGTGTCTGCACTCCGGAAAGCGGGTGAGGACATGAGAGTCTGGAAGGTCATCTGAACTGTGATGCCGGCGCCCTTCTGGCAAAACAACTGAAAAACAGTGAATGCTTTTTCTTTGTCGAGTCATCCTAGATCGGTGGGAGACGGCCAGTGTTAATAAAAAATATTAGGATGAGGAACTATAATCGGTGTGCTACAAGGGTCAGTTCTGGTGTGCTTCTTGTTCACAATCATCATACACGACTTATATGAGGGGAAACATCGCGATATAAGCAAGTTTACCGATAACACTGAAATAAACCCTCAATTAATTGATGGTGAAAACACCGAAGAGTTACAGGATAAAGTTTTTTTTTTATTTTTTATTTAAAATATACAGTATACATGCATAACACACATTGACGTAATCACAATACATGAAACATTTATAAGAAAACATCCTTATAACTAACGGACGACAACCTACCCCTGAACATACATAATAAAATGGCCACTAGCCAAAAACTGACATTTGTATTCATATCTTGTATGAAACTGAATATATAAACTAATGCTTTGGCCTCTTATAGGATAAAGTAGATAGGATGATGTGGTAAGAAAAGCAGCTGATAAAATTCATTGCAATCAATTATTTAGTTGTGATCATGGAAAAGAAAATAACTACGACTTTTACAAGATATATATATATATATATATATATATATATATATATATATATATATATATATATATATATGTAGATCTTTGTCAAACTGAGTACGAAGAGGATTTAGTAGTTCTCGTTAGGAGAAATTTGAAACCAAGAAAACAGCGCACAAGTGTACTGCAAGGAGGCTAATATAATTCTTATTTCACATCAAGAAATATGAATAACAGAAGTACTGAAGTTATGATACAACTTGATGTATGTTTGGTGAAGTTTCATTTAGGTTATGCAGATCATTTCTGATCTCTGTTTTGCGGAATGGACATTAATGTGGTGGAAAATATGTAGAGAAGGATGCTGAATCTGATCCCATGCTGATCACGTTCCTCTGAATATAAGCTGATGGCAATGAATTTGCAGTGACTGGAAAAAAAGCTTAACTAGGAAGGATATTACTGAAGTATTAAAACGGTGAAAAGAAATAACAGAAATAAAATACGTTAAAGCTAACAATGGATTTAAGATGAATGAATTCAGATTTTGAGAGGATATAGGGAAGTAGAGGTTTGGCAATAGAACTGTAGATGAATGTCATAAATTACCAAGCAGCGTCATTGAAGGGAGAGCTATGGGTAGCTTATAATATAGGTTAAACAGGTACATAAACGGGTGTGGTTGAGACGCCGACTCCAGTGTTAAGTTACACAAGTCTTCAGTGCTTTAAGACAGTAAATTCTTTCATAAACTGCGCCGAAGAAAGCGATATACTTACCTAGAACCAATATGGGTCCTGCATAAGTTATTTGAATATAATTAAGCCTTCCCAAATGTACATCAACTTTTTTGTGGTATACAATACCGACAAGTTGATATGTAAGACACATGTGCAACAATTAAGTATCTTTATTCCGAAACGTTTCTCCTACACAGTAGGCTGCTTCAGTCGAGTACAGAGGAGGCAGCAGAAGCAGTAGATATATAATGACGATATAATCAGTCCATAATCCTTGAGGTGGTCAGTCCTCAGCCTGGAGAAGAAATTGCTCCATAGTCTAGAACAATGTGAAATTGAAAGGTGAGGCGCAGATAATCTTGACAGGAGAGGTGGAGCCCACCAGTAGCACTAACAATGTAATCACTGAGACGGCAGGTGTCTCTCAAAGTCATCCCTTCTCACTTGCAACAAGTAGTCAGGCAAAAAAATTATCGAAAATGTCCTCTGTACTCGACTGAAGAAGTCTACTGTGTAGGGAAAACATTTCAGAGTGAAGGTACCTAACTGCTGCTCGTGTCTAACTTATCAACTAACTTACTTATAAATACGTCAAGTATATTGTGTATGCGAAAAGTAAAACTTACTTTTCTTGTCTCTCAATCTCGACTCACAAATAATTTAGGTACTGACTCGGTTCTAAGAAAATTTTCAAAAATATGATGAAGACTACAGTAATATTACTTCAGTCACTGCTGACCACAACGGTATACTTGTATGATATAAAGGTGCTGGTGTTACGACAAGCATAACCCATACGTGTGTTACGACAAGGATAATCCATACGTGTGTTACGACAAGGATAACCCATACGTGTGTTACGACAAGCATAACCCATACGTGTGTTACGACAAGGATAATCCATACGTGTGTTACGACAAGCATAACCCATACGTGTGTTACGACAAGCATAACCCATACGTGTGTTACGACAAGGATAACCCATACGTGTGTTACGACAAGCATAACCCATACGTGTGTTACGACAAGGATAACCCATACGTGTGTTACGACAAGCATAACCCATACGTGTGTTACGACAAGGATAACCCATACGTGTGTTACGACAAGCATAACCCATACGTGTGTTACGACAAGGATAACCCATACGTGTGTTACGACAAGGATAACCCATACGTGTGTTACGACAAGCATAACCCATACGTGTGTTACGACAAGCATAACCCATACGTGTGTTACGACAAGGATAACCCATACGTGTGTTACGACAGGGATAACCCATACGTGTGTTACGACAAGCATAACCCATACGTGTGTTACGACAAGAATAACCCATTGGTGTATTACGACAAGGATAACCCATACGTGTGTTACGACAAGGATAACCCATACGTGTGTTACGACAAAGATAACCCATACGTGTGTTACGACAAGGATAACCCATACGTGTGTTACGACAAGGATAACCCATACGTGTGTTACGACAAACATAACCCATACGTGTGTTACGACAAGGATAACCCATACGTGTGTTACGACAAGGATAACCCATACGTGTGTTACGACAAGGATAACCCATACGTGTGTTACGACAAGGATAACCCATACGTGTGTTACGACAAAGATAACCCATACGTGTGTTACGACAAGGATAACCCATACGTGTGTTACGACAAGGATAACCCATACGTGTGTTACGACAAGGATAACCCATACGTGTGTTACGACAAGGATAACCCATACGTGTGTTACGACAAGGATAACCCATACGTGGGTTACGACAAAGATAACCCATACGTGTGTTACGACAAGGATAACCCATACGTGTTACGACAAGGATAACCCATACGTGTGCTACGACAAAGATAACCCATACGTGGGTTACGACAGGTATAACTCATACCTCTGTTGCGACAAACATACCCCCATATCTGTGTTACGAGAAGCACAACCCATACCTGTGTTACGGCAAGCATAACCCATACCTTCGTTAGGACTAATTTTTTCATGTCAAACGTAACATAGCTCACACTTGTGTTACGACACCTTCATAAGACAAACGTAATACAGCACTATACCTGTGTTACGACACCATCGTTTAACGTCTAAGTTCCTTTGAATCTATTACGCGCCATGATTGTGAATTTCCATACGAACTCGAGGCTAAAAGACCAACAAAACTTGTTTGGGGAAATTTAATTGTGTTTCTAAAGTTTAAACTGGCAGAAGACGCTGGTTGAGACGCCACGCTGGTTGAGACGTCACGCTGGTTGAGACGCCACGCTGGTTGAGACGCCACGCTGGTTGAGACGCCACGCTGGTTGAGACGCCACGCTGGTTGAGACGCCACGCTGGTTGAGACGCCACGCTGGTTGAGACGCCACGCTGGTTGAGACGCCACGCTGGTTGAGACGCCACGCTGGTTGAGACGCACGCTGGTTGAGACGCACGATGGTTGAGACGCCACGCTGGTTGAGACGCCACGCTGGTTGAGACGCCACGCTGGTTGAGACGCCACGCTGGTTGAGACGCCACGCTGGTTGAGACGCCACGCTGGTTGAGACGCCACGCTGGTTGATACGCCACGCTGGTTGATACGCCACGCTGGTTGAGACGCCACGCTGGTTGATACGCCACGCTGGTTGAGACGCCACGCTGGTTGAGACGCCACGCTGGTTGAGACGCCACGCTGGTTGAAACCCACGCTGGTTAGCCTGGCAATTTAAGTTATAGCACAGTCTTCCTGTTCTGAAGAGTACACAGTTTCAGTGAAAAAGCTTACAGGAAGGGGTTTGCATTTTCCTGTTGTCATATGGTCCCCCTTCTAGCATGGCATTCCTAGGGTGTCATAGTTGCCAACGTTCCATCTGTTTTTTCCAGATTTCCCATGCCAAGCAGATACCGATGCATCGTATGTGCACAGGCTTGGTTTCCGTTTGCCTTGGGTTTTCTGTGCTGTATTCCCTGTTGGTGGGCATGCTTCCCTGTCTTACTTCTATCCTCCTCTAGCACCAACAATGGAGCTCCCACCAGTTGTTTTGGTAATATATCCTCCCTATTGCTAGTGGAGTCCTCTTGTTTTGCTATTTCCCTGCGGTATTTCTAGTTGCAATATTGGTTTTATCTTATCTTTGGACTACACTTGTTTCCCTACTATGGCTCCTGTCCCCTATGAGGTCATTTATATGTATTCCCTTCCTGCGTATAATTTCCCGACTACCTGGACAAAAATCTCCAGCTTCAACCATTACTGTCTCCCAGGACAGCATCGTCCACTTCCCCATTACTGTCTCCAGGACAGCAAACTCCAGCTTCACCATTACTGTCTCCCAGGACAGCACCTCTAGCTTCACCATTACTGGTTCTCCCCAGACAGCACCTCCAACTTCCCATTACTGTCTCCCAGGACAGCACTATCAGTCCCCCCATTTTACTGCCTACCAGGACATCATCTCCAGCCTTACAGGTTTTCTGACTACATGGCCAGTACAAGGGCAGTACCATTCAGCCCAGACTTTTTATGTTCCCCATCTGTTGGTAGAAAAGCTTCCAGGTTTTCTATGAAAGCAGCTTTGATGTTGACCTCTTTAATACCCTTTGTGATTTTAGGTCCCACAGATTTATCTCAATTTGGGCATACGCCAAAAACACTTCCCTGTTTTAATAATACTGCTTGTAGCTAGTTCTTGGATACTGCAACAAGGGGCGGACACCCAATTTCACAGAAATGACAATTTATGCATGTGGAACACCGTTTTGTTTGACTGACCACAGACTACACACAAGCTTCAATAATGATTTTGAATGGTTGATTACTGCAAATTCTACTAGCAACCTCTTGAATATTACTATTAATAACCGCTAGGTGGGGCACAACGAAACCGTTTGAAACCATCCAGGGTTCGGACCAGTCCCAAGGTTCTGGACCAGTCAAGGTCGACCAGTCCCTATCTGATCTGATCAGTGGGTCACTTATTTAAACCATCAACTGGTCGGAGATTTGAGCTACACACATGAAGATCTACTGGAAATTATCTACCAGTAATATGTGATTTGATTGATACAAAAGAATTAACTTTGCGGTTGATGAGCCGTGACTGCTTGACCCCCAAACTCTCTCCAGGTAAACTCCAGGTAAACTCCCTACAATGACGAAACGGTCGACCCTCCACCCTTGGTTTATATCAATCGCTGTATCTACTTCTCTATTTTTTTTTTTCTTCTCCATCACCACAATAAATGCTATTATTTATCACTATAGTTGACTTGTGCAATATTTTGGAGGAAGGACGCTTTTTTCTGTAAGTAATAATTGCTACTCGTTGTGTATATTGCGACCTGCTGGTAACTACAGGTTTATATGAAATTCACAGTAACGACTGGTATTTCAAGAAAAAAAGAAACTAATGAAAGTCACTCCACTCCACTAAGTACCTTTATAATACTGGTTAGATGCTACTACAACACTGTATTCTGCTATTCACTGGTATCACTAGATTATATGCGAGTATACACTAGCAGGCCAGGAAGATTATTAAAAACAGCTGACGCCGTGGTAAGTTTCTGCGACTTCTGGCACCTGCCCTCTATAGGCTTCCACTTCATTTACAAATTACAAATATATATATATATATATATATATATATTTATATATATATATAAATATATATATATATATATATATATTATATATATATATTAGAGAGAGAGAGAGAGAGAGAGAGAGAGAGAGAGAGATAATAGAATCACGAGACAAGTGAATTTAAATCATTTACCAACGCGGCAGGCCAGGACTCGACCCTCGAACCTTGTACCGCCTACCCAGAGACAGGTAGGGGAAGTATTAGAAAAGATTTAAAAAGGCACACACATAGAGTGGATAGGGAGCAATGTGGTAGATGTCCAAGTGAAATGGAATAGTTACTAAGTTACTAAATGCTGTGAAGAGTTTTCATGAGGATAGTGAGCTGATTATACTGTGGCTTATGGGGAGATTCTAAAGAAAAGTTGCAAAGGTTTGTGACAGTTTTGGGAGTGTGTGTAAAGGTAGAAAGTTGAAAGTGAACATAAAAAAGAGTAAGGTGATGAGGGTATCAAATTATTTAGATAAACAAAAAATGGATATCACATTGGAGAGGAGGAGTATGGAAGAAGTGAATGTTTAAAAATATTTGGGAGTTGACTTGTTAGCGGATGGGTTTATGAAGGATGAGGTTAACCATAGAACTGATGAAGGAAAAAGGTGAGTGGTACGTGAGGTATCTGTGGAGACAAAAAATGTTATCCGTGGAGGCAAGGAAAGGAATGCACGAAAGTATAGTGGCACCAACAGTCCAAAACTCTTATATGAGTGTGAAGCTTGGGTTGTAAATGCTGCATCGAGGAGGCGGCTAGAGGCAGTGGAGTTGTCTCTAAGGGCAATGTGTGGTGTAAATATTATGCAGAGAATTCGGAGTGTGGAAATTAGGAGGTGTGGGGTTACTAAAAGTATTAGTCAGAGGGCTGAAGAGGGGTTGTTGAGGTGGTTTGGTCATTTAAAGAGGATGAATCAAAGTAGAATGACTTGGAGAGCGTATAAATCCGTAGGGGAAGGAAGGCGGGGCAGGGGTCATCCTCGAAAAGGTTGGAGGGAGGGGGTAAAGGAGGTTTTGTGGGCGAGGGGCTTGAACTTCCAGCAAGCGTGCGTGAGCTTGTTAGAAGTGAATGGAGACGAATGGTTTTTGGGACCTGATGAGCTGTTGGAGTGTAAGCAGGGTAATATTTTGTGAAGAGATTCAGGGAAACCGGTTAACTGGACTTGAGTCCTGGAAATGGGAAGTACAATGCGTGCACTTTAAAGGAGGGGTTTGGGATATTGGCAGTTTGGAGAGATGTGATGAATGGTTTGAAAAACCGACAAGTTGAAGATTGAGACACTTATGCAGCATATGGGAATCTTTATTCAGGAAACGTTTCGCCACACAGTGGCTTCATCAGTCCAATACAAAGAGGAAGGCGTAAGGAGAGGAGGAGAATGAGGTAATCAGTCCCTCAACCTGGAATCGATGTGTTTCAGCCCATCAATCATGTAGAATGTTACAGCATAGGGCCCTAGAACGGGGCTTATATACCGTAGTGAGGTGACGTGAAGCAGATGGAGGCGGGGTCATAGTGGTACATCCACTAGTCAAGTAGTCTTCGTCCAAAGGTTGAACAGTGTTGAAGAATTCTTTTGTAACAAGAAGACCCCATATGCTGCCGTTCTTGAACAGTTGTTGATGAATGGTTTGAATAAACCACAAGTTTGAAAGATTGAGACACTTAGCAGCATAGGGAATCTTTTATCAGGGAACGTTTCGCCACACAGTGGCTTCATCAGTCCCAATATATACAAAGAGGAAGGCGTAAGGAAGAGGAGAAATGAGGTAATCAGTCCCCTCAACAACCTGGAGTCGATTGTCAGTCCATCAATCTTGTAGAATGTACATGTAAAAAAATAACATAGGGCCGTAGACGTGGCTTATATACTGTTATGCGTGACGTGATAGCAGATGGAGGCGGGTCATATTGGTACCATCCACTAGTCGAAGTAGGTCTTCGTTCCAAAGGTTTGAACAAGTGTTGAAGAATTCTTTGTAACAAGATCCAATGATGCTGCAGTGTCTGACATTGTGATGAATGGTTTGAAAAACCACAAGTTGAATATTGAGACACTTATGCAGCATATGGGAATCTTTATTCAGGAAACGTTTCGTCAGTTTGGAGAGATGTCTAAACTGTCGCATCTGAGCGGCTCTGCAAAGACAATGAATATGTATGAGTGATGGTGAAAGTGGTCGAAAATGATAAAGAAAGTATTTTCTCGTCTTTTTGGGGTTTTCTTTCTTTCTGGGTCACCCTGCCTCGGTGGGAGACGACCGTTTTGTTAAAATATAAATACATAAAAATATATATCAATATGTCATTGAAATAATCACTACAAAAAAAATACTTAAAACATTACAAATTCAAATATCTCACTGGTTGGCGTTTAAAACCATAAGGATTGAAGCCAACTATCAGTATATATATATATATATTTAATATATATATATATATATATATTATATATATAATATATATCTATATAAATATATTATATATATATATTATATATAATATATATAGATAGATTATACTGAAAGAATATAACTATTGCTAAACCTTAGTTAGTTTCCATTTAATATGTTTATATGCACCCCATACCCATCCTGCGGGCGGTAGCAAAAAGATTACAGAGGTACATAATTGTCCAGGACTGGGACTCCAAAGTTTTGATAGCTGAGCAAGTTACAAGGTAATGAACTCCAATTTAACCATGGTAATGAACTCACAATTTACAAAGGTAATGAACTCCAGAAGATCTGGTCAGCAATCATAGAAAGTTACAAAGTATTTACAGATTACAGAGTACGTAATGGTCCAGGACTGGGCCCCGAAGTTTTGATAGCTGAACTAAGTACAAAGTAATGACTCAACAATTACAAAGGTAATGAATTCTGTAAAATGGTTATTTATCGTTTTACACATGGCAACAATCATGAACAAAAAATTTTGCGGAACAGGATCCTCCAAGAGAAACCACGATTGAAATACTCGGAAGAGATACCAAGAAGGGTTTCATAGACAGAGACAGAAACAAATCAAAACGACAGCAGCTGAGGAGAGGACAAAAAAGCGAAAGGTGCTAGAAAAGAGACAAGGAGGGACCCAGCAGAGGTCAGTCATAGCACAACAGAACAGCAAGGGCAAGCACACACACACTAACTCTCAGAAACCCAATATAAAAACCCCCACCAAAACCCCCCCTTATCACAAACACCCAACACACACTACAATCCATACCCACCAAGCCTCCACCCAACAACCAGCTATAGAATCCCACATATGCCACCAAGTCTCCCACCCTCACAGGCCCCCAAACCACAGTGTTGGAAAGGAAACTGAAAGTATGTACACGAACGCTGATGAATTACAAATAAGTGGGAGGAGTGGCATGAAAGAGTCAAAGAAGCATCACCGGCCATCATAGCTCTCACAGAAAACCCAGCTTACAGTATGATAACAGATGCCATCTTTCCAACGGGATACCAAATCCTGAGGAAAGACATAGGGAACAGGGGGGGTGGAGGAGTGGCTTGCTGATCAAAAATCGCTGGAATTTTGATGAGCTGAGAGAGAGACAGTCGGAGAAGAAAGTGATTACATAGTGGGAACACTTCACTCCTGGGTCCCAAGGTGTAATACAGTGATGTATAAACCCACCAACAAACAGCAGGAGGCAAGGGCAAGAGTACGACGAAGCAATAGAGCCGATGGTTTGCCACACTGGCTAGAGTGGCAGAAGAGCTCATGCATGCAGGGCAAAGCTCCTGATCATGGGTGAACTTTAAAAACACAAGGAATCGATTGGAGAACTTTGACCCACATGGGGGCCAAGATACAATGGAGGGCTAGATGATGGAGGTGGTACTGAAAACTTCAGTGCCAAACGTAAGGCACTACAAGAGAGAGAGGAGAGGATGAACCAGCAAGTCTGACTTAGTAATTTCACCTTCAGTAGTGCAGATATCGAGGACATCACATATGAAAGACCCCTTGGGCCAATGACCATGTGGTTTTAAGGCTTCAATACACAGTGAGCTACAAAGTGAGGTAGAAGCAGAAGGCAGGACGAATGAAGCCAAACTACAAACATGGGACTACACAGGAATGAGGAACACCTGAACGGGGGTTCAGTGGACAGAGAACTGGCAGTGAAGCCAGTTAATTGAGATGAATGGAATATGTAACAACAAAATGCAAGGATGCTGAGGAGAGGTTTGTACCCAAGCGGTAACAGGATTAATGAAAAAGCCAGGATGAGCACATGGTTTAACCCAAAGGTGCAGGGAGGCAAAAACCAATGTGCTAGGGAATGGAAGAAATAAGAGGCAAAGACCCAGGAGAATAAGGAGATCAGTCGTAGAGCCAGAAACGAATATCACAGATAAGAAGGGAGCCCAAAGACAATATGAAAATGACATAGCACGAAAGCCAAATCTGACCCGAAACTTGTTGTACAGCCACCATCAGAGGAAAAAACAGTCAAGGACCATGTATCAGGCTAGGAAGGAAGGAGGAGAGACAACAAGAAATGACCGTGAAGTATGTAAAGATACTCAACAAGAGATGTCAGAAAGAAGTGTTCACACAAGGAAACAGAAGGGACTCAGAAAGACGTAGAGGTGGGCACCACACCAAGTGCTGACACACAGTGCACACAACCGAGACGAAGTGAAGAGGCTTCTGATTGAGCTAGATACCTCAAAGGCAATGGGCCAGATAACATCTCGCCAGGGGTATTGAGAAAGGGAGCAGAGGCGCTATGTGTACCCCTAACAACAATATTCAATACATCTATCGAAACTGAGATGCCTGAGGCATGAAGACAGCAAATGTAGTCCATCTTTAAAAAAGGAGACAGACAAGAAGCATTAAACTACAGACCATTGTCACTGACATGTAATAGTATGCAAAATCATGGAGAAGATTATCAGGATGAAGAGTGGTGGAACACACTAGAAAGCAATGATCTCAATCAACAGCACAGTCCCCAAGCCCAACATGTTTCAGGGAACGGGAAATCCTGTGTCCACAAACCTACTGGAGTTCTATGACATGGTGACAGCAGTAAAGACAAGAGAGAGTGGGTGGGTGGATTGCATTTTTTCTTGGACTGCAAGAAGGCGTTTTGACACAGTTCACACAAGAGATTGGTGCAAAAACGGAGGACCAACTGCAGGGATAACAGGGAAGACACCTACAATGGATCAGGAATACTTTCAGGAAGACAGCAGCGAGTGTCATGGTAACGTGGCGAGGTGGTCAGAGTGGCACCTTGACCAGCGGGTCCCGCAGGGGTCAGTCCTAGACCATGCTGTTTCTGGTATATGTGAACGACAGGACGAAGGAATAGACTCTGAGGTGTCCCTGTTTGGCAGATACGTGAAGTTGATGAAAAGAATTCACGTGATCGAAAGACCAGGCTGAACTTACAAAGGGATCTGGACAGGCTGCAGACCTGGTCCAGCAATTGGCTCCTGGATTCAATCCCACCAAGTGCAAAGTCATGAAGATTGGGAAGGGCAAAGAAGGCCCGCAGACGGAGTACAGTCTAGGGGGTCAAGAACTAAACAAACCTCACTCAAGGAAAAGATCTTGGGGTGAGTATAACACCAGGCACATCTCCTGAAGCGCACAACAACCAAATAACAGCTGCCAGCATATGGGCGCCTAAGCAAACCTCAGAACAGCATTCCGACATCTTAATAAGGAATCATTCAGACCCCTGTACCCCGTGTATGTTTAGGCCCATAATTGGAGTATGCGGCACCAGTATTGGAACCCACACCTAGCCAAATCACGTGAAGAAACTAGAGAAAGTGCAAAGTTTGCAATAAAGACTAGTCCCAGAGCTAAGAGGTATGTCCTACGATGAGAGGTTAAGTGAAATCATCCTGACGACACTGGAGGACAGGAGAGAGAAGGGGGGACGATGTAAAACGACATACAAAATTACTAGAGGAATTGACAAGGTGGACAAAGACATAAGTTCCAGAGATTGGACACAGTAACAAGGGACACAGTTGGAAGCTGAAGACACGATGAATCACAGGGATGTTAGGAAGTATTTCTTCAGCCACAAGTATCAGTAATGGAATAGTTTTGGGAACGATGTATTGGAGGCGGATCCATATATAGCTTTAAGCAGAGGTACGATAAATGCTCACGGCTCAGGGAAGAGTGGGACCTAGTAGTCCAGTGAAGAGGCGGGGCCAGAAGCTCGGGACTCGACCCCGCAAACCTCAACTAGGTGAATACAACTTAGTGAGTACACACACACACACACACACACACATGCACATATGTGGTAAAGCTTTATTTAATAGCTAGCAAAGTCAGGGTATTTCTCCAGAATGGTCTGTAATATACCCTGGATAAAATACTAGCCATTCTTGAACACTGTAGGTCTGAGTGAGTAGTTTCTAAATTCATTAATTTTAAATCGCACTCTCAGACATAATGACGCAATGTGTGGACAATAATCCATCTGGCAAAGTTTACATTTCGTTTGGTCTACACTGTGGTGGGATTTAACCTGCCAAAGATACCTTTGTAAACCAGCCGGAGCCGGCGGTAGTGGACTATCCAGAGTCCTGCTTATTTGTTGATGCACATAGACCATGTGGCTTCCTCCTGCATGATAGAAATGATGATAGATGGACTCACCTGGTGTCATCTCCCTGAGCCTTAAGTCCCATAAAATTCAGCCTGAAGTTTCTTTTCCGTATTATTGTTCTCAAACCACTACCTTGACAAGCCAAAATGCAATCTACTCACCTCTTTGAAAGCATACAGACTTAGCCAATGTTTATCAGTTCTATCAAGCATCTGAAGACCAATGTGAGATGGTATCCACAGCATGTGCACTCTGACTCCACTGTCCACAATCCTACCATACCTGTGCCTGCTCTGACACAACATGCACTATTTATCTTTAATGAAGTTGAGAGCATTTATGGATGACAGAGAATCAGTTACAATTAAACTGTCTATCTTTGATACATAGATCATTTCAGTGCAGGAGTATGGCAAACAGTTCTGTCCTGAAGGGAAAAGGCCCAATTATTGAAATGCGCGCTCTCCAATTCTTTAAGAGAAGCCATCTACTCTGACGACAACAGCAGCACTACCAGCTGCACCAGTGGATTGGTGAACAGAACCATCAACGTAAATAATTGCGCGAGTGTGTGCTGTGTGACTAAGTTATCAAATAAAGCATAAGGCTCATGTTTTGGCTTCAAGGCGAAGATCTTTTTTGGTTGTGAATTTAAGAAGTAGTTTGGGGGAAATGGAGGAATGGTAAGTTGGAATGGGGTAATATTCCATGAGCGGAAGAAAGTGCCGCTTGTTGCCTTACTTGACATAGATCATGTACCTGATTCATGCGGAGTCGGTTCCCAGTCTTTTCGATCCATCTGGAGGAGCGTTCACTATGCGAGGAAAGTTTGGAGGCTGTCTGTGCAGGGTTTGAATTAGCTTGCTGAAGCATATTAACCCCAATAAGGATATTTCTTACAGTAACACGATCTCTGATGTTTGAAATCACGTTCTTTTTGCATATTTAAAATTTTGGCAGTAACAAGGGCATCCTAGGATGATCCTCATTGCTTCGTTCTGCAGTTTTTCCCAGCCCTCCAAGCTTCCAGTCAGAAACAAGAGCAAGTAGTGGCGCAGCATAATCCAAAAAAAAACCCATTTAAAAGTTCCCCAAAACCCGGAAAGCGGCTTGGAATTTCTCTATTCTTTCACAGTGGTTGTTTTTGCATATATATATATTATATTATATATAATATATAAATATATATAATATATATATATATATTATAAAAATATATATATATATATATTAATATATAATATATACCTGGATTTAACCTGGAGAGAGTTCCGGGGGTCAAACGCCCCCTCGGCCCCGTCTGAGACCAGGCTCCTGGGTGGATCAGAGCCTGATCAACCAGGCTGTTGCTGCTGGCGCACGCAAACCAACGGCAAACACGTACGAGCCACAGCCCCGGCTGATCCGGAACTGACTTTAGGTGCTTGTCCAGTGCCAGCTTTGAAGACTGCCAGGGGTCTGTTGGTAATTTCCCCCCTATGTGTGCTGGGAGGCAGTTGAACAGTCTCCGGGCCCCTGACCTTATTGTATGGTCTCTTAACGTGCTAGTGACACCCCTACCCCTGCTTTCATTGCGGGGATGGTGTACATCGTCCCTGCCAAGTCTTTTGCTTTCGTAGTGAGTGATTTTCGTGTGCAAGTTCGGTACTAGTTCCCTCTAGATTTTCACAGGTGTATATAATCATGTATCTTTCCCCTCCTGCGTTCCAGGGAATACAGGTTTAAGAACCTCAAGCGCTCACCAATATTGAGGTGTTTTATCTCCGTTATGCGCGTTTATTGACTTAAGACGTTAGGAGATTACACAAGTCAGTCATCTATCATCATTCCATCATGAAGGAGGACCACATGTCTATGGTGCACAACAAGATAAGCAGACCTCCTTGAGTCACTACTGCCCGCCCGTCTCCGGCTGGGTTTACAAGTATCTATGGCAGGTTTAAATCACCACCACCAGATGTAGACCAAACGAAATGTAAACTTTGCCAGATGGACTATTGTCAAACATTGCGTCATTATGTACT
Source organism: Cherax quadricarinatus (assembly GCF_026875155.1). NCBI lineage: Eukaryota > Metazoa > Arthropoda > Malacostraca > Decapoda > Parastacidae > Cherax > Cherax quadricarinatus. Next base: position 21,470,544 of record NC_069465.1, read on the forward strand.
GGAGTGTGATAAAATTAAGGGAATTTAGAAACAAACTCACTCAGAAGTGTTCAAGAAATGGCTAAGTATTTTATCCACAGTGGTATATTGCCAGACCATTCTGGAGAAATACCCTGACTTGCTACTGTAAATAAAGCATTACCACATGTGTGCATGGGTGTGTGTGTGTGTGTGTGTGTGTGTGTGGTGTGTGGTGTGTGGTTGGTGTGTGTGTGTGTGTGTGTGTGTGTGTGGTGTGTGTGTGGGTGTGTGTGAGGGTGTTGTGTGTGTGTGTGGTTGTGTGTTGTGATGTGTGTGTGTGTGTGTGGTGTTGTGTGTGTGTGTTGTGTGGTGTGTGTGTGTGCGTGCGTGTTGGTGTGGGTAGTGTGAGGGTGTGTGGTGCCAGGTGTGTGTGAGGGTGTGTGTGTGTGTGTGCGTGTGTGTGGGTGTTGTGCGTGTGTGGGTGTGTGTGTGCTGTGTGGGTGTGGTGTGGTGTGTGTGTGGGTGTGTGTGTTGGGTGTGTGAAGCGGTGTGTGGTGTGGGTGTGTGTGAGGGTGTGGGTGTGGTGTGGTGTTGGTGTGTGTGTGTGTGGGTGTGTGTGTGTGGGTGTGGCGTCCCTTGTGTGTATGCATATATATGTACGCTCGTGGTGCACATGTCCGTGCGTGCGCCCTCGTGTTGTATTGCACGCGCGCGCTAGTGTGGGTGTATGATCCACTTAATATTTGTATTTATATAACCATTACAATGTGACGAGGTGTGGACGTATCATGGGTTCATTACTTTGTAATAGTTCATGACTGTAACCATGTATCGAGTGAAGCTGAATTCATTACCTCTGTAACTTTGCCATGATTATGACCAATCTACCCTGGAGTTTCATGACCTTAGTAACTATTCAGCTATCATAACTTTGGGTCCAGTCACTGGACCCATTATGTACCTTTGTAATCTTTTGACTACCGCCACAGGATGGGTATGGGTGCATAAAGAATATTAAACTAAAGTGGTGTGGTACCACCTAATTGTACTCACCTAATTGGTGGTTGCAGGGGTCGAAGACTCAGCTCCTGCCCCGCCCACTTCACTGATCGCTACTGGATCCTCTCTCTCACCTGCTTCCTGAGCTTCTTTGTCATACCTCTTCTTAAAACCATGTATGTTCCTGCCTCCACTACTTTCACTTGGCTAGGCTATTCCACTTGCTGACAACTCTATACTGAAGAAATACTTCCAACGTCCCTGTGGACTCGTCGAGTCTTCAGCTTCCAGTTGTGACCCCTTGTCCCTGTGTCCCCTCTCTGGAACATCCTATCTCTGTCACCTTGTCTATTCCCCGCGTATCTTGTATGTCGTTATCATGTCTCCCCCTGACCCTTCGTCCTCGCAGTGTCATCAGTCCGATTTCCCTTTACCTTTCTCGTACGACATTCGCTTGAGCTCTGGGACTAGCCTGTTTGCAAACCTTGTACTTTCTCTAACTTTCTTGACGTGCTTGACCAGGTGTGGGTTCCAGACTGGTGGCTGCATACTCCAGTATGGGTCTAACATACACGTGTACAGTGCTTGAAACATTCCTAATTAAGGTATCGAACACTATTCTCAGGTTGCCAGGCCCCGTATGCTGTACAGCGGTTATTTGGTTGATGTGGTGCCTCCGGTGTGTCTCGGTGTTATGGTCACCCCAAGGTCTTTCTCCCTGAGTGAGGTCTGTAAAGTCCTTTGTCCACCTAGCCTATATTCTGTCTGCGGTCTTCTTGCCCTCCCCAACCTCATGACTTTGCATTTTGGCGTGGGTTTGACGGGGGGGGGGAAGAAGCCCAGTTACTGGACCACATGTCCAGCCTCTCCCAGTCTCTTTGCAGTCACTGCATCATCCTCGTCCGATTTAATTCTTCTCATCAAACTTCACGTCATCTGCGAACAGGGACACTTCCAAGTCTATTCTTCCTCGTCCGTTCACAATATATCAAAAATAGCACTGGTCCTAGAACTGACCCGCCTGGTGGACCCCGCTCGTAACAGCGCCCACTGTGATACCTCTTTTCACGTACCATGACTTCGTTTGCTGCCTCCCCTGTCAGGTATTCCCTTATCCATTGCAGTGCCCTTCCTTTTACGTGTGCCTGATCCTCCAGCTTCTTGCACTAATCTCTTGTGGGGAACTGTGTCATAAAGGCCTTCCTGCAGTCTAGGAAAACGCAATCTACCCACAACCCTCCTCTCTCTGTCTTACTCTGTTTCCCTTGTCATAAAACTCCAGGAGGTTTTGTGATACAAGATTGCCTTCCATGTGTGTGTGTGTGTGTGTGTGTGTGTGTGTGTGTGTGTGTGTGTGTGGTGTGTGTGTGTGTGTGTGTGTGTGTGTGTGTGTGGTGTGATGTGTGTGTGTGACTCAACAATCAATATTTCACCATACCTCATACAGTTGTGACAAGGGTGTGGGAAGTGTGGAATTGCTCATTAACTCTATAATTGGTTCATGATTGTAGCCAAAAGTAAAACGTTAAGTAACCATTCTACAGAATTCATTACGCTTTGTAACTTTGAGCTCATTACCTTTGTACCTAGTTCAGCTATCCAAAACTTTTGGGGCCCTCAGTCCCTGGACCCATTACGTACCTCTTGTAATCTGTAAATACCTTTGTAATCTGTCATGATTTGTGAGCTGTCAGACTTACCTGGAGTTCAATTACCTTTGTAAATTGTGAGTTCATTACCTTTGTACAATTGTGAGTTCATTCGCCTTTGTAAATGTGAGTTTCATTACCTCCTGTAACTTTGCTCACTATCAAAACTTTGGAGTCCAGTCCCTGGACCAATTTTATGTACTCTGTAATCTCTTGACTACCGCCCACAGGATGGGTATGGGTGCATAATAAACATATTAAACTAACTATGCTCGCCGTGAAAGTTCCTCTTATCATTTTCTAGGTCGGCAATTTCATCCTGGCCTTGAAGGTGCGTTAGTGTGCAGCAATATTCACACCTAATATAACAAGTGACCTGAAGAGTGTCACCATGGGCTTGGCCTCCCTAGTTTTTGAAGGTTCTCATTATCCATCCTGTCAATTTTCTAGCAGATGGATTGATACAATGTTATGGTCCTTGAAGGTGAGATCCTCCGACATGACACTCCAGGTCTTTGACGATTGGTGTTTCGCTCTATTTTGTGGCCAGAGATTTGTTTTGTACCTGATGAAGATTTAATTTCCTCATGTTTACCTTAATCTGAGTAATTGAAATTTCTCAATCGTAGATCTTCAATATTGTTTTCTGCAGCCCCACTGAAAGATTTGGATGATTGTCTGCCTGGAGCTTTGCAGTGTCTGCAATGGAAGACACTTCTTGCAGATTCGGGTTCATCTGCAAAGGAAGACACGGTGCTGTGGCTGACAATCCTTGTCATGTCGGATATACGGATGAGGAACAAGATGGGGAGCCGAGTACTGTGCCTTGTGGAACAGAGCTTTCCACTCGTACTTGCCTCGACTTTACTCTGTTGACGACTACTCTCTGTGTTCTTTAGTGAGGAAATTATAGACCATCGACCGGACTTTTTCCTGTTATTCCTTTAGGCACGCTTTTTGTGGCGCTATCTACGCCATGGTCACACATTGTCGAAGGCTTTTTGCAAAGTCTGTATATATTACATTGCTTTCTTTTTGTCTTCTTAGTGCATTTAGGACCTTTTCGTAGTGTCCCAATAGTTGAGACAGACAGGAGCGACCTGTTCTAAACCCATGTTGCCCATGGGTTGTGTAACTGATGGGCTTTCTAGATGCGTGGTATCTTGCTTCTTTAGGACCCTTGTTCAAAGATTTTTATGATATGGGATGTTAGTGCTATGGTCTGTAAGTTTTTCTTTTGCTGTTGCCTTACTGCCCCCTTTGTGGAGTGGGGCTATGTCGTTTTTTTAGTAACTGTGGGACGACCCCCGTGTCCATGCTCCCTCTCCATAGAATGGAAAAGGCTCGTGATAGGGGCTTTCCTTGAAGTTCTTGATGAACACAGAGTTCCAGAGTCTGGCCCTGGGCAGAGTGCATGGGCATGTCATTTATTTCGCCTGTTCGAAGTCATTTGGCGTCAGGATAACATCGGATAGGCTTGTGTTAATCAATTATTTTGTGGCTATCTCTCATAAAAAAATTCATTTTGATCTTCGACTCTCAGTCTGTTAGCGGCTTGCTAAAAACTGAGTCAATATTGGACCTTGAGTAGCTCACTCATTTCCTTGCTGTCATCTGTGTAGGACCCATCTGTTTAAGTAGGGGCTCCAATACTGGACCTTGTTCCTCGATTTTGATTTGGCATAGGAGGAAGAAATACTTTGGTTTCTTCGATTTCATTTATGGCTTTTAGTTCTTTCCCGTCGATCCTGACTCCTAAAGGATTCTTTTAGCTTAAGTTTCGAGCTTGCTATTTCTCTGACCAGTGTCTCTCTCCTAACGCATTTCAGATATATTGACCTCTTTTAGCCGCTCTGTTATTCTTTTCCGTCGCCTGTAAAGGGAAGCGCCTGTCGCCTTTCTGTTTTACATCTACTCCCTCCTTTTTTCTTAGAGGAATAAGCCTTGTGCCTACATCGAGTGCCACCGAGTTTATCTGTTCTAGGCATAAGTTTGGGTCCTGTGTTGCTTTAGTATATCTTCCCAGCTTATATCGGTTAGACTTGGTTTACTTGGTCCCACTTTATGTTTTTGTTATTGAAGTTGAATTTGTGAAATGCTCCCTCGTGACTAATCTCATTATGGCGGTCTGGGGCTCCGCGCAATACATGACTGAACCTCCATTATGTTGTGATCTGAGTATATTGTTTTTGATATGTATATTTTCTTATCAGATCATCATTGTTTGAAGATGATGTCTAGTGTATTCTCCAGTCTAAGTAGGCTCTATATTTGCTGGTTAAATTGATATTTGTGCAGAGATTTAAAAGCTCGCGTGAGTGTGAGTATTTCATCAGAGCTGCCACCTGGTGTGATTACTGCAACAATATATTTGCTATATTCATCCATTTTAGGTGCCTTAAGTTGTAAATCCACCAGGAGCATGATGTGGGTGCAGGAGCTGGAATTTTCCAGACAGTGGTCAATTTTTAACAGCTGTTCCTGGAATTGCAGGGAATGTTGCATCCGAGCTTGTAGACTATCACAATGACTAGGTTTTGGTTTCTCGACCTTACTGACAAAACTTCCACTTACATCAGTTGAGGCATTTAGTGCAGTTCTGTGCAAACAAGTGACTCTGCAATGTTACAAGGCAACCTCCCCCCTTTGTTGTTGCCTGTTTTCACGTCTGTCACATCTGTATAGGTGTAACCTGGGATCCATATTTCGTTTGTCCAAGTGATCCTTTTATGTGGGTCACAGTGAAAGCCGCGAACATTGCCTTTGCCTCTGCAAGCAGTCCACGGATGAAAGGTATTTTGTTGTTTTGTTTGCTGGCTTTAGAAGCCCCTGTATATTTGCAAAGAAGAAGTTATCGGACTGGTGGTATTGTTGGTACTGGGGGGGGGGGATTTTTTTTCCGTCATTAGTATCGTATCTGTTGGTTTGGAGTGAGGCCATCGACTGTGGTTTCACTCGGCCGGCCCCACCCCCCCCCCGTACGCCCGGGGGGGGGGGGGGGGGGGGGGGGGGGGGCGGGGGGGGGGGGGGGGGGGGGGGGGGGCACAAAAATGGTGAGGGACCCCAGGAATGACTGGATTTTGGTGTACGATGTATGCCATTTTTCCTGCCAGTTTTTTGTTCCTTCCTGGACTAAAAAAACCTCTCCCTCTTGAGTGGCTGTGGGCTACCAGGTTTTCCCATGCCTGGCTGTTTTGTTTCTTTTGTCCCCTTTAGATGGTATGCCTGGCAATTTAAGTTATAGCACAGTCTTCCTGTTCTGAAGAGTACACAGTTTCAGTGAAAAAGCTTACAGGAAGGGGTTTGCATTTTCCTGTTGTCATATGGTCCCCCTTCTAGCATGGCATTCCTAGGGTGTCATAGTTGCCAACGTTCCATCTGTTTTTTCCAGATTTCCCATGCCAAGCAGATACCGATGCATCGTATGTGCACAGGCTTGGTTTCCGTTTGCCTTGGGTTTTCTGTGCTGTATTCCCTGTTGGTGGGCATGCTTCCCTGTCTTACTTCTATCCTCCTCTAGCACCAACAATGGAGCTCCCACCAGTTGTTTTGGTAATATATCCTCCCTATTGCTAGTGGAGTCCTCTTGTTTTGCTATTTCCCTGCGGTATTTCTAGTTGCAATATTGGTTTTATCTTATCTTTGGACTACACTTGTTTCCCTACTATGGCTCCTGTCCCCTATGAGGTCATTTATATGTATTCCCTTCCTGCGTATAATTTCCCGACTACCTGGACAAAAATCTCCAGCTTCAACCATTACTGTCTCCCAGGACAGCATCGTCCACTTCCCCATTACTGTCTCCAGGACAGCAAACTCCAGCTTCACCATTACTGTCTCCCAGGACAGCACCTCTAGCTTCACCATTACTGGTTCTCCCCAGACAGCACCTCCAACTTCCCATTACTGTCTCCCAGGACAGCACTATCAGTCCCCCCATTTTACTGCCTACCAGGACATCATCTCCAGCCTTACAGGTTTTCTGACTACATGGCCAGTACAAGGGCAGTACCATTCAGCCCAGACTTTTTATGTTCCCCATCTGTTGGTAGAAAAGCTTCCAGGTTTTCTATGAAAGCAGCTTTGATGTTGACCTCTTTAATACCCTTTGTGATTTTAGGTCCCACAGATTTATCTCAATTTGGGCATACGCCAAAAACACTTCCCTGTTTTAATAATACTGCTTGTAGCTAGTTCTTGGATACTGCAACAAGGGGCGGACACCCAATTTCACAGAAATGACAATTTATGCATGTGGAACACCGTTTTGTTTGACTGACCACAGACTACACACAAGCTTCAATAATGATTTTGAATGGTTGATTACTGCAAATTCTACTAGCAACCTCTTGAATATTACTATTAATAACCGCTAGGTGGGGCACAACGAAACCGTTTGAAACCATCCAGGGTTCGGACCAGTCCCAAGGTTCTGGACCAGTCAAGGTCGACCAGTCCCTATCTGATCTGATCAGTGGGTCACTTATTTAAACCATCAACTGGTCGGAGATTTGAGCTACACACATGAAGATCTACTGGAAATTATCTACCAGTAATATGTGATTTGATTGATACAAAAGAATTAACTTTGCGGTTGATGAGCCGTGACTGCTTGACCCCCAAACTCTCTCCAGGTAAACTCCAGGTAAACTCCCTACAATGACGAAACGGTCGACCCTCCACCCTTGGTTTATATCAATCGCTGTATCTACTTCTCTATTTTTTTTTTTCTTCTCCATCACCACAATAAATGCTATTATTTATCACTATAGTTGACTTGTGCAATATTTTGGAGGAAGGACGCTTTTTTCTGTAAGTAATAATTGCTACTCGTTGTGTATATTGCGACCTGCTGGTAACTACAGGTTTATATGAAATTCACAGTAACGACTGGTATTTCAAGAAAAAAAGAAACTAATGAAAGTCACTCCACTCCACTAAGTACCTTTATAATACTGGTTAGATGCTACTACAACACTGTATTCTGCTATTCACTGGTATCACTAGATTATATGCGAGTATACACTAGCAGGCCAGGAAGATTATTAAAAACAGCTGACGCCGTGGTAAGTTTCTGCGACTTCTGGCACCTGCCCTCTATAGGCTTCCACTTCATTTACAAATTACAAATATATATATATATATATATATATATATTTATATATATATATAAATATATATATATATATATATATATTATATATATATATTAGAGAGAGAGAGAGAGAGAGAGAGAGAGAGAGAGAGATAATAGAATCACGAGACAAGTGAATTTAAATCATTTACCAACGCGGCAGGCCAGGACTCGACCCTCGAACCTTGTACCGCCTACCCAGAGACAGGTAGGGGAAGTATTAGAAAAGATTTAAAAAGGCACACACATAGAGTGGATAGGGAGCAATGTGGTAGATGTCCAAGTGAAATGGAATAGTTACTAAGTTACTAAATGCTGTGAAGAGTTTTCAGGATAGTGAGCTGATTATACTGTGGCTTATGGGGAGATTCTAAAGAAAAGTTGCAAAGGTTTGTGACAGTTTTGGGAGTGTGTGTAAAGGTAGAAAGTTGAAAAAGTGAACATAAAAAAGAGTAAAGTGATGAGGGTATCAAATTATTTAGATAAACAAAAAATGGATATCACATTGGAGAGGAGGAGTATGGAAGAAGTGAATGTTTAAAAATATTTGGGAGTTGACTTGTTAGCGGATGGGTTTATGAAGGATGAGGTTAACCATAGAACTGATGAAGGAAAAAGGTGAGTGGTACGTGAGGTATCTGTGGAGACAAAAAATGTTATCCGTGGAGGCAAGGAAAGGAATGCACGAAAGTATAGTGGCACCAACAGTCCAAAACTCTTATATGAGTGTGAAGCTTGGGTTGTAAATGCTGCATCGAGGAGGCGGCTAGAGGCAGTGGAGTTGTCTCTAAGGGCAATGGTGGTGTAAATATTATGCATAGAATTCGGAGTGTGGAAATTAGGAGGTGTGGGGTTTACTAAAAAGTATTAGCAGAGGCTTGAAGAGGGGTTTGTTTAGGTGGTTTGGTCAATTTAAAGAGGATGAATCAAAGTAGAATGACTTGGAGAGCGTATAAATCCGTAGGGGAATGAAGGCGGGGCAGGGGTCATCTCGAAAAGGTTGGAGGAGGGGTAAAGGAGTTTTTGTGGGCGAGGGGCTTGAACTTCCAGCAAGCGTGCGTGAGCTTGTTAGAAGTGAATGGAGACGAATGGTTTTTGGGACCTGATGAGCTGTTGGAGTGTAAGCAGGGTAATATTTTGTGAAGAGATTTTCAGGGAAACCGGTTAACTGACTTGAGTCCTGGGAAATGGTGAATACAATGCGGCACTTTAAAGGAGGGTTTGGGATATTGGCAGTTTGGAGAGATGTGATGAATGGTTTGAAAAACCGACAAGTTGAAGATTGAGACACTTATGCAGCATATTGGGAATCTTTATCAGGAAACGTTTCGCCACACAGTGGCTGTCATCAGTCCAATACAAAGAGGAAGGCGTAAGGAGAGGAGGAGAATGAGGGTAATCAGTCCCTCACTGGAATCGATGTGTTTCAGCCCATCAATCATGTAGAATGTTACAGCATAGGGCCCTAGAACGGGGCTTATATACCGTAGTGAGGTGACGTGAAGCAGATGGAGGCGGGGTCATAGTGGTACATCCACTAGTCAAGTAGTCTTCGTCCAAAGGTTGAACAGTGTTGAAGAATTCTTTTGTAACAAGAAGACCCCATATGCTGCCGTTCTTGAACAGTTGTTGATGAATGGTTTGAATAAACCACAAGTTTGAAAGATTGAGACACTTAGCAGCATAGGGAATCTTTTATCAGGGAACGTTTCGCCACACAGTGGCTTCATCAGTCCCAATATATACAAAGAGGAAGGCGTAAGGAAGAGGAGAAATGAGGTAATCAGTCCCCTCAACAACCTGGAGTCGATTGTCAGTCCATCAATCTTGTAGAATGTACATGTAAAAAAATAACATAGGGCCGTAGACGTGGCTTATATACTGTTATGCGTGACGTGAAGCAGATGGAGGCGGGGTCATAGTGGTACCATCCACTAGTCGAAGTAGGTCTTCGTCCAAAGGTTGAACAAGTGTTGAAGAATTCTTTGTAACAAGATCCCATGATGCTGCAGTGTCTGACAGTTGTGATGAATGGTTTGAAAAACCGACAAGTTGAATATTGAGACACTTATGCAGCATATGGGAATCTTTATTCAGGAAACGTTTCGTCAGTTTGGAGAGATGTCTAAACTGTCGCATCTGAGCGGCTCTGCAAAGACAATGAATATGTATGAGTGATGGTGAAAGTGTCGAATGATAATGAAAGTATTTTTTCGCTCTTTTTGGGGTTTTCTTTCTTTCTGGGTCACCCTGCCTCGGTGGGAGACGACCGTTTTGTTAAAATATAAATACATAAAAATATATATCAATATGTCATTGAAATAATCACTACAAAAATACTTAAAACATTACAAATTTCTAATATCTCACTGGTTGCGTTTAAAACCAATAAGGATTGAAGCCAACTATCAGTATATATATATATATAATATATATATATATATATATAATATATATATATATATATATATATATATTATATATATATATATATATATATATATATATATATATATTATACTGAAAGAATATAACTATTGCTAAACCTTAGTTTAGTTTCCAGTTTAATATGTTTATTATGCACCCCATACCCATCCTGCGGGCGGTAGTCAAAAGATTACAGAGGTACATAATTGGTCCAGGGACTGGACTCCAAAGTTTTGATAGCTGAGCAAGTTACAGAGGTAATGAACTCACAATTTACAAAGGTAATGAACTCACAATTTACAAAGGTAATGAACTCCAGGTAGATCTGGTCACAATCATGACAAGTTACAAAGGTATTTACAGATTACAGAGGTACGTAATGGGTCCAGGGACTGGGCCCCGAAGTTTTGATAGCTGAACTAGGTACAAAGGTAATGAGCTCACAAGTTACAAAGGTAATGAATTCTGTAGAATGGTTATTTACGTTTACACATGGCAACAATCATGAACAAATTATAGTGTAATGAGCAATTCACACTTCCACACCCGGTCACAACTGTAGTGAGTTATTGGTGCAAATATTGATTGTTGAGTCACACACACACACACACACACACACACACACACACACACACACACACACACACACACACACACACATGGTAATGCATTATTTACAGCTAGCAAAGTCAGGGTATTTCTCCAGAATGGTCTGCAATTTACCACTGTGGATAAAATACTTTGCCATTTCTTGAACATTTCTGAGTGAGTTGTTTCTAAATTCATTAATCTGATCACACTCCAGTACATAATGATGCAAGGTGTGACAGTAGTCCATCTGGCAAAGTTTACATTTCGTTTGGTCTACATCTGGTGGTGGTGATTTAACCTGCCATAGATACTTGTAACCCAGCCGGAGCCGGGCAGTAGTGACATCCAAGAGTCTGCTTATTTTGTTGGATGCACCATAGACATGTGGCTCCTCCTGCATGATGGAATGATGATAGATGGACTGACTTGTGTCAATCTCCCTATGTCTTAAGTCAATAAAGTTCATTTGAAGTTCTTTTCGTATTATTGTTCTCAAACTGCTAACTGACAACCCAAGATTGTAATCTACCCCCTCTTTGAAAGCATACAGCTTAGCCAATTTATCAGTTTTATCATGCATCTGAAGACCAATGTGAGATGGAATCCAGAGCATGTGCACTCTGACTCCACTGTCCACAATCTTACCATACCTATGTCTGGCTAAACCTTAAAGAACAATAAAAATACGTTTTACTCATTTTTTTTTAAGAATAATGAACACGATTAAAAAAAATTATGACAAAGGTGACGTTGCTGAGTGACGTAAAGTCGGATGTAATGACGTTCGCTGAATTGAAATTTACTCTAGAAAAGTGGCGTAAAGGCGAATCTGACGTAGACCGAAATGACGCTAACCGGAGTATGACTGTATATTGTGGTTTTTGTGTGTAGCATGTGTGGTGAATATACGGGTTAAAGGGGTGGAGTTATACACAGTGGTGGTGTTTGCCTACGTTACTGTGTATGGTGGGGGGCCGTGAGGGTTGCTGTTGTGGGGTTAAAGGCTACTGTTTTATTGTTGCTCGGCAACGAGCGGGGGTCCTTACAATTTATTCCAAGGGGTGGTGGTGGTGGTGGTGGTGAGGTGGTGGTGATGGAGGGGGTGATGGTGGTGGTGTGGTGGTGGGGTTTGCTGGGGTGGTGGGGGTGGTGATGGTGGTGGTGAGGTGGTGAGGGAGGGGTGATGGTGGTGAGGGTGGTGGTGATGGTTGGTGATGGAGGTGGTGATGGGGTGGTGGTGGTGATTGGTGTTGATGGGGTGGTGATGGGTGGTGGTGGTGGTGATTGAGGTGATGGTGGTGGTGATGGTGGTGGTGATGGTGGTGGTGAGGGGTGGTGGTGGTGGTGATGGTGGTGTGGGGTTGGTGGGTGGTGGTGGTGGGGGTGATGGTGGTGGTGATGGGGTGATGGGGGGGTGATGGTAGGGGGATGGTGGTGGGATGGTGTGGTGGTGGAGGTGGTGAGGTGGGATGCCGGTGGTGGTGATGGTGGTGTTTGCTTGTGGGTGGTAGGGAGGGGAGGTGATGGGGTGATGGTGGTGGGGGGGCTGGGGTATGGTGGTGGTGATGGGGATGGTGGTGGTGATGGAGGTGGGTGGTGGTGGTGATGTGGTGCGGTGGTGGTGATGGTGGTGGGATGGTGGTGGTGAGGGGAGGTGGTGTGGTGGTGGTGTGTGGGGGATGGAGTGGTGATGGTGGTGGTGGGCTGGTGTTGAGGTGGTGGTGATGGTGGTGGTGATGGTGCTAGTAGTTATGGTGGTGTGGTGGTGGTGCTTGAGTGGTAGTGTGGTGATTTGTATGATGGTGGTGGTGATTTGTGTGATGGATGGTAATGTGGTGGTGATGGTGTGTGTGTGTGGTGATGTGATGGTGATGTGCTAGAAATGTGGTGGTGGTCTTTGTAAGTGTAAAGTGTTGTGATGATGGTGGTGATGGTGTGGTAGTAGTGGTGGTGGGGGTTGGTGGTGTGTGATGGTGGTGGTATAATGGTGGTGGTGATGGTGTAGTAGTGGTGGGGTGTAGGTGGTGGTAGAAAGTGGTGGTGGTGATGGTGAGGGTAGTAGTGGGGTGGTGGTGGCAGGGTTTAGTGGTGGGGGTGATGGTAGTAGTGGTGGTGGGTTAGTGGTGGTGTGGTGATGGGAGTGGTTGTGGTGATAGCGGTGGTAGGGTAGTGGTGGTAGTGATGGTAGTGGTAGTGGTGGTAGTGGTGGTGGTGATGGTATTGGTGGTGTTGGTTGTAGTGGTGATGGTGGGTATAGCGCTGGTTATGGTGATGATGGTGTTTTTTAGTTTAATATGTTTATTATGCACCCCATACCCATCCTGTGGGCGGTAGTCAAAAGATTACAGAGGTACATAATTGGTCCAGGGACTGGACTCCAAAGTTTTGATAGCTGAGCAAGTTACAGAGGTAATGAACTCACAATTTACAAAGGTAATGAACTCACAATTTACAAAGGTAATGAACTCACAATTTACAAAGGTAATGAACTCCAGGTAAGTCTGGTCACAATCATGACAAGTTACAAAGGTGTTTACAGATTACAGAGGTACGTAATGGTCCCAAGGGACTGGGCCCCCAAAGTTTTGATAGCTGAACTAGGTACAAAGGTAATGAGCTCACAAGTTACAAAGGTAATGAATTCTGTAGAATGGTTACTTACGTTTATTACTTTGGCTACAATCATGAACAAATTATAGAGTAATGAGCAATTCACACTTCCACCCCCGGGTCACAACTGTAATGAGTTATTGGTGCAAATATTAAATTGTTGAGTCACACACACCACCCCACACACACACACAACACACAACACACACACACCACACACACACAACACACAACACACCCCACACACACATTATTTTTAATATCTTTATGCACCCCATACCCATCCTGTGGGCGGTAGTCAAAAGTTACAAAGGTACATAAGGGGTCCAGTGACGGGACCCCAAAGTTATGATAGCTGAACTAGTTACAAAGGAAATGTACTCCAGGTAGATCTGGTCACTAATCATGGCAAGTTACAGAGGTAATGAATCAGCTTCACTCCTTTTACATGGTTTACAGTCATGAACAAATTACAAAGTAATGAACCATGATACTCCACACCTGGTCACAATTGTAATGAGTTATAAATACAAATATTAAGTGGATCATACACCCACACAGTGCGCGCGCGCACATAACACACACGAGGGCGCACGCACGGACAGTGCACACGAGCGTACAAAAATATGCATACACACCCAAAGGCGCACACCCACAAAACACACACCCACACACACACACACCAAAACCCACACACACACACCCTCACACACACCACCAACAAAACCCTCACACACACCCACACACACACACCCACCCCACACACCACACACCCACACACGCACACACACACCCACACACGCACACACACACCCACACACGCACCACACACACACACACACACACGCACACACACACACACACCCTCACACACACCCGCACACACACCCTCACACACACCCACACACACGCACGCACACACACACACACACACACACACACACACACACACACCCTCCTCACACACACACACACACACCACACACACACACACACACACACACACACACACACAACACACACACACACACACACACATGCACACATGTGGTAATGCTTTATTTACAGCTAGCAAAGTCAGGTTATTTCTCCAGAATGGTCTGCAATATACCACTGTGGAAAAAAATACTTAGCCATTTTTTTTTGAACACTTCTGAGTGAGTTGTTTCTAAATCATTAATTTGATCACACTCCAGTACATAATTTACGCAATGTGTGACAATAGTCCATCTGGCAAAGTTTACATTTCGTTTGGTCTACATCTGGTGGTGGGGATTTAACCTGCCAAAGATACTTGTAACCCAGCCGGAGCCGGGCAGTAGTGACATCCAAGAGTCTACTTATCTTGTTGGATGCACCATAGACATTTGGCTCCTCCTGCATGATGGAATGATGATAGATGGACTGACTTTTGTCAATCTCCCTAAATCTTAAGTCAAATAAAGTTCATTTGAAGTTCTTTTCATATTATTGTTCTCAAACTGCTAAATGACAACCCAAGATTGTAATCTACTCCCTCTTTGAAAGCATACAGCTTAGCCAATTTATCAGTTCTATCTTTCATCTGAAGCCAATGTGAGATGGAATCCACAGCATGTGTACTCTGACTCCACTGTCCACAATCTTACCATACCTGTGTCTGGCTTCTGACACAAGCATGCCACAATTTATACTTAATGAGTTGAGAGCATTTATGGATGACAGAGAACATTACAATTAAAGTGTCAACCTTAGATACATGGACAATTTGAGTGCAAGGAGTATGGCAAACAGTTCTGTTTGAAGGGTAGAGGCCCAGTTATTGATGCGTGCTCCAATTTCTTTATGAGC
The DNA here is from genome assembly GCF_026875155.1 of Cherax quadricarinatus. Lineage (NCBI taxonomy): Eukaryota > Metazoa > Arthropoda > Malacostraca > Decapoda > Parastacidae > Cherax > Cherax quadricarinatus. The sequence continues at coordinate 21,485,745 of NC_069465.1, forward strand.
CATCACTCTGTGTGACAACAGCAGCACTACCCGCTGCACCAGTGGACTGGGGAACAGAACCCTCGACGTAAATTTAATTTGTGAAAGATTTTTCTGTGTGACTAAGTTATCAAACAGCTTAAGGCATCATGTTTGGGTTTAAGACGAAGCTTTGGTTGGTGATTTAAGAAGAGTTTTGGGGGAAATGGAGGAATGGTAGTTTGGAATGGGGTAATATCCCATGGAGCAGGGGAAAAGTCTCTGTTGTCCAATTTGATATAGATCATGTAGCTTTGGGTTTATGCGGAGGTCGGTTCCAGTTTTTTCGATCCATCTGGAAGGATGTTCACCAGTGCTGAGGAAAGTTTGGAGGGCTTCTGTGCAGGGGTTTGAATGGGCTAGCCTAAGCATATTGACCCCAATAAGGATATTTCTTTCAGTAACACGATCTCTAATGCTTGGAATATTAAGTTCTTTCCGCATATTTAAAATTTTGGCAGTACGAGGGCATCCTAGGATGATCCTCATTGCTTCGTTTTGCAGTTTTTCCAGCCCTCCAAGCTTCCAGTCAGACTGATGATGGTGGTGGTGGTTTTAGTGGTGGTTGTTGTAGTGGTGGTAGAGGTGGTGGTAGTGGTGATGGTGGTGGTGATGGTAGTGGTGGTGGTAGTTGTAGTGGTGGTGATGGTGGTGAGGGCAGTAGTGGTGGTAGTGATAGAGGTGGGGGGGGTAGTGGTGATGGGTAATGGTAGTGGTGGTGATGGGGTGGTGGTGAGGTAGTGGTGGTGTGGAAGTGGTTGTGGGGATGGTATGGTGGTGGGAGTAGTGGTGGCGATGGTAGTGGTGGTGGCAGTGATGGTGGTGGTGATGGTAGTTGTGGTGGTGGTGGTGGTTGTAGTCGTGGTGATGGTGGTGAGGGTGGTGGTGGTGGTAGTGGGAGAGATTGTGGTAGTGGTAATGGTGATGGTAGTGGTGGTGGTGGTTGTAGTGGTGGTGTGAAGGCTTACTCAGCCCTGTAACAACTTCAGTTAGTATTACCAAGGCTGGCTCCTCCTCAGGAAAATTAATGAATAGAAAAAGAAATAATAACAAACATAAACACTTTTTTTTTTTTTTTATCACACTGGCCGATTCCCACCAAGGCAGGGTGGCCCGAAAAAGAAAAACTTTCACCATCAATCACTCCATCACTGTCTTGCCAGAAGGGTGCTTTACACTACAGTTTTTAAACTGCAACATTAACACCCCTCCTTCAGAGTGCAGGCACTGTACTTCCCATCTCTTTATTATATAGAAAATATAAAATATAAAACACTTAAATATGAAATATTAATCCTACATTAAAGAAAATGAAAAACGAAAAATATAAATGATAACTGAATTCAATGCTAATATAAAACTTGGGTGTCTGGTGTTGGTGATACTGTGTTGTTGAAATCGTAGCCGTTGCTGATGATGGGGGGAAGGGGGGTCGCAGGTTTTTTGGTTACAACCCACCGGTTCGTTCTTCACATATAGCCGTGAGTATTCTATCCCGATGACAGGAAGCAGGTTCCTTACCGCTGCAATGATGAGGGATTACGTCCTGCAATTTCATACAGGTGCAAGGTAATTAAATCCAAAAAGGGGAAGTCTCAGGACGATAGTCCATTATTTCCCTCAGTTCACTCGTTGATTGGCAGGTTTACCCCCTCTGTCATCCAAGCTGGAAAGATAGACAGGTTACCCAAATGCTTAAGAAATCACTCTCCTGATAACTACAATACCTAAAAGATGTGGTGATTATTAAACAGTCAACCTAGAGCAAGACTGAAAGGACTAAGTTTATTATTGGTCAAAAGTGAAGTTTTCAACCAATAAATCCACTAGAATACAAGGCAGGCATGTACTTACAGTAGTGCTGGGAGCTGTGAGTCTAGTGATTACTGTTTGGACCGGAGCCCCACACGTCACCTTTCGGGGGGGGGGGAAGGGGGGAAGGGATAGCGGGAGCTAGACTGACCCTACCTTAACAAGCAGCCAGCAGTCAAACTATAATTTTCGGGGTGGGGGAAAAAGGTGGGAATAGCGGGAGCTTGACTTACCCTACCTTAACAAGTAGCCGGCAATGAAACTATCACTTTCCGGGAGGGGAAAAAAAGGTGGGAATAGCGGGAGCTTGACTTACCCTACCTTAACAAGTAGCCGGCAATGAAACTATCACTTTCCGGGAGGGGAAAAAAAGGTGGGAATAGCGGGAGCTTGACTTACCCTACCTTAACAAGTAGCCAGCAATGAAACTATCACTTTCCGGGAGGGGGAAAAAAGGTGGGAATAGCGGGAGCTTGACTTACCCTACCTTAACAAGTAGCCGGCAATGAAACTATTGTTACTATATACTCCCTCGCTACTCCTATCTATTGAACTTTTCCCTCACAGGTGGTGATGGTGGTGAGGGCGGTAGTGGTGGTAGTGGTAGAGGTGGTGGTAGTGGTTGTGATGGTAGTGGTGGTGGTGATGGTGGTGGTGGTGTTGGTAGTGGTGGTGGTGGAAGTGGTGGTGGTGATGGTAGTGGTGGTGGTGGTAGTGGTGGTGGCTATGTTAGTGATGGTGGTGGTAGTGGTGGTGGCGTGGTAGGTGGTTTGGGTTTTAGTCGTGGTTTATGGTGGTGAGGGTGGGGGTTTGTGGTGGTAGTGGTAGAGTGGTGGTAGTGGTGGTGGTAGTGGTGGTGATGGTAGCGGTGGTGGTGGTGGTGGTGATGGTGGTGGTGGTGGTGTGTGGGGGGTGGAAGTGGTGGTGGTGATGGTAGTGGTGGTGGTGGGAGTGGTGGTGGCGATGGTAGTGGTGATGGTAATGGTGGTAGTGGTGGTGGTTGTAGTCGTGATGGTGGTGATTGTAGTGGTAGAGATGGTGGTAGTGGTGGTTTGGGGATGGTAGTGGTGGTTTAAGGTAGTGGTGATGGTAGTGGTGGTGATGGTAGTGGTGGTGAGGTAGTGGTGGTGATGAGGTAGTTGGGGGTTTATGATGGTGTGGTGGTGATGGTGGTAGTGGTGGTGAAAGATGGTAGGGTGGTGATGGTAGTGGTGGTGGTGATGGTAGTGGTGGTGGTGGGTAGTGGGGGGATGGTAGTGATGGTTAGTGGGGTGATGGTAGTGGTGGTAAAGGAGGGTAGGGGGTGGGATGTTTGGGAGGTGGTTGATGAGGGTATTGGGGGAAGGGTATGTGGGGGGTGAGGTTTAAGTGGGGGGTGATGGTAGGTGAGGTAGTGGTGGTGGGGTAGTGGGGGTTTGGTGGTAGTTTGGGTGAGGGTTGGTAGGGTTGGGTTTTAAATGAGGGAAAAGGGGTGGTGTTGATGGTATTGGGGGTGATGAGGGAAAGGGGTTGGTGATGGGGGAAAGTGGTGGTGTTTGATGGTAGTGGGGGTGATGGTTGTTACAAAATTTTAAAGAACCCGGGTTTTTAATGATCGTTTAGAATTTTATAAAAATTTCTTAAAAACGAACATAACTCACATTGATAAAAAGGGGAAAGTAGGTGACAGCTGAACCTGGCCCTTTCCAAATGCTTATAAGACCTGGAGTTTTAAGGGGGAGATTTTCGGGGTCAACCCCCCCGCGGCCCCGGTCTGTGCCCGGGCCTCCGGGTGGATAGCCCCTGTCAACCGGGTGTTGCTGCGGGCTGAAACGCAAACCAAGGACGAGCCACACCCCGGTTGATCAGGAACTGACTTTAGGTTTTGTCCAGTGCCAGCTTGAAAAACTGCCGGGATCTTTTTGGAAACCCCCCTTTAAAGTGGGGTGGGGAAAGTTGAACAGTCTCGGGCCCCTGAACTTATTGTATGGTCTCTTTAACGTGTTTGGCCCAACACCTGCTTTCTTTGGGGGGATGGGCATCGTTTTTGCCAATTTTTTGGGCTTTCTTTAAGTGAGGTTTTTTTCTGGGAAATTGGGGTATAGCCCCTCTAGGTTTTTCCCAAAGGGGTATTAATAAATGTACCCTCTCCCCCCTGCGTTCCAGGGAATACGGGGTTTAAAAAACCTTTCAAGCGCCCAGAAATTTGAGGTGTTTTATCTGTTTTTTTAGCCGTAAAAATTTTCCTGTACTTTTTCCTAGGCGGAAATTTTCACCTCCCTTGAAAGGGCTGTTAGAGTCCCAGAAATTTCCACCTAATAGAATAAGTGCCCGGGAAGAGTGCATCTTTGGGCTTGGCCTCCTTTTTTTAAAGGGTTCTCATTACCCATCCGTCATTTTTCTAGCAGATGCAAATTTGGATCCAATGTTTTTGGCCCTTAAAAGGTGAAAATCCCCAAACAAAAAATCACCCCCAGGTCTTTGCCCTTTGGGTTTTTTTTTTCGCTCTTTTTTTGTGGCCAAAATTTTGGGTTTTTTAACTTGAGGGAAAGTTTAATTTCCCCCATGTTTACCATATCTGAAAAATTGAAATTTTCATCGTTGAACCTTCATATTTTTTTTTCCGCAGCCCACTGAAAGATTTGGTTGATGTCCCCCTGGACCTTTTCCCGTGTCTGCAATGGAAGCCCACGCATGCAGATTTGGGGTTATCGCAAAGGAAGACACGGTGCGCTTTTAAATACAGCATTCCCTTTTTCCCAAACGGATCCCTTTTAATAAAGGATTGTGGCGGCAGTGAAAACCACCCCCAAACAAGCACGAAACCACGCACGCCCCACGACGCACGCAGCACGCACCCCACGCCCGAAACACACAAGAGTCTCTCTCCCCAACACCCACACAAAACACACAAACACAAAACACACACCACACACACACACACACACACCACACAAAAACACACACACACACACTCGAGTCACTCGAGCAAGCAAAGTTTTTGGTAAGGGGGGCCCCGATTTCAACCACAGGGAGATCGACTGGGAAAACCTGGAGCCACATGGGGGTCCCGAAACATGGAGAGCCAAGATGATGGATGTGGTACTTGAAAACCTCATGCATCAACATGTCAGGGACACAACCAGAGAGAGAGGGGAGGATGACCAGCAAGACTGGATCTTGTGTTCACCCTGAGTAGTTCAGACATTGAGGACATCACTTACGAGAGGCCCCTTGGAGCTAGCGATCATGTGGTTCTGAGTTTTGACTATATAGTAGAGTTACAAGTGGAGAAGGTAACAGGAACTGAAGGGGACAGGCCAAACTATAAAAGGGGGGACTACACAGGTATGAGAAACTTCCTGCAGGAGGTTCAGTGGGACGAGAAATGGTAGGAAAATCAGTAAACGAGATGATGGAATATGTGGCAACAAAGTGCAAGGAGGCAGAGGAAAGTTTTTTTCCCCAAGGGAAACAGAAATAATAGGAAGACCAAAACGAGCCCTTGGTTTACCCGAAGGTGTAGGGAGGCAAAAACTAAGTGCAACAGAGAATGGAAAAGGTACAGGAGGCATAGGACCAGGAAAACAAGGAGATTAGTAGAAGAGCCAGAAACGAGTATGCGCAGATAAGGAGGAGGCCCAGCGACAGTATGAAAACGACATAGCATCGAAAGTCAAATCTGACCCGAAACTGCTGTATAGCCACATTAGGAGGAAGACAACAGTCAAGGACCAGGTGATAAGGCTGAGGAAAGAAGGTGGAGAACTCACAAGAAACGATCAAGAGGTATGTGAGGAGCTCAACACGAGATTTAAGCAAGTATTTACAGTAGAGACAGGAAGGACTCTGGGGGGACAGACCAGATGGGGACACCAACAAGGAATACACCAACAAGTGTTGGACGACATACATACAGATGAGGAGGAGGTGAAGAAACTGCTAAGGGACATCGATACCTCAAAGGCAATGGGACCGGACAACATCTCTCCGTGGGTCCTTAGAGAGGGAGCAGATATGTTGTGCGTACCACTTACCACAATCTTCAACACATCCCTGGAAACTGGGCAACTACCTGAGGTATGGAAGACGGCAAATGTAGTCCCATTTTCAAAAAGGAGCCGGAGGCCAACGCCGGTGCCATGCTGTTGATCAATTATAAAGGTTTCGCGGGGAAACCCAACGAACCGGGGTTTGACCAAACGGATTTAGGGGCCCCGTGCACAAATTTCCTGGGGTTTTGGGGTAACCCCATTTTGGCGGAGGAGGGGGGGTGAGTCTTCGGGCCCTGCAAGAGGCCTTTACTAGTTTACCCGTTATTGAGAATGGGCATCGGCGCCAATTTTGGGGAGGGGGTGGATCGGGAATACTGAGAGCCCCAGGATTTTCCGGTTATTATAACCATGACTTCCCTGCTTTCCAAGGGGTCGGTTTAGGACCAAGTCCAATTTGGGTTTTTTTAACGCGGGGGGGGTTCTCGTTTTTCCCCCTTTTTGGAAATTTATTGTTGAAGGGTTAAAATTTGCGGGCAATTAAAAGGCCGGGAAAAATGGACACGGGTCCAGGTTGGCCTCCTGTTTTAATCCTGCAATAAAAATATGAATGGAGGCCAGAAAACAAACAGGTTAGGCTAAGGGGGCCCCCGACTGAAACTCACTCAAGGGACTTGGGTGTTTCGCTCTTTGGGAAAAATTTTTGTACTGTGAGATTCCCTCCAAATAACAATTCCTATTAATAATTTCTTTCGAACTTACAGTGTTTCGGGCCCAAAAAGGATTTGGGACTGTTGGCCCCGCATTGAAAAGCACGTAAAAAAAATGGGTACAAAGGGAAACAGGTTGTTGGCTATTGTTTTTGGGGAAAAGTTTAAAGGGGAATGGGAAAGATGGGAGGACGGAGGCCGGGGAAGTTTTTAAAACGACGGAAATTTACTCTGTGACACGTAAAGGGGGTTAGGGGGGGAAAGAAAAAGACCACAATTTTTACAAATTAGCAAAAATTTGTGGGTATTTCCCAGTCATGGTTGAAGGCTTGAAACCCTAAAAATTGACTGGGCAGCCTACATTTTTAAAGGACGGTTGTAACCCAATGGGGGGAGAAGGAGGGCCTGTTAAACCTGAAGGGCGGGGGTAGACTGATCAAAAATGGTGATAATTAGGTTAAAATTTATTCAAAATGGAGGAAAGCAGGGTAACTGGGGCCTTTAATGTTGGTACCCCCCCGGGAGGGGCAGTCGGGTTCTTTTTGGGTCGGTGGGGCCCCCGTGCCAGCTCCCTAAAGGGGTGGGGGGCCTTTGTGTTCTGGTTTGGATTCTGACGGGGATGTCGGGTGCCCGTTTGCAGAAAGTTTTTTGTAAAAAATTTTTTTGCGAAGAAAAAAAAAGGGGGCTGGAATTTGGCCTTTCCCAAAAATTACCCTTGGATTAAACCCCCAAAAGTGAAAAAACTGAAATTGGGGGGGAAAAAAAGGGGGGCCGGGGGGGCCCGTAAAAAAAAAAAAGACGGGGGTTTATTAAAAGGCAGCCATGAAAGATTTGGTTGATGCCCCCTCCCTTTGGAGCTTTGCAGTGTCTGCAATGGAAGCCCACTGTCATGCAGTTTCGGGGGTCATCTGAAAAGGAAGACACGGTGTGTGGTTTGGCATCCTTGTTTTTGGTCGGATTTTAAGGGAAAGAGGAACAAGATGGGGGGTACTGGCCTTGGGGGAACGAGCTTTTCCCCGTGCTCCCTGGGGATTTTCTCTTTTGCCCGACAAATCTCTGTGTTCGGGTTAGTGAGGAAATTATAGATCCATCGCCCCGACTTTTCCTGTTATTTTTTTTAAGCAGCATTTTGGGGCCGTATTACCCCCTTTGGTCACACTTTTTCAAAGGGGTTTTTCCAAAGGGTCTGTATATATTAAAATCGGCATTCTTTTTTTTCTAGTGCATTTAGGACCTTGTCGTAGGGTCCAATAGTTGGGGACAGACAGGAGGGGAATTTTTAAAACCCCAATTTTGGGCCCGGGGTTTTGTGTAATGATGGGTTTCTAAAAATGCTTTGGTAAATCTTGTTCTTAGGCCCCTTTCAAAGTTTTTTTTGTTATGGGATGTTAGTGCAAATTGGGTTTCTGTATTTCCTTTGCTGTTGCTTTACTCCCCCCTTTGTGGATGGGCTAGGGTTCTGTTGTTTTTAGTAACTGTGGGACGACCCCCGTGTCCTTTGCTCCCTCCCCAAAGGGGATGGAAAAGGCTCGTGATGGGGGGGGCCTTCCCTTGCAGTTTTTGTTGACACAGATTTCCAAGATTTCGGGCCCCTGGGGCAGAGTCCCATGGGCTTTGTCATTTTCGCCTTTTCAAAGGTAAAATTTTGGGCCCGTCAGGAAAAACATGGATGGGCTTGTTTTAAATCAAATTTTGGGCTCTCTCATAAAAAAATCATTTTGATCTTCGACTCTCATTTTGGTTAGCGGTTGCTAAAAACTGAGTCATTTTGGGGATTTTGAGTAGCCATTTCATTTTCCTTGTTGTCATCTGTTTTAAAGGACCCATTTTTTTAAAAGTGGGGGGAAAAATAGGGAAAGTTGTTCTCTTTTTTGTTTTGGGGCATAGGAGAAAGAAATACCTTTTTTGGGGTTTTTTTCGATTTCATTTATGGCTTTTAGTTCTTTCCCCCGATTCCTGACTCCCAAAAGGGTTCTTTTAGCTTAAATTCGTTTCTTGCTATTTCTCTGCCAGTTGTCTCCCTACGCATTTTTAGAATATTTACCCTTTTAGCCGCTCTGTTATTCTTTTCCGTCGCCTGTTAAAGGGGGGCCCTTTTTCTTTCTGTTTTTAATCTTTCTCCCCCTTTTTTTAGAGGAAAAAGCCTTGTGCATACCCTCGAGTGCTACCGAGTTAATCTGTTCTAGCATAAGTTGGGTTGGTTGCTTGTTTTCTTCCCAGCTTATATCGGTTTGGATTGGGTTTTCTTGGTCCCACTTTAAGTTTTTGTTTTTGAAGTTGAATTTTTGGGGGAAAAGCTCCCTCGTGGGCTAATCTCATTATGTCGGTTGGGGGTCCGTGCATACCCCTGCTGAACCTCAAAATTTTGGTTTTGATCTGAGTTATTGTTTTTGATTGGTGTTTTTTTTTATCAGATTCCTTGTTTGTTTAAGATGAGGGCTAGTGTATTCTCCCGTCTAGTAGGCTCTAAATTTTTTGCTGGTTTTTAAATTTAATTTTGTGGGAGAGATTTAAAAACTGGTGAGTGTGAGTTTTAAACAGGGGCTGCCTCCTGGTTCCCTTTTCCAAAAAAAGGGGCAGAAAAAAAGGCACCTTTAAAATTTTGACCCGTGTCATTGAAGTGTATTTGGGATGCAAAAAATTTTGGGGAGAAGATTATCGGGGGGAGAGTTTGGGGGGCACCTGGGGAAAGGAAAAGGAGTATAAATGCCAACCCGCACGGATTCCGGAAGGAAAAACCTGTGTCAAAAAACCCTTTTGGAGTTTTATGAAAAAATAACAGAAGTAAGACAAGGAAGAGGGGGGGGGTTTTTTGATTTTCGGACTGCAAAAGGTTTAAACAAATTCTAAAAGATTAGTGAAAAACTGACCAAGGGTTTACGGGGAAGGGGGCACTCAAGGGATCGGGAAAATCCCTGCGGGAGGCCCGAGTCATGGTACTGGTTCAAGTGGGCCCCTGTGACAGCGGGGTCCCACAGGGTGGTCAGGCCGTGCTTTTTGGGGATTGTAAGACATGAGGGAAGGGTTAGACTCAAAAGTGTCCCTGTTTGCAGTATTAATTTATGGGGAAAAATTAAATCGATAAAGGACCAGGCGGATTTAAAGGACCGGGGACAGCGGGAACCCCTGGCCAGAAAAGGTTCTAAATTTAATCCCCAAAATGCAAAGTCAAAAGATGGGGAAGGGCAAGAAGACCAGAAGAGAAAGGGCTAGGGGCCAAAGTCAAACCTCATCAAGGAAAAAATCTTGGGGTGAGTAAAACCCCGAGCACCTCGGAGCACAATCAATCAATAACTGCTGCAGCATATGGGCGCCTGGCAAACCTAGAACAGCATTCACACCTTAATAAGGAATCTTCAGACCACTGTACACCGTGTATTTTAGGCCCATATTGGAGTATGCGGCACCTTTTTGGAACCCCATTTGAAAGCACGTAAGAAACCAGAGAAAAGTCAAAGGTTTGCAAAAGGTTAGTCCCAGAGTAAGGGGTTGTCCTAGAAGGAAAGTTAAAGGGAAATCAACTGACGACCTGGGGGGGCAGGAGGTTAGGGGGACATGATAACAACATAAAATACGGGAAGGAAATTTGACAAGGTGGAAAGGACAGGATGTTCCAGGAGGGGACCCCAGAACAAGGGGCCAAAATTGGAAGTTGAAGACACAAATGATCAAGGGATGTTAGGAAGTATTTCTTCAGCCAAGAGTGTAAGAAGTGGAATAGTTTGAAAAGACGTAGTGGGGGCGGGAAAACCATCCCAGTTTTAAGCGAGGTTTGATAAAGCTCGGGGCGGGGGAAGAGGGGCCTAGTAGCCCCGGTGAAAGGCGGGCAGGGCTGGACCAAACCCCCCAACCCAAATATGGTAAAAAGGGAGTACACGAAGGGGAAAAAATTTTAGGAAAAGGGGGGGAAGGATTTTTTTTTTAAAACTTTAAAAAAAATATGGGATTTATTATATTAACATTTAATATTTTTTTTCTGGTTTTTTGTGTGACTACAAGATAATTGGGTTTGGGGGCGTAAATCAGTTTGGAAGTCTTGATCGAAGACCCCCCTCGGGGGGGCCTTTTAACCTTAAAAATTGGTTGGGTTCTCCCACCAATGCAAAAATTAAATTGGGGAAAAAGAAGAGAAAAAAGGGGGGGGGGGACTTTAAAAAATCCCAAGGAAAACTTGGGGTGGGTTAACCCCCAAACTGGGGCCCCTTTCCCTTTCGCGGCCTTTTTTTGGGGGGTTCAAAACCCAAAAACCTTCCCCCCTGGGAATCGTTCAAAACCCTTCCCGGGACGACCCTTTGGGGTTTTGGGCACCTTTTGAAACCCCCCTTTTTTTCCCCCGGCCAGGGTAAAAATTTGAAAAAGATTCCCCCCCCCCCCCCCCCCGAGTTTGCCTACGGGGAAAAGTTAAGGGAAATAAACCCTGACGCCGTGGAGGGAGGAGAGATGGGGGGGAACATGATAAAAAACCCATAAAAAAAAATTTACTGAGGGGGAATTGACAAGGTGGACAAAAAACAGGATTTTCCGAGTTTGGACACTTTAAACAAGGGGACACATTTGGGGAAGTTAAATAAGACACAGATAAAACCCAACAGGGATGTTGGGAAAGTTTTTTTCCTTCAGCCCAGAGTGGGCGAAAAGGGGGAATTAGTTTGGGAAGCGTGTTTGTGGGGGGCGGATCCCATTTTTTCGTAGTTTAAGCCCGAGGTTGATAAAAACTCACGGTTCAGGGAGAGTGGGCCTAGTAGCGACCAGTGAAGAGGGGGGGTTTAAAAAGCTGGACTAGGGCTCCCGCAACCCAACTATGGGGAGAAAAACTAGGTGAGTACAACCCCACCGCACCCCAAAAACAAGGATGTATGTAAAATATGTTTTGTATGTATATAAGTTTATATATTATATTAAATATATATAAAATATTTATATTTATATATATTTTATTTTTTTTAAAATTTTATATTATATTTATATATTTTATATATATATATGTTTTATATATATTTTTAAAATTATGTATATATATTTATATATTTAAATATATATTATATATATATATATATATATATATATATATTTATAATATTTATATTTTATTTAAAATATTTTTTATATATTTTGTGGGTGTGTACTCCCCAAAATTGTACTCCCCAAATGGTGGTAGCCGGGGGTCGAGACCCCAGCCCCTTGGCAACGCCTCTTCACTGATCGTTTAGGGGATCCTCTCTCTCTCTGTTTTCCTGAGTTTTGTCATCCCTCTTTTTAAAAAATTTAGGGTATGGTTCCTGCCTCCAAAATTCACTTGCTAGGCTTTTCCCACTTGCTGACAATTTCTATAAAATTGAAGAAATACTTCCTAACGTCCCTGTGCCCTCGTCGGGTTTCTTAAAGTTTCCATTGTGCCCCCCTTGTCCCTGTGCCCCCTCTCGGGAAACATCCTATCTCGGGTCCATTGTTTTCCCCGCGGGTTGCTTGAAATGTCGTTATCATGTCTCCCCTGCCCCTTCTGTCCCCCCAGTTCTTTCGGGCCCGATTTCCCTTAACCTTTCCTCGTACGACATTCCTTGAGCTTGGGATAGCCTTGTTCCCAAACCTTTGTTTTTCTTAACTTTTTGACGTGCTTGACCGGGGGTGGGGGTTTCCCAGATGGTGCTGCATACCCCAGTATGGGCCTAACTTACCAGTGTTCAGTGTCTTAAACGATTCCTTTTTAAAGGTATCGGAACGCTATTCCGGGTTTGCCAGGGCCCGTATGCTGCAGCGGTTTTTTTGGTTTATGTGTGCCTCCGGTTTTGATGTGCTCGGGTTATGGTCCCCCAAGGTTTTTTCTCCTGAGTAAAGGTTGTAGCCCTTTGTCCCCCTACCCTTTTACTCTGTCTCGGTTCTTCTTTGCCCCCCCCCAAAATTTCCCATGATTTTGTTTTGGGGTGGGATGATTGGGAGAAGCCGGGGTTACTGGACCACATGCCCACCCTTCCAGGTCTTTTTGGGAGCCCTCCCTGGGCCTGTCCGTTTTAAATTTTTTCTCAAAAACTTCAGTCTTCTGCGAAAAGGGCCCACTTCAGAGTTTTTCCCTTCCATCATGTCTTTACATATATAAAAAATAGCACTGGTCCTGGGAACTCCCCCCTGGGGGGACCCCGCTGGAAAACAGGCCCCCATTTTGATACCTCTTCAGTCCCATGACTCGTTGTGCCTCCCTGTCAGGTTTTTTTTCCCTTACCCATTGCAGTCCCCTTCCCTTTTAGTTTTGCCTGATCCCAGTTCTGAAACTAATCTCTTGGGGGAAAAACTGTGTAAAAGGGGCCTTCCTGCAGTTAGGGAAAACGCAATCTCCCCACCCCTCTCCCCCTCGTGTCTTACTTTGTTACCTTGTCAAAAAACTCCAGGAGGTTTTGTTTACAAGATTTGCCTTCCATAAAACCCCTGTTTGGTTTTTAAATTTATAATCTTTTTTCCTTTTCCCAGGTGTTCAACCACTCTCCCCCTGTTTAATCTTCCCCTTTGACTTTGCACACAATACATTTTCGGGAGTTTCAGGTCTGTAGTTTAGTCCCTCGTTTCTTTTTCCTTTCTTAAATATGGGGACTACTTTTGCTGTCTTCCATTTCTCGGGGGAAAAGTTACCCATTTTTAAAGGGATGTTTTGAAGATTGTGGTTTAGAGGCACACACAGCATCTCTGCCCCCTTCTCTAAGGACCCCTGGGGAGATTTTGTTCCCCGGGCCCATCGCCCTTTTAGGTGTTAAAAGGGCACCCTTTTTAGCTTCTTCCCTCCTCCTAGTTTTTCGTTTTGTCATCCAACACCCTTTTTGGTTTATTCCCTCTTTATGTTCCCCCTTTTGTTCTGTCTTCACACAAACCCTTCCGTCTCTTCCCGTAAAAAAATTCCTTAAATTCCCGTTCAGCTCCTTTCATTTCCCTGATCATTTTTTGTGGAGTTCTCCCTTCTGTCCTTAATTGATCCAAACCCGGTTTTTGAATGTTGTTTCCTCCCGATGTGGTTACAAAAGTTTGGGTCTGTCTTGATTTTTCGATGCTATGTCCCTTTTTATAAATGTCGTGGGGGCCCCCCCTTTCTTTCGTCTCATTTCCGGGTCTGCGACTGATCTCCCCATTTTTGTTGTTCTTGCCCCTTTTGTACTTTTCCCTTTTTCTTTGCACTTTGTTTTTGCCTCCTTACACATTTTGGGTTTAAACCGGGGCTTTTTTTGGTTTTTCCCGTTGTTACTGTTGCCCTTTGGGGAAAGAACCTTTCCCTTTCCTCCTTGCATTTTGTTGCTTCATTTTCCTCATTTCATTTACTGGCTTTCCTGCCCGTTTTTTGTTTCCCCTGGACCTCCGCAGGAAATTTTTTCAAAACCCCATGTAGTCCCCTCTTTTTTTGTCGGCTTTTCCCATTCTACTCCTGTTTTTTTCTCTCCACTTGCAGCTTTGTATGTATTCAAAGCACAGAACCACGTGGTTGGGTAGCTCCTAGGGGGGGTCTCAACTTTATTGTCCTCAATTTTCTAAACTTTTCCCAGGGTGAACACAAGGTCCAATCTTGCGGGGTTTATCCCCCCTCTCACTTGGGAGTGTCCTTAACATGGTTTGGGGATGGGTTTTCCCCCCAACCCCGTCCCAAAATCCTGGCTTTCCATGTTTTTTGGGGGCCCATGTGGGGTCCGGTTTTTCCCCGTCAATCTCCCTTGGGTTGAAAAACCCCCCTAACCAGCAACTTGGCTCCCGTGGAGTGAGCTCTTCTTGCCCCTCAGCAAGTGGTTTTCCCCCATTGCTCGTTGCTCTCTTCATATTCCTCTCTTGGCCTTTCCCGCAGTTCTGTTTTTGGTGAATTTTTACTTTACTGCAATGCCCTTTGTGTTCCCCCGATGAAATGTACCGCTATGTAGTTCTTTCTCCCCTCTCATCTATTCCCTTCCCTTTTTTCGAATTTCCCTCTGTTTTTTTTCGAGTTTTACTCACCTATTTGTTTCTCAACCCATTTGTGGTTGCAGGGGTTTGGGGGCCCAGCTCCCGGCCCCCCCTCTTCACCGGTTTTTACTAGGGCCCCCTCTTCACGCCCCCCTTTAGCTTTATCAAACCTCGTCTTAAAACTGTGTAAAAGGTTCCGCTCCACTACGTATTTTCTAGGCTAAATTTTCCCCTGCTTTACAACTCTATGAGAAGAAATATTCCACTATCTCTCCGAATCTTTTTTGTCTTCAACTTCCAATTGTGGCCCCTTGTTTCTGTGTCCCCTCCCTGGGGGAAAATCCCGTCTTTTTCCACCTTGTTATTCCACGAAATATTTTATATGTCGTTTTCTGTCTCCCTGACCCCCCTGTCCCCCGTGAGGTCAGGCCCATTTCCTTAATCTTTTTTCATAGGGGCATTCCCCCCTTGCTCTGGAAAAACCTTGTCGCAAACCTTTGTACTTTCTCTAGTTTCCTGACGTGCTTTATCAAGTGCGGGTTTCCAAACAGGTGCTGCATACTCCAGTATGGGCCTGACATACACGGTGTACAGTGTCTTGAATGATTCCTTACTAAGGTATCGGAATGCTGTTCTCAGGTTTGCCAGGCGCCCATATGCTGCAGCATTTATTGATTGATGTGTGCTTCCGGAGACATGCTCGGTGTTATACTCACCCCAAGATCTTTCTCCTTGAGTGGGGTTTTTGCAGTCTTTGGCCACCTGCCTATACTTGTCTGTGGTCTTCTGTGCCCCTCCCCCATCTTCATGACTTTGCATTTGGCAGGATTAAATTCGAGAAGCCATTGCTGGACCAGGGTGTCCAGTCTGTCCCAGGTCTCTTTGAAGTCCTGCCTGGTCCTCATCAGATTTAATTCTCCTCTTTAAAACTTCACATCATCTGCAAACAGGGACACTTCTGAGTCAAACCCCTTTTTCCGTCATGTCGTGTGTGTGTGTGTGTGTGTGTGTGTGTGTGTGTGTGTGTGTGTGTGTTTGAGAGAGTATGTGTGTGTGTGTGTGGTGTGTGTGTGTGTGTGTGTGTGTGTGTGTGTGTGTGTATGTTTTATATATGTATATATACATGTATATTACATATATATCTCACACACACACACTTTCACATACTCTGACACACACCACACACATACTCTCTCTCTCTCTCACACACACACACACACACACACACACACACCCCACACACATACACACACACACACACACACAACACACACACACACACCACACACACACAAGCACACGCACACGCACACGCACACACATGCACACGCACACACGCACACACGCACATACACACGCATATACTACAGGCCTAGTGTCTAATCGACATGTGCCTAGCACAAAATGGTAACTAACTAACACACACACACACACACACACACAGGTGGGGCCAGGAGCTCGGACTCGACCCCCGCAACCTCAACTAGGTGAGTACACACACGCACGCACATACACACACACTAATTGACATGTGCCTAGGACAAAATGGTAACTAACACACACACACACACACACACACACGCACAGGGCCAGGAGTGGTGATGTGTACTTAGCTCTGTGAAGACCTGTTTGTGTGCTCTCTGTGAATCTGTACCAGGATGCCCTCTCTTGAGCAACTTTACCAGCAGCTGAGAGAAGAGCTCAGAGTTGCTAAGATGGAGATACGGCGATTAACGGAGGAGAACAAGAGGATTCGTAGTAATCCTTCTGTTGTGAGTCCCCAGGTTAAGAGGGGAGCTTGGTCAGTGGCGTGGCACATGGAACAAGCTGAAGATCAAGAAAACGGTACCTTTGGAGAGGAGGCAGAAACAAGAGAAACCAGAAGATACCGTTTGGAAACTTCCAACTCATTCTCGGTGCTACTGACGAATGTGAGTGTTTCTACTGGGAAGCCACAACGAGCACCAAAGAAAGCATTGGCAGACGTGAGTAAGGAATCCCTAGGAAACCACCAACGAAGACCATCGAGAACGTCTTGACGAATTTTTTTTTTTTTTCTACAAGTGTGTAATGCTAACCTGATCGAATGTGTCCGACTACTCGGAGCATCACGACGGACGACGCAAGGAAGGTAAAACACATTGTGTTGTTGGGGATAGCCAGATTAGGTAATGGATGGGCATTCTGCTTGAAGGATAGGAGTAGGAGGCAGAGAGTGTGTTTTCTGTGGCTGGGATAAGGATATTATTAGCCGTCTGGATGACATCATGAGGTGGTAATGGGAGAAATCCTATTATCTGTCCTCAGTGCTGGAGGCAAAGATTGTTGGCAGACGTAGGACACGTGAGGGACCTGATTAGCAGATATAGGGCCAGCAATAGAGTTAATTAGGAGGAAGGGTGGAAACCTGTCATATGTGGCACATTTTGCAAGGAGAGGAGTGGAATGATATGTTTGTCCAGAGCAATTGTGTGTCAATTGCTGGCTAGACAAATACTGTAAGGAAAATGCCGTAACATCATTGACAATGGGGACCTTTCTATGGCAGAAGAAATGACATGTATGCCAGGGATGGGGTTCATTATCTAGTGTGGGGTGGGGGGCACTGGCCAACGCAGTGGAGGGAGCTGTTATGTCTTTAAACTAGGAATAGTTAGTGCGTATGGGTTTTGCGGGTAAACTGTGAAAGTCTGCAGGGTAGGAACATGAGTACAGTGAGAACTAGTAATAGCAAATGGGTGGGATATTGGAAAGCCAGTGGCATAATTGACAAGGACAGTAATAGGTTTAGTGGAATTAATAGAAAGGAGCAGAAAGGGTTAAAGAGAGAGGGGGTCATTAAAAATTTATTACACAAATAGTCGCAGTGCTAGGAATAAGATGGACGTGAGTTGAGCTGTTGCTAGTGGCAGGGTAACATAGATGTATTGCCATTACTGAGGACGTGGTTTTTAATTCAAAAAAGTCGGGGACAAGGCCTGCAGAGTGGTCACATTCAGGGTTTTATTTGTTCCAAGTAGACTAGAAGTATCGGGAAGGGGGGTGGGGGTGGCATTGTATATGTCGAGATCGCTTGAACTGTTGCATAAAAACGGGTATTAAAGTCTGAAGTTAACACCATTTCAGTGTCTGCTTGGATTTAGAATTTTCGGAGGGGCATGAAAAATTAATTTTAGGTGTGAGATACCGTCCCCAATTTAGATAGGGACCAAGGGGAGCAGACTACTATGGGAGGAAATTGTTAGGGGCCACAAGGCACGATAATGTAGTAATTCTAGGAGACTTTAAACTTGAGTTCATTATTGATTGGAATTTCTTGATGGGAATTTAGAATCATACGATTTCTGGGAAGTAGTTCAGGATTGGTTTTTTTGAAGCAGGTTTGTGACAGAACTACAAGGGGAAATAACCTGCTTGACTTAGTTCTGGCAAACAATGAAATCCCTTTGTTAATCATCTAGACGTTTTTTCAGAGGAACTGGGTGCTAGCGGACCACAAATCAATTACATTTAGATTGAATGGAAGTATGATAGTAGGGATAACTCAGTAACAGTTCAAGATTTTCGCCTTAGCAGATTACGATGGGCTTCAGAGAACACTTATCATCTGTTGACTGGGGGTAACGAAGAGAGCTATCAATAGGAAAGTCCAGTTTTCTGAACACAATAATGCTGCCTCAAAGAACGTTTATCCCTTATAAGGAAATTAGATCAAATAGAAATGACCCTAAATGGTGGAAAATAGGCTGAAATATTATAGGGCATAAGAAAGAAAATTTATAGGCGTATCAAAAGAGGCGGGTCATCTTATGAATCAGTATATTGACATTAAGAGGGACATTAAAAAGGGGATAAGAAAAGCTAAAAGGGACTATGAATTAAAAGTTGCTAGGATTTCTAAAAACTATCCAAAAAAAGTTTTTTTCCAGATATATAGAACAAAAGTCAGGAGATAGATTGGGTCCCCTTTTTAAAATATAAAATATGGGCATCTTACTGACAAAGAGAAGAAATGTGCTCGATTTTTAAGTAATTATTTTCTCTCGGTTTTTACACAGGAAGCATAATAATATTCCGGTAATTAATTTTTATAGTGGATCAGAAAGAAGATAAATTATGTAAACATCACAGTCACTAGTTTGAAATTGGTTGTGAAGCAGATAGACCGGACTGAAGCAAAATAGTCTCAGGGTACTGATGAGGTTTTTTCAAGGGTTCTTAAGAATGCAAAATGGAAGTCTTGTGAACCATTAACTAATATTTTTAGTTTATCCTTTCAAACAGGATGTAGTGTCTGATATGTGGAAGATGGCTAATGTAATTCCTATTTTTTTAAAACAGGGGACATGTCGTTACCGTCAATTACCGCCAATAAGCCTGACCCTCAATTGTAGGCAAGTTGCTAGAGTCAATTATAGCTGAGATTTAAGAAGCCATTCGATAAGCATAGCTTGATTAATGATACTTCAGGGCATGGTTTCACAAGAGGCCGGTCTTGTCTAAACTAATTTATTCACTTTCTTCAGTATAGCTTTTGAGGCTGTTGACACGATTAAAGAATTTGATATTGTTTACTTAGTTTTAGTAAGGCTATTTGATAGGTCCGCACCAAAGATGTTTGAGATTAGCAGCTCATGCATTGGGGGAAGGGTGTGCTCTCGTGGATCGAGTCATGGCTCACAGACAGGAAGCAGAGAGTGTCATATAAATGGCGTTAAAATCCGAGTGGGGAGCAGTAACAAGTGGCGTTCCCACAGGATCAGTCTTGGGCCCGTGTTGTTTATAAATATATAACAATGATTCTTGATGAAGGAATTGCTAGCGATATGAGCAAATCGCGATGACACGAGATAGGTAGGATAATTGATTCATACGTTAGATGTTAGGGAACTTTCAGGAGGATTTTAGACAAACTCTACTCTTGTTTGTCAAGAAAAAAGTGGCAGATGCAGTTCAATGTAGATAAATGCAAGGGTCTGAAGCTTCGGGAGTGTCCATAAACCCTAGCACTTATGAGTTAAATAATGTAGAACTTAGCCATACAGATAGCGAAAAAGGACTTGGGGAGTTATGGTAAGCAGCTACCTTAAACCAAGACAGCAATGCCTAAGCGTACGTAATAAGGCAAATAGATTACTGGGATTTATATCAAGAAGTGTAAGCAACAGAAGTCCAGAGGTCATACTGCAGCTTTATACATCATTAGTAAGGCCTCACCTAGATTATGCAGCTCAATTCTGGTCTCCATATTACAGAATGACATAAATTCGTTAGAAACATTCAGCGTAGGATGACTAAATTAATACATAGCATTAGAAATCTTCCTTATGAAGAAAGATTGAAGACTCTTAAGTTACATTCACTTGTTAGACGAAGAATGAGGGGAGACCTGATCGAAGTGTATAAGTGGAAGATAGGTATTAATAAAGGGGATATTAACAAGGTCTTGAGGATATCTCTCCAAGAGAGAACCCGCAGTAATGGATTTAAATTAGATAAGTTTTAGATTTAGAAAGGACATAGGAAAGTATTGGTTTGGAAATAGGGTAGTTGATGAGTGGAACAGTCTACCTAGTTGGGTTATTGAGGCTAGGACTTTGGGTAGTTTCAAATTTAGGTTGGATAAGTACATGAGTGGGAGGGGTTGGATTTGAGTGGGACTTGCACATCGGAGCTTGTTTCTTGGGTGGCATTGAAAATTGGGTTGGGCAAATGTTTTGTTAGTGGGATGAATTGTAAAGGACCTGCCTAGTATGGGCCAACAGGCCTGCTGCAGTGTTCCTCCTTTCTTATGTTCTTATGTTCTATGAATCGACCCCTGCAACTACAACTAGGTGAGTACACACACACACGCTCCTCCACTCCCTCATCATCCTCCTCCTCCCCCTTGCTTAGCCGTCATTTCCTTTCTCCTTTCACCCCCTAATCCCTCTTCCCCTCTGCCACTGTCCCCCTTCCCACTCTATATCCTTCATAAGAACATAAAGGAAGAACACTGCAGCAGGCTTGTTGGCCCATACTAGGCAGGTCCTTCACAATCCATCCCAATAACAAAATATTTGCCCAACCCAATTTTCAACGCTACCCAAGAAATAAGCTTTAATAATTCTATTTACTCATGTGCAAGTCTCACTCAAATCCAACCCCTCTCACCAATGTATTTATCCAACCTAAATTTGAAACTACCCAAGGTTTCAGCTTCGATAACCCTACTAGGTAGACAATTCCACTCATCAACTACCCAATACCAAACCAGCACTTTCCTTTATCCTTTCGAAATCTAAACTTATCTAATTCTTCCCCCCTCGCTCCCCTTTCCCTCCCTATAACAAACACCCACACACACTCACTCTGGAAAATATAAAAGCCCTTTCTGTGGATATCAAGGAGCAAGGCAGAGAACCAGGAGTCTGGTGGTTGTAACTGGGAGGGAAGATTGGGAGGAAGAGCTCACAAAAAGGGAGGAAGAGTGGGGAAGGAAGTTAGAAGAGCTTGGCAAGAAAATGGAAGAGAGGGTAACTGCAGAGAGCAGGAAATGGGAGCTACAAACCAAAGCACAGAAGCTAGGATACAGTGCTTAGAAGAGGAACTAAAAAAACTGAAATGGCCTAAAGAAACAAAAGATAGTGCAGCCATGACATCAGGGACTTCTATATCAGTTACAGATGAGGGGCCTGTAGGGAACAAAAGAGCTACACTGTATGCGAAGGTCCTATCAGACCCATGTGAGGCCCAGGACAAGACAAGGAGCATACTAAGAACAAATGAGGGGTCTGAAGGCAATGAAGGAGCTATGCACCATGCAGAGACTCTAGAGAACTCCAGTGGCCTGGAACAGCTGAGCAGGAAAGACAGACCACTGAGCATAAGGGCTTTGACCAGGGAAGGGATTGAAGGCAGGAACGCTTCAATGAAAGGAACTAAAACACCTCAGGGGATGCAAAGGGAGGCCCAGTAGGAGGATGTAAAGGAGAGGTCAGTTTTTGTCTATGGACTCCAAAAAGTTTAGTTTAATATCTTTATTATGCACCCCATACCCATCCTGTGGGCAGTAGTCAAAAGATTACAAAGGTACATAATGGGTCCAGGGACTGGACCCCAAAGTTATGATAGCTGAACTAGTTACAAAGGTAATGAACTCCAGGTAGATCTGGTCACAATCATGGCAAGTTACAAAGGTAATGAATCAGCCTCACTCCTATACATGGTTACAGTCATGAACAAATTACAAAGTAATGAGCCACTGATACATCCACACCTGGTCACAATTGTAATGAGTTATAAACACAAATATTAAGTGGGTCATAAACCCACACGAGTGCGCGCGCACACACATACACACACGAGGGCGCACGCAAGAAGGAGGAAACCTATGATGAAAGAAAACAGGAGGAGAAAAAAGAGATTGAAGACATCATGAGAGCAATAGGCAAGGATGACATGACCCAGGTGACAAATTTTTGGAAAATTGGGTGGTTTGCAAGTGGAAGAAAATGGCCTGTCAAAGTAATGTTCAAGACAGAATCAGTTCGAATCAGGATTCTGCAGGAGAAAGCATGACTGAGGGACAAATTGGAATACTGGAGAGTGTACCTTGATCGAGACAGAACACAAGAGGAAAGGATGATACTGAAAGAAAGGGTACAAAGATAAAAGGAGGAATGAGAGGCAATGATGAAGATGAGCAGAACCCAGACCCAGGTGGAAGAGCAAACACACCTGCCAGAAACACTCACAGAAGGACTCCAACTACGACAACCCCAATGCATCTGAACACTAAAAACCAAAACCCACACACTGTTCCCTCTGTCCCCACCCCCTACACCACAAACCCCACCCTTACAGCAACCCCATATGGGCACTCTGCCCCCACCCCCCTAATCACAAACCCCACCCCACCACAGCCCCCCATTGGCCCCCACCAGGCTCCTGCTCCCCCAACCCCAATATTCTCCCAGGACCACAGTTTTAGAAAAGAAGTTGAAGGTTTGGTACATGAATGTGAATGGAATAATGAACAAATATGAGAAGTGGCATGAAAGAATCAATGAGAAGTCCCCAGACATTATAGCAGTCACAGAAACGAAACTCACTGAGACAATAACAGATGCAGTCTTCCCACCGGGATATCAGATCCTGAGGAAAGATAGAAGGAGCAGAGGTTGCACTGCTTATCAAAAACCAGATGGGGATTTGAGGAAATGGAAAGCATGGACGAGAGTGGAGAAAGGGAGTACATAGTAGGTACCATTCAGTCTGGGACACATAAGGTGGTCATAGCAGTGATGTACAACCCACCACAGAACTGCAGGAGGCCAAGAGAGGAATATGGAGAGAGCAAGAGAGCAATGGTGGACACACTGGTTGAGGTGGCAAGAAGAGCTCACTCGAGCAGAGCAAAGTTACTGGTTACGGGCGATTTCAACCACAGGGAGATCGATTGGGAAAACCTGGAGCCACATGGGGACCCCAAAACATGGAGAGCCAAGATGATGGATGTGGTACTGAAAAACCTCATGCATAAACATGTCAGGGACACTACCAGAGAAAGAGGAGAGGATGAACCAGCAAGACTGGACCTTGTGTTCACCCTGAGCAGTTCAGACATAGAGGACATCACATACGAGAGGCCCCTTGGAGCTAGTGATCATGTGGTTCTGAGATTTGAATACAAAGTAAAGTTACAAGTGGAGAGGGTCACAGAAGTTGAATGGGAAAAGCCAAACTATAAAAGGGGGACTACACAGGTATGAGGAGCTTCCTGCAGGAGGTTCAGTGGGACAGAGAATTGGTAGGAAAGTCAGTAAATGAAATGATGGAATATGTAACAACAAAATGCAAGGAGGCAGAGGAAAGATTTGTTCCCTAGAGCAATAAAAACAATGGGAAGACCAGAATGAGCCGTTGGTTTACCTGAAGGTGTAGGGAGGAAAAACTAAGTGCACTAGAGAATGGAAAAAGTACAGAAGGCAAAGGACCCAGGAAAATAAGGAGATTAGTCAAAGAGCCAGAAACGAGTATACAGAGATAAGGAGGGAGGGCCAGCAACAGTACGAAAACAACACAACATCAAAAGTCGAGTCTGACCCAAAACTGCTGTATAGCCACATTAGGAGGAAGACAACAGTCAAAGACCAGGTGATCAGGCTGAGGAAAGAATGTGGGGAACTCATAAGAAATGACCAAGAGGTATGTGAGGAGCTCAACACGAGATTTATGGAAGTATTTAGAGTGGAGACAGGTAGGACACTGGGAAGACAGAATAGAGGGGGACACCAACAAGGACTATGCCAACAAGTGTTGGATGACATGCACACAACAGAGGTGAAGAAGCTACTAAGTGACCTTGATACCTTGAAGGCAATGGGACCGGACATCTTGTGGGTCCTTAAAGAGGGAGCAGAGCTGCTGTGTGTGCCACTAACCACGATCTTCAACACATCCCTCGAAACTGGGTAACTACCTGAGGTATGGAAGATGGCAAATGTAGTTCCCATCTTTAAGAAAGGAGACAGAAACGAGACACAAAATTATAGACCAGTATCACTGGGCAGTTAGGCCTGAGTGGTTGAGGGGAGAGGATGTGTGTGTTGAGTGAAGTCCTAGGCCTTCTATATCAGAACTGCTTATCTCACCCAACTGATAACTCATCATGCAACAAATATCGTTGGAGCACAGCTGAATTGCTGCTGGAACTCTTATGTGTGAACTGTGACTAGTGATATACCTAGTGAAACACAAACATGTTGATTTGAAGTGGCTGTAGGAGGCTACACCTCCACTCCACCTCGCCTCTCTCCCCTCCTTCCTCGATTTGGAACTCAGCCATTCGCCTCTATTTACTTATGGTCTAGAGGCAGTTTTTGCCAGACCACATAAATGCTTGAGTGCCCGTGTCAGTCCTCCGTGCCGCACTCCATTCATCTTACGAATATGTCTCCTGTGTGCCTACCTGCCTGCTACAAGCAAATATCCAAGTGGTTGACATGGGCTTAGCAAGCACATTCAAGCAGGCTTGAAAGCAGCATTCCAAGGCCCAGCATGTCTACGTATACGTTCTACAGTGCTGCTGGCATACCAGTGTTTCCTGTAGTGGCTTAGTTAAGAACAATTTAACGAGCATTGCAGTACTAACTTTTTAAGTGAGACATGCCAGAGGTTCACCTATAAACATAGTAAGTTTGTGCTAGAAGTGTTAAGTGCTGCAGATTTGTTGTAACTATTTGCACGAGTGGATTTCACTGACTTAGGCAATTGTGCTACCATCAGTACCTACGTATGTGATGAATGATTTGAAAAACCGACAAGTTGAAGATTGAGACACTTATGCAGCATATGGGAATCTTTATTCAGGAAACGTTTCGCCACACAGTGGCTTCATCAGTCCAATTCAAAGAGGAAGGCGTAAGGAGAGGAGGAGTATGAGGTAATCAGTCCCTCAGCCTGGAGTCGATGTGTTCAGTCCATCAATCTTGTAGAATGTACAGCATAGGGCCGTAGACGTGGCTTATATACTGTAGTGAGGTGAGGTGAAGCAATCGGAGGCGGGGTCATAGTGGTACCATCCACTAGTCGAAGTAGGTCTTTGTCCAAAGGTTGAACAAGTGTTGAAGAATTCTTGTTACAAAGAATTCTTCAACACTTGTTCAACCTTTGGACAAAGACCTACTTCGACTAGTGGATGGTACCACTATGACCCCGCCTCCGATTGCTTCACCTCACCTCACTACAGTATATAAGCCACGTCTACGGCCCTATGCTGTACATTCTACAAGATTGATGGACTGAACACATCGACTCCAGGCTGAGGGACTGATTACCTCATACTCCTCCTCTCCTTACGCCTTCCTCTTTGAATTGGACTGATGAAGCCACTGTGTGGCGAAACGTTTCCTGAATAAAGATTCCCATATGCTGCATAAGTGTCTCAATCTTCAGTACCTACGTAGGCTTAAAATGAGTGAGGAATGTCTGGCCTGCTGGGTGACCTTGAAAATGGCACTATAAGACCCGCATGCCACTTACACCCATACTGCGTGTGTCTAGTGAGGTGAATGTCCCTTCCTCGACTTTCCTATTCACCGGTATCCCTTAACTCGTCGCCATTATCTACATATGGGATAAGGGCGAGTTTAGCTGATCCAGGCTAAACAGCATTCCAAGCCAGCCAGTGAAGGCCAAGTTACAGAATGCCTTTGTGAACGTTCTACAGTGTTCCGGCCGTACCTTCAGTGTTGTGAGAACTAGTTCTTATGTAGTGAAAATTTGTCTGTCATTCCAAGACACGTGTGCTAGATGTGTTAAGTGCTGTGGGTTTGGAGTAATTAACAAGTAGTACAGTGTTGGTAACTCTCGAGACGACTGTGGGCCCAGTGAATGACCTTGAAAATCGCACTGCGACCCGCAGGCCACTACACCCATATTGCCTGTGTCTAGCGAGGTGAATATCCCTTCCTTGTCCCTTCTCTCTTATGGAATAAAGGCGGTTTCGCTGACCCAAAAGTAACAGACTAACTCTTCCATCTCAAGCAGCTGAACTAAAAGTGACCTATGGATGTGAACGAAGTAAATGATGGTGAAGGCGAATTCGTACGTTTTAGAAGTAAGGGAGCTTTGAAAAAAGAAAGAGGATTTCAAAGGAGGCTTGCTGCAAGAAACAACGAGAGCAACAACAACCATTGCAGAACGGTTAGGCTTGATTTCCCTGCTAACACTGAGTTTGAGGTCAAGTTTAGATGGTTTTACGAAGCTTCATTAGACAACCCAGAAAAAAAACCTTCGGATTCGCTTTCGTCATGACGAGGATAATTAAGTTTTTGTTACTAACGACCCAACATTCATAGAAAAACTTCTTACTCATAAATATGCTAACATCCAACTCCAAGCTGCCCCACCAAGATCACCTAAAGTGCTTATTGTTATCCACAATGTCAATAAGTACTTGGATCCTAAATTCCTGTTGTCAGATCAAGTTGCAAATCCTCATCGACTTCCAAATGATCTGATATTGGCTGAGTGGATTGGCCAAGGGACTCCACCATCATATATCTACTCTCGTGCAGCGCTTAACAGGAGTTACAAAATAGCTTTGTACAAACCACCTCACCGTACCCAAAACATTCTTAATCATGTACTAGCCTCGTGTCAGGACCTGGGGTTGATAATCTCTACTGATAAAACAAAGATACTCAATAGGCGTCCTCCTCGACAGAGAGGCACAGTTCGTCAGATCCAATTGCATGATTGTATTCCCTGGAACGCAGGAGGGAGAGATACATGATTATATACACCTGGAAAATCCTAGAGGGACTAGTACCGAACTTGCACACGAAAATCACTCACTACGAAAGCAAAAGACTTGGCAGATGATGCAACATCCCCCCAATGAAAAGCAGGGTGTCACTAGCACGTTAAGAGACCATACAATAAGTGTCAGGGGCCCGAGACTGTTCAACTGCCTCCCAGCACACATAAGGGGGATTACCAACAGACCCCTGGCAGTCTTCAAGCTGGCACTGGACAAGCACCTAAAGTCAGTTCCGGATCAGCCGGGCTGTGGCTCGTACGTTGGTTTGCGTGCAGCCAGCAGCAACAGCCTGGTAGATCAGGCTCTGATCCACCAGGAGGCCTGGTCACAGACCGGGCCGCGGGGGCGTTGACCCCCGGAACTCTCTCCAGGTAAACTCCAGGAAGCCAGACACAGGTATGGTAGGATTGTGGACAGTGGAGTCAGAGTGCACATGCTGCGGATCCCATCTCACATTGGTCTTCAGATGCATCATAGAACTGATAAATTGGCTAAGCTGTATGCTTTCAAGGAGGGAGTAGATTACAATCT
Organism: Cherax quadricarinatus; assembly: GCF_026875155.1. Taxonomy (NCBI): domain Eukaryota; kingdom Metazoa; phylum Arthropoda; class Malacostraca; order Decapoda; family Parastacidae; genus Cherax; species Cherax quadricarinatus. Next base: position 21,513,002 of record NC_069465.1, read on the forward strand.
TGGCTTGTCAGGTAGTAGTTTGAGAACAATAATACGAAAAGAACTTCAGCTGAATTTTATGGACTTAAGGCTCAGGGAGATTGACACCAGTGAGTCCATCTATCATCATTCTATCATGCAGGAGGAGCCACATGTCTATGGTGCATCCAACAAAATAAGCAGACTCTTGGATGTCACTACCGCCCGGCTCCGGCTGGGTTACAAGTATCTTTGGCAGGTTAAATCACCACCACCAGATGTAGACCAAACGAAATGTAAACTTTGCCAGATGGATTATTGTCACACCCTGCGTCATTATGTACTGGAGTGCGATAAAATTAATGAATTTAGAAACAACTCACTCAGAAGTGTTCAAGAAATGGCTAAGTATTTTATCCACAGTGGTATATTACAGACCATTCTGGAAAAATACCCTGACTTTGCTAGCTGTAAATAAAGCATTACCACATATGTGCATGTGTGTGTGTGTGTGTACTCACCTATTTGTACTCACCTATTTGTGGTTGCAGGGGTCGAGTCCTAGCTCCTGGCCCCGCCTCTTCACCAAACTGTGTGTGTGTGTGTGTGTGTGTACTCACCTAATTGTACTCACCTAATTGTGGTTGCAGGGGTCGAGACTCAGCTCCTGGCCCCGCCTCTTCACTGATCGCTACTGGATCCTCTCTCTCTCTGCTTCCTGAGCTTTGTCATACCTCTTCTTAAAACTATGTATGGTTCCTGCCTCCACTACTTCACTTGCTAGGCTATTCCACTTGCTGACAACTCTATGACTGAAGAAATACTTCCTAACGTCCCTGTGACTCGTCTGAGTCTTCAGCTTCCAGTTGTGACCCCTTGTCCCTGTGTCCCCTCTCTGGAACATCCTATCTCTGTCCACCTTGTCTATTCCCCGCAGTATCTTGTATGTCGTTATCATGTCTCCCCTGACCCTTCTGTCCTCCAGTGTCGTCAGTCCGATTTCCCTTAACCTTTCCTCGTACGACATTCCCTTTAGCTCTGGGACTAGCCTTGTTGCAAACCTTTGTACTTTCTCTAACTTCTTGACGTGCTTGACCAGGGTTTGGGGTTTCCCGACTGGTGCTGCATACTCCAGTATGGGTCTAACATACACAGTGTACAGTGTCTTGAACGATTCCTTATTAAGGTATCGGAACGCTATTCTCAGGTTTGCCAGGCGCCCGTATGCTGCAGCTGTTATTTGGTTGATGTGTGCCTCCGTGATGTGCTCGGTG
>NC_069465.1:21514733-21547233 GCF_026875155.1 Cherax quadricarinatus
AAATCAACGCTATCGGAGGATGTTCCTAGATCGACAGAACGAGAACAGAACGACAGAAGCTGAGGGAGAGAATGCAAAGACGAAAGGAGCAAGAAGGAGAAAGAAGGCTAGAATTAGTAGGGGACAACCAGAGTCGAGTGGAGCAGCAAGCGCAAACAACAACACAACCCTCACAGAACCCCACAACCAAACATATTCTCCCAAAACAAACCACACCCCACACTCACAGCCCCAACCCACTTTATGCAGCAGAACCACACTGCACCCTGCCAGGTCTCCCACTACCCCAACCCCATAAACTCCCCAGAATGCAGTGCTGGTGAGGAAACTAAAAGTTTTGTACACCAATGCTGATGGAATATCGAATAAGTGGGAAGGGTAGCACGAAAAAATCACTGAGGCATCACCAGACATCAGGGCTCTCACAGAAACCAAGCTCATAGGAATGATAACAGGTGCTATCTTTCCAACTAGACATCAGATCCTGAGAGAAGACAGAGGAAATAGAGGCGGTGGAGGAGTTGCAATGCTCATCAAAAACCAGTGGAATTTGGAGGAGATGGCAAGGGGAGACAGAGGAGAAGCAAAGTGGTGATTGCCAAGGTAGTGATTACAGTGATGTATAAACCGCCACAGAATACCAGGGCGGCCAAGACAAGAATATGATGAGAGTAACAGACACATGGTCGATACACTGGCTGAAGTGGCAAGAAGGGCCCATATGAGCAGGGCAAAGCTGGTTGTGGGTGACTTCAAACACAAGGAAATTGACTGGGAAAACCTGGAGCCACACGAGGGCCCAGAAACTTGGAGAGCTAAGATGATGGAGATGGTATCGGATCAACATGTAAGGGACACTACCAGAGAGAGAGAGAAGAGGACAATCCAGCAAAACTAGACCTTGTATTCACCTTGAGTAGTTCAGATATTAAGGACATCACGTATGAAAGGCACCTCAGAGCTAGTGATCACAAGGTCCTGAGCTTCGAATATATAGCAGAGTTACAGGTGGAGAGGGAGGCAGGAAGGGCAGGACGAATGAAGACAAACTACAAAAGAGATGACTACATAGGCATGAGGAACTTCCTACACGAGGTTCAGTGGGAAAGAGAACTAGAAGGAAAATCTGTAAATGACGAGCCCTTGATTCACCCAAAGGTGATGAAAGGCCAAAACAAAGTGCACTAAGGAATGGAAGAAATATAGAAGGCAAAGGATCCAGGAAAACAAGAAGATTGATCGAAGAGCCAGAAATGAATATGCAAAGATAAGGAGGGAGGTCCAGCGACAATACGAAAATGACGTAACAGCGGAAACCAAGTCTGACCTGAAGCTGTTGTAAATTCACGTCTGGTTAAAACAACAGTCAAAGACCAGGTAATCAGTCAGGGTTAAGAAGGAAGGAGGGGAGATCATAAGAAACGACAGAGACATATGTGAAGAGCTGAACAAGAGCCACATACACCTTCATGACTTATCTAGAAAACGGACACAGAAAATGCCCATTATCAAATATTTGATTGTTTGCTCTTACCAATCTTTTTGACCTGTAAATGGTTGAGATTAATCGTCAATTGAAAGAGAAAATAACATTTTCTTAATTACTTTCCTTTGCTTATTTTAATAGAGGTAAGTGAAAAAGGTCGGTTGCTAATTTCCATTTTTTAGCTTAGATTAATTTTCTGACTGACCTGAGATGCAATTTGGATGGTATCGTTGTAGTGCGTTCTTGTGTATGGCTGAGCTGAATGTTTGACTGGCCAGTACTTTATGGCTGGGGTTGTGTATTATTGATACATCTCGTGCCTTTATATATTTTGGGGACTTTTATCTAAGAACGTAGCTGACACGACTCGAAAATGTGAAAAAATTTGCTGAAACAGGTTCATGGGTATTTAAGAGCTTGCCTGGTCGATGTTTCGCCAATAAAAGACATAATGTACTTGATAACTCATCCATATCTTACTGAATTAAGTAATTACTGATTTACAACTTTCATATCTTTAAGGCAAAATAAAAATTTGTCTTTTTAGTTTGTTAAATGGAAAGGTTGCGGCAGCGTCGTTTTGGCTATAAGATCAGAGTCACAATTACACGTGCAGACACCGCGACGCTACACAGAGGATCAACACTGGACACCGCGACGTTACACAGAGGATCAACACTGGACACCGCGACGCTACACAGATGATCAACACTGGACACCGCGACGCTACACAGAGGATCAACACTGGACACCGCGACGCTACACAGAGGATCAACACTGGACATTTCAGGTATCTTGTTTGCGCGTCCCGTTGCCATAGTAACCCACCTGACGCCATCAAATGAAACTCGGACTCTTCGTTGTTTCATCGTATTGTTTCGTCGTGCCGAATAGGTAAAACTTACGAGTTTGGCTTAGATAGCAACATTTTTCTTGTCGAATAAGGCAAGCAAAAATTTGTGCATGAAAGTATTTCGTAAAAATCATTCCGAACCTAATGAAAAATATATATTTCATTGTGTTTGTTTATTATTAAATTATTGTAACTTTATCTAATATATATTTAGTTGGATTGGGCTAAATTAAATTACGCTTGTTATAATAATGTTAGGTAAGTTTCCTAAGGTTCTTTTGGTACAAAATTAATCATTTTTACGTAAATATAAATGGAAAAAATATATCATTAGATATATAAGAGAAAATTTTAGAAAGGACTTAATTTTAAATGAGTTCATGTTAACTGGCCAATAAAGATATCCAGATGTTGCACTTGTGTCTAAACTTTCACAAAATAAATTCCCCACTCTCCTCGTCAAGGTTGTTAACCTTGCCAAATAATGCGACGACGTAGGCTCCTGCGGCTACCACGCTGTTACGTTCCTGGATATTGTCAGCAGTTGTAACCTATATAACCACGAAGATATTCTTCTATACTACAGTGTGACAATGGGGAAATTTCCTGACGTGACAGCAGTGCTCCGTGTATATGCAATCGTAAGAGAGTTTCATAGCGACATAGATTTATACACTAACCAAAGTGACGCTCTGCTAGATCATAGCACCAAACTCGGCTCACGTCTTGATGTAATTCACGGAAAGAAATACCGGAAAATCGAACGCTTACAAGCACAAGGAATTTATCATAGTGAGATCAAAAAGAAACCAAGAGAATATTCAAGAATTTAACAGACGGCTCACTGAGCTAGAGGACTGAGCTTTTACCAACAGCGAAGAACAAGATGGATGATGGAACAAGAGGAACCGGTTTCTACCATCACTGAAGAATCAGGAGGATTCAACAAGAGGGATCAGGTCCTTCCAACATTGGTAGGAGCTGTTTGATGATCCCCTTGAGTTTTGTATACAGTATTCCTTTTGAGTTCATCATTCTTTCCATACCTAAGTAGTTAAAACTTATCACCAATGAGCGATATGTTGTTGTCCAACGACAGTAGGCCAGCTAGACAAGACAAAACTCTCACTCAAGTCCTGGACACATGAACCTGGGGAAGGCGAGGGGGGGGTGGACCTTAAAGACCAACCACTGGCCTCCACGTGGCAAGGTCTGGTAACTCAGAGATAACTCTGAGGCTGACAGTGGTCGCAACCATTTATTATGCAGATGAATGATTCAGAGAACCGACAAGTTGATAAATGAGAAACATATGCAATACTTGGGTATCTTTAATGAGGAAACGTTTCGCCACACAATGGCTTCATCAGTTCATACAAAGGAGAATAGTGAAGAACACGAGTTTGAGGTAATCAATCACATCGACAAAAGGCTGAGGAACTGATTACCTCAAACTCTTCCTGTTCTTCACTATTCTCCTTTGTATGGACTGATGAAGCCATTTCCTCTTTAAACATACCCAAGTGTTGCACATGTGTCTAGTTTATCACCATTTATTATATTTAAAGCTAAAACTGTACACACACACACACACACATACACAACACACACAACACACACACACACACACACACACACACACAACACACACACCACACACACACACACACACACACACACACACACACACAAACACACACACACACACACGCAAAGGGACGGGAAATCCTGTGTCACAAACCTACTGGAGTTCTATGACATGGTGACAGCAGTAAGACAAGAGAGAGAGGGGTGGGTGGTTTGCATATTCTTGGACTGCAAAAAGGCGTTGGACACAGTTCCACACAAGAGTTAGTGAAAAAAACTGGAGGACCAAGCAGGGATAACAGGGAAGGCACTACAATGGATCGGGGAAATAGTTTCAGGAAGACAGCAGCGAGTCATGGTACGTGGCGAGGTGCCAGGTGGGCACCTGGGACAGCGGGGTCCACAGGGGTCAGCCCTGGACCAGTGCTGTTTTGGTATTGTAAACGACATGAGGGAAAGGGAAATTAGATTCTGAGGTGTCCCTGTTTGCAGATGACGTGAAGATGATGGAAGAAAAAATTCACTCGATCGAAGACCAGGCAAAACTACAAAGGGGATCTGGACAGGCTGCAGACCTGGTCCAGCAATTGGCTCCTGGAGTTCAATCCCACCAAGTGCAAAAGTCATGAAGATTGGGGAAGGGCCAAAGAAGCCGCAGACGGAGTACAGTCTAGGGGGAAAGGGAGACTACAAACCTCACTAAAGGAAAAAGATCTTGGGGTGAGTATAACACCAGGCACATCTGAAGCGCACATCAACCAAATAACGGCTGCAGCATATGGGCGCCTACCAAACCCTCAGAACAGCATTCCGTTTACCTTAATAAGGAATCGTTCAGGACCCTGTACACCGTGTACGTTGGGCCCCAAAATTGAAGTATGCGGAAACCAGTTTGGAACCCACACCTAGCCAAGACGTAAAGAAAATAGAGAAAGTGCAAAGGTTTTTGCAACAAGGGACTAGTCCCAGAGCTAAGGGTATGTCCTACGAGGAGAGGTTAAGGGAAATCAACCTGACGACACTGGAGGACGGGAGAGATAGGAGGGACATGATAACGACATACAAAGTACTGAGAGGAATTGACAAGGTGGACAAAGACAGGATGTGCCAGAGATTGGCCACAGTAGCAAGGGGACACAGTTGGAAGTTGAAGACACAGATGAATCACAGGGATATTAGGAAGTATTTCTTCATCCACAAAGTAGTCAGTAAGTGGAATAGTTTGGGAAGCGATGTAGTGGAGGCAGGATCCATACGTAGATTTAAGCAGAGGTATGATTAAGCTCACGGTTCAGGGAGAGTGACCTAGTAACGACCAGTGAAGAGGCGGGGCCAGGAGCTGGGACTCGACCCCTGCAACCTCAACTAGGTGAGTACAACTAGGTGAGTACACACACACACACACACACACACACACGACATGAGAGAGAAGGTTTGGGTTGATTGCATTTTCCTGGACTGCAGAAAGGCCTTCGACACGGTTCCTCACAAGCGACTAGTGCAGAAGCTGGAGGATCAGGTGCATATAACACGAAGGGCACTGCAATGGATCAGAGAATACCTGACAAGGAGGCAACAACGAGTCATGGTACGTGATGAGGTATCACAGTGGGCGCCTGTGGCGAGCGGGGTCCCACAGGGGTCAGTCCTAGGACCAGTGCTATTTTTGGTATATGTGAATGACATGACGGAAGGGATAGACTCATAAGTGTTCCTGTTCGCGATGAGGGTGAATTTAAATGAGGAAAATTAATCAGATGGGATAGGCATGTTTCAAAGAGCCTGGACAGGTGGCACGTGGTCTAGAAATTTGGCTTTCGAATTCAATCCCCCCAAATGCAAAGTTGAGTTTGGGGGGAGGGCAAAGAAGCCCGCAGACAGGGATGGGCTAGGGGGCCCAAAGATGCAAACCTCTTAAAGGGGAAAAGATTTTGGGGGGTGAGATAACCCCGATCTCGTCTCCAGAAGCACCATTACCGAAAAACTGCTGCGGATATGGGCCCCTGGCAAAATGAGATAGCGTTCCGATACCTTAAAGGAATATTTCAAGACACTGTACACTGTACGGGTCAGGCCCCATACGGATTATGCAGCTATTGGAACCCAAACTGGTCAAAGCACGTAAAGAAATTAGAGAAAGTGAAAAGGGTTTGCAACAGGTTATTTCCCAGGCTCGGGGGAATCCCCTACGAAAAAGGTTGGGGGGGAAATCGGCCTGCGACGGGGGACAAGGGGTAAGGGGAAAGATGAAAGAATAAAAAATCCCTCCCACTTATATATAAAGTCAATTATTTAAATATTTTACGATTGATATCCACAAATTTTAAAAATTTTAATATACAAAAAAACCCCAGATGAGAACAGTAAATATGTTAAGGTTTTAAGAGCCCTTATTACGAAAAAAAAAAACAACTTCATGGTAAACCAGTGGTTTAGTGTGTAGGGGTTCTTCACACTGCCTAAATTTTCATCACGGTATTAGGGGAGGTTTTTTCATCGTATTATTGAGGTTAAATGAGGTGTTATGGAAAGTGTAAAGGGGGGTATAATGGAGTTTTATGGGGAAAGGTTAGGGAGGAAAGGGGAGAAAATTTAAAATGCATTAAAAGCTTATTAACCAGGAAGACTCACTTTCCAGTAACTATCAGGGTTCCTTTTCTTTTTAAAATAAATTGTTTTTTTTTTTTCCCTTTTGGTTCACAAATGCTTTTATTACTCTTAGTTTTATTTTTTTTTTTGAAAGAAATTTGTTGAGTAGGAAAGTGGGAATTAGTTAAATGAAAAAAATAATGTTATTGGGGTGAGGAAAATATGTTGTTGTACCCCCAAATTTCCCGGAGTGACAGTCATGGAGCCCCCGGAGTGCAGTCACTGGACCCTTTCCCAGGGTGACAGTCACTGGACCCTTTCCAGGGTGCAGTACTGGAGCCTTCCAGGAGGGGCGTCCTGGGTCTTCCAGGGGTACAGTACTGTAGTCTTCCAGGGTGCAGTCACGTAGTTTTCCCGGGTGACAGTCACTGTAGCCCTTTTCCGGAGTGACAGTCACGGGAGCTTCCGGGGGGTGACAGTCACTGGACCCTTCCGGGAGTGACAGTCACTGGGGTCTTCCGGGAAAAGTGACAGTCCTGTAGTCTTCCGGAGTGAAGTCACGGGCCCTTCCAGGGGGGGACATCACGGACCTTTCCCAGGGGTACAGTCAGGGATTTCTTACAGGATGCAGTCACTGGAGTTTTCCAGGGTGACGTCATGGAGCTTCCAGGAGGGACAGTCACGGGAAAAGTCCCCAGGAGTGACAGTATGGAGTCTTCCAGGGTGCAGTCAGGGGAGTTTCCAGGAGTGACAGTCATGGAGTTTCCCAGGGTGACGTCATGGGTCTTCCGGGAGTAAAACATGGGTTTTCCAAGGTGACAGTCATGGATCTTCCAGGAAGTGCAGTCAGGGAGTCTTCCAGGGTGACAGTCACTGGAGTTTTCCGGAGTGACAGTCCGGAGTCTTCCAGGGTGACAGTCACTGGAGTCTTCCAGGAGTGACAGTCACTGGAGTCTTCCAGGAGTGACAGTCACTGGAGTCTTCCAGGAGTGACAGTCACTGGAGTCTTCCAGGAGTGACAGGCACTGGGTTTCCGGAGTGCGACTGGAGTTTTCCCAGGAGTGCAGTCGGGACCCTTCAAGGGTGCAGTCACTGGAGTCTTCAAAAAAGTGACAGCGGGAGTTTTCCCCAGGGGACAGTCACTGGAGTTTTCCCAGGGTGACAGTATGGGTTTCCAGGAGTGACGTCACTGGAGTTTTCCCGGGAGTCGTCATGGGTCTTCCGGGGACAGTACGGAGTTTTCCCAGGAGTGACATCACTGGATCTTCCAGGAGGGGAAGTTGGAGTTTTCCCCAGGATGCAGTCACGGGAGTTTTCCCCGGGTGACGTCACTGGAGTCTTCCAGGGTGACAGTCACGGAGTTTTTCCAGGAGTGACGTTGGAGTCTTCCGGGAGTGACGTCCGGGAGTTTTCCAGGAGTGCCATGGAGTCTTCGGGTGCAGCACTGGGTCTTCCAGGAGTGACAGTCATGGGTCCCCGGGATTTTGACAGTCATGGGTCTTCCAGGGTGACAGTCATGGAGTTTCCGGGGAGTGACGTAAATGGAGTTTCCAGGAGGACAGCCCTGGAGTTTCCAGGAGTGACAGCATGGGTCTTAGGGGGTGACAGTCACGGGGGGTTTTTAAAGCGTAACAGTCAATGGGTCCCTTTCAGGAGTTGCAGCCCTGCAGTTTCCAGGAGTGCAGCCACTGTAGTTTCAAGGAGTGACAGTCACGTAGTTTTCCCATGGGGACAGTCATTGGGTCTTCCAGGATGACAGTCACTGTGTTTCCCCAGGAGTGACAGTCAATGAGTCTTCCAGGAGTGCAGCCCAGGAGTCTTCACGAGTGCAGTCACTTGGTTTCAGGGGTGACGTCATGGAGTTTCCCACGGGGACAGTCACTGGGACTTCAGGAGTGCAGTCATGTAGTTTCCAGGAGGGGACAGTCACTTAGTCCCCAGAAGTGACAGTCACTGTTGTTTTCCCAGGAGTGACAGTCCTGTTTCTTCCATGAGGCATTTTACTGGAGTCTTAGGGAGGACAGTCACTGGAATCTTCCCGGAGTGACAGTCACGGGAGTTTCCAGGGTAAATTATGGAGCTTCCAGGGTTACAGTCACTGGGTTTCAGGAGTGACGTCACGGAATTTTCCCAGGGGTCAGTCATGGAGTTTCAATGAGTGACAGTCACTGCAGTTTTCCCGGGTGACAGTCCGTGTCTTCCATGAGGACGTCTTGGGAGTCTTCAGGAGTGCAGTTACTATAGTTTTCCGGAGTATCATCAATGGAGTTTCCAGGAGTGCAGTACTGGAGCTTCCACGAGGGAAGCATGGGTCTTCCAGGAGTGACAGTCACTGGGTTTTCCCAGGGTACGGGTCAGGGGTCTTCCAGGAGTGCGTCACGTAGTTTCCATGAGTGACGTCATTGGAGTCTTCCAGGAGGGGGAAGCATGGTTTTCCAGGAGGGAAGTAAATGGAGTCTTCCAGGGTGACAGTCATGGGTTTCCGGGACGTCACTTGAGTTTTCCGGGTGACAGTACTGGAGTTTTCCCAGGGTGACAGTATGGAGTCTTCGGAGTGCGTCCTGTAGTCTTCAGAAGTGACAGTCATGTAGTCTCCGGGGAGTGACGTCACTGTATTCCCCATGAGTGACATTCTGGGTTTCCAGGAGTGCATCATGGAATCTTCAGGGTGACAGTCATGGAGTCTTCCAGGAGAACAGTTCTGGAGTCTTACAGGATTACAGTCATGGAAAATTCCCAGGGTGACAGACTGGAATCTTCAGGAGTGACAGTCACGGGAAATCTTCAAGGAGTGCGTCATGGGCCTTTTGAGTGACGTCACTGCGCTTCCCAGGAGTGACGTACTGTGTTTCCTGAGTGACAGTTTTTGGGTCTTCAGGAGGGGAAGTCACTTAGCTTTTCCGGATCAGTAAATGGAGTTTTCCCAGGGTGCAGTACTGGATCTTCCACGGGGGGACAGCCCTGGAGTTTTCCAGGATGACAGTCACTGGAGTTTTCCCAGGAGTGACTCACTGTGTCTTCTGAATGACAGTATTGGAGTCTTCGGGTGACGTCACTTAGTCTTCCAGGATGAAGTCTTTGGAGTCTTCCAGGAGTGACGTCACGGGAGTCTTCCAGGGTGACAGTGACTTGAGTCTTCCAGGATGACAGTCAGGAGTCTTCCAGGAGTGACAGCCCGGGAGCTTCCAGGGTGACAGTCATGTAGTCCCCAGGAGGGACAGTCACTTTTAGTTTCCCCAGAAGTGACAGTCACTGTAGTCTTCCAGGAGGGGACAGTCATTTTAGTTTGCATGGAGCAGTCACTGTAGTCTTCCAAGATGCAGTCATTGGGGTTTTCCATGAGTGACGTCATAAAAATTTTCCCATGAGTGACAGTTCCTCGGTTTTCCCTTGGGACAGTCACTGAAAGTCTTCCTGAGTGACAGTCACTCGGTCTTTCATGAGGGGACAGTAAATGGAGTCTTCATGAGTGACAGACACTGGATCTTCCATGGTGACAGTCCTCGGTCTTTCATGGGACAGTCACGGAGTCTTTCATGAGTGACGTCCTGGTTTTCCCATGAGGCACCCCCACCGGGTTTTTTCATGAGTGACGTCACGGGTTTTTATGAGGGACGTACTGGGTCTTTCTTGAGTGCATCACGAGTTTTCCCATGAGTGACAGTACTCGAGTCTTTCTGGTGCAGTCGGAGTCTTTCATGAGGACAGTCACTGTAGTCTTCCATGATGACAGTCACTAGTCTTTCATGAGTGAAAGACACTTGTCTTCCATGGTTTGACAGTCACTGGAGTTTTCCCATGAGAAACCCAGCACTGTAGTCTTCCATGAGTGACAGCATTTGTCTTCCAGAGTGACAGTTATGGAGTTTTCCATGGTGACGTCGTTGAGTCTCCCATGATGTAAGACATGTAGTTTTCCCTTGATGAAGTCACTGGAGTCTTCCAATGAGTAACAGTCACTGAGTCTTCCAGAGGACATCATGTAGTTTTCCATGAGGACAGTTATGGAGTTTCCCATGAGTGGCAGCGTTGAGTCCCCCAGGTGAAAGACATGTAGTCTTCCATGAGTGCAGTCACTGTATCTTCCATGGTGGCGTCCTGTAGTTTCCTTTTGAGGACAGTCACTGTGTCTTCCTGAGTGGCAGTCATGTAGCTTCCATGAGTGGCGCACTGTAGTTTTCCCATGAGGGCGTCATGGAGTCTTCCATGAGTGACGTCACTGTAGTTTCCATGAGGGCAGTACTGTAGTTTCCATAGTGGCGTCACTGTGCTTAGGTGACAGTCCGTAGTCTTCCTTGAGTGGCAGTCACTGTAGTTTTCCCATGAGGGCAGTCATGGAGTCTTCCATGGTGACAGTCATGTGTTTCCTGGTGGCAGTCATTTTGTCTTCCATGGTGGCAGTCCTGGAGTTTTCCATGAGTGACAGTCACTGTGTCTTCCATGAGTGGCGTCACTGTAGTTTTCCATGAGGGGGCGTCACGTAGTCTTCCATGGTGGCGTCACTGGAGTTTTCCCATGGTGCGTCATGTAGTCTTTGAGTGGCAGTCACTGTAGTCTTCCATGGTGACGTCATGGAGTCTTTCATGAGTTAAGCACTGGTCTTCCATGAGTGACAGTCACTGGGTTTTTCAGGTGTAGACTTTGAGTCTTCTGAGAAAGTCACTGTGTTTTCCATGAGGACAGTCATGTAGTTTTCCCAGGTGACAGTTACTGGGTTTTCCTTGAGTGACGTGCTTGAGTTTCCAGATGTAAGACACTGTAGTTTTCCCAGAGTCGTCACTGGAGTCTTCAGAGTAACAGTCACTGTAGTTTCCCATGAGTGCGTCACGTAGTCTTCCATGAGTGACGTTCTGGGTCTTCCATGAGTGGCGTCGCTTGAGTCCCCCATGAGTGAAGACACTGTAGTTTTCCCTGGTGCAGTCCGGGGAGTTTTCCCCATGAGTAACAGTAGTAGTTTCCATGAGTGACGTCATGTGTTTTCCCATGAGTGGCGTCACTGTAGTCTTCCATGGTGCGTATGTGTCTTCCTGGTGGCAGTCCTGTAGTCTTATGGTGACAGTCACTGTATTTTCCCATGGGGACGTCACTGTGTTTCCATGGTGGCAGTCATGTGTCTTCCTGAGTGGCAGTCACGGAGTTTCCCATGAGTGCAGTCACTGTAGTCTTCCTGAGTGGAGTCACTGTGTTTTCCTGAGTGGCAGTCACGTAGTTTCCATGGGGCAGTCATGGAGTCTTCCATGGTGCGTCTGTGTTTTATGAGTGACAGTCACGTATCTTCCATGAGTGGCAGCCCTGTATGAAGGCAATTAATTGTACATGAGTAAAAGGATTTAAAAAAGTATTATTTGGGTAACAAAAAAATAGGGGGGACAAATACAGTTGGAAAGGGGCAAGTTTTTTTCAGTGTTCACTCTCTGAAATGTGTTGTGTTATAACAGGAGAGACTATGTGTGGAGGGTTTTACTGTTTTCGGAGGTTTTTTGCTAAGATTCGGAGATGGTTTTAAGTGCCCTTTTTTGTTTTTTGTATTCGGGAACGCGGTCAGTGCTGTTCAAGGCCTTGCGTGTGCGGAAATTAGTTTCTTTGATCCCTAAATTTGGGGTCTCTGAATTTATGAGATGATTTGGGGAATTTCGGTGTTGTACCGGCGTTGTTTAAGTTGTCGTTCCTACATGCGTAAAAGTGCCTTGATCGATGATCGCTGTTTTGAATACAATTAAAAAAAACAACGGCAGCTTCACCATCTCCGAAGTCTTAGGAATCCTCCCGAAGGTAAGACACATATGAAACAGTTGGATCTTTTTTTCGAAAACGTTTTGCCTCCCAGTAGGCTTCTTCGTGAGTACAGAAAAGTTAAGAAAGAAGTATTTGAAGACGATGTAAACGATCACCCAAATTTTGAGGTGGTCAGTCCCAGTCTGGAGAAGGCATTGTTCCCTTGGACTATTACATCGTCTTCAAAATTAACGTTGCATATGTGTCTTACCTAACAACCTTTCGGTTTTTTTTACCCTTTTTTAAAGTTTATCTTCGACACTGCAACCAAGGGTATCTTGGTAAGCCTGCAAACAACTTCGACAACTTCCCTAGTGAGAGCGGTGGATTTGGGAGGGACCTGACCCCCGCATTCTGATTCTTATCTCCTATGGCCTCGTTCACCTTTGGCGCTATAAAAAGCTCCTCCCCGTACTTTATTCCTATTTTTTCATACTTGGAAAAAAATGCTCTTCTCCAGACTGAGGGATGACCACTCAAAAAATTTTAAAGGGGGATGGATGAACATCGTCTTAAAATATTTCTGCTTCTATCAATTTTTTGTACTTGATGAAGGCCTACTGTGTGGCGAAAAGTTTAAATAAAACCTAATGTTGCTTTTGTGCTTTCCCCAAAACCCGCGGTTTTTTACCATTTTTAATTTCTTTTTTGTTCATCAAATTTTTTGTTTCTCGACTGAAAAAGCCCACTGTGAGGCGAAAAAGTTTTGAAAAAAAATTCCCCTGTTGAATTTGGTTTTCCACAAACTGCGGGTTTTTTTTTCCATTTTTTTTCTTTCCCCAAAAAATAAAACCTCCCACAAGTTTGTTTTTCCGCAATTACGGGGTGAAATGGGCCTCCTTTCCAGTTTTTTTTTCCAAACCCAATGCCCCGTAATAGCTTTTTTAACCCTTTTTTTTTTTAGTTTTTCTTTCCATTGTTTTTTTTTATACTACACAATTCCACCTTTAGGGGAACTCGAAAACCTATAGATTCACCCCCCTTTTTCCCAGGCCTTTTTATTTGTTCCAAATTTTTTTTTGGCTTTTGTTACCAAACCCCAAAAGTAATTGTTCTTTTCCTTTACTTTACAATTTTTTCTTCCAATTTTTAAAAAATTTTTTTTCTCTAACACCTTTTCCATTTTCCCCCACTTTGTTTTAACTGAAAAAGGGCCGTTGAAGTGAAATTGATTCCTCCAAAAACAAACTTGTAAAATTTGTTTGGGGGAATTTGATAAAACTCTTTAGAGCGAAAAAATTTTTGGCTTGGGAATGGAAACTGTTTTACAAGAGAAAAAAAAAGTTTTTTAAAATTTACATAAAAAAGCGGTTTTAAAACTTTATTACAAGTTTTTAAACAAAGAGGGGGAAAAAATTTAGAGGCCTCCCATTCAAAGTTTATTTAAAAGCCTTGTAAAGAATTAATCCCCCCCAAGACAAACAAAAGTATTTTAAAGTTCTTTTAAAGTAAAAGGCCTAGCCCTATAAGGGAAAAGGTTCCCTAAACTTTGGAAAAAAAATTTTTACTTTTTTTCTAAAAAAAAAACAATTAAACTTATTTTTTTGGTTTTAGGTTGAAAAAATACCCATTAATACCCTTTTTTTATTGTCATATTTAACATATGAAAACCCCCCTTTTGTTTGGAGGAAAAAGGGGGAAGTTTTTTTCATACGGGGATTTTTTACAAAACAACCTCTTTTTTTCCCCAAAGCTAAACCAAAAAAATTTAAAATCCGCCCTCATTAAAAACTTTTAAAAAACCTTTTTTTTTTAAATTTCCCCCAAATGGGGTTTTTGTCCAAAAAAAACCCCCTTAAAAGCTTTTTTCCAGGTCTTAAAACCCCCCACTGAATATTTCTTAAAGCTTCGTGGAGAGTGGAATATCACTGAATATCTACAAAGAGAAAAACATGATTTGATAAAGCTCTATACGGAGTGAAAAATGACTGAAGCTCTAGAGTGAGCGAAACATGACTTGACAAAGCTCTGAGCATAAGAACATAAGAATGGAGGAACACTGCAGAAGGCCTACTGGCCCATACAAGGCACGTCCTTATCAAAACGACCTCTACCCAAAGCTACCCAAGAATTAACTCCCGTACCCAATGACACTAATCAAACCCAGCCCCTCCCACTTATATATTTGTCCGATCTCTTCTTAAAGCTACCCAAGGTCCTAGCCTCTATCACCCCACTGGGAAGATTGTTCCACGCATCCACAACTCTGTTAGAAAACCAGTACTTACCTATGTCCTTTCTAAATATAAATTTATCCAACTTAAATCCATTATTTCTGGTTCTTACCTGGTTCGACACCCTCAATACCTTATTAATATCTCCTTTGTTTATGCCCGTCATCCACTTATACACCTCAATGATATCTCCCCTCATTCTACGTCTCTCCAGAGAGTGAAGATTTAAGGCTTGAAGTCTATCTTCATACGGGAGATTCCTTACACAGTAAATCATTTTAGTCATTCTTCTCTGTATGTTCTCCAATGAGTCTATATCCATGGAAATAAATGGTATGAAATACCGACACAATGGCAATATAAACACAAATGCAGTATAATGTGATCCTTTATTGACTACGTTTCGCCCACACAGTGGGCTTTTTCAAGTCACAAACAGAACTACCTGGGGTGGAAGGAACGCGAGTATTTATAGTCCGGCTGAGGTCAGGTGAAGAAAGCTGCATCTGATGATGTTCCGAGTTGGGTTGTAGAGTCTAAAAACTTGGGTAGCTTGGAAAGGAGACTGGACAAGTTTGTGAGCAGACCTTCTACAGTGTTCTTATGTGGGATAGCGATGAAGAAGTTTCTTGGCAAGTGGTTCAGCTATGTTATAGAAGCCCAAAGGAGACCAAAACTGAGCAGCATAATCTAAATGAGGCCTCACTAGTGATGTATAGAGCTGTAAAATAACTTTTGGGCTTCTGTTACTTATACTTCTTGAGATAAATCCAAGTAATCTGTTCGCTTTGTTGCGCACACTTAGGCACTGCTGTCTTGGCTTTAGGTTTCTGCTTACCATGACTCCCAAGTCCTTTTCACATTCTGTATGATGAAGCTCTACTTCACCTAGTTTATAGCTTCGAGGGTTATTTTCATTACCAAGGACCAGTACCCTACACTTATCCACATTGAACCTCATCTGCCATTTTTCAGACCAAGACATCAGTTTGTCTAAATCCTCCTGCAGTTCATTGCTATCCTCCTCAGAATGAATCATACGGCCTATCTTTGTATCATCAGCAAACTTGCTCATGTCACTCGTAATCCCTTCATCAAGGTCATTAATATAAATTATGAACAAGAGAGGGCCTAAAACTGATCCTTGAAAGAGGGCCTAAAACTGATCTGAAGAGAACTATTACGTTGACTAATAGATTTTTAATCAAAATATTCCAGTTTTAGTGGTAAACAGGAAGCAATTTGATATTACGCCAATTTTCATAATTTTAGTCAAAATTGCTGTAACATTTATGCTGAAAAGGGAAAAATTGAGCAAAATCTTATATAATATAATTTTACATAATATATATATATATATATATATATTTTTATATATATATATATATATATATATATATATATATATATATATATATATATATATATTATATATATATATATATATATATATATTTTAATATATATTGTTATTTCCACGTTTTACAATGATTAACTAGAAATTTCAGAATATTTCTTATTGATCATTAGAGTTAAAATATTTTGCCTGATAATCCACTTTATATAATAAATCAGTTTTTAGCTAAAATACGCAAATAAATAATACATAAATTGTCAATGTTTATTACCTTAACAAAATAAGATTTTGCTTAATTTTTATTATACAGTGTAACTACAGAGAGCAATACAAGGCTTGATAAAACTCTATAGGGACAGAAACATAACTTGATGAAGCTCTATATGGAGCGTTACGTGACATGATAACGCTCTGTATATAGCGAAACATGACTTTTTATGCCTCTACAGAAGTGATACTTATCTTGAAAATTCTCTACAGAGAATGATACAGAACTCGATAAAACTATATATAATGATACAGGACTTGGTAAAGCCCTACACAAAACGAAACAAGACGACAATTCTCTACATAGAGGAATCATCACTTGATAAAGCACCTCAGAGAATAAAGTATGAGTTTATAAAGCTTTACAGAGGAAGAACGTTACTTGGTAAAGCTCTAAACGGAGCAAAACATGAATTAATAACACTCCATACAGAGTAAAATAACTTGATAAAGCTCTACACAGAACTGAACATGACTTGACAAAACTCTGTAGAGCGATACATGACTTGATAAAGTGCTGTATAAAGCGATACATGATTTAGTAAAACTCCACACAAAGCTCTACACATAACAAAACATGACTTTATAAAACTCTGTATATAGCTGAACATGATTGATAAAGCTCTATTCAGAGGAAAACGTGACTTGGTAAAGTTCAGTACAGAGCAAAACAAGCTGAAGCTATTAAAAGTCTCAGATTTTTCAAAGTCTTAGACTTTTCATTGAAAGTCTCAGACGTTTCATTAAAAGTCTCAGACGTTTCATTAAAAGTCTCAGATTTTTTATTAAAAGTCTCAGATTTTTCATTAAAAGTCTCAGATTTTTCATTAAAAGTCTCAGATTTTTCATTAAAAGTCCCAGACTTTTCATTAAAAGTCTCAGATTTTTCATTAAAAGTCTCAGATTTTTCATTAAAAGTCTCAGATTTTTCATTAAATGTCTCAGATTTTTCATTAAAAGTCTCAGATTTTTCATTAAAAGTCTCAGATTTTTCATTAAAAGTCTCAGATTTTTCATTAAAAGTCTCAGATTTTTCATTAAAAGTCTCAGATTTTTCATTAAAAGTCTCAGATTTTTCATTAAAAGTCTCAGATTTTTCATTAAAAGTCTCAGATTTTTCATTAAAAGTCTCAGATTTTTCATTAAAAGTCCCAGACTTTTCATTAAAAGTCTCAGATTTTTCATTAAAACTCTCAGATTTTTAATTAAAAGTCTCAGATTTTTCATTAAAAGTCAGATTTTTCATTAAAAGTCTCAGATTTTTCATTAAAAGTCTCAGATTTTCATTAAAAGTCTCAGATTTTTCATTAAAAGTCTCAGATTTTTCATTAAAAGTCTCATATTTTTCATTAAAAGTCTCAGATTTTTCATTAAAAGTCTCAGATTTTTCATTAAAAGTCTTAGACTTTTAATGAACCAAAAAGTTTGTCTAGTTTTAACAATGTGATGAATAGTTTAGAAAATCTATAAGTTGAAGAGAGATTCGTCAATTGCTTGTCCAACCTATGGACATGAACTTTATTCAAGTTCTTGTAGTTGAATAAAGGATCCTTCAAAATCTTACACACGACATATGTTGGACCAGTCATTCAGTACCAACATAGTGCCCACTCCTGCCAAGCATGAAAATTTCGATAAGGTCTAAAGGTTCGCAACCAAGCTGGTACCAGAACTGAGTGGAGAGGAAAACAAGAGGAGACATGATAATGACATAGAAAATCTTAAGGGATAGACTCTGAATTAAAAGGAGCCAACAACAGGCAGACACAGGTGAAAGCTGAAGACAGATGGGCCATATGGTTGTTAGGAAATATTTCCTTATTCTCACGGTGGTTAAAAAGTGGAATGACATAGATATAAGACACATAAAGTCAGAAATCAGTGATGTCAATTTAGGAAGCGTGGCCAGAAGTTGAGTCTTGATCCTAGAATTGCTACTCGTTAAATTCACAAAGACAGACCAATAGAGAGGCTGGCACAAGACAAGTCTCTCTCTCACTCTTTGAACAATAATACAAGCGTCACTCTCACTCCCTGAGCACTGACATAAGTGTCACTCTTACTTCCATGGACACAGGTCAGTGCTTTAGTAAAACAAAAACTCAACAAACTGTGTAAAATAAATTATACTATTCTTCTTTCTTCTTTTCGCAAACCGGCCGTATCCCACCGAGGCAGGGGGGCCCAAAAAGAAAAGCAAAAAGTTTCTCTTTCTAACTTTAATAATGCATACAGGAGAAGAGGTTACCAGCCCCTTGCTCCCGGCATTTTAGTCACCTCTCACGAAACACATGGCTTACGGAGGAAGAATTCTGTTCCACTTCCCCATGGAGATAAGAGGAAATAAACAAGAACAAGAACTAGTAGGAAAATAGAAGAAAACACAGAGAGGTGTGTATATATGCTTGTACATGTGTAGTGTGACCTAAGTGTAAGTAAGTAGCAAGACGTACCTGAAATCTTGCAAGTTTATGAGACAGAAAAAAGACACCAGCAATCCTACCATCATGTAAAACAGACTTCCGTTTTACATTCACTTGGCAGAACAGTAGTACCTCCCTGGGTGGTTGCTGTCTACCATCAACTACCTAAAATTATACTATTATATTCTATTAATATAATAATAATTATAATAATAATAATATTGTTATTTGTATTTATATTAATATTATCGTTCTGTGCACAGAGCACTAAAGTATCACCTGATGTTATGGTATCATGTATTTACTGCAGAAATTTATGGTAATATCAGTGACATGATTGAGATGCTATGCTACGGTATAAAGAACTAAAAGGCACAATACCGTGCCTAGTCAATGATCCAAAACGGACAGACACGTAAAGTTTCTGTCCTATATGTGCGGGTTATTAGTGTATGTCACAGTGTGCTATGTGCTAGTACCTGGCCGGACGTGTGCGTCTCAAACTAGTTTATATATCAGCTGGGGTCAATAGCCACCAGTTATAACCATCAGCATAGTTTTCACGCCCCTTACTGATACAAGTGGCCTCACCTGTATCAAATCTGTTTATCCCTATCCTAAAGTTTGGAACAATTACATACTATCCATACCACGGGTGGAGATAGAACCCGCGATCAGAGAGTCTCAAAACTCCAGACCGTCGCGTTAGCCACTGGACCAGATAGCCACAGTAAGATTCGTCCAACAGTGGCTAACGCGACTGTCTGGAGTTTTGAGACTCTCTGATCGCGGGTTCTATCCTCGCCCGTGGTGTGGTTTGTTTGCAATCGTGTCATTACGATTTCGTGAGTCATGTTAACGGCTTTGAGGGGACTTGAGCTAGAGTTCGTCACGGCCACGCTAGCTGGAGATTCGTCTGTAAAAACTTGCATTTGTGGTCACAGTGGTGCCTATGCTAACCTTCCTATGGTGTAGAAATATACCTAGTTGGGGAATCTTATTGGGCTATTGGTCCAGTGGCAAAGCGAGGGTTTGGGAGTTTTTGAGACCTCTGACCCGGGGGTTTCTATCCCCCCCGTGGGTATGGTTTGGCATGTGTCTTTTAACATTTCGTGAGTCTTTTACATATATTTGTTATGGTGGGGGGGCTGCGACCGAAGCTCTATGATATGAACCTTTTTCATGCTGGTCTTCTCCTTAATGTTTGGTCTCAAGGGGGGTTTGAAGGAACCGGGTGAATACATCTGTTTGGTCCATAAAAGCAAAACGTGTTGGGGACCAATGACCCCCCTTTTGTTATTGGCTTGCCATTACCCGTGCTGCCATCTGCTTTTCTCTCAAGTTTTCTACCAGTGTGGTTTTTTTAAAGGTGGGTGCAGCAGAGAAGTGTTTTGGTGTCCGGGGGATTTCTTCAATTTTGGATGTTCTTTTATATTTTTGGGGTAGACCACTTGAATTTGCAATATCTAATCCTAATATAACATGTACGGTATCGTTAAATTTGTGCACCCATAGCTGAGACACACTTAAACCCTGCTTGTCTTGTTGCCCCAAACCCTGTAGGATAATTTTTAATTTTTTTGTTCTAAAAATGTGTATTTCTTCACTACCCTTTTTCATAATGTTACCTAAGAGACTTAGAACACAAACCGAATTTCAGACAACAGGGTTATGGAACTTTTGTAACCCGTTTTCCCAAAATA
Source organism: Cherax quadricarinatus (assembly GCF_026875155.1). NCBI lineage: Eukaryota > Metazoa > Arthropoda > Malacostraca > Decapoda > Parastacidae > Cherax > Cherax quadricarinatus. The sequence goes on from NC_069465.1 coordinate 21,534,948, forward strand.
TTTAAAAAAAAATTTTTTTTATAAATTTGGAAGTTAATTTAGATGAAATAATTAACTTTTTTATCACAGTACATCCGTCTTTATTGTGGGGGTATTTCTTATTTTTTTTCAGTGGTTGGGATATAATAAGTTCTCTTTTTCTCCAGACACGAACAACAAATTTTGTGAAAAACACTCATTCTTCAGCACTGACACAAGTGACACTCATTCTTCCAAAGAAAACACCCTTTTACACACAAGTGACACTCATTCTTCAGAAATGCAAAAGTGACACTCATTTTTTCAGACCTGACACAAGTGACACCATTTTTACCTAAAAAAGGGCCCCCTTTGAAAACAAGTGACCTCATTCTTCAGACAAAGACACAAGTGGGCACTCATTTTTAGACAGAAAAAAAGTGACACTCATTCTTCAGACAATGACACAAGTGACACTCATTCTTCAGCACTGACACAAGTGCTCATTCTTCAGACACTGACAATACACCATTCTTCAGACACTGACACAAAAATTTTTAAAACACAATCCTTTTCCCGACACTGACAAAGTGACACTCATTCTTCAGAACTGACACAAGTGGGGCACTCATTCTCCGACATGACACAAGGGGCCTCTTTTTCGACCGCAAATGACCTCATTCCTCCCCACAATGACACATGACACTCATTTCCCGACACTGCACAAGTGACATTTTCTCCAGACACTGACACAAGTGACCTCATTTTTAAAACGACCAAGGACACCATTCTCAGACACTGAACAAGGACACTCATTCTCCCGAAATGACACAAGTGCACATTCTCCAACACGACACAAATGACCTATTTTCAGCCCGACACAAGTGACCTCTTCTCCCGACCGACACAAGGACACTCATTCCCAACATGACACAAGGACACTATTCTTCAACACTGACACAAGGAACTATTTTCAGACCGACACAAAATGCACTCATTTTTCCGACATGACCAAGTGAACTTATCTCCGACAGACAAAAAAGTACACCATTTTTCCCGACACTGACACAAGTGACACTCATTCTTCAGCACTGAAACAATGACAAATATTTCCCCAAAACTGACACAATGACCTTTTCTCCAGACACTTACACAAGGGGCACCATTCTTCAGACACTGCACAATGACATATTTCCCCGACACGACACAAGTGACATCATTTTTCCGACCTGCACAAGTGACACTTATTCTAAAACCCACACAAGTGACACTCATTCTTCAGACCTGACACAAAATACAAAATCATTTACCAACACGGCACAAGTGACACTTATTTTCTCCCGACACTGACAAAGTGACACTTTCTTCAGACACTGACACAATGACACTATTCTTGCAGAAAAAATGAACTATTTTCCAACATGACACAGTGACACTTTTTCTCCAACACGAACAAATGCACTCAATTTTTCAGACACGACACAATGACCCCTCCCTTCTCCCGACACGACACAAAGTGCACTCATTCTCCCAAAACTGACACAAGTGACACTATTCCCGACATGAACAATGACACCTTTTCCAACATGACACAAGTGACACCCCTTCTCCCAACAAACAAAAGTGACCCATTCTCCCGACACTGACACAAATGACATATTCCCCAACACTGACAAGTGCACTCATTCCAAACACTGACACAAGTGGCACTCATTCTCCCGACACTGACACAAGTGAACTCTTCCCAGACACTGACCAATGACATCATTCTCCGCACTGCCAAGTGACACTCATTCTTCAGACACTGACACTTGACCTCATCTCCAGCCGGGGAAAAGTGACACCATTTTTCCGACATGACATAGACACTCATCTCCCGGGCCTGACCAAATGACCTTTATCTCAAATGACACAAATGACACCTTTTTTAAAAATCTCCAGACAATACACAAGGGGCCTCTTTCTTTAGACACTGACACAAGCACTTCAATCCTAACCTGACAAATAAAACCCCTCACTCCGCCTGACAACAAAAGACACCCTCTCATCACTAGACATGACACAAGGACACTCATTCCTAGACACGACACAAGTGACCTCATTCCTAACATGACACAGGAACTCTATTTATAACACTGACACAAGTGACACCCCTCACAGAAACACAAGGGCCCAAAAGTGAACCTTATCACTTGAACTGACCAAAAAGTGCACCCGTTCCAAAACCTGCCTGACACCCATTCATGAAAACTGACCAGGAAAAAACGCCCCCACGAAATACCCAAAAAAAATAAAACTTCAGCAAAGGGGCACTATCCTCTTCTGAACATTACCAAAAAAAATTGCCCGAAAAAACCACTTGACCTAAAAACCCCCCAAAAAAAAAAATGATTTTATTTAAAAAATTTTTTGAATACGAAACCCTTTCCCCGCTTTTTTTAGCCAAACATAATTTCCCCTTATAAAAATCTCCAGGGAAAGTCACTCTTTCTTTTTTCTTGCAAAAATTTTTACAAAAATTATACTGCCATTCATAGTTTTTGGACTAAAGAAAAAAATTATTTTTCAAAAAAATTTAAAAATTTTATTAAAAATTCCCAAAAAGCGAAACGAATTTTAAACTTTTTAGCAAAAATAATATTAATTTATATAAATTTAATATTTTTTTTTTTTAATTAATAATATTTTTATTTTAATTATTTTTAATTTTTTTTCAGGGACTTAAAAAAAAAAGGTGGGGTTCGGGGGAATTTTTAGGAAAATTAAATTTTATAAAGTGTGGGAGAAATTGTGAAAAATTTAAAAACCCCTTGGCTTTGGGGTCTCTCAAGAAGTGAAGCAGGGGTTTCATCAACAAGGGGCATATTCAACAACCGCCGAGGAAATGCAGGTAAAAAAATTTTCAAAAGCTTCAAACCCGAAAAGAGCGGGGTATTACACAGTACAAGAATTTTTCCCGGGCTCTTTCCCTTTTGTTTCAGCTGGGTATAGCAAGGAATCAATGCTTCTCTTTGGAACAAAATCAATCATCGGGGGTTTCCAACAAGGAGACCTTTTGCAACCATTTCCTTTTCTGTTTTGCTTGGGGGAAATCACAGTCAGACTGACCACGACTAAACAGGGGTTTCCTAGAAAAGGCCACTACAGGTCAAAGGGAGTCCCCCCTACATACCTTAAAACAGGTAATGACACGGGGACAGGAAATGGGTCTCATCCAAATCCATCCAAATGTGAAATCATCTCATCAGCCCAACAAGTGAAAAATGCAGTGAGAAAAAAACTACCAGGAGCACAGTCATTGCCCCCCACAAATAGTGTCTTTAGGAGCCCCTCTGGGAAGAAATGCCATTACGCAATTCCGGGAAAAAATTTGGGGAAAGGTTAAGGAGAATGGAACAACGAATAGGCAATCGGACACCCACGATCCCTTGTACCTTCTCAAAAAGTGCTTGAGTCGCCCGGGTTTGACATATTTCCTAGATGTGCACCTTTCAATATAAACCTATACGCACGAAAGACAGATTCTGGGGAAATTTTTTTACGAAAGTATTTAAACCCTTTACCCTAAAGAGGGGCAGTGGAACCAACTACACTTCCAGTCAGACAGAGCTTGGGGCCGCAAGTCACACAGTTTTGCGTTCCCCCTCTTTCTGTCCTCGTGATTGCACCCAGAGACTTGTAGCACGATTCTCCCCTGAACATCTTAGGGAAAAAGATTGGAGCCCCGGGACCAAAAAACTTTGAGGGGAGCAATGATCTGGGATAATCTAAGGGCTCAGAAACCAACCTCTCCCCCCCAACAACTACAAACAATGCACTGGATGCCCCAAATAGTGGAAAATATACCTAAAACGATCTTCAGAGTTTCGGGGAAAGGATAAGCCCGCCGCGGGCAGGAGACCCCTCATGCGGGGATTTTCTGTGGCTTTTTTCCCAACCCAGCCTTGGCACACGCCTCGCCCCACAACCATCCCACGGTGTTCCCCTTTCGACTTTGCCCCCCATTCTCGCCGAACACAGGTGTTTTTGGGGCATGAAGCAGCAGACCGATTCGGGTACCAGGCCCTTTGTGTCCCGAAAACCGGGGGAAAGTTTGCAAGACATGAGGGGGTTAATAACTTTATCAAAGGACCTCACAACACGGATGCCCAGCAGAAAGGGGAGCCACCCCAACATCAGATCTGTGGCGCCAAAGCGTCCAATGGATCCCCTTAAAGCCTGGACAGAGGGGAACAGTGGTGTGGGACTATACAGTGCACTACCTTGGCTGATACCTATCTCCAATCCCCCAGGGGGGAAGGGAGGGCGCGCCAGTTTTTAGGGAGTCCAAAAGTCAAAAAATAGGAAACCCCCTTCCCACCCTTATATTTTTTTCCCCCATAGGCTAAAGGGGCCCCTTTGGGCTCAGGGGAAAAGAGTGCATCAAATTTTCCTTAAGGAGCGGGGGAAAAAGACCCCGGGGGTAAAGGGATCCCAGGCGGGCTATTTTCTGTTCCACGGCTCAGCGCGGTTTTTCAAAGGGTAAGCAGCTGCATTTTGGGCACACCCCCCAGCTCTGGGGAGCTGGATGAGTTTTTCGCCTTATAATCGGGTGAAAAACAACACTTTTTTTAAAAAAATAATAAAAATAATATATAAAAAATAAAATATATATATTTTTAATTATAGCCCCTTTATATAAACAAGTATCTCTTAAATCTTCTGTCCTATTATGTAATAAAATATTCCTATTGGTAAAAAAAAATAGTTTAAAAGAGGGGTGGTAGGGAAGGGGGAAATTCAAATGGCTTCAGGAAGAAATCCAAATATTCTTTTTTGAAGCCTTTTTATCCCTTCTCCGAGCTATGGTCCCCAAAATTTTTACACCAAGGTGGACCCCATCCATAATATATAAAATATATAAAATTTTAATATATTATAATATATATAAAAAAATATAAATATATATATAAAAAATTATAATATAAATATATTAATATAATATAATAAAATATAATATATTTATAAAAATAATATATATATGCAAAACAACCACTCTAAAAAGAATAAGAAATCCAAAGCGTTTTTTCGTGACACTCACATTATCAAGGAACTATAAAGTAAAGCATCCAAGGAAGCATATAAGGGGTCTGGCCAGCACCTCACTATCAGTCTGATCGTGAGGTGCTGGCCAGCCCCCTTTAAAAGTTTCCCTTGGGATGCTTTACTTTCATATTTCCTTTGTAATGTGGTATCCAAAGCGTTTGGGAATTTCTCTATTTTTTCAGAGTGATTTTTTTGCTATTCTAAAATCACCTTTTTACTGTGATCTTTTTGCAAATGAGAGAGGGGGGTGAGAGTTATAACAAATTTTGTTGAAAATAAAAAAAATTTTTGGATGAGATTAAAAAGTTAAGAAAGCCTAAGAAAAAAATGGATTTTGTCAGTTAAAAATGGGAGAGGAGAGTTTATTAAATGGAGAGTTAGAGGTATTGGAAGATGGGGGGAATATTTTGGGAATTGTTAAAGTTAATGAAATAGGGAACCGTGATTTCGTTATAGGGAAAGGGAGGAAAAACACTTGAGGATGAGAAGAGCCAGTTGGAGTGGGGGGGTGAGTTCTGAGGCAGTAGGTAAAAAAAAGGGGGGGTAAAGCACCGGGTTTGATGGGATAAAATAGAAATGTTAAAGCAGGGGGGATATATTTTTTGGAGGGGGTTGGGTGCAATTATTTTAATAAATGTATAGAAGGGGGAAAGGGTACCTAGGGATTGGCAAGAGCATGCATGTTCCTTTGTTAAAGGCAAAGGGGATAAAAGGAGCGCAAAAATTATAGGGGATAATCTGTTGAGTAACCTGGAAAAGTGATGGTAAGTTATAATTGAAAAAAATTAAGAGTAAGACGGAAATGGGAAAGCAGATAAACAAGGAGGCTTTAGGAAAGGTGAGGGTGTGGGGGACCGGGTGTTTACAGGAAACTTATAAGTAACAGTTTTTAGAAAAGGCAAAGCATTTAGGTTTTTGGAAAAGCGATGACAGGGGGATAGGGGGGAAATTTTGGCAGATTTGCAAGTGAGGTGTAGGGGGTAGTTACTGAAAGAGTGAAGATTTTTTTAAACGGGGATAGTGGGGTAAATTAGATATGTGGGAAAAGAGGGAAATTTTTTCCCAGTAAAATAGGCCTAGCAAGGATTTGATGTCACCGGGTTTTTAATATTTTTTATAGTGGGGTTTTAAGAGAAGTAAATCAGGGTCTTGCAAGGGGCGTGGGTTAAAAGATAAAGAATCACACACAAAGTGGGAGTTGCACAGCTCTTTTTGCGATGACACGGGCTCTTGGGGAGTTTCTGAAGAAATTGCGGAGGGTGGATGAACTTGGTGGGTGTGCAAAAGAAAAAATTAAAAAGGTGAATACGGGAAAAAGAGTAAGGTTATGAGGAAAAAAAAAAGATTGGGTGAGAAAGATTGGAAATCAGATTGGGGGAAGAGTATGGAGGGGGTGAACGTACAGTTTTTTGGGAGTGGACGTGTCACGGGGGGGTCATGAAAGTGGGTAAACATAAATTGATAGGAAAAAGAGTGATGGTCACTTGGGATCTGGGGAAAAAAGAATTTTGGTCCTTGGAGGCAAAGGGGGGAATTTGAGAGTAATTTTCCAACCCTTAAGGGGTGTGAACGTGGGGAGAATGTTGCAGCGAGGAAAAGGGCTGGAGGCAGGGGGAGATTCATGTCAGGGCAAGTGTGGTGTGAATATAAATGCGGGAAAAATTTCGATTTTTGGAAGTTAGGAGGGGGTGGGGGTTACCAAAACTTTTGTCCAGAGGGCTGGGGAAAGGGTTTTGAGGGGGTTCGACATATAAGAGAAAGGGAGCAAAACAAAGACTTCAAGGTTATCAGTCTGTAGGGGAAGGAAGGCGGGGGAGGGTCGGCCTGGGAAAGGTTGGGGGGAAGGGGGTAAAGGAGGTTTTGGTGCGAGGGGTTTGGGACCCAGCGGCAGGCGTAGCGTGTTTGATGGAGTGAATGGAAAAAATGGTTTTTTAATACTTGCGTGCTGTTGGAGGGGACAAAGTAACTTTTAGAAGGGTTTCAGGAAACCCGGCAGGCCGGATTTGAGTCCGGAGATGGGAAGACGTGCCTGCATTTGAAGGAGGGGTTTTAATGTTGCATTTAAAAACTGTGGTGTAAAGCACCCTTTCTGGCAAACAGTGATGGGTGATATGGTGAAAGTTTTTTCTTTTTGGGGCCACCTCCCTTGGGGGGAACGGCCAGTGGATAAAAAAAATATATAAAAAATATATATTTAAAATATATATTTTATATATATATATATATAAAAATAAAAAATATAAATATATTTTTATAATTAATAAAAAATATAAATAAATGCAATAAAAACACAAAAAACAGGGATATCAAATATGCCAAACAACCCTGTAAAAGAAATTTAAAATTCCTAGTGCTTTCGGATTTTTCACATTATGAAAGGGAAATAAGAAATAAACTCAAAGGAAGGCATATAAAAGGTCAAGACTACACCCACTATCACGTCACCACAACAAAGCTAAACCTCACCATCACTCACCAAAACAAAACTACACCCACACACACGGCGACACCCGACCGTGAAAAACACCTAATACTCCTCCCAAGAATTTAAGATTTTTATTTGTTTAAAGTTCATTAAATTCGTCCCAAAATTTATTTAATTATAAATGAAACCAATTTATATAAACCAAAGGAAATATTCATATTTTCAAAAATGCTTTTTTTAAAAAGATTAATTTTATTTTAATTTGCTTTCTCAGCCTTTTTTAAAATTAATTTGGGTGGGGTTAAAAACTCCACATGAAACAAGCATTAGAACTTGTCCTTTTTTTAAAGCTATATTTATGTTTTTTAATCTTAATTCGAGACTTTTACTAGTTTTTACCGCAACAACTTTTTCTCAAAAATTTTTCAAGAATCTTTAGACAACCCAAACGGATTGTCTGTAATAGACAGGGAATACCTGTCAGGAAGACAACGCGAGTCATGGTACTCGGAGGTGTCCCGAGTGGGCGACTGGCAGTGGAGTTCCATAGGGGCAGCCCTGGGGCCAATGCGTTTCTGTATTTTTAAAGACATGACGGAAAGAGTGTCCCCAAAGTGTCCCTGTTTTGCAATGTTTTTTAAATTTATGAAAGAACTCAATCGAAAGACCAAGAACTACAAAGGGGTCTGGGCAGGCTGCAACCGGTCCCGCAACGGCTCCTGATTCACCCCCCCCAAGTACAAAGTCATGAAGATGAGGAAGGGGAAAGAAGCTGCGAGAAGTACAGTTGGGGGGCCAGAGACTACAAACCCCAGTCAAGGAAAAAGATCTTGGTGTAGTTAACACCGGGGACTCTCCTGAGGCGCCATCAACCAAAAAAATGCGCAGCTATGGGCGCCACAAAAGTAAGAACACATTTCCCATCTCTTAATAAGGAATCGTTCAGACCCGTACAACTGTGTACGTTGGCCCATATTGGAGTATCAGCACCATTTGGAAACCCCCACCTGCCAAGCACGTAAGAAACTAGGAAAATGCAAAGGTTGCAACAAAACTATCCCGGGCTAAAGGGGGAAAGTTCACAGGAGAGGTTAAGGGGAAAACGAGCTGACAACAAAAGAGGACAGGAAGGGTAAGGGGAATATAATGACATAAAGATACTGGAAAGGAAATTTACAAGGGGGAAAAAAGAAGTTCGAGATGGACACAGCAACAAGGGGGCACAATTGGAAGTTGAAGACCAGACGAACACAGGGGTTTTGGAAGTATTTTTTTTAGTCACAGAAATCAGGGAAATGGAACATTTTGGGAAGCAATGTATGGAGGCAGGGTCCATTCATAGCTTTTAAACAAGATATGATAAACCATGGAGCGGAAGAGTGACCCCGAACGGCCTGAAGAGGCGGGGCCCGGGGCTGTGACTCGAAACCCTTTCAACCACAACTAAATACACAACCACACACACACACATTTAATATATATATATATATATATATATATAATATATATTAAAATATATATATATATAATATATATATATAAATTAATAATATATAAAATATGAGTTAAAAGGGTGTCCCACTTAAAAAAAGGAAAAAAACATTTAAAGAAACTAAAATTTCGACTCTCAACTAAAGTCATCATCAGCACATGTACTACATTAGCTAAGAACTCTCAGATAGGGGGAGAGCGAGGAAATGGGGGGTAGGAGAGGAATAGCGCGAGAGAGGATGTCTTCAGTCATAGAACAGATTAGAGCTTAACCCCCCAGCGGCGCTTGAGGCCAAGGCGATGGGAGTTGCATTCAGCGGGATGATGGGAACACAAAAGTTTTGGAGTTTTAGTTTGCTGTCAAAATAGGAAAGACCCCTTCCGGTAATTTTTTTTAAAAATATTTTTTTGAAGGGTGAGCGAGTTGGCTAGTGTTTTAAGTCTCCGACAAATTGTTTCACAAAACTTGGAAATTTTGGGAAAGTGAAATTATATGTGGCAAAGAAGTTGTATTTGACAGTTCCATTGCAGAGTGGAGGGGGAAGGGCCTAGGCAAACTGGGGTAGGAAGAAACCCCAGTTTTTTTTTATATAGGATTTGAGTATGGGGTTTTCATCTTCAATTTGGGTTGCATGGGTGTGAGGTGGGGCGCGGGAGGCGGGGTGGATTCCCCGCAGCTGGTGGGCCGTGGATGGAGGGGTTGCTGGAATGGTAATACTTCCTGCGTTGGAGATGATTTTCAATATTTCTGTTTGGTGCAGGGCCAAAAAAAATGGAAACTAAGGTGTTGAGGCAGAAGAACTCTTATTTGGGGATGTAGGTTCCAGGGAAGGCGGTGTGTTTCATGGGGCGTACAGTTGACATGATTTTGGTGGATCACCATCTGGATGTTGAAATTTTTGGAGTAGGACGGGGTTTGTGTTTTTCATCAAGACTCCTTGGGGCAGCTTAAGTAGAGTAGGGGAAACAGTTCCAACATGGACAGTCGGGTATCTCTCTGGCTCTGTGTTTCCTGGATACACGGGGAATAGAAATCCTATTCATCATTAAGTACCTGTGAGGGTACGGACACTTCAGTGAAACTGATTTTGAGCTTATGTTGTGGGTAGGGGTGTTTACGACAGTTATTGCGGCTCAATCATTTTTAAACTTCATGAAACTTTCAGGGCAAAAGTTGATTGGTGGTTTAGTCGTGCTCAAATATTTAACAAACACCGATTTTTTGGGCCCTTTGACTGGGGATGGTACTGCTTCATACCCTGTCCCCGAAAATTATTTTGCAAAGGGAGTTTGATCTTGTCGGCTTCTGCATCATTGAAGCAATCTGCGATGAAAGAATCCTTGGGGGTCAGGACGTTGCCCCAAAGGGTTTTCTTTGTCGTATCCCAGATAGTCCCAAAAGTGGGTGATGCGCACACGGGGCGCCACACTCGAAAAAGTTAAGCATGTTAACTACGATGTCGCATGACGGTTGATGCGTTTAGCAGGTACAGGGTTTAATTTTATTTTTTTTCAGTTTATGATTTAAAAAGTTTCGTAAAATAAATTTGACAAGGTTGGGGTTTTCCCGGCCCTTCCAAAAAGAATTTTTTCCCGGGTGTCGTTAAAAGCTGTTCATTTATTTTCCTCTGTAGGGGGAGGTGCGTTTGTGTATATAGTAATTTATTCCGCTCTAAGAATGGTTTCGAAGGTCCATATGCTGAAAACGCAGAATTGCTTTATTATATTTCACTGCTCGTTTTTGTTCGATCAAACGCTGATCTAAATTCCGCCCTGTTTGTCCTGTGTAAACTGTGTTACAGTTGTTACATGGGATTCTTCAGACATCTGGACTTTACATAAAGACAGGGTTCTTTTGTTTGGGAACATTATTGCCGAATTTATGAGGTGGGATGTGTTTTTTGTTCAATTTTCTGTGATATTCCTTGATGAAAGTGCGTCACCAAGTATATTATATTTCCTCTTTGTTCCTGGATTTTACTTCTCTCTTACATAAATTATTAATGTATTTTTGTAGACCTGTTTGAACAAACTAATCAGGATAACCTTGAACCTAGGCTTAAATAGCAACGCTCGTCTTACTGAATAAGGCAAGAGAAAATTTGTGTATGCAGTAATTTTTGCAAAAATCATTTTGAGCCCAACGAAAAAAATATTTCATTTCGTTTTTTTATATTAAATTTTGTAAAATTTCCTAAACATTTTATTGGAGCAGGCTAAATTAAATTGCTTTTTGGGAAAATAAAGGGTTTGGTAAGTTTTCTAACTTTTTTTGGTACAAAAAATTTTAATTTTTTTTCAATAAAAAAATGAAAAACATCTTTAAACGTATAAGAAAAATTTTAGAAAGGACATAATTTTAAAAAGATTCTTGCTAATTTACCAGTTTTTGCCTTCGGCACGACATATAAATACTGTAAAAATATATATTAATATTTTATATATATAAATATATAATTTAATTTTTAAAATTTTAAATTTAAATAAAATAAAATAAAAAGACCAATAAAAAAAGGCAAACAAAACCAAAAAATTAACCTTTCAAAAATTTCCTTAAAAACATTTAAAGATTATTTTTTTCAAAATTTTTAATTTAAAAAATTTTTTTTTTTTTTTTTTGCTCAAAAACTTAGAAAACTTACCTAACCTTATTTTTAAAAAAACAAATTTTTTTTAGCCTAATCCAGCTAATATTTTTATATAATTTACAGTAAATTTTTACTAAAAAAAACAAATGAAAAATTTTTTTTTCTCGTTTGGTTAGAATGACTTTTTCGAAATTATTGCATACACAAATTTTCACCCGTCCTTTTGGCAAATAAGCTTGTGTTTAAAACCCAAAATCGCAAGTTCTGCTATTTGGCACGACAAAAAATATAAAATATATATATATAATATATATATATATTAATATTAATATATATATATATATATAAAATATATAATAAAAATAATATATATATATATAATATATATAATAATAATAAATATAAAAATATAAATATAATATATATATAAAATATATATATATATATATTATATTAAAAATTTTAAAAATTTATTATTATATATTTTAAATTTTTTTATATATAAAATAATTAAATATAATATAAATATATATATATATTTAAAAATATATATATAATATATATATAATTATATTAATATATATATATATATTATATATATAAATTTATTTAATGGATATTATATATAAATTATATATATACATTTTAAAAATAAAAATTATAAAAAAATTATATATAAAAATAAAAATATATATAATATAATAATATATATAATATAAAATATAATAATATAATATAT
>NC_069465.1:21552233-21553799 GCF_026875155.1 Cherax quadricarinatus
ATACCAGCATAGAGAGAACAAGTGACTGAAAACGAACTATCATTGACAAAGTATCCCTTATTTTGAAAGTTCTCATTATCCATGCTATCATTTTCCTCGCAGATGTGATAATGACACTGTTGTGATCCTTGAAGGTGAGATCCTCAAACATTAACACTCCCGAGTCCTTCACATTACTTTTTCACTCTTGTGAGGTTAGAGTTTGCAGTATACTCCGTTCTAGCTATTAATTCCTCAAATTTTCCATAACGGAGTAACTGGAATTTGTCCTTATTGCACATATGGTTTTCCATGGCCCACTGGAAAACTTGGTATTCATTACTTTGGAGATTTACTGTGTCTTCAGTGGATGACACTCTTATGCAGATTCTAGTATCGTCTGCAAAAAAAGAGACACGGTGATATTTTTTATGTCTGATATGAGGACGAAGAACAGGATTGGAGCGAGTATTGTACCTTGTGGAACAGAGCTTTTCACTGTGGCGGCCTCCGATTTAACTGTTTACCATTATTTTTTGTGTTCTCTGGGTTAGAAAGTTAGATGTATCCCTGTTCGCTTAAGGTTTCAAATTAATGAGGAAAGTAAAAAGGAAGCGGTTCGAGAAAGGGTCGAACTAGATCTGAAAAAGCTTCAGTACTGGCCAGACAAAGTGGCTACTGGAATTCATCTCTAGAAATGTGACTATATGAAAATTGGAGAAGTGGAAAGAAAGCTATAAGCTAACAACCCAAAAGGACAAGCAGAGTATCCTATATAATCCGAATAGATAACAAAAAAGGCACAATACCGTGACTAGAACGATGCACAAATAACCCGCACATAGAAGAGAGGAGCTTACGACGACGTTTCGGTCTGACTTGGACCATTTACAAAGTCACACTGTCGTCGTAAGCTCCTCTCTTCTATGTGCGGGTTATGTGTATATAATCCGAATATGCTGTAGTCGTGATCAGGAAAGTGGCCACGTAAATTTTAGAATGAAAAAGTAGAAAGTAATGACAATGGTAGAGCAAGAAGACCAAACACGGGAGTCAGAACGGGAGGTGTAACTCTAGACATCGTACAAAGAGAAAATTCAGAGAGTGTGCACCACACTAAGCATATTCAGCATTATATGTAAAACAAGAAAACATATGAAGCACTTCTAGGAATTTTAGATGGGATTCATTTAGGAGATTTCACACTTCCTACAATAATCCATTACTTTACTGCAACTTATCAATTTCATAAAAAGTTGGAGAAGATTCATAGGGTTGCAAAGAGGTTCTTACAAGAATTGTGAGCAACATAATACATGTACTAGGATAGACTTGAGGAACTAAACCAAACTAGGAAACACATGATCATAACATATAATATAGAAGGCAGCTCAACAAGATCTTGAATTATATGGGCAATAGGAAGTACTTTTGAAATCCTGAAGCTTGTGAGTGGACTGAAGGTGAAGAGGCGGTGGAGGCCAACACAGTGCACAGTTTCAGGAGGAGTTTTGATCAGGTTTTGGACGCCAGATATTATTAGGGTTGGTGAGCAAAAACTGTATGACCGGGGCTATACACTGATTC
>NC_069465.1:21554299-21561799 GCF_026875155.1 Cherax quadricarinatus
CCACACCAAATTTGAAGCTTTTCTTGTTTTCACATCATAATCACTTGGACGTCATCAGCAGCGACGCAGTAATATGCTAGTGTCTGGGGCGCCCAGTCTGACTTATCCCCACACATTGGCAATCCTTAGTTCCATGACTCAGCATATGTCTGTTCTTCTGACTCATGGTATCTCTGTTCTCCTGACTCATGGCATCTCTGATCTCCTGACTCATGGCATCTCTGATCTCCTGACTCATGGCATCTTTTATCTCCTGACTCATGGCATCTCTGATCTCCTGACTCATGGCATCTCTGATCTCCTGACTCATGGCATCTCTGCTCTCCTGACTCATGGCATCTCTGCTCTCCTGACTCATGGCATCTCTGCTCTCCTGACTCATGGCATCTCTGCTCTCCTGACTCATGGCATCTCTGCTCTCCTGACTCATGGCATCTCTGCTCTCCTGACTCATGGCATCTCTGCTCTCCTGACTCATGGCATCTCTGCTCTCCTGACTCATGGCATCTCTGCTCTCCTGACTCATGGCATCTCTGCTCTCCTGACTCATGGCATCTCTGCTCTCCTGACTCATGGCATCTCTGCTCTCTTGAATCATGGCATCTCTGCTCTCTTGACTCATGGCATCTCTCCTCTCTTGACTCATGGCATCTCTCCTCTCCTGACTCATGGCACCTCTGTTCTCTTGACTCATGGCACCACTGCTTTCTTGACTCGGTACACCTCAGCTTTCCTCACTCAATACACCTCTGCTCTCTTGACTCAGTACACATCTGCTCTCTTGACTCAGTACACCTCTGCTCTCCTGACTCAGTACACCTCTGCACTCCTGACTCAGTACACCTCTGCTCTCCTGACTCAGTACACCTCTGCTCTCCTGACTCAGTACACCTCTGCTCTCCTGACTCAGTACACCTCTGCTCTCCTGACTCAGTACACCTCTGCTCTCCTGACTCAGTACACCTCTGCTCTCCTGACTCAGTACACCTCTGCTCTCCTGACTCAGTACACCTCTGCTCTCCTGACTCAGTACACCTCTGCTCTCCTGACTCAGTACACCTTGCTCTCCTGACTCAGTACACCTCTGCTCTCCTGACTCAGTACACCTCTGCTCTCCTGACTCAGTACACCTCTGCTCTCCTGACTCAGTACACCTCTGCTCTCCTGACTCAGTACACCTCTGCTCTCCTGACTCAGTACACCTCTGCTCTCCGACTCAGTACACCTCTGCTCTCCTGACTCAGTACACCTTTGCTCTCCTGACTCAGTACACCTCTGCTCTCCTTACTCTGTACACCTCTGCTCTCTTGACTCAGCACACCTTTGCTCTCCTCACTCAGTACACCTCCCCTCTCTTGATTCAGTACACATCTGTTCTTTTGACTCAGTACACCTCTGCTTTGACTCAGTACACCTCTCCTTTGACTCAGTACATGTCTGCTCTCCTGATCAGGCATCTCTGCTCTCCTCTCAGTACACCTCTGCTTCTCTGACTCAGTACACCTCTGCTCCTGACTCAGTACACCTCTGCCTCCTGACTCAGTACACCTCAGCTCTTCTGACTCAGTACACCTCTGCTTCCTGACTCAGTACACTCTGCTCTCCTGACTTCAGACACCTCTGCTCTCCTGACTCAGTACACCTCTGCTCTCCTGACTCAGTACACCTCTGCTCTCCTGACTCAGTACACCTCTGCTCTCCTGACTCAGTACACCTCTGGTCTCCTGACTCAGTACACTCTGGTCTCCTGACTCAGTACAACCTCTGGTCTCCTGACTCAGTACACCTGGTCTCCTGACTCAGTACACCTCTGGTCTCCTGACTCAGTACACCTCTGGTCTCCTGACTCAGTACACCTCTGGTCTCCTGACTCAGTACACCTCTGGTCTCCTGACTCAGTACCACCTCTGGTCTCCTGACTCAGTACACCTCTGGTCTCCTGACTCAGTACACCTCTGGTCTCCTGACTCAGTACACCTCTGGTCTCCTGACTCAGTACACCTCTGGTCTCCTGACTCAGTACACCTCTGGTCTCCTGACTCAGTACAACCTCTGGTCTCCTGACTCAGTACACCTCTGGTCTCCTGACTCAGTACACCTCTGGTCTCCTGACTCAGTACACCTCTGGTCTCCTGACTCAGTACACCTCTGGTCTCCTGACTCAGTACACCTCTGGTCTCCTGACTCAGTACACCTCTGGTCTCCTGACTCAGTACACCTCTGGTCTCCTGACTCAGTACACCTCTGGTCTCCTAACTCAGTACACCTCTGGTCTCCTAACTCAGTACACCTCTGGTCTCCTAACTCAGTACACCTCTGGTCTCCTGACTCAGTTCACCTCTGCCCTCCTGACTCAGTACACCTCTGGTCTCCTGACTCAGTACACCTGTGCTCTCCTGACTCAGTACACCTCTGGTCTCCTGGCTCAGTACACCTCTGCTCTCCTGACTCAGTACACCTCTGGTCTCCTGACTCAGTACACCTCTGGTCTCCTGGCTCAGTACACCTCTGCTCTCCTGACTCAGTACACCTCTGCTCTCCTGACTCAGTACACCTCTGCTCTCCTGACTCAGTACACCTCTGCTCTCCTGACTCAGTACACCTCTGCTCTCCTGACTCAGTACACCTCTGCTCTCCTGACTCAGTACACCTCTGCTCTCCTGACTCAGTACACTTCTGCTCTACCGATTCAGGGCATCTCTGCTCTCCTGACTCAGTACACCTCTGCTCTCCTGACTCAGTACACTTCTGCTCTACCGATTCAGGGCATCTCTGCTCTCCTGACTCAGTACACCTCTGCTCTCCTGACTCAGTACACCTCTGCTCTCCTGACTCAGTACATCTCAAATCACTTGGTCTCTTGATCCCAAGATATCTCAGGAAACCTGAGATACATCACAATGACATAGTTTACCTCTGGTCATATAAATATCTGGTACTCTGAAACACTATATCACAGGTCTGCATGCCCGATATATTTCTGGTATACAGACCATAGGAAATTGATATGGTGGACATGGACCGATTGTCTGAGAGACGAAAACAAGACTAGGAGAGTGCAGTTTGTTGTGATTGAAACACAAAAGAGTTACAAGGATGCTAGGCAATATTTCTTTAGCCTTAGAGTAATTATTAGCTTGAAAGTCGTAGAAAATAAAGTGGTAGATGCAGGATCCATTCATAGCATTAAGAAAAGGCACGCTGAGGCTCTCGAAGCCAGGAGAGAGGGAACGTAGTAGCGACCAGTGAAAAAGCGGTGCTAGAGCTGGGACTAGACCTCTGGAACTATATATAGGCCAATATATATATAGGCGGTATGCATACGCACACACACACACACACACGCGCGCACACGCACACGCACACGCACACGGACACGCACACGCACACGCGCACACGCACATACACACACACACACACACACACACACACACACACGAAGAAAGGCTAAGGGAAATCGGCCTGACGACATTGGAGGACAAGGACAGGAGGATTAGGGGAGACATGATAACGACATACAAATTACTGCGTGGAACAGATAAGGTGGACAGAGACAGGATATTCCAGAGATGGGACACAGAAACACGGAGTCACAATTGGAAGTTGAAGACCCAGAGGAGTCAAAGGGATGTTAGGAAGTATTTCTTCAGTCATAAAGTTGTCAGGAAGTGGAATAGTCCAGCAAGTGATGTAGTGGAAGCAGGAACCATACATCTGTAAGACGAGGTATGATAAAGCTCAGGGAGCAGAGAGAGGACCTAGTAGCGATCAGTGAAGAGGTGGGGCCAGGAGCTGAGTCTCGACCCATGCAACCACAATTACGTCAGTACACATGCACACACACACATAATATTCACCTAGTTGAGTTGCATGGGGTCAACAGTACCAGTTTCTACCTGGAAACTGGGGGTCACTCTCCTGAATCTTGAATAAGCAGCATTTACTAGCAATTAATAGAATTTACTGAGGTGTAGGAGAGTAAAGCAGTTAATGAGAGGTAGCTAGTGTGGACACGCGGCTCCCCACATAGGCACACACACACATACACACACAAAGTAGGTGAGGCCTAGAGTTACAGAATTGAACGTAATTTTAAGCACACAAGCGATCGGGTACATATGTAGTACATACGTGGGTAATAAGGACTCACTTACACACACACATACATACACACACACACACACACAACACACACACACACACACACACACACACACACACAATCATACTCTTGCGTGTGTGTGTAAGAGCAATAGAGCGATGGTTGACACACTGGCTGCAGTGGCCAGAAGAGCTCATGCATGCAGGGAAATCGATTGGGAGAACTTGGAGCCACATGGGGGCCAAGATACATGGAAGGCTAAGATAATGGAGGTGGTACCGGAAAACTTCATGTACCAACACGTAAGGGACACTACAAGAGAGAGAGAGAGAGGAGAGGATGAACCAGCAAGACTGGCCCTAGTATTCACCTTGAGTAGTGCAGATATTGAGGACATCACATACGAAAGACCCTTTGGGGCCAGCGATCATGTGGTTTTAAGCTTCGAATACACAGTAGAGCTACAAATGGAGGGGGAAGCAGGAAGGCCAGGGCGAATGAAGCCAAACTACAAGAAAGGGGACTACACGGGAATGAAGAGCTTCCTGAACGGGGCTCAGTGGGACAAAGAACTTGCAGGGAAGCCAGTTAAAGAGATGATGGAATATGTAACAACCATGTACAAGGAGGCTGAGGAGAGGTTTGTACCCAAGGGTAACAGGAATAATGAAAAAGCCAGGATGAGCCCATGGTTCACCCAAAGGTGCAGGGAGGCAAAAACCAAGTGTGCTAGGGAATGAAAGGAATATAGAAGGCAAAGGACCCAGGAAAATAAGGAGAGCAGCCGTAGAGCCAGAAATGAATATGCACAGATAAGAAGGGAGGCCCAACGACAATATGAAAACGATATAGCAGCGAAAGACAAATCTGACCCGAAGCTGTTATACAGCCACATCAGGAGGAAAACAACAGTAAAGGACCAGATAATCAGGCTAAGAAAGGAAGGAAGAAGGAGAGACAACAGGAAATGACCGTGAAGTATGTGAGGAACTCAACAAGAGATTCAAAGAAGTGTTCACAGAGTAGACAGAAGGGGCTCCAGAAAGACGGAGAGATGGGGTACTGCACCAAGTGCTGGACACAGTACACACAACCGAGGAAGAAGTGAAGAGGCTTCTGAGTGAGCTAGATACCTCAAAGGCAATGGGGCCGGATAACATCTCTCCATGGGTCCTGAGAGAGGGAGCAGAGGCGCTATGTGTGCCCCAAACAACAATATTCAATACTTCTATCGAAACAGGGAGATTGCCTGAGACATTTGCTGTCCCAATCTTTAAAAACGGAGACAGACATGAAGCATTAAACTACAGACTAATGTTACTTACATGTATAGTATGCAAAGTCATGGAGAAGATTGTCAGGAGAAGAGTGGTCGAACACCTAGAAAGGAATGATCTCATCAACAGCAGCCAACATGGATTCAGGAATGGGAAATCCTGTGTCACAAACCTACTGGAGTTCTATGATATTGTGACAGCAGTAAGACAAGAGAGAGAGGGGTGGGTGGATTGCATTTTCTTGGACTGCAAGAAGGCGTTTGACACAGTTCCACACAAGAGATTAGTGCAAAAGCTGGAGGACCAAGCAGGGATAGCCGGGAAGGCACTACAATTGATCAGGGAATACTTGTCAGGAAGACAGCAGCGGGTCATGGTACGTGGCGAGGTGTCAGAGTGGGCACCTGTGACCAGCGGGGTCCCACAGGGGTCAGTCCTAGGACCAGTGCTGTTTCTAGTATTTGTGAACGGCATGACGGAAGGAATAGACTCCGAAGTGTCCTTGTTTGCAGATGACGTGAAGTTAATAAGAAGAATTCATTCGATCAAGGACCAGGCTGAACTACAAAGGGATCATATCCTCCCTAATTCTACGCCTTTCTAGAGAGTGCAGATTCAGGGCCTCAGTCTATCCTCATAGGAAAGATTTCTGATACATGGAATCAACTTTGTCATCCTCCTTTGTACGTTTTCCAATGCATTTGTATCCATTCTGTAAAACTGTTACCAAAGCTGAGGTCTTCTATTATTTATACTTCTTGCCATGAAGCCAAGGATGCTGTTAACTTTATTACAAACACTTATGCACTGTTGTCTTGGTTTCAGATTGCTACTAACCAGTACTCCTAAATTCTTTTCGCAATCTGTAATATTAAGATCTACATTATTTAGTTTGTGTGTGTCATGGTTATTTCCCTGTCCAACCTTTAGAATTATACATTTGTCTATATTAAACTGCATGTGCCACTTCTCCGACCACTGCATCAGTCTATTTAAATCATCCTGGAGTGCTCTAATGTCCTCATTAGAATGAATTGGACGGCCTATTTTGGTGTCATCAGCAAATTTGCTTATGTCGCTATTTATTCCCTCAACTGTGTCGTTTAAGGGGCCCATCACTGACCCCTGTGGAGCACTGCTTGTGACGTGCCCCCATTCTGATTTCTCTTCATTTATGCACACTCTCTGCTGCTTATTTGTCAACCATGCCTCTACCCAGGAAAAAATTTCTCCTCCTATTCCGTGTGCTTTAAGTTTTCTCAACAGCCTCTGATGTGGAACTCAATCGAAAGCCTTACTGAAGTCTGTATACACAGTATCATATTCAGTACCATGATATATCTCCTCAAATACCTTAGTGAAGCTTGTTAGTAAATTCGTAAGACAGGAACACCCTTTGTAAAACCGTGCTGAGATTCATTAATCAATTTATGCCTTTCAAGATGGCTACGAATTGCTTCGGCAATTATTGATTCCATAAATTTACCAACTATGGAGGTAAGGCTTATTGGTCTATAGTTCGAAGCTAAGGACCTGTCACCTGCCTTGTAAATAGGTATTACATTTTCCACTTGTCTGGCACAATGCCAGTTTGTAGTGATATATTTAAAAGATTAGCCAAAGGTATGCTAAGTTCCTCTTTATACTCCTTTAAAACCTTTGCAAACAGTTCATCAGGACCAGGGGATTTGTTAGCTTTTAATTTCTCTATTTGTCTGAGAACCCTGTCACTAGTTACCGTAATCGTGCATAGTTTATCATCCTGTTCTACATAATTTATTATTTCTGGAATATCGCTAGTATCTTCCTGAGTAAAAACTGAGAGGAAGTAGGTATTGAAAAGTTTACACATTACCTTATTTCTGTCAGTGATCTGACCAGAGTTACTATTAAGTGGGACTATCTTGTCCCTAATCTTACTTCTGTATACCTGAAAGAAACTTTTGGGTTAGTCTTTGAATCCCTTGCGACCTTAGCCTCATAATCCCTTTTTGCTTTTCTTATTCTTTTTTTTTTATTTCTCTCTGTAATTGAATAGATTTCTTAACTGCCCATCCCCTCTTTTGATACGCCTATATATGCCTCTCTTTTGACCAATGAGATGTTTTAATCTACTGTTCA
>NC_069465.1:21566799-21606171 GCF_026875155.1 Cherax quadricarinatus
GAGAGAGAGAGAGAGAGATAGATAGAGAGAGAGAGAGAGAGAGAGAGAGAGAGAGGAGAGAGAGAGAGAGAGAGAGAATATAATAATAAATACGATTTCTAATATTTTTATATACTCGTGTAAGTGAGTATAGTAGGGACGTTATTAATGAGAAAAAATTAATAAATTTTACCTAACTGAAACTAAGCTAGTAAACATATTTATAGAAAGTTATATTAGACAGAAACTACTCACTACTCAGTACTCACTACTCAGTACTCACTACTCAGTACTCACTACGGAGAAAAAAAAGAATGGAATGACGAGTAGTAATGTTGATAAGAGAAACACTTCAAGCTAAGGAAACTGAAATCCAGAACTCAAAATTTGTTGAAATTTTAGTGATGAAATTCCAAAGTGAGGGAGAGGAACTCATGATAATAAATGTATATAACTCACAGTTTAATAATACCTGGCAGAGAGAAAAGTTTATCTAATATTCTGAGGGAATTATTGATAAAGATGGCAGCCACAAGGAAGAAAAGAATTACTTTAATAAAGTGAACTGGGTAGCTTATCAGGCTGAAACTACAAATAAATGATCAATAGGAATGATTGTTTTACACAACCTGTACACAGGAGAGAGGAGCTTACGACGACGTTTCGGTCGAACGTAGTCACAAGATTTTCTCTCCTCTACGAGGGGCTTATTTGTGCAGTGTTCAAGTTATGGTATTGTGCATTTTGTTCCGCAAATTTGTAAATTGTCAGACAGACATCGGATGGCACACAATATATCAATATTTACTAGTTATTTAATAACTTGTAAATAATTCAGTCGGGTCTTCAAATTCATATATATGAAGTCTATTTCGCGAGTATGAGTCACAGAAATAGATCAAGACAGAAGTGAATGAGCCAACTGCAGTTATCTAGAACTTAGGAATGCATTTGATAAAGATCTTAAGAATGCATTTAAGAATGCATTTGATAAAGATCTTAAGAATGCATTTGATAAAGATCTTAAGAATGCATTTAAGACTGCATTTGATAAAGATCCAATTGAAAAACTAAGAAGGAAAGCTGGAAAATATAAGAATAGTGATTAGAAATAAAAACGCGAACAACAGTAAGAGGAAAAATGGTATTGTTGGGAGACATTACCAGTGGGGTGCCACAAGAATTTGTAACCGCTTCTATAAAGTATTCAATTTACATAAATAATGTACCAGAAGGAATTGAAAATTAAATGAGCATTTCAGGGATTATGCAAAAAATCCTACGTGAAATAAATTACACACTAGCATGGAGTGACACACAAGCCTGGTCCAGCAAGTGGCTAATCGAGTTTAACCCCGCCAAAGGCAAAGTCATGAAGATCGGGAAAGGTCAAAGAAGACCGCAGACAGTATAGACTAGGTGGCCAAAGACTGCAAACCTCACTCAAGGAAAAAGATCTTGGGGTGAATATAATACCGAGCACATCTCCTGAGGTGCACATCAATCAGATAACTGTTGCAGCGTGCGGGCGTCTGGCAAACCTATGGATAGCGTTCCGTTACCTCAGTAAGGAATCGTTCAAGACTGTACACCATACACGTCAGGCCCATACTGGAGTATGCAGCACCAGGTTAAGGAAATCGAAGAAAGGTTAAGGAAATCGGCCTGACGACATTGGAAGACAGGAGGGTCAGCGGAGACATGATAGCGACATAAAATACTGCGCGGAATAGACAAGGTGGACAAAGACAGGATGTTCCAGAGATGGGATACAGAAACAAAGGGTCATAATTGGAAGATGAAGACACCTATGACTCAAAGGGATGTTAGGAAGTATTTCTTCAGTCAGAGTTGTCAGGCAGTGGAACAGCCTAGAAAGTGACGTAGTGGAGGCGGGAATCATTCATAGTTTTAAGCCGAGGTTTGATAAACCTCATGGAACAGGGAGAGAGAGGACCTAGTAGCAATCAGTGAAGAAGCGGGGCCAGGAGCTATGACTCTACCCCTGTAACCACAAATAGGTGAGTACACCCGCTTGGAGTGACACACCAACCTGAGTGACACTTGCCTGGAGTGACACGCCAGCCTGAAGCCACACACCAGCATGGAGTGACAAACCAGCATGTAATGGAACACCAGCCTGGAGTGACATACCAGACTGGAGTGACACACCAGCCTGGAGCCACATACCGTCATGGAGTGACACACCAACCTGAGTGACACTTGCCTAGAGTGACACGCTAGCCTGAAGCCACACACCAGCATGGAGTGACAAAAGAGCATGGAGTGGCACACCAGCATGGAGTGACACACTAGCCTGGAATGACACACCAGCCTGGAGTCACACACAAGCCTAGAGGCACATACCAGCCGGGAGCCAAACACTAGCCTCGAGGCACACACCAGCCTGGAGCCACACGATAGTCCGGAGCCACTCAATAACCTGCAGGTACAATAGGATGGAACCACTCAGTAGCCTGGAGCCACACATTAGCCTAGAGCCACTACAACCCCCTCTCACTCAAAATGGTTGGTAGGTAAGACACATAGGCAACATTTAGGCAACTTTATTCCGAAACGTTTCGCCTACACAGTAGGCTTCTTCAGTCGAGTACAGAAAGTAGGCAGGAGCAGTAGTGATGTGAAGACGATGTAATCAATCCATCACCCTTGAAGTCGTAGATTTGAGGATGTCAGTCCCTCAGCCTGGAGAAGTTCTGTTCCAAAGTCTCCCAGCACTCTCCCCTTTTTGCCACTACTCCCTACTCCCTCTCTCAACACTTTACCTCCCCACACTGTCTCTGACACATGCAGGCGAATACACACATCAAGACGCCCCGCAATGCTATTTTGTTCGTCTTCTCTGCAGTCCCCCACCCACACTTTCACCTCCATCTGTGAGTGTGTGCGCTTAAATATCTGTTTGTTTCTATGTTGCAGCTATAGAAGAAAAGCTAAGCATGTGGTGTTTGTAGCTACGAGAGAGGAGCTTATGTTATTCTATCTCTAGTGCTTGCAGCTACACTAAGCTTATCTTGAAGTTTCTCGCCATGCCTCTTCAGGTAAATTTACAAGGCATCCGAATATGCTTTAGGTATTTTCGTTAATGTTATGTTATTAAGTATCCCTGGAGGGGTACATTTAAGAGGCTGCCCTTTTTCTTCTTCCTTTAACTTTTCGATTTTATTTCGCTCATAACTCGAGAATGTATCATCCAATCGCCTTCAAATTTTCAGCACTTGTATTTGATAACGGAGACCAAATTCTTGGAGCAGTCAACATGCTTAAATGCTCTTAGACAGCAGATGTTTAACTCATTCTCAGCATCTTGGAATGGCTTGGATAAGTTCCAATACGCTTTACTACTATTCAAAATAGTTGCCAAAAAAACTCAGGGCGGCGGGGGTGAAATTCAAATATTTAGGTGCAGATTATACGACTTTATGAGTAAAATAGAGTGAAATTATTATTCTCGTTAGAACACCTTAAATCATTTCAGTTTGCCTCCTCTGAATGGCTTCATTACTTAATGGCTGCTCCATTAATTAAGTTTCGTTTGCGTGCAGGAAAAATTATTGATGTAGTAAAATTGTAAATAAAAGCACTTGGAATCGTTGGAATCCGTGCCATAACTGCAGAATGATTCATCTGATCGGCTTCAAATTTTCTGTTCTTGTTTAGTTTAGTGAGCACAAGACTCGTGAGAATTTTAATGAATAAACGGTGATATTCATTTCTCATTAAATTATTAAATAATGCTAATTTTGAGTAATGATTAGATCAGGTCAGGTGCGTCAGAAAACAGGACAAATGTCTCCTGACACGGGTCTTAGACGATGACCTGCAGTTGGAGCTTTCAGTCATCTGAGCGAGGCCTTCCACTGGCTTACCGGTCCACCCCTGTAAAAATTATGGTCATATTTATAACCACTTAGTATATAAATAGTATTTTTAATTTTCTATTCAAATATTGAAACGTTTTTTCTGACTGATTTAAAAATATTAGAAGGATAATAACCCATATGTTTAGTCTGAGTAAACTTAAAACGTTACTAAAATCAATGAAAAGCATGAAATCGTTGGAATTAGAACAATAATTGAAGAACGTTTTTTTTTCCCCATTTGTCTTCAAACTTTTGCCACTTGTGGATTTCATTAAAAAACAGATTTATTCAGTAAATCGTTTCTCATGTCATAAACAGAGAATGCCTTTTCTGCTCGTCTTCAAACCTTAAATACTGATTTACCCTAACTGGAAATAGATTTTGTATTAATTTTGGCCAATGAGGGGTCCCAGTTTGCCATTTTTTGTTCAGTTTTATCAAATTGGATTTTTTCTACTAAAGTAAATCAAATATTTTTTCTTACAAGACCGTACAAAAAATTCACCAGATTATAAACTGAAAAAGAAGACGGCAAATAATACAAAAATCCAGATTTTTTGAAGTTTGACGAAGAAAGATTTTTCGATTTTTTCTGTATTTTAAGCAAATATTTGTTTTGTTTATTGCTCGAAACTTTATGTGATTGATGTTGATCAAGGGTTCTTCTTCCCTTGATGTTGATCAGGGGTTCTTCTTACCTTGATGTTGATCAGGGGTTCTTCTTACCTTGATGTTGATCAGGGGTTATTCTTCCCTTGATGTTGATCAGGGGTTCTTCTTCCCTTGATGTTGATCAGGGGTTCTTCTTCCCTTGATGTTGATCAGGGGTTCTTCTTCCCTGATGTTGATCAGGGTTCTTCCCTTGATGTTGATCAGGGTTCTTCCTTGATGTTGATCAGGGGTTCTTCCCTTGATGTTGATCAGGGGTTCTTCTTCCCTTGATGTTGATCAGGGGTTCTTCTTCCCTTGATGTTGATCAGGGGTTCTTCCCTTGATGTTGATCAGGGGTTCTTCCCTTGATGTTGATCAGGGGTTCTTCTTCCCTTGATGTTGATCAGGGGTTCTTCTTCCCTTGATGTTGATCAGGGGTTCTTCTTCCCTTGATGTTGATCAAGGGTTCTTCTTCCCTTGATGTTGATCAGGGGTTCTTCTTCCCTTGATGTTGATCAGGGGTTCTTCTTCCCTTGATGTTGATCAGGGGTTCTTCCCTTGATGTTGATCAGGGGTTCTTCTTCCCTTGATGTTGATCAGGGGTTCTTCTTCCCTTGATGTTGATCAGGGGTTCTTCTTCCCTTGATGTTGATCAGGGGTTCTTCCCTTGATGTTGATCAAGGGTTCTTCTTCCCTTGATGTTGATCAGGGGTTCTTCTTCCCTTGATGTTGATCAGGGGTTCTTCTTCCCTTGATGTTGATCAGGGGTTCTTCTTCCCTTGATGTTGATCGGGGTTCTTCTCCCTTTGATGTCGATCAGGGGTTCTTCTTCCCTTGATGTTGATCAGGGGTTCTTCTTCCTTGATGTTGATCAGGGGTTCTTCTTCCTTGATGTTGATCAGGGGTTCTTCTTCCCTTGATGTTGATCAGGGGTTTCTTCCTTGATGTTGATCAGGGTTCTTCCTTGATGTTGATCAGGGGTTCTTCCCTTGTGTTGATCAGGGGTTCTTCTTCCCTTGATGTTGATCAAGGGTTCTTCTTCCTTGATGTTGATCGGGGTTCTTCTCCCTTGATGTTGATCAGGGGTCTTCTTCCCTTGATGTTGATCAGGGGTTCTTCTTCCCTTGATGTTGATCAGGGGTTCTTCCCTTGATGTTGATCAGAGGTTCTTCTTCCCTTGATGTTGGTCAGGGGTTCTTCCCTTGATGTTGATCAGGGGTTCTTCTTCCCTTGATGTTGATCAGGGGTTCTTCTTCCCTTGATGTTGATCAGGGGTTCTTCCCTTGATGTTGATCAGGGATTCTTCTTCCCTTGATGTTGATCAGGGGTTCTTCCCTTGATGTTGATCAGGGGTTCTTCCCTTGATGTTAATCAGGGGTTCTTCCCTTGATGTTGATCAGGGGTTCTTCTTCCCTTGATGTTGGTCAGGGGTTCTTCTTCCCTTGATGTTGATCAGGGGTTCTTCTTCCCTTGATGTTGATCAGGGGTTCTTCTTCCCTTGATGTTGATCAGGGGTTCTTCCCTTGATGTTGATCAGGGGTTCTTCCCTTGATGTTAATCAGGGGTTCTTCCCTTGATGTTGATCAGGGGTTCTTCTTCCCTTGATGTTGATCAGGGGTTCTTCTTCCCTTAATGTTGATCAGGGGTTCTTCTTCCCTTGATGTTGATCAGGGGTCCTTCTTCCCTTGATGTTGATCAGGGGTTCTTCTTCCCTTGATGTTGATCAGGGGTTCGTCTTCCCTTGATGTTGATCAGGGGTTCTTCTTCCCTTGATGTTGATCAGGGGTTCTTCTTCCCTTGATGTTGATCAGGGGTTCTTCTTCCCTTGATGTTGATCAGGGGTTCTTCTTCCCTTGATGTTGATCAGGGGTTCTTCTTCCCTTGATGTTGATCAGGGGTTCTTCCCTTGATGTTGATCAGGGGTTCTTCATCCCTTGATGTTGATCAGGGGTTCTTCTTCCCTTGATGTTGATCAGGGGTTCTTCTTCCCTTGATGTTAATCAGGGGTTCTTCTTCCCTTGATGTTGATCAGGGGTTCTTCTTCCCTTGATGTTGATCAGGGGTTCTTCTTCTATTGATGTTGATCAGGGGTTCTTCTTCCCTTGATGTTGATCAGGGGTTCTTCTTCCCTTGATGTTGATCAGGGGTTCTTCTTCCCTTGATGTTGATCAGGGGTTCTTCTTCCCTTGATGTTGATCAGGGGTTCTTTTTCCCTTGATGTTGATCAGGGGTTCTTCTTCCCTTGATGTTGATCAGGGGTTCTTCCCTTGATGTTGATCAGGGGTTCTTCCCTTGATGTTGATCAGGGGTTCTTCTTCCCTTGATGTTAATCAGGGGTTCTTCTTCCCTTGATGCTGATCAGGGGTTCTTCTTCCCTTGATGTTGATCAGGGGTTCTTCTTCCCTTGATGTTGGTCAAGGGTTCTTCTTCCCTTGATGTTGATCAAGGGTTCTTCTTTCATTGATGTTGATCAAGGGTTCTTCTTCCCTTGATGTTGATCAAGGGTTCTTCTTTTCCTTGATGTTGATCAAGGGTTCTTCTTTCCTTGATGTTGATCAGGGGTTCTTCTTCCCTTGATGTTGATCAGGGGTTCTTCCCTTGATGTTGATCATGGGTTTCTTCTTCCTTGATGTTGATCAGGGGTTCTTCTTCCCTTGATGTTGATCAGGGGTTCTTCTTCCCTTGATGTTGATCAGGGGTTCTTCTTCCCTTGATGTTGATCAGGGGTTCTTCTTCCCTTGATGTTGATCAAGGGTTCTTCTTCCCTTGATGTTGATGGGTTCTTCCATTGATGTTGATCAGGGGTTCTTCTTCCATTGATGTTGATGGGTTCTTCCATTGATGTTGATCAGGGGTTCTTCCCTTGATGTTGATCACGGGTTCTTCTTCCATTGATGTTGATCAGGGGTTCTTCCCTTGATGTTGATCAGGGGTTCTTCTTCCCTTGATGTTGATGGGTTCTTCCATTGATGTTGATCAGGGGTTCTTCTTCCATTGATGTTGATCAGGGGTTCTTCTTCCCTTGATGTTGATGGGTTCTTCCATTGATGTTGATCAGACGTTCTTCTTCCATTGATGTTGATCAGGGGTTCTTCTTCCATTGATGTCGATCAGAGGTTCTTCTTCCCTTGATGTTGATCAGGGCTTTTTCTTCCCTTGATGTTGATCAGAGGTTATTCTTCCCTTGATGTTGATCAGGGGTTCTTCCCTTGATGTTGATCAGGGGTTCTTCCCTTGATGTTGATCAGAGGTTCTTCTTCCCTTGATGTTGATCAGGGGTTTTTCTTCCCTTGATGTTGATCAGGGGTTCTTCTTCCCTTGATGTTGATCAGGGGTTCTTCTTCCCTTGATGTTGATCAGGGGTTCTTCCCTTGATGTTGATCAAGGGTTCTTCCCTTGATGTTGATCAGGGTTTTTTCTTCCCTTGATGTTGATCAGGGGTTCTTCTTCCCTTGATGTTGATCAGGGGTTCTTCTTCCCTTGATGTTGATCAGGGGTTCTTCTTCCCTTGATGTTAATCAGGGGTTCTTCCCTTGATGTTAATCAGGGTTCTTCTTCCCTTATGTGATCAGGGGTTCTTCCTTGATGTTGTCAAGGGTTCTTCTTCCCTTGATGTTGATCAAGGGTTCTTCTTCCATTGATGTTGATCAAGGGTTCTTCTTCCCTTGATGTTGATCAAGGGTTCTTCTTTCCTTGATGTTGATCAGGGGTTCTTCTTTCCTTGATGTTGATCAGGGGTTCTTCTTCCCTTGATGTTGATCAGGGGTTCTTCTTCCCTTGATGTTGATCAGGGGTTCTTCTTCCCTTGATGTTGATCAGGGGTTCTTCTTCCCTTGATGTTGATCAGGGTTCTTCTTCCTTGATGTTGATCAAGGGTTCTTCTTCCCTTGATGTTGATGGGTTCTTCCATTGATGTTGATCAGGGGTTCTTCTTCCATTGATGTTGATGGGTTCTTCCATTGATGTTGATCAGGGGTTCTTCCCTTGATGTTGATCAGGGGTTCTTCTTCCATTGATGTTGATCAGGGGTTCTTCCCTTGATGTTGATCAGGGGTTCTTCTTCCTGATGTTGATGGGTTCATCCATTGATGTTGATCAGGGGTTCTTCTTCCATTGATGTTGATCATGGGTTCTTCTTCCATTGATGTTGATCAGGGGTTCTTCTTCCCTTGATGTTGATGGGTTCTTCCATTGATGTTGATCAGAGGTTCTTCTTCCATGATGTTGATCAGGGTTCTTCTTCCTTGATGTTGATCAGGGGGTTCTTCTTCCCTTGATGTTGATCAGGGCTTTTTCTTCCCTTGATGTTGATCAGAGGTTATTCTTCCCTTGATGTTGATCAGGGGTTCTTCCCTTGATGTTGATCAGGGGTTCTTCCCTTGATGTTGATCAGAGGTTCTTCTTCCCTTGATGTTGATCAGGGGTTTTTCTTCCCTTGATGTTGATCAGGGTTCTTCTTCCTTGAATGTGATCAGGGTTCTTCTTCACCTTGATGTTGATCAGGGGTTCTTCCCTTGATGTTGATCAGGGGTTCTTCCCTTGATGTTGATCAGAGGTTCTTCTTCCCTTGATGTTGATCAGGGGTTCTTCCCTTGATGTTGATCAGGGGTTCTTCTTCTCTTGATGTTGATCAGGGGTTCTTCTTCCCTTGATGTTGATCAGGGGTTCTTCCCTTGATGTTGATCAGAGGTTCTTCCCTTGATGTTGATCAGGGGTTCTTCTTCCCTTGATGTTGATCAGGGGTTCTTGTTCCCTTGATGTTGATCAGAGGTTCTTCCCTTGATGTTGATCAGGGGTTCTTCCCTTGATGTTGATCAAGAATTCTTCCCTTGATGTTGATCAGGGGTTCTTCTTCCCTTGATGTTGGTCAGGGGTTCTTCTTCCCTTGATGTTGGCCAGGGGTTCTTCTTCCCTTGATGTTGATCAGGGTTTCTTCTTCCCTTAATGTTGATCAGGGGTTCTTCCCTTTATGTTGATCAGGGGTTCTTCTTCCCTTGATGTTGATCAGAGGTTCTTCTTCACTTGATGTTGATCAGAGGTTCTTCTTCCCTTGATGTTGATCAGAGGTTCTTCCTCCCTTGATGTTGATCAGGGGTTCTTCTTCCCTTGATGTTGGCCAGGGGTTCTTCTTCCCTTGATGTTGATCAGGGTTTCTTCTTCCCTTAATGTTGATCAGGGGTTCTTCCCTTGATGTTGATCAGGGGTTCTTCTTCCCTTGATGTTGATCAGAGGTTCTTCTTCACTTGATGTTGATCAGAGGTTCTTCTTCCCTTGATGTTGATCAGGAATTCTTCTTCCCTTGATGTTGATCAGGGGTTCTTCTTCCCTTGATGTTGATCAGAGGTTCTTCTTCCCTTGATGTTGATCAGGGGTTCTTCCCTTGATGTTGATCAGGGGTTGTTCCCTTGATGTTGATCAGTTCTTCTTCCATTGATGTTGATCAAGGGTTCTTCTTCCCTTGATGTTGATCAGGGGTTCTTCTTCCCTTGATGTTGGCCAGGGGATCATCTTCCCTTGATGTTGATCAGGGGTTCTTCCCTTGATGTTGATCAGGGGTTCTTCTTCCCTTAATGTTGATCAGGGGTTCTTCTTCCCTTGATGTTGATCAGGGGTCCTTCTTCCCTTGATGTTGATCAGGGGTTCTTCTTCCCTTGATGTTGATCAGGGGTTCGTCTTCCCTTGATGTTGATCAGGGGTTCTTCTTCCCTTGATGTTGATCAGGGGTTCTTCTTCCCTTGATGTTGATCAGGGGTTCTTCCCTTGATGTTGATCAGGGGTTCTTCTCCCTTGATGTTGATCAGGGTTCTTCTTCCCTTGATGTTGATCAGGGGTTCTTCTTCCCTTGATGTTGATCAGGGGTTCTTCATCCCTTGATGTTGATCAGGGGTTCTTCTTCCCTTGATGTTGATCAGGGGTTCTTCTTCCCTTGATGTTAATCAGGGGTTCTTCTTCC
The DNA here is from genome assembly GCF_026875155.1 of Cherax quadricarinatus. Classification (NCBI taxonomy): domain Eukaryota; kingdom Metazoa; phylum Arthropoda; class Malacostraca; order Decapoda; family Parastacidae; genus Cherax; species Cherax quadricarinatus. The sequence continues at coordinate 21,577,267 of NC_069465.1, forward strand.
CTTGATGTTGATCAGGGGTTTCTTCTTCCCTTGATGTGATCAGGGGTTCTTCTTCTTTGATGTTGATCAGGGGTTCTTCTTCCCTTGATGTTGATCAGGGTTCTTCTTCCCTTGATGTTGATCAGGGTTCTTCTTCCCTTGATGTTGATCAGGGGTTCTTCTTCCCTTGATGTTGATCAGGGGTTCTTTTTCCCTTGATGTTGATCAGGGGTTCTTCTTCCCTTGATGTTGATCAGGGGTTCTTCCCTTGATGTTGATCAGGGGTTCTTCCCTTGATGTTGATCAGGGGTTCTTCTTCCCTTGATGTTAATCAGGGGTTCTTCTTCCCTTGATGCTGATCAGGGGTTCTTCTTCCCTTGATGTTGATCAGGGGTTCTTCTTCCCTTGATGTTGGTCAAGGGTTCTTCTTCCCTTGATGTTGATCAAGGGTTCTTCTTTCATTGATGTTGATCAAGGGTTCTTCTTCCCTTGATGTTGATCAAGGGTTCTTCTTTCCTTGATGTTGATCAAGGGTTCTTCTTTCCTTGATGTTGATCAGGGGTTCTTCTTCCCTTGATGTTGATCAGGGGTTCTTCTTCCCTTGATGTTGATCAGGGGTTCTTCTTCCCTTGATGTTGATCAGGGGTTCTTCCCTTGATGTTGATCAGGGGTTCTTCTTCCCTTGATGTTGATCAGGGGTTCTTCTTCCCTTGATGTTGATCAGGGGTTCTTCTTCCCTTGATGTTGATCAAGGGTTCTTCTTCCCTTGATGTTGATGGGTTCTTCCATTGATGTTGATCAGGGGTTCTTCTTCCATTGATGTTGATGGGTTCTTCCATTGATGTTGATCAGGGGTTCTTCCCTTGATGTTGATCACGGGTTCTTCTTCCATTGATGTTGATCAGGGGTTCTTCCCTTGATGTTGATCAGGGGTTCTTCTTCCCTTGATGTTGATGGGTTCTTCCATTGATGTTGATCAGGGGTTCTTCTTCCATTGATGTTGATCAGGGGTTCTTCCCTTGATGTTGATGGGTTCTTCCATTGATGTTGATCAGACGTTCTTCTTCCATTGATGTTGATCAGGGGTTCTTCTTCCATTGATGTCGATCAGAGGTTCTTCCCTTGATGTTGATCAGGGGTTCTTCTTCCCTTGATGTTGATCAGGGCTTTTTCTTCCCTTGATGTTGATCAGAGGTTATTCTTCCCTTGATGTTGATCAGGGGTTCTTCCCTTGATGTTGATCAGGGGTTCTTCCCTTGATGTTGATCAGAGGTTCTTCTTCCCTTGATGTTGATCAGGGGTTTTTCTTCCCTTGATGTTGATCAGGGGTTCTTCTTCCCTTGATGTTGATCAGGGGTTCTTCTTCCCTTGATGTTGATCAGGGGTTCTTCCCTTGATGTTGATCAAGGGTTCTTCCCTTGATGTTGATCAGGGTTTTTTCTTCCCTTGATGTTGATCAGGGGTTCTTCTTCCCTTGATGTTGATCAGGGGTTCTTCTTCCCTTGATGTTAATCAGGGGTTCTTCCCTTGATGTTAATCAGGGGTTCTTCTTCCCTTGATGTTGATCAGGGGTTCTTCTTCCCTTGATGTTGGTCAAGGGTTCTTCTTCCCTTGATGTTGATCAAGGGTTCTTCTTCCATTGATGTTGATCAAGGGTTCTTCTTCCCTTGATGTTGATCAAGGGTTCTTCTTTCCTTGATGTTGATCAGGGGTTCTTCTTTCCTTGATGTTGATCAGGGGTTCTTCTTCCCTTGATATTGATCAGGGGTTCTTCTTCCCTTGATGTTATCAGGGTTCTTCTTCCTTGATGTTGATCAGGGGTTCTTCTTCCCTTGATGTTGATCAAGGGTTCTTCTTCCCTTGATGTTGATCAAGGGTTCTTCTTCCCTTGATGTTGATGGGTTCTTCCATTGATGTTGATCAGGGGTTCTTCTTCCATTGATGTTGATGGGTTCTTCCATTGATGTTGATCAGGGGTTCTTCCCTTGATGTTGATCAGGGGTTCTTCTTCCATTGATGTTGATCAGGGGTTCTTCCCTTGATGTTGATCAGGGGTTCTTCTTCCCTTGATGTTGATGGGTTCATCCATTGATGTTGATCAGGGGTTCTTCTTCCATTGATGTTGATCAGGGGTTCTTCTTCCATTGATGTTGATCAGGGGTTCTTCTTCCCTTGATGTTGATGGGTTCTTCCATTGATGTTGATCAGAGGTTCTTCTTCCAATGATGTTGATCAGGGGTTCTTCTTCCCTTGATGTTAATCAGGGGTTCTTCTTCCCTTGATGTTGATCAGGGCTTTTTCTTCCCTTGATGTTGATCAGAGGTTATTCTTCCCTTGATGTTGATCAGGGGTTCTTCCCTTGATGTTGATCAGGGGTTCTTCCCTTGATGTTGATCAGAGGTTCTTCTTCCCTTGATGTTGATCAGGGGTTTTTCTTCCCTTGATGTTGATCAGGGGTTCTTCTTCCCTTGATGTTGATCAGGGGTTCTTCTTCCCTTGATGTTGATCAGGGGTTCTTCCCTTGATGTTGATCAGGGGTTCTTCCCTTGATGTTGATCAGAGGTTCTTCTTCCCTTGATGTTGATCAGGGGTTCTTCCCTTGATGTTGATCATGGGTTCTTCTTCTCTTGATGTTGATCAGGGGTTCTTCTTCCCTTGATGTTGATCAGGGGTTCTTCCCTTGATGTTGATCAGAGGTTCTTCCCTTGATGTTGATCAGGGGTTCTTCTTCCCTTGATGTTGATCAGGGGTTCTTCTTCCCTGATGTTGATCAGAGGTTCTTCCCTTGTGTTGATCAGGGGTTCTTCCCTTGATGTGATCAAGAATTCTTCCCTTGATGTTGATCAGGGGTTTCTTCTTCCCTTGATGTTGGTCAGGGGTTCTTCTTCCCTTGATGTTGGCCAGGGGTTCTTCTTCCCTTGATGTTGATCAGGGTTTCTTCTTCCCTTAATGTTGATCAGGGTTCTTCCCTTTATGTTGATCAGGGGTTCTTCTTCCCTTGATGTTGATCAGAGGTTCTTCTTCACTTGATGTTGATCAGAGGTTCTTCTTCCCTTGATGTTGATCAGAGGTTCTTCCTCCCTTGATGTTGATCAGGGGTTCTTCTTCCCTTGATGTTGGCCAGGGGTTCTTCTTCCCTTGATGTTGATCAGGGTTTCTTCTTCCCTTAATGTTGATCAGGGGTTCTTCCCTTGATGTTGATCAGGGGTTCTTCTTCCCTTGATGTTGATCAGAGGTTCTTCTTCACTTGATGTTGATCAGAGGTTCTTCTTCCCTTGATGTTGATCAGGAATTCTTCTTCCCTTGATGTTGATCAGGGGTTCTTCTTCCCTTGATGTTGATCAGAGGTTCTTCTTCCCTTGATGTTGATCAGGGGTTCTTCCCTTGATGTTGATCAGGGGTTGTTCCCTTGATGTTGATCAGGAGTTCTTCATCCATTGATGTTGATCAAGGGTTCTTCTTCCCTTGATGTTGATCAGGGGTTCTTCTTCCCTTGATGTTGGCCAGGGGATCATCTTCCCTTGATGTTGATCAGGGGTTCTTCCCTTGATGTTGATCAGGGGTTGTTCTTCCCTTGATGTTGATCAGGGGTTCTTCTTCCCTTGATGTTGATCAGGGGTTCTTCCCTTGATGTTGATCAGGGGTTCTTCTTCCCTTGATGTTGATCAGGGGTTCTTCTTCCCTTGATGTTGATCAGGGGTTGTTCTTCCCTTGATGTTGGTCAGGGGTTCTTCCCTTGATGTTGGTCAGGGGTTCTTCCCTTGATGTTAAGGGTTCTTCCCTTGATGTTAGAGGTTCTTCCCTTGATGTTGATCAGGGGTTCTTCTTCCCTTGATGTTGTCAGGGGTTCTTCCCTTGATGATGATCAAGAGTTCTTCTTCCCTTGATGTTGATCAGGGGTTCTTCCCTTGATGTTGATCAGGGGTTCTTCTTCCCTTGATGTTGATCAGGGGTTCTTCCCTTGATGTTGATCAGGGGTTCTTCTTCCCTTGATGTTGATCAGGGGTTCTTCTTCCCTTGATGTTGATCAGGGGTTCTTCCCTTGATGTTGATCAGGGGTTCTTCCCTTGATGTTGATCAGGGGTTCTTCTTCCCTTGATGTTGGTCAGGGGTTCTTCTTCCCTTGATATTGATCAGGGGTGCTTCCCTTGATGTTGATCAGAGGTTCTTCTTCCATTGATGTTGATCAGGGGTTCTTCTTCCCTTGATGTTGGCCAGGGGTTCTTCTTCCCTTGATGTTGATCAGGGTTTCTTCTTCCCTTAATGTTAATCAGGGGTTCTTCCCTTGATGTTGATCAGGGGTTCTTCTTCCCTTGATGTTGATCAGAGGTTCTTCACTTGATGTTGATCAGAGGTTCTTCCCTTGATGTTGATCAGGAATTCTTCTTCCCTTGATGTTGATCAGGGGTTCTTCCCTTGATGTTGATCAGAGGTTCTTCTTCCCTTGATGTTGATCAGGGGTTCTTCCCTTGATGTTGATCAGGGGTTCTTCCATTGATGTTGATCAAGGGTTCTTCTTCCCTTGATGTTGATCAGGGGTTCTTCTTCCCTTGATGTTGGCCAGGGGATCTTCTTCCCTTGATGTTGATCAGGGGTTCTTCTTCCCTTGATGTTGGTCAGGGGTTGTTCTTCCCTTGATGTTGATCAGGGGTTCTTCTTCCCTTGATGTTGATCAGGGGTTCTTCCCTTGATGTTGATCAGGGGTTCTTCTTCCCTTGATGTTGATCAGGGGTTCTTCTTCCCTTGAAGTTGATCAGGGGTTCTTCCCTAGATGTTGATCAGGGGTTCTTCTTCCCTTGATGTTGATCAGGGGTTCTTCTTCCCTTGATGTTGATCAGGGGTTCTTCTTCCCTTGATGTTGGTCAGGGGTTCTTCTTCCCTTGATGTTGGTCAGGGGTTCTTCCCTTGATGTTAAGGGTTCTTCCCTTGATGTTAGAGGTTCTTCCCTTGATGTTGATCAGGGGTTCTTCTTCCCTTGATGTTGTCAGGGGTTCTTCTTCCCTTGATGATGATCAAGAGTTCTTCTTCCCTTGATGGTGATCAGGGGTTCTTCCCTTGATGTTGATCAGGGGTTCTTCTTCCCTTGATGTTGATCAGGGGTTCTTCTTCCCTTGATGTTGATCAGGGGTTCTTCCCTTGATGTTTGCCAGGGGTTCTTCTTCCCTTGCTGTTGGCCAGGGGTTCTTCTTCCCTTGATGTTGGCCAGGGGTTCTTCTTCCCTTGATGTTGATCAGGGGTTCTTCCCTTGATGTTTGCCAGGGGTTCTTCTTCCCTTGATGTTGATCAGGGGTTCTTCTTCCCTTGATGTTGATCAGGGGTTCTTCCCTTGATGTTGATCAGGGGTTCTTCTTCCCTTGATGTTGATCAGGGGTTCTTCTTCCCTTGATGTTGATCAGGGGCTCTTCTTCCCTTTATGTTGATCAGGGGTTCTTCCCTTGATGTTGGTCAGGGGTTCTTCCCTTGATGTTGGTCAGGGGTTCTTCCCTTGATGTTGATCAGTGGCTCTTCTTCCCTTGATGTTGGTCAGGGGTTCTTCCCTTGATGTTGATCAGGGGTTCTTCCCTTGATGTTAAGGGTTCTTCCCTTGATGTTAGGGGTTCTTCCCTTGATGTTGATCAGGGGTTCTTCTTCCCTTGATGTTGTCAGGGGTTCTTCTTCCCTTGATGTTGATCAGGGGTTCTTCTTCCCTTGATGTTGATCAGGGGTTCTTCTTCCCTTGATGTTGATCAGGGGTTCTTCTTCCCTTGATGTTGGCCAGGGGTTCTTCTTCCCTTGATGTTGGCCAGGGGTTCTTCTTCCCTTGATGTTGATCAGGGGTTCTTCCCTTGATGTTTGCCAGGGGTTCTTCTTCCCTTGATGTTGATCAGGGGTTCTTCTTCCCTTGATGTTGATCAGGGGTTCTTCTTCCCTTGATGTTGATCAGGGGTTCTTCTTCCCTTGATGTTGATCAGGGGTTCTTCCCTTGATGTTGATCAGGGGCTCTTCTTCCCTTGATGTTGATCAGGGGTTCTTCCCTTGATGTTGGTCAGGGGTTCTTCCCTTGATGTTGGTCAGGGGTTCTTCCCTTGATGTTGATCAGGGGTTCTTCCCTTGATGTTAAGGGTTCTTCCCTTGATGTTAGGGGTTCTTCCCTTGATGTTGATCAGGGGTTCTTCTTCCCTTGATGTTGTCAGGGGTTCTTCTTCCCTTGATGATGATCAAGGGCTCTTCTTTCCTTGATGTTGATCAGGGGTTCTTCCCTTGATGTTGATCAGGGGTTCTTCTTCCCTTGATTTTGATCAGGGGTTCTTCTTCCCTTGATGTTGATCAGGGGTTCTTCTTCCCTTGATGTTGGCCAGGGGTTCTTCTTCCCTTGATGTTGATCAGGGGTTCTTCCCTTGATGTTGATCAGGGGTTCTTCTTCCCTTGATGTTGGTCAGGGGTTCTTCTTCCTTTGACGTTGATCAGGGGTTCTTCCCTTGACGTTGATCAGGGGTTCTTCTTCCCTTGATGTTGATCAGGGGCTCTTCTTCCCTTGATGTTGGTCAGGGGTTCTTCCCTTGATGTTAAGGGTTCTTCCCTTGATGTTAGGGGTTCTTTCCTTGATGTTGATCAGGGGTTCTTCTTCCCTTGATGTTGATCAGGGGTTCTTCTTCCTTTGACGATGGCCAGCGGTTCTTCTTCCCTTGATGTTGGCCAGGGGTTCTTCTTTCCTTGATGTTGATCAGGGGTTCTTCTTCCCTTGATGTTGATCAGGGGTTCTTATTCCCTTGATGTTGATCAGGGGTTCTTCTCCCTTGATGTTGATCAGGGGTTCTTCTTCCCTTGATGTTGATCAGGGGTTCTTCTTCCCTTGATGTTGATCAGGGGTTCTTCTTCCCTTGATGTTGATCAGGGGTTCTTCTTCCCTTGATGTTGATCAGGGGTTCTTCCCTTGATGTTGATCAGGGGTTCTTCCCTTGATGTTAGTCACGGGTTCTTCCCTTGATGTTAGTCAGGGGTTCTTCTTCCCTTGATGTTAGGGGTTCTTCCCTTGATGTTAGGAGTTCTTCCCTTGATGTTAGGGGTTCTTCCCTTGATGTTAGGGGTTCTTCCCTTGATGTTGGTTAGGGGTTCTTCCCTTGATGTTGGTTAAGGGTTTTTCTTCCCTTGATGTTGGTTACGGGGTTTTTCTTCCCTTGATGTTGGTTAGGGGTTTTTCTTCCCTTGATGTTGGTTAGGGGTTTTTCTTCCCTTGATGTTGGTTAGGGGTTTTTCTTCCCTTGATGTTGGTTAGGGGTTTTTCTTCCCTTGATGTTGGTTAGGGGTTTTTCTTCCCTAGAAGTTGGTTAGGAGTTTTTCTTCCCTTGATGTTGGTTAGGGGTTTTTCTTCCCTTGATGTTGGTTACGGGTTTTTCTTCCCTTGATGTTGGTTAGGGGTTTTTCTCCCCTTGATGTTGATTAGGGGGTTTTCTCCCCTTTTCATTGATCGAATCTGAGTATCTCCCAATCCAAAGACAGTTTATTACGTTTACTGGTTTAATTCTTATATCTTCAGTGGCTGATAAAAAGTATGAAATGGATGGAACGTTTTATAGATTAAGGCTGTATAGGTCCAAATTTTATTGGATTCCGTGCAGTAATTAGATAATGCAGCTTCCGGTCAACTTCAAACTTTTAACGCTGAAGCTTCATCCTATAAGGAAACTTTTTCTTGGTGCTAGATTGTGCAGATTAGCATGTGACACTTTTTTTAATCAAATTGATTTCTGTGAAATATTTTGTGAATGTTTATTATCAGAAATAAATTACAGTTTTGACTTAATTTGGTTATCGTAGGGACAGGGCCCCGGGTCACCCTGTCTTAGTGCTTCTCGTAGCAAACACACAGAAGAAGAATAGGTTTATTCTTGTCTTGAAGTTATCAGTTATTTGAATCACTTATTGGGGTAAAGGAATTTCTACAGTTCCTGCTGGTTTTATTAAGTTTCTTAATATCCACAAAATGTTTCCATTATTTAATTAATAAATTTACCATTAAAACAAAGAAATCATATGGTAACTAATATAAGCGAAAACAGTTATCATCCTTAGGTGATAATCATATAGAATATAATCAAATAAAACGCCGGTTGGTTCTAGTTCGGTAATTACATTTGACACAGTCAATGTTAACAATCTTCCAGTCTCAGTAACAATAAGTCGGAAGAAACATCACTTCAAATTCGCTAGCTCCGTCGAGCTTAATATGATAGGAGAGTATTCACTCCGCTCTTTTTAACATAAACCGAATTAGTTTTAACACAACACTAAAATATATAAAAGAGTTCTTAGAGAAAACTCCAACTATTCTCTTTTCCCTATAGTTTCAATTGCACATTTAGATCCATTCACAGCGATATCTGTTCAAATGGGCTGTCTGAAGTTTCTTGGCTCTCTCATTACCCTCAATCGGAGTCTAAGATCAAGCTCCAATGTACGAGACACTCCCTCGACCAGGTGGCAATGAATTAATTCAGGTAAGACTTCCTTGGCAGACATCAACTCGTACTGAGCAGAAGGTTAGGTGACTTAAACTGCCTCCTGGTACTTAAGTTATACCAATAGTTTAGATCGATAAAATATCTCCTACCTACTAACACAGCTAAGTAATTCATGGGTAGATAATATGTAAAGCCGAGTACTTCATTTTAGCTATTAAAAAAGCCAAATTAACAATTGTTATGGACCATGTAAGAAAATTAAGTAGATTTATCCTCTGTTACGCCCCTTGTTTATTAACCTAACTGGGACACCATATATATATATATATTATATATATATATATAATATATTATATTATATATTATATATATAATATATAACAGAGGATAAATCTACTTAATTTTCTTTCATGGTCCATAACAATTGTTAAAAAAGTTATGTACACTAAGCTTACATAAAACTTCTTAATTTACTTTCTTAGAATCTGGTCAATCTTAATGTGGGAAAAGTTTCAATTGATTTTGGCCTCTGGAGGCCCCAGTTTCCATATTTTTGGAAGCAGAATAAATTGAAACACTGCTTTTCATTCGATGAATTCCGAGTGTCTCATCTCATTACTTTCAACCCCTTCAAGCTGATAATTTAATAATTTAATTTTTTGAGCTACTTGTAGCTTAATGAGCTTATGCATTTTAGGATTTTGGTGTTTTTATTCTCCTTGAAAGGTTTGAATTATGTTTGATGTGTAAAATATCCTCATTTACCATTCTTACTGAAGAAATCTGGGTATTAGTTTCTTTATGATGACTAGTGAATGCCTCTTCTGATTTCCTTCACATCTACAGTACTAATATTTAACTGTTTTGTCAACATAGGCCGCACTCTGCACTATTCCAGTTACATGATTTGAGGAACTAGGAACTTGGTTATGGAATACATGGAATTATGTATCCCACAGCAATCAAATTTCATAGAGGTTCATTTGTATTTAGTAGCACTGGTATAATGTATAATGTCCATCCACAATCTCCCCTTTGCTAGAAACTGTGTTGCAATTGGCTGTCCCTTGCTCTGGCACTTAAGCTCATTCTCCTATTTTGGCACATGCTGAATAATTAGTTAAGCTTACTGATGGTACCTGATCTGCAGCAACTGGAATACACCCTCTGTCTCTCTCTAGCCTTGCCGCCATGGTAACAGCAGGACCTCCTCTCTGCTTTCCACTACTCACCTGTTGTGTTTTTAATGCAGACACATTCTGGTGAAGTATATTCTCATTGGTGATCTGAGACATACAACTAGTGTGTGGAACTATGTTCCCTTGTTTTATACAAGCTTAGTAATATCTGACATTTTTTGGTTGTGTCATGAGATATTCATGTGTTTGCTTACGGTTAATCTATGTTTGGCGATTTGGTCAGTCTTTTGTACAATCAAGCTGTGTTTCATCCTTTCTTATATTAGTAGTGCGATTATATATATAGATACTTGTTTGGTGTGTTAGTCTTATATTGCGTTATGTCTACTAATTTTATACTCTCATATTAATTCATCTATTCTAATCTGAAAAGTGCAACTGTACAGAAGTATGTCTTGAGGTATGTTTCTGGTGTTGAGCTTCGTATATAACCTTTTAATGTTATAACCTTTTAATGTTTTATGTAAGCGAAAAAGGTATATAATGTAAGTATGTTTTGTATGACTGTAGTCCGATTGAGTCCTACGTTTTCTCGAGAGAGAAAAGGAAGGAATTCTCTTAATATCTATTTCTAGTGAAGGAATTCTCTTGATATCTATGTTTAGTCACCTCCCGTCTTTCCTCTTTTCTCTTAGAGGTTTCTCTTCTGTTTATACTTTTTCTTTCATCGGGAGGTGACTTCACTCTCCTTACTTCACTCCTCATTTCTTCAGGTGTTGGGATTTTTTTCAGCATTTCTACAGACTTCACGCTAAGCTATGGATTTGAATCTAATTCTACAGAGTCGTTCAGACTTCACGGTGGCATCTGAAAATCTTCCCGTAACTCTTCAGCTGCTTTCCAGTGACCTGCCTATGACGAGGCAGCATCTGAGAGACCTACTTCACCTGGTCAACCCTCATAACTCGTCAACTGGCCGCCTCTCACATCGGAACATCCTTGACACTCCAGCTACATTTATATTATATAAACATATATGTCTACAGACATGTATTTGCTCCTCAGGTTGATTATTATTATTATTATAATCAAAACTAAGAGCTAAATCACCGGGGTCATACAGCGCTGCTCCTCGGATTGAGGATTTTATTTTGTTTTATATTTAGCTATATTTAATCCGTTTATTTTTATCTATTTAAAGATAAGTTTATTGTAGTTGTTAAAGTTTTCCTTAAAATTTATTTAACCTTTTTCATTTATAAGTTTATTTTTCTATTTATATTTTCCATAGATCCTTTTTCCCTGACATAAGTAACAATCAAAGTGATTGTTTCTTACAACAATCCTTTACAATCCAGACTTGTTGTATTATATATTCCATGTGAACTGAAGTTAAACTTGTGTGTACTGCCGTTCAATGTTATTTGGTACAGGATCAGGACTCAGATTGTGGTCTCGTGTTTGGCGTATGTCTAGTACGTTTATTATATCATACTATAAATAACCAACATTAAGCACGGTAGTTCATGCACAATTCGAATACAGAGTAACCACTTGTTTGTGACGGAAGCCTGAAAGTCAGAGTGACGGAGCCACAGAGACTGTCCTGGATGTTCAGTTCCTCACAAACCACGGGCTGAGAGTTCTCATTTTTGAGTTCTTGTCAGACGTACTCATGAAGTATTGAATCTGTTGGTCATGGTTTACATACTTGAATTGCAAGATTAGTGGTGTGAAAATTTGTTACTCAAAAAGCTAATATCTGTGGCATATTTTTCTCCTCTTTCTCTGGATTCTTCTTTTTGGCTGAATCTTACATGGTCAGTCACAACATACCTTTTAAAAGTGCCTGAATTTATAATATCCCGTCTTCTGGGTTGGTATCTATGGCAAGAATACTCTTGTGATGTCTTGTCGTCAGTGCTCGTACCTACAGGAGAAGAGTTAAACTTGTGATATACCAACCTCAAGTGTTAGTTTCAGGAGCAGAGCTGAACTTGTAGTATCCGGTGTGGGGTACGCAAAGTACATTATTATAGTGTACGTGCATCACAGTACTTATTTGTGCTGGAGGTTTGCCAATCAGGGTGAAAGGAAGAGCCTCAAGATATTTTACCTTGTATTTAGAGGCCTCGCTGGGCTTCAGTTCCTCACAAGTCAAGGGCTGATTAATACCGTACTAAAATCTGTTCTCTGCATAGGTGTCGGAAGCTGTAGCTCGTAAGAGGTCTCATATATATGCTCTCTCTCATCAAGCCTACTTGTAATATATCGCACTTGTTAAAAGCACTGTTCTTAGTGTATTTACTTGTAAATAAGTTTGGTGGCGAGTACATATGATTATTGAAAAAGCTAACATCTAGTGTATACTTCTGTCATTCTCTGGAGGGCATTATTGACAAAGTTTACACTGGTATCTTGCACTGATAATTACAATAGGCTTTGTGGAAGTACTCATGTTTGTAATATCACATCTTTAGAGTTAGTAGCAATAAAAGAAGAGCTAAACTTCTGTCCAGTCTTTCGTGTTAGCAGCTGCAAGAGCAGAGCTTAATTTGTGTTACAAAAAACGCGATATCTAAAAAGCATAGAGATCTCCAGTGAATACTAGAAAGGAATGCCCTTCTAGCATCCAGCCTGTTACTGGGTTTTTATAACAAGTAGTCAGTATCCTGGTCCAATTATCCATTAGAATTCAGTAAGATTCAATAGTGCTTCAGGATTACAACTGATAGGCTACTAACTAAAGAAATTAAAATTCAATAAGTTTATTAACAGTTAAGTTGTCTAGGCGTATATCAAAATAAAGTAATCAATATAATCAAAATAATCACTTCTCTCGTGTACAGTAATATTGTGCTGAAGGCACATATCACATCTTAATGGCTTTTAAGTACCGTCTGGTACATTGTTAACATTTAATAACATAATACATATATATACAAGTTTGTGTGTGTGTGTGTGTGTGTGTGTGTGTGTGTGTGTGTGTGTGTGTAAGTGCTCTAAGTAGTTCGCTGTCTCAAGACTCGGCTAGACTTAACCAGTGACTTACTAAAAGTCCTCACATAAACTAACTTCTTGACCAACCTGACAATCAGAACAGCTTGCTTGAACAATGAAACGACTGATAAGCCGAACAGCAATATAACAAGCAACTGCGACACAGAATCAGGAACAAGGAGATATTATAACGACACTAAGTAGGGACCATCTGCAGATCCTCCACAAAAGTCACAAAACTCCCATACTACTGAATCTAAGTTCAGCATAAGAAAATCCCCGACTGTGACAATACACAGATACCAGCTAGACAACTCCAGGCGAGGTGTGATCACCTCCCCCTGATCACGTGACTCTCCGTGAACTGCTGCTACCCAGCAACACAGAGAAGCCGGCAGTGTAACGAGCAAAACGCTTGTTAGACAAGACCGTCAGCTATTTAACACTCACGAACTATGAGCACTGATTAATATATAAATGTTACATCCTACCTAATAATATAACTAAGTCAAATAATAATATAAAGCAATATATTTACGATTTAGCTATTATCGCAAATATAAGCAATATAAAATTATATAAACCGGTAATATACATTATATACATTGTGACCCATTCAGGGGTCGCAATAATTTGTTATGTATCGATATAAGGGTTGGAGAAGTTCTTCTAGTTATACATAATTTTGCGATTAGTATGACTGTGGTGTGCGAAGCGTTGTTACAGAGGAATGCAGCCTTCAGTGTCGCCTATCTGCTTCTCGTCACACCACTCTCAGAGGTGGAAGGTGATGTGCATGTAGTAGTACTAGATATCATGAGAGGGTTACTACGCTACCCATCTCTTTTGAGATGGGTGGATGTGGGACCCCTCATGGAACACTGCTCGTGGGAACCTCATGGAACACTGCTTGTGGGAACCTCATGGAAGACTGCTTGTGGGAACCTCATGGAACACTGCTTGTGGGAACCTCATGAAAGACTGCTTGTGGGAACCTCATGGAACACTGCTTGTGGGAACTTCATGGAACACTGCTTGTGGTAACCTCATGCAACACTGCTTGTGGGAACCTCATGCAGCACTGCTTGTGGGAACCTCATGGAACACTGCTCGTGGGAACCTCATGGAACACTGCTCGTGGGAACCTCATGGAACACTGCTCGTGGGAACCTCATGGAACACTGCTCGTGTAGTGTAACATTAACTTATTCACGACATTGTAAATTTGGCGGTAACCTTCCTACGTCAGCAAAAGGAGGAGGAGGAGGAGGACGAGGAGGGAGGGAGGTGGAAGAGGAGGAGGAGGAGGAGGAAGAGGGAGGAGGAGAGAGGAGGAGGGATGAAGAGGAGGAGGAGGAGGAGGAGGGATGGGAGGAGGAGGAGGAGGAGGAGGAGGAGGAGGGAGGAGAGTAGAAGAAGAAGACTATTGGAAGAAAGAGGAGGAATAGAATGACGAATAGGAGGGGGATGAGGAATAGGAAGAGGAGGAAGAGGAGTAGGAGGAGGAGAAGGAAGAGGAATAGAATTAGGAGGCATGGAGGAAGAGAAGTATGAGGATTAGGAGGAAGAGGGGAAGAGGAAGGAGGTAATGGTTGAGGAGGAGGAGGAGGAGGAGGAGGAGAAGGGTTGGAGGGAGGGAAAGGGTAGAGGAGGATGAAGAGGCAAATGAGAAATAGAAGGTTAGGAGGAGTAGGGTGGTGGAGGAGAAGTAGGAGAGGAAAGCGTAGGACGGGGAGGAGGAAGAAAGGAAGAAGAAGGTGGGGGGAAGGTGGGGAAATAGGTGTAGGAGGGAGGAAGAAGAAGGAAGGAGATAGGAGATGTTCAATGTGGAATGAGGAATGGCATAGGAAAAGCAGGAAGAGGAAGAAATGAGATGAGGAACTAAGAGGAAGGGATGAATGGGTAAAAGATGTGAATATGAATGTGGAGAAGTAGGGGGAAGAGGAGGAGAGGAAGACAGAGATGATATAAACAAGGTGGAGGTAAACAATGTTTACCTCCACCAAGCTAAAGAAATATTGCAAGATACTACGTAACACAGTGCTCCTCCCTGTGACAGTCAAGGAAGGAGATGCAGGATAAAATGGATAAGGATAGGATGGAGAATGGGGAGGCTGAGAAGAGAGAAGTGGATGGGGATGTGGAGGAAGATAATGGGGGTTATTTGAAGGTTAATGATAGGAAGGTGGGAGGTGCAGCGAGGAAAATAAAATGTAAAGGAGAGAGATGAGAGTAAGTGAAGGTAGGAAGGAAGAGGGAGGGAGAGTGAAACGCTGATAAATTATAAGACACCTAGAATTAGCTAATGATTAATTGTAGAGTATAAAAGAAACATATCAGTGCTACAAACAACTTTCAAACAAATGATTAAAAACCTTAAAGTTAAAACTATCGCCTCAGGACAGATTAATATCTCAAGTAACCTTTCTTAAAAAAAACAAAATCTGCGTGAAAATGTTCGCGTTGAAAAATTCGTAGATCCTCAACAGGAGGTCAGAGGACCAGACATTTTGACTGTAGGATGTGGAACTAAGTAGAAAGAACACACCAACTCATCCATCTACTCGAAGGTGGAACGTTCTCTGGGGAGTCGGTAAACTTTACTTTTTTCTTGCTGTTGTGGGTCCCATGATTCTTCTGGGAGCACCTCAGCGCATCTCTGTGACCTCTGGAGAGCGAACCCACTTCTTCAGAGAGGAGGAACCCCCAGGAGGCATAAGAGCCATGTTGTCTACAATGTTCTTTACAGGGTAAAGGATTAAAGAATTTTCAAACTTTGGAACTAAAAGGTTATTCAAAACTTTATGCACTAAAAATTCACACAAGCGAGCAATATAATACTTGCAAACTAAGAAAATGGCAAAACTAAATTCCGTTGTTAAACCAAAACACGTTAAAATGTTTTATTTGCTATTACAACATGAAATTATTAACATTAAAAGCTCCTTCCAAAAAATCTCACTAATGTTTCTACAGATCTCAAGTAATTATAAAATCAAAGATTAAAGTATTGTGCACTGAGCCAAGGACATTAAAGTATAGGTCATAGTCAACGACATGTCTTAGGCTCACAAAGGCGCAGAAATTCCTGTAAGCGGGAGTTCATGAGCAAAATGAGTGAGATCTATCATCTATTGGCAGAGAAGCGTCACTTAGTATGATTTTTGTAGAAAAGAGTTTTGTTAGTCAACCTCCACCTGGTCAACTCTGAATAGCTTTTGGGTCTTCATCAGACACTCAGCCCCCCTTTCCCACCCCCAAGATGGTCTAGGTCCACAGGGATTCTCAACTTTTCCTCCATCATTAGTCCCCTCGGCTTGATGTATTTCTCCATTTACCACCTTATTTCCATACAAAAATTTATCGCCATCATAAAGGGACAGAAAAAGGTCAGAAAAAAATTATTCAGGTTTAGTACAAAAATATTTACCCCTTGCCATGTCAGTTTTTACCCCCAAGGGGTAAATTTACTTCTGGTTGAGAATCACTGGTCTAGGATGTTAAATTGAGACAATGAGATATAGAATTTGCCTTAACATTCGCATGGTCATTACATGGAATCCCAAGATACCCGGGTACAAACATGCCACAAATATCAACTGCCCTGGATACATATATGTTCCCAAGCAACAGCACATTTTCATGTTGTTTACCTTAGAGTTTAGACACGATCTAGAGGATACACCTTGACACATTGTGTCACAGCCAGAAGTGTACTCATGTCAGAGTAAACATTGACTGCGGATCCACTGTATTATTATTAATTTGAAGAGCGCTAAACTCAAATGGATTATGCAACGCATGAGCGAATGGATGACAATTACGTTCGATCCAAAAAAGGGTAGGTCAGACATAATTTCTCAGATCAAGAGTCCCTCACAGTCTTCAAAGATCCCTCATTTTGGGGACCATCCAAAGATCGGGAGAAGAGCGGTAAGAAATGTACATAACGCTACGGTGAATTATAAGTACTATATTGGTAGGTGGGAATAATAAGAGCCTCCAGCATTAATCACCACAGAACCTACAACTCAAACAATATTAGAGCCGTCAGTTAAAAAAAACATTGATCTTCCATTCATAAACCGAATCATGTTCGGAAAATTGAGTCAAGATCATTAGTTGCACATTTTTTTTTTTTTTTGGGGGGGGGGGAGTGGGCCAATCGACTGCCTGGAGAGACGCATCTTAGGTAGCCTTTTTTCTCACAAATCAATTTCACAGGCTAAGATCTGTCCTACCTCACCTTATTTAAAAGCCCAGCCCTATCAGAGATATGCTTCCACCCCCAGGATGCAACCCACAACAGTCGGCTAACACACCCAGGTACCTACTTACTGCTAGGTGTATAGGAGTAGCAGGTGTAAGAAAACATGCTCAATGTTTCCACTTGGTCTTCAAGAGGTAGCGAGCAATGGGAATACCTCTCCGGCATCCAAGTAGCTTCTATAGTAATTCTATCCTGAAAAGTCATGAGCACGCCGTGCCGCTGACCGCAGAACTGCTGATAATTTATATTACGTTTGTGCTAAAATCCCGTCAAGGCAAAGTAATGATTCATTCACACGTCCACACCAGGTCACAGCTGTAATGAGTTACTGACACCAATCTTCCCGCTTGTGATTCATGTTCTTCAAGACTACTGTGCTCTTCACCAAGGCTGAGGGACTGATTACCTCATTTTCTGTATATAATTCTAAATATTTCACATCATGTCCTTGTATTAATAAAAGAAATGAATGGTTGAACGTCTGGAAATAAAAATATCCAGATGTTGCATTTCTGTTTAATTCCCATCAAGGCAGGTTCACTGAGGCCGGTGAGAAGCTCTTTATCCACAGAATCGGATCTGATCTCCCTCAATTGAACCTTATTGGCTCCCACTCGCTTAGATGTTGTGTGATCCCAACGGGTTTAGGGCTCTCACGTGACTATAATAATAATGACCTAAAACAATGCTTTAGAAGTTTTTTATTTTAGTATTTAACTTGTACTTTTTTATTTTAGTGTTGCCAAAAGTACACTCCATATTTTCATGCATTTTCCAAAGTATTATTATAAATTATTATAAATATTTATCATAAATATTTTATTATAATTATTTAATTATTATTATTTTTATTATTATGATACTATAATTATTGGAAAATTAATTTTATTTTACATCATTAATTATTTTTTATATTATCAATTTTCATTTTCATTAAAGAATTTCTGAAACGAGACTAAGCTCTAATGGAAAGTATTTAACTTATATTGATGTAGGATGGTGCTGCCACTACAAGCATTCAAACAGACTCTGACCTACAAGCTGATATTTAAACTATAATGATCCAAGATTTATAATCTTCAGAGAAGCTCCGTGGCAAGATGAAAAAAAAGTGTGAAGGGCAGCTGATAACAGAGATGTAAACAGAAGAACCAGAAACGAATATGCAAGGATAAGGAGAGAGGCTAAGCACCAGCCTGAAAATGACATAGCAGCAAAATACTGAGATAAAAACTTTCTCACAGGCACATCAGACACATGAGAGGATAAGACCAGGTAATTTGACTCACGAGTAACAAAGAAGTCTGAAGTCTTGAATAAATTATTTAAAGAGGTGTTCTTATTGGAAACTGGCAGTATCAAGGTGCCCAGAGCAACAGGTGCACCGACAGGTACTGGAAAACATATACACAACACTGGAATAAGTAAACAAACGTTTCAATGAACTGGATACATCAAAGGCAATGGGACTCGACAAGATGTCTCCATGGATTCCACAGGAGGAGAGAGAACACAAGCACTGTTTGAACCACTAGCTAGCATCTACAACAATTCACTGGACAATTGCCAGGGATATGGAAAATAGTGAATGGAGTCAAAATATTAAAGAAAGGACAGACAGGAAGTATTGAACTAAACGCCAGTATCACAGATATGCATGACACGTAATGTAACAGAGATGACAATCAGGAGTGGGGAGTAATCCACACAGGTTTAGACATGGCAGATCTTGTCTTACCTGCTTCAGATTTATGATAACGTGACAAAATTGAGACATGTGTGAGAGAGGTGGGTAGCCTGCATATTACTGAACTACAAGAAGGCATTTGATACTGATAATGAACTCCGGTGGATCAAAAATGTTTCTAAGCGAAAGGAAACAGAGTTATTGTCTGAGAAAAGTATTAGAATGGGGAAGAGTGACACGTTTCGTTATCCAAGGATCGGTATTATTATCAGTACTGTTTCTGATGTATGAGAATGTCATACCAGAATGGATCGAGTCAGATTTTTCTCCGTTTTGCTGACGATATGTGGAGTGTTAAAATTAATGAGTACTAAATGAGGCTACAGCTAGATTTGAACAAACTGCACGATTGGTTAGATAAATGAATACTTGAATTCAACCTCAGCAAATGCACTCTTATGTAGATTTGGGAAGGGGACAGAAGACTCGATACTAAGTACTGACTCAGGGAACAGAGATTGCAGACTTCATCCACAGAGAAAGATCCAGGTTTCAGCACAGTGTCAAGCATATCGCTGGAGGCACATACCAACCAAATAACTTCGGAAGTCGGTTTTCGTCTGGCAAATCTATGAGTAGTCTTAAGAAATCTTGACAAAGTAATTCAAGATCCTATAAGTAACATATGTCAGGCCCATCTTGGGGTAAACAGCACCATATGAAACCCACACATGATAAAGCAAGTTACGAAACTAAAGAAAGTACTGAAGAATGTGACGAGACTCCTGTCTATGAGTTATGATCAGTAATACTAAGAGAAATGAACCTGATGGCATTAGAGGAAAGCTGTACAAGGAGTGATGTGACAGCACCATGCAAAATACTCGAGAGAATTGATAGGGTAGACAGGGATGGATTGTTTAAGAGGCGAGAAACAGGTAAATAGGGAAGATAATTTGAAAAAGCAACAGGGGAGTCAGAGAAATGTCAAAAAGTACTTCTTCAGCCTCAGGGTGCTCAGGAAATGGTATTAACTTGAAGATGTGGTGGCGGCAGGTTCCATACATAGGTTTACAGCACATACGACAGGGTCCATGATGCTTGGGGAAGGGAATCTGGCAGGGCCAGGAGCGGAGGCTCGACCACTGCACATGTGACTCAGAATCCGAAAACAGTTAGCCTTAGAATACTATCATTTCCTTCAGCCTACATAACAGCTCACATTGAGATAATTCAAGAAGTGAATAAATTCAATATAGCTTCCAATATTCATTTCATCTCACAAGATCAAAGTAACTAAAAGGACAGGATACAACAGTTTGTCATGTTTTCTCCCTATATTTTATCTGCTCATCCATGGTTGTATTCTGGAGCAGAGAGTAATAAAAGACATCACTGGAGGCTACTTCTCTCTCTCTACTAGCATGCAGTACACTGCAGGCGTTAAGAAAACGAATGAATTATCACAGCACATGCTCATTCAGAATGTATACCTACCCATTGCAATAACACTTACGTAATGTTAGAGTGCATCTGTGAAGCAGTCGTTGAAATGTATTACTTAGATAATACATCTACCATCTAAATTTAATAATATTTCCTAATCATTTTTTGTTGAAAATATATCACAAAACAATTATATGTGTTAGTGAAAGAATCTACTTTTTTCTCGTATCCGTACAAGAGTGATCCAAGATTTTCGTCTTGGGTTTTAAAAAAGTTTTTAGCTCCAAATGATTTTGTAACAAGATTCCGGTTCCCCACGGCTACGGACGCGAACCTGGGAAATTTTCCCGATACTGATGTAAGAGTGATTTATTCATTGCCGTGCAATGGAGAGCCATGTGGAAAAACCTTGACAATATAGGAAGAAATGAAGTGGAGATAATTCCCCAGCCAAGAAGTCGAAAATGTAGCGGGTTTTTGTTAGGCCCAAAAGCCCCCTCGACAAGATAAACAAAAAAAAAAAAAATTGAAGCCTTGAGTTTGATTTGTTTTTGATAAATGTATAAAAATTGTAGCCAGCATCCCCAAAAAAAAGCACGAGAAAAAACACACCCTCAAGGTTTTTTCCCAAATCACCAAAAAAAAACTTTAAAAACAAAGCGCTTGTATCGTTTTATCAAAAAAAAAAAATAAATTTTGACAATTTATGTCCTGTCTTTAATCCCAAAAGAGAAAACCCACTAGAGTCGTGGATAGAAAATAGTTCTTCCATCTGGGCAAACCTAACCAGTAAATATGAGTTCCCGTTTGTTATAGAGGTGAAAGATTGTTCAGTATTGGGAGAACATTTTTTCCCCTCCAAAAAAGAATCCTCCTGAAAATTGGTATATGTCAATGTTCCAAAATTTCAATTTGAATTTTCAAATTTAGCTACAAGGGTTAGTACTGTATATTGTTATTTTTAACCCATCTGTTTGAATAATGAAAGTTTTTTTTTTTTGATTTTTAAACAAAGTTTATAAAAAAAGCTAATTCATTGTAATAAAGGAGAGAAAAGTTCAAGTTTTGAACTATAATTTTACATATTAATTTTTTTTTATTTTTTTTAGTTTCAGAGTTTTTTTTTTTAACCTTCAATTAACCGAGCCTGTGTGTTGGATAACTTATTTTCATGTTTAGTAAAACCGGAATTTATTCGGACTTATTTTCGTAATTTCATCAATTTACTAAAATACGTAGATAGATTAAAAAGTTAATTTTTTTTAGTTTATAAGCCTCAGGGAGTTGTTTGCAACTAGTAATGTGCAATGGCACTGGTATCTGAAAGAAACTAGGCTATTTAATATATTGCCTTTTTGGGCTGTTGAGCAATTACTATTCCCATATATACTGAAAACAGTTATCATAATTTATAAAAAACTAATAGGAAATGTATCGTTATGAGTATTGGCCGAATATATGGTAATAGATATCTATATCGGCAAACATTTGTATCGTCCCATCTCTACTCTCCGTGTAGCATCAATCATGGGATAAACATCTCTACTCTCCGTGTAGCATCAATCATGGGATAAACATCTCTACTCTCCGTGTAGCATCAATCATGGGATAAACATCTCTACTCTCCGTGTAGCATCAATCATGGGATAAACATCTCTACTCTCCGTGTAGCATCAATCATGGGATAAACATCTCTACTCTCCGTGTAGCATCAATCATGGGATAAACATCTCTACTCTCCGTGTAGCATCAATCATGGGATAAACATCTCTACTCTCCGTGTAGCATCAATCATGGGATAAACCCATCTCTACTCTCCGTGTGCATCAATCAGGGATAAACTTCTATCCCGGTAGCATCTTTAGGGGATAAAAATCTCTTTCCGGTAGCACAATCGGGGGATAAACACTCTACTCCCCGTGTAGCATCAATCAGGGGGATAAACATCTTACTCCCCGTGTAGATCAATCATGGGATAAACATCTCTACTCTCCGTGTAGCATCAATCAGGGATAAACATCTTACTCCCGTGTACATAAATCATGGGATAAACATCTTACTCTCCGTGTAGCATAATAGGATAAACATCTTACTCCCGTGAGCTTCAATCAGGGGATAACATCTTTCTCTCCGTGTACACAATCATGGGAAAACATCTCACTCTCCGTGTAGCACAATATGGGAATTAAACATCTCTACTCTCCGTGTGCTAAATCAGGGATAAACATCTCTTCCTCCTGTAGATCATCGGGATAAACATTCTTCTTCCGTGTAGCATCAATCAGGGGATAAACATTCTACTCCCGTGTAGCATCAATCAGGGGTAAACATCTCTATTTCCCCGTGTCATCAATATGGGTAAAAACATCTCTCTCTCCGTGTAGCACAATCAGGGGATTAAACATCTCTACTCCCCGGTGATAAATCAGGGGAAAAAACATCTTACTCTCCGTGTAGCTCACGGGAAAAAACATCTCTACCCCCGTGTAGATCAATCATGGATAAATCTCTCCTCCGTGTACATCAATCATGGGATAAACATTTTTACTCTCCGGTACATCAATCAGGGGATAAAACTTTTATCTCCGTGTAGCATAATCATGGGATAAACACTTTCTCTCCGTGTGATCAATCATGGGATAAAACATCTCTACTTTCCGTGTAGCATCAAACAGGGGATAAACATCTCCACTATATGGACCACCACGGGGTGACTCTTCAGTGGCCCCATTCAGATGATCATCTTCAATCAGTCACCTTAGGGGATGTACCTTCCATTATATAAACCAGTCACTGACAGACTTTCCCACAGTGGAAGGGGGTACTAGATGAACCCCTCCACTCGGGGTTTAAAGCCCCCGGAAGAACCTCTCCACTCTGTGGCTTAAGCCCCGGATAAAACCCTCCACTCTGTGGTTAATCCCCGGATAAACCCCTCCACTCTGGGCTTAAGTCCCCGGGATGAACCTCTCCATAAGCAACACCGTCACGGGAAGAACCTTTTTCTTATGCAGCCCAGTCACTGGATGAACCCCCCCATAGCACACCAGTCACTGGATAAACCTCCCCATAAGCAACCCCAGTCACGGATGAACCTTTTTATTCAGCACCAGCACTGGATAAACCCTCCCCACTAAGCGCCCCATCACGGGATGAACCCCTCCACTATGCAGCATATCTTTGGGATAACCCTCTCCACTAAGCAACACCAGACACGGGTAAACTTCCCCACTAAGCAACCCAGTCACTGGTAAAACCCCCCCCACTATGCAGCACCATCCTGGATAAACCCTTCCTTATGTGGCCTCGAATACCCCCGGGAATTTGGGATAAACCTTTTAGGGCACCATTACACGAGGAAATTTCCCCCCAAGAGGCACCAGTAAAGTAGTGAATCCCCCACAATTTTGTATATAATAATGTGAACCTCTCCAAAAGGGGCCTAGTTTCTTGATGAATCTTGTCGTTATGTCACCTGGCAGGGAAAGCCCGTCAAGTGCCATAGTCACGGATAAATCCCCCACTAATGTTCCCAATCACGGTTTCTGGCCTCCACAACAGTGACTACTTTGAAACACAAACAACACTGTGACCTGACAGGCCTACCGCAAAAACGTTGTGCAGGTTATGCTTATAGGCCTGACAGGCTTATAAGCAAAACCTGTGGTCTACGGCCTACAAACCAGCCAAAAGGGTTTCTCACGGCCTACAAACTCAGGCACTTTGTACCCTGACAGTCTACAACAAACACTGTGGTTGGACGTCCCCAAATCATGTGACCTGACCCCCTACAAAAACTGTTGCCGGACTCGCCAAAAAATTTGTAGTCTGACTCCCCTAAAAACACTGTACCCTGTCCCTACAAACACGTAGCCTGACTCCCCTCATGGCCGACTCCCCTCGAACATTGTCCCCTGACTCCCCCTATCTGTGGCCTGACCACCTACAAACACGGGAACCTGACTCCCTACTACACTTACCCTGACTCCCCTATTTTTGTCCCTGACTCACCTACAAACACTGTAGCCTGATCGTCTACAAACCTTTGTGGCCTGACCACCTACAAAACTGTGGCCTGACTCCCCTCAAACACTGTGGCCTGACAAACCCTAAAAAAATCCTGTTGTGACTAACCTAAAACACGGGGCCTGACTCCCCACTGGCCTGACCACCTACAAAACCTTGTGGCCTGACCACCTACAAAACCTGTACCCTGACCCCCTACAATGTAGCCTGACTCACCTACAAACCTTGTGGCCTGACCCCCTACAAACACTGTAGCCTGACTCCCTACGAACACTAACGTGATTTTACCTAACTTGGCCTGACTCCCTACACGTCCCCTGACTCCCTACAAACACTGGGCCTGATTCACCAAAAAAACCCTGTGGCCTGAAAAAAACTACAAACACTGTGGCTGATCCCCTACACTGTGCCCTGACTCACCTACAAACATGTCCCCTGACTCACCTACAAACACTGACCTGACTCCCAAAAACACGTGCTTGACTCACCTACAATCCCAGACCCTGACTCCCTACAAACCTGGGGCTTACTCGCCTCAAAAATGTGGCCTGACTCCCCCTACAAACCTGCCCCTGACTCACCTACAATCACAGTCCTGACTCTCCCACAAACCTGTGGCCTGACCACCAAAAAAACACTGGGGCCTGACTGCCTACAAACACTCTGGCCTGACTCACCTACAAACACTTGGCTGATCCCCCTACAAACACTGTGGTTGACTCACCACATTTTCCCTGGCCAACTACAAACACTGTAGCTGACTCATTCAACGTTGTGGCCCAAACCTAAAAAAACCCTGGGGCTTGGCGAAACTAAAAAAACCCCACTGTGCCCTGACTACCACAAACACTGCGCCGATTCACCTACAAACCTTGGGGCTGACTTACTTAAAACCTGTAGCCGACTCCCCTATCTGTCCCCTTGATCCCCTAAAACACTGTAGCCTGACTCCCCTACAAACACGTACCCTGACCCCCTAAAAACACTGTAGCCTGACTCACCTACAAAACTGTAGCCGACTCACCACAAACACTGTCCCCCTGACTCACTCAAACACGTAGCCTGACTCCCTAAAAAAACACTGTACCTGACTCCCCTACTCTCTGGCCTGATCATTAAAAACCGTAGCCTGATTCCCCTAAAAACCTTGGGGCCCTACTCCCTACTCTCTGGCCTGATTCCCCTAAAACCCCTTGTGGCCTGACTCGCCTCAAACTTGTGGCCTGACTAACCTAAAAAAACCTGGGGCCTGACTACCTACACTTGACCTGGTCACCTACAAACCTCTAGGTTGACTCACCTACAAACAAGTGCTAAACTCATCACTCTGTGGCCTGATTCATCTACAAACTGTCCCTGATCTTTAAAAAAACACTGTAGCCTGACAAAATTTTGAAACCGTGTCTGATCATCTACTTGTGGCCTAATCAAAACACGGGGGCCCCTGCCCCACCCTTGAAACCACTGTACCCGATCATCTTGAAAAACTGTACCGACTCATTTGAAACACTGTAGCCTGACTCATCTTAAAACATGTACCTGACTCATTTTGAAACACTGTAGCCTGACTCATCTTGAAACACTCGGGCCTGACACAAAAGCACTGTAACCTTTTCACGCCTACAAGCAATAATAATTTGGGATCTACCCTGCACTTGGGTGTACCTTCAAGGTGCCTCCTGGGGTTCTATCTCGTCAGCCCCGAAACCAAGTTATGTTATTTAGCGGGGCTGGGAACATATGAACAGGAAAACTGGTTCAATTTAAAACCAACCCTTTTCCCCCCTTCTAATGTCCAACCCTTCCCCAAAAAACGCAACAATTGGCTTCAGTATTTTTAGATGCTAATCAAGCTCAACCTTCCCATTTTATATTTGTCTAATCTCTTTTTAAAAAGATTCGGAACGGAACTACTCTCCCACAGGAATCAAAGCTGATTACTTTCCTGTCCCTCGCGTTGTATTTCCCCCCTTGAATCCCTTCACCCCTTAACATTGAACTAAAACGTGGGTTATAGACAGTTTTTTAAAAAAACTAAACAAAGCTAATTGTGCAATAGCTTTTCGAGACGCTTTTCGTGTGTGTAGAAGGTTGGCAAGGGATTATGATGACGCCCCCCCTTTGCGAAGCTCTGGGTTTTTAAAACCAAGGGGAATCATGTAACTATTTGTCGTGAAATAGGGTCAAGGGAAAACCCTGGACATCACAGGGGTTTAGGATGATTGTTGAAAAAAAAAATAACAATATTTTAAAAAATTCGAAATTGTTCCCTTTGGTAGTGTTAAAAATCAAAATTTTGGGTGGGAGATTTAAAAAAGTTTCTAACAAATATATTAGGTATATTGTAAAAAAAATTTAAAAATTAACATTTTAATTCATAACCATAAATCCCCGCAAATTTACGAAAAAAAATGAGTAAACCAAAAACATGAGGGGTAGAACCCAAAAAACATGGGAGTAGAAAAAATAACTGAGGAGTAGAACCAATAAATGAGGAGTATAACCAAAAACAGAGTATAACCAATAACATAGGAGTTAAAAACCCAAAAAAATGGGAACGAACCAATAACATGAGGAGCAGAACCAATAACATGAGGGCAGAACCCAAAAACATGAGGAAAAGAACCCCAAAAACATGAGGGGTATAACCCAAAAACATGAGGAGTAAACAATAACATGAGGGTAGAAATTTAATAACATGGGAGAACCAATAACATGAGTATAACCCAAAAACAGAGGGGAGAACCAAAAACATAGTATAAAACCAAAAACATAGTATAACCCAAAACATGAGGGGTAAACCCAAAAAACATGAGGGTAGAACCTAACATGAGGGTAGAACCAAAAAATGAGGAGTGAACCCAATAACTGAGGGCGAACCCAAAAAATGAGGGGGGAAACCCAAAAAACACGGGGTAGAACAAAAACATAGGAGAAACCAATAACATGAGGACGAAAAAAAACTGAGGAGCAGAACCAATAACTGAGGAGCAGAACCCAAAAACATGAGGATAGAAAACCCAAAAACATGGGAGCAGAACAAAAAACGAGTAGAACCAATAAATGAGGGCAGAACCTAACATGAGGAGCAGACCCCAAAAACAGAGGATAGAACCAAAAAACTGAGGGAAAAGAACCAATAAATGAGGAGTGAAACCCAATAAAATGGGGAGAACCCAATAACATGAGGAGGAAAAACCAAAAACAAGGGGTAGAACCAATAACATGAGGGCAGAACCAATAAACAAGGAGTAGAACCAAAACAGAGGGCAAACCAAAAACATGAGGAGCAGAACCAATAACAGAAGAGAAACCAATAACATGAGGGCAGAACCAATAACATGGCAGAACCAATAACACGGTGAGAAAACCAAAAACAGAGGAGCAGAACCAATAACATGGGAGTGAACCCCTAACACAGGGTAGAACCCTAACATGAGTATTTGAACAATAACATGATAGTAGAAAACCAATAACAGAGGAGTAGAACCCAAAAACATGAGGAGGGAACCAAAAACGAGGGGGTAGAACCAATAACATGAGGAGTAGAAAATAAACATGAGGAGTAGAACCAAAACTGAGGATGAACCAAAAACTGGGGGCAGAACCAAAACATGAGGAGTAAAACCCAAAAACATGAGGGTAGAACCCCTAACATGAGGAGTAAAACCCAAAAACATGAGTGAACCCAAAAACATCAAATCAGAAAAATAGTTGGGCCAAGGCATCAAAATATTATAATATACTTAAACATGTAAAAAATTATCGCATATTTTAAAATTTTAAAGGGAACCCACTTTATTAAAAATTTAAATTTTTTTTGTTAGGAGTAGACAAATTTTTTATTATTTTGTCAATTTTTAAACATTAACACGCATACTTTACAACACATAGTGATTTCTGAGGTGATTCAAAACTTAAGCTCTTCAAGAACATATTTTTCTCTTAAAAATTTTTTAATAAAATTCCGAACTAAACTAAATTAAAATTTTATAAAGTGGCCTTACCCCTTCTTTTAGGATCCTCATATCACATACTCTTATAAAAAATCTTTTAAACCAAAATCGTACAAGTTCACATAATGTTTTTAAAATTTTTCTTTATTTCATTTTCAGTCATAAATAATATATATATATTTTTATATATATTAATTTTATATATATATATATAATAATAATTAATATCGTGCGAAAATGTAAAAAAAGTCATTTAGCAAAAACTTAAAAATTAAGTTTTTTCTAAAATTTTCTCTTATCGTTTAAAGTATATTTTTTTTATTAAAAGTTAATGTAAAAATTTTTAATTTTGACCCAAAAAGGGAATTAGAAAAAACTTACCCAACCCTTTTTTAAAAAGAACAAAACATTTTAGCCCAAACCCCAAATAAAATATTTTAATTTGTTTACAGTAATTTAATACTAAAAAAAAAAAACACAATGAAAAAAATATTTTTTTAGTTAGGGTTCAGAAAGATTTTTGCGAAATTTATTGCAACACAAATTTTTACTTGTCCTATTGGCAAGATGACCCCTTTCTATTTAAGCCAAGATCGCAAAATTTGCCTATTCGGCACGACATATATATATATTAATATATTATTTATATATATATTATATTATATTATATTATATATTATAAACATGCAAAAAACAATCAATGTGAAAAGAATAATAAACTTCCAAAGCTTTCATAATTTCTCACTTTTTTAGGAAAATATAAAAATAAAAAATGAACGAAGGCATAAGGGGGGAGATTACACTTCACGGTCAACTACAACCTTTTATGATGGGTGGTAAGATGGTTAGGGACTGTCGACATAGTTGTATTTACCCCAAAATTTAATATTTTAATTCTCAAAAAAATGAATTCTTCCCAAAATTTTATTAATTATACCCAGTCTAATTTTATTTAAAAATT
>NC_069465.1:21606671-21739171 GCF_026875155.1 Cherax quadricarinatus
ATATTTATATCATATATTTTATATAATATTATATATATATACATATATATATATATCTATATATATATATATATATAATATATATATATATATAATAATATATATATATATATTATATATATATATATATATATATAATATATATATATATATATATTATATATATATATAATATATATATATATATATATATATATATATATATATATATATATATATATTATATATATATATATAGGAGGAGATCCAAATATTCATCCTTGAAGAATATTTGGATCTCCGAGGCTATGGGTCCCACAATTTACACCAGAGGTGGACCCCATGTACACACACACAGCAGGGAGATAGAGGACCCATTAGCAACCAGTGAAGAGGCGGGGCCAGGAGCTAGGACTCGACCCCTGCAACCACAAATAGGTGAGTACACACACATGTATAAATGACCTGTCAGATATATATTCTACTCAAGCTTTAAGATTTTAATTTCTCGAATATATCGTAATTCTTCTCAAATTTTAATATTTATGAATGAGTATAATTTGCATAATCCTAAACCAATATTCATATTAATTTTAAAACTAATTTTTATAGAGGTTGCTTCTATTATATTTCTCTCAACCATGGACCTGTTTGATAGTTTTTTCGGTCCTTTGAAAATCAATTGGATGGTTAAAATCTCTTTCATGAATAAACAGTGTGTGAGAGACTTGTTCAATTCTAATACAATATTAACTTTGCTCTGATCATGGTTGAAGACTTTTCCTAGTTTGACCGCAATTAACTTTATCGCATTTTTTACATGGAATCTTATAGAAACAGCCATTAGCATTGCTTTGGGAAATTTTAATTAAAACTTTTTTTTTTACTGTATCGAGATTTTTAAATACAACCTTGATATTAAACTTCCTAAGTGGAGAAGGTAAATCCAGAGAGTTTTCATGGTAAAGGAGAACCAACATAATTTTAGTTGATGGGGCCATCCCAACTCGACTGTTCGTTGGCAAGTGCTGTACTAGGTATTGGTGCCGGAGCAGCGAGAATCACCCATTCGGTAATGGCATTAATGTAGCCAGGATTCTGTATTCCTGTTGAGTCACTGAGGTTGTCATGGAGAATTTGCTTTATTAACTCGTTTGATGCTGTGGGTGAGAATAAGAAAGTTGGTAGGGTAGTCTCGGAGTATTTGCGTACTAACAGCCCCCCCAAGCCTGACTGGAAGTGAGGCTTGCAATCACTGTCCATGTTCAAGGGAAAGATACAGTACACTCTCTAGTATGTCTTTAGGAGGGAGTCATATTCCAAGAGTGTCGGACTGCTGAAAGCTGGGGAACGTCTCAAAACGTAGGTAAATTTTGGGATGGACAGGCACCAGGTGAGTAGGTAGAAGGCATCATGTGTGCTAGTCTTTTGTTCTGCCATCCATAGTCCTAAGGTCTGAGATTTTTCTTTTCTACTATCAGATCAATGGCAGTGGACCCAAGAGGATGGCTCGTGCTCCTCGCAAATTTAAAATTTAAAATCATGGTTCCACTTATTTAAAACATCTAGAAAAGGCAAAGAGTTATTTGGTTCAAACTCTACATTAAATTTTAGGGGATGAGCTAGACTATTTAATTTAACAAGAAAATGGTTTATATCTATATTCTGAGGCATTAGACATAAAACATCAGTATATCTGTACTACTTGAGAACTTTGCTTATTTTCAGTCCAGAGTTCATAGATGAAGAAATCTTGAAGACTTATGAAATAGCTAATGATCTCAAATACACAAAACACTTAATTGATGAATCTTATAAATTTTCTAGAAATATTTTTGACAATTCAAAAATGGATAAATAACCTTATTCAACTAAAAATATGTTGGTTCTCACTTACGATGACAACTTTCTTCATATACCTTCTCTACTTAAGAACTTTAATATCAAAGTTGCATTTAAAAGTCTTGATACAGTAAAAAAAAATTTAAAAATTCCCATAAAAATGATGATGGCTGTCTATTAATTCCTGTCATAGATACGATAAAGTTCATTACAGTCAAACTGGGAAAAGTCTTGAACTAAGATTACAGCAACATAAATATAGCATTAGAATTGAAATCAAAATCCCTTTTTTTGAGTTTTTAAAAGGCAAGGGGAAATTTTTGATTAATATAAAAAACATTTTAAAATTAAAAATAAAAATTTCAGTGGGTTTAAAAAATAATTGTAAATTTAAAAAATTTTTAAAATTAGGATTTTTAAATAAAATTTTAAAAGTTGGGGTTTAAATAAAAGTTAAGGTTTTAATTTCCCCCCAAAAAAAGTGTTTATTTTCCCAAAAATTCCCCTTTCCTTTGTTTTTTTATTTTTAACCCGATAAGGGGAAAAAATTAGAAGATTAAGTTTTTTTCTTTTCCATTACTTTTTTGCGCAAATATATAAAAATTTTATATATATAAAATTTTATAATATATATTATAAAAAATTTATATAATATATTTTTTTAATTTATTTTAGAAGGAAATAGTTCGTTAATAGAACCTTTTCAAATAAGGCAAAAAAAATTCTTTAAAATTAAAATTCTTTTTTCCTAAAAAAAAATTTTTCTTTGTTTTTTTAAAAATTTTTAAATCTTTTAAAAATTTTTTTTTTTAAAAATTAAAAATTTTTAAAATTGGAAACCAAGGTTCTTAGAAAAATTACAACTTTTTTTAACAAAAAAAATTTAAAAATTAAAAAAAAAATTAATTTCAGATTTTGTTACTAATTTTTATTTACGAAAAAAAATTTAAAATATTTAATTTATATTAAAATATTTTTTTTTTATTATAAAAATTTTTTGTTTAAATATGAAAAAACCAAATTAGCAAAAATTCATTTTTTGCCTTTCGAAAACCCTTTTTTAAAAACTTAATTTTTTTTAAAAATTTTTTAATTTTTAAAAAAATTTAAAAAATTTTATTAATTATTTTTTAAAAAAATTTATTTAATAACCCCAAAAAAAAATTTTAAGACAAATTTAAATAACGAATTTAAATTTTATTTTGTTTTTTAAGAATTTTGGGAAATTTATTGCATAAAAATTTTAGCCTTTTTATAAACGTTTTTTAACGTAAGTTTCCCCTTTGGGAAAAAAAAAAAAATATTTTAAAAGTAATATTTTTAAATTAATTAAATAAATAATTTAATTTTTTTAATATAATTTTTAATTTTAAAAAGGATTAAAATTGGACAATTTTAAATATGATTTGTTTTTACTCTTTTAAAAAAATTTTTTAAAATTTAATTTTAATAAAGGGTTGGCCCCTTTTAAATTTTTAACTTTTTTGGGAATTTTTTTAAAAAAATTTTTTAAAATAATTTTTTTTAAAGGCTTAACTAAACCCAATTATTTTTTAAATTGCTTGTTATTGTTTCTACTTATTTAGTTTTCTACTCCTCAGTTAAAATTTTTTAATAAAATGGTTTTTCCCCAAAATTTTAAAATTATAATTTTTTTTTAAACTTTTTAAATTTTTGATCCTTCCCCCAAATTATTTTTCTATTCATGTTTTTGGGTTTATCCTCATTTTATTGGTTCTACCCCCCATGTTATTTGGGTTTAAACCCTGTTACTGGTTTATCCTATGTTATTGGTTCTACCCCCTAATGTTATTGGTTTACTCCTCTGTTATTGGTTCTACCTCCCCCCCATGTTTTTGGTTTTTTTTTTTTTTTTCTACTCCTCTGTTATTGGTTCTATCCTCAGGTTAGGGTTTTTCTCATTTTATTTTCTATCCTCATGTTTTTGGTTCTACTCCTATGTATTGGTTTCTCCTCATGTTATTGGTTCTCTCATGTTAGGGTTCTACCCCTATGTTCTGTTTTCCTCATGTTATTGGTTCTACCCCTATGTTATTGGTTCTACCCCTGTTATTGGTTCTACTCCTTGTTATTGGTTACTCCTCATGTTATTGGTTCCTCATGTTAGGGTTCTACTCCTCATGTTATTGGTTTATCCTCATTTTTTGGTTCTACTTTTTATGGTTCTACCCTCATGTTTTTGGGTTCATCCTATTTTTTGGGTTTACTCCCATGTTTTTGGTTTATCCCCATGTTATTGGTTTACTCATTTTATGGTTCTACTCCTATTTTAAATTTTTTTTTTTTTTTTCCTCATTTTATTGGTTCTCTCATGTTTTTTGGTTTACTCCTCATTTTTTGGTTCTATTCAGTTATTGGTTCTACTCCCATGTTATTGGTTTACTCCTCATGTTATGTTCTATCCTCTGTTATTGGTTTCTCCTATTTTTTGGGTTTTACTCCTCATGTTATGGTTTACCCCTCATTTTTTTGGGTTTATCCTCGTTTTTGGGTTCTCTCCCATGTTAGGGTTTTCTACTCCTCATGTTATTGGTTTACTCCTCAGTTTTTTGGTTCTACCCCCATGTTTTTTGGTTTATCCTCATGTTTTGGTTTTTCTCCTCTGTTATTGGTTTTTCCCCCTCATGTTATTGGTTCTCCCCTCATGTTATTGGTTTACTCCCCAGTTTTTGGTTTACTCCTGTGTTGGTTCTTCCTCTGTTTTGGTTCTACCCCCTGTTAGGGTTCCTCCTCAGTTATGGTTCTACCCCATGTTTTGGTTCTACTCCTCATGTTTTTGGGTTCTATCCTCGTTTTTGGGTTCTACCCCCTCATTTATTGGTTTCCCCTCATTTTTTAACCCCCTTTGGGTTTACTCCCTTGTTATTGGTTCTACCCTGTTTTGGTTCTACCATTTTATTGGTTCTATCCTTGTTTTTGGTTCTACTCTCATGTTTTGGGGTTCTTCCTCATGTTTTTGGGTTCTACTCATGTTTGGTTTACCCATGTTATTGGTTTACCCCTCAGTTTTTGGTTCTACTCTTGTTTTTGGTTCTACCTCGTTTATTGGTTCTACTTTCATGTTATTGGTTCTACCCCCATGTTTTGGTTCTATCATTTTTTGGTTTATTTTGTTTTGGTTCTACTCCTCATGTTTTGGGTTCTATCATTTATGGTTTACCCCTAAGGGGTTTATTTTTTTTTTCAAATCCTTGTTATTGGTTCTCCTCATGTTTTTGGTTCTACTCCTCATTTTTTACTGGTTTACTCCTCTTTTAGGTTCTTCTCATTTTTTGGTTTACTCCTAATTTATTGGTTCTACCCCTCATTTTATTGGTTTCTCCTCATTTTATTGTTCTACCCCCTCATTTTATGGTTTACTCCTTGTTATTGGTTTACTCTTGTTTTTGGTTCTTCCTCAGTTTTTGGTTCTACTCTCATTTTATTGGTTCTACTCATGTTATTGGTTAATCTAGTTTTTGGTTTTCCCTCATTTTAGGGTTCTACTCCTATGTTATTGGTTCACCCAGTTTTTGGTTTACTCCCATTTTTTGGGTTTACTCATTTTTTTGGCTACTCCTCATGTTTTGGGTTTACCCTCATGTTATTGGTTCTACTCCTCATTTTTTGTTCTACTTCATGTTATTGGTTTCTCCTCTGTTTTTGGTTCTACCCCTCATGTTTTGGGTCCTACCTATGTTTTTGGTTCCTCCTCAGTTATTGGTTCTACTCCTTGTTTTTGGGTCCTACTTTTGTTATTGTTTACCCCTCATGTTATTGGTTCACTCCTCATTTTATTTTTTCTACTCCTCTTTATTGGTTCTATCCTCATGTTTTTGGTCTATCATGTTTTTGGGTCTATTTCCCCTTGTTATTGGTTTACCCCTCATGTTTTGGGTTTTCCCCTATTTTTTTGGTTCTACCCCTATTTTTATTGGTTTTCCTCATGTTTTGGTTTACCCCCAATTTTTGGTTCTACCCCTCTGTTTTTGGGTTTCTACTCCTCGGTTATTGGTTCACCCCCCTGTTTTTTGGTCACTTTTTTATGGTTTTTTGTTTTTGGGTTTTACTCCTCTGTTTTTGGTTCTACTCCTCATTTTTATTGGTCTACTTTTCATGTTATGGTTTCTCCCCCCCTCTTTATTGGCCCTTTTTCAGTTTTTGGTTTACCCCTCGTTATTGGTTTCCCATGTTATTGGTTAATCCTATGTTATTGGTTATTTTTTTATTGGTTATTGATTTTTTTATTAGATGGTTTTCATTTTTTGGTTTTTCCCTCAGGTTTATTGGTTTACCCCCCCATGTTATTGGTTCTACTTCTCATGTTTTTGGGTCCTACCCTCATTTTTTTGGTTTACTTTCATGTTATGGTTTACTTTGTTTTGATTCTACTCTGTTATTGGTTTCCTTGTTTTTGGTTTCAAATCCTCATGTTATTGGTTCACCCCTATGTTATTATTCTCTCATTTTTGGTTCTATCCTCAGTTTTTTTTTAAAACCGTTTTTGGTTTACCCCTCTGTTTGGCCCTTTCTATGTTATTGGTTTACTCGTTATTGGTTTACTCCTCATTTATTGGTTTTATCCCATTTTATTGGTCTATTCTCATGTTATTGGTTCTACTCCCTGTTTTTGGTTCTACTCATGTTATTGGTCCTACTTTCATGTTTTGGGGTTCTACTCCTCATTTTTTTGGTTTACTCCTCATTTTTATTGTTCTATCCCATGTTATTTTTTACTCCTCATTTTATTGGTCCTATTTTCAGTTATTGGTCCTACTCCATTTTTTGGTTCTACTCCTCATGTTTTGGTTCTACTCCTCATTTATTGGTTCTACCATGTTTTGGGTTCTATCCTCATTTTATTGGTCCCCAAACTTTCATGTTTTTGGTCCTACTCCTCATGTTTTTGGGTTCTACCCCTCATGTATTGGTTCTACCCCTCATTTTTATTGGTTCAATCTTTTTTGTTTCGTAAATTTCGATTTGGGGATTTATGGTTTATGTAATTTAAAATTTAAATATTTAAATTTTTTTTTTAAAAATTCAAACTAATTTTGTTAAAACTGTTTAAAATCTTCCCACCGATTGGATTTTTAACCCCACTAAAATGAAAATTCCTGTTTTTTGCTTTTTAAATATTGTTATTTCTTGTTCAAAAATTTATCCGTAGAACCACCATGATGGGGTGCCATGGATTTCCCTTGACCCTACTTTCACGATCAAAATATTACAGAGTGTCCCTTTGGATTTTACCACAGGCTTCGCAAGGCGGAGCGCCTCTAATACCCTTAAACCTTTCACACACGAAAAGTCGCTCGTAAAGCTAGTTGAAAAACTTAGTCTTTGTCTTAAATTTTTGAAACTGTCTTATATCCAGTTTTTAGTATCAATGTTAATGGGGAAGGTGATTTTAAGGGGGGATGATACAAAAGCGAGGGGGATGGAAAGAATCGCTTTGATTCACTCGTAGAGAGTTTCCGTTCCTGAATCTCTTTAAAAAGGTTAGAAAAAATATATGAAAGGAAGGGTTGAGCTTTTTAGCATCTGAAATACTGAAACCAATTTTTGCGTTCTTTGGGAAGGGGTTGGACAGTTAGAAGGTGGAAATGGTTGGTTTTTTAAATTTAACCGTGTTCATATGTTCGCCAGCAGCGCTAAATTACAGAAACTTGGTTTCGATTGACGACGATAGAAACCCCAAGAGAAGTCACCCGAAGGGATCACCCTAAGGCGTAGGTGAGTCGGGCACATTGTAGGTGATTAGGCCCGAGTTTTGTGATGAGTTAGGGGCCCCAGAGTGATAGTCAGGCTACGGTTTTAAAGATGAGCAGGCTACAGGTTTGTAGGGGATCAGGCTCAGTGTTTGAGTTTAGTCAGGGTACGCGTTTGTAGGTGAAACAGGCCCCGTGTTTTTTAGGGGTTAGGGAAAAGAGTAGGGGAGTAGGCTACAGTGTTTGTAGATGTGTCAGGCTTCAGTGTTTTTTAATGTGTCAGGCTACAGGTTTGTAGATGTTTTCAGGCTACAGTGTTTTTAGAGTTCAGGTACAGTGTTTTTAGATTGTCAGGTACGTGTTTGTAGATGAATCAGGCCCCCAAAAGTAGGTGATAGGCTACATTGTTTTTAGGTGAGTCAAGCTACAATGTTTTAGGTGAGCCAGGTCACGTGTGGTTGTCGGCCCAGGGTTTTTTAGATTTGTAGGCCAATTTGTAGGCGAAACAGGCTACAGTGTTTGTAGGTGAGTCAGGCCAGATAGTAGGTGAGTCAGGCTACAGTGTAGGTGAGTCAGGCTACAGTATTTGTAGGTGAGTCAGGCTACAGTGTTTGTAGGTGAGTCAGGCTACAGTGTTTGTAGGTGAGTCAGGTGACATAGTAGGTGAGTCAGGCTACAGTGTTTGTAAGTAAGTCAGGCCACAAGGTTTGTAGGTGAATCAGGCTGCAGTGTTTGTAGGTGAGTTAGGTCACAGTGTAGGTGAATCAGGCCACAGTGTTTGTAGTTTTGTCAAGCCACAGGGTTTTTGTAGGTTAGTCAGGCCACAGTGTTTGTAGGTAAGTCAGGCCACAAGGTTTGTAGGTGAGTCAGGTCACGAAGTAGGCGAGTCAGGCTACAGTGTTTGTAGGTGAGTCAGGCCACAGTGTAGGTAATTCAGGTTACAGTGTTCGTAGGTGAGTCAGGCTACAGTGTTTGTAAGTGAGTCAGGTCACTGTGTAGGTGAGTCAGGCTACAGTCTTTGTAGGTGAGTCAGACCACAGTGTTTGTAGGTGAGTCAGGCCACAGTGTTTGTAGGTGAGTCAGGCCACAAGGTTTGTAGGTGAGTCAGGCTACAGTGTTTGTAAGTGAGTCAGGTCACTGTAGGTGAGTCAGGCTACAGTGTTTGTAGGCGAGTCAGACCACAGTGTTTGTAGGTGAGTCAGGCCACAGTGTAGGTAATTCAGGTTACAGTGTTCGTAGGTGAGTCAGGCTACAGTGTTTGTAAGTGAGTCAGGTCACTGTGTAGGTGAGTCAGGCTACAGTCTTTGTAGGTGAGTCAGACCACAGTGTTTGTAGGTGAGTCAGGCCACAGTGTTTGTAGGTGAGTCAGGCCACAAGGTTTGTAGGTGAGTCAGGCTACAGTGTTTGTAAGTGAGTCAGGTCACTGTAGGTGAGTCAGGCTACAGTGTTTGTAGGCGAGTCAGACCACAGTGTTTGTAGGTGAGTCAGGCCACAGTGTTTGTAGGTGAGTCAGGCCACAGTGTTTGTAGGCGAGTCAGGCCACAAGGTTTGTATGTGAGTCAGGCCACAGCTTTTGTAGGTGAGTCAGGCCACAGTGTTTGTAGGCGAGTCAGGCAGCACGGTTTGTAGGTGAGTCAGGCTACTGTGATTGTAGGTGCGTCAGGCTACAGTGTTTATTGGTGAGTCAGGCCAAAGAGTACGTGAGTCAGGCCACAGCGTTTGTAGGTGAGTCAGGCCACAGTGTTTGTAGGCGAGTCAGGCAACACGGTTTGTAGGTGAGTCAGGCTACAGTGTTTGTAGGTGAGTCAGAGCAGTGTAGGTGAGTCAGGTCACAGTGTAGGTGAGTCAGGCTACAGTGTTTGTAGTTTTGTCAGGCCACAGGGTTTTTGTAGGTTAGTCAGGCCACAGGGTTTTTGTAGGTTAGTCAGGCCACAGTGTTTGTAGGCGAGTCAGAGCACAGTGTAGGCGAGTCAGGTCACAGTGTAGGTGAGTCAGGCCACAGTGTTTGTAGGTGAGTCAGAGCACAGTGTAGGTGAGTCAGGCTACAGTGTTTGTAGTTTTGTCAGGCCACAGGGTTTTTGTAGGTTAGTCAGGCCACAGTGTTTGTAAGTGAGTCAGGCCACAGTGTTTGTAAGTGAGTCAGGCCACAGTGTTTGTAGGCGAGTCAGGCCACAGTGTTTGTAGGCGAGTCAGGGTACAGTGTAGGTGAGTCAGGCCACAGTGTACGTAAGTCACGTTACAGTGTTCGTAGGTGAGTCAGGCTACAGTGTTTGTAGGTGAGTCAGGCTACAAGGTTTGTAGGTGAGTCAGGCTACAGTGTTTGTATTACAACCCAGGATTCCAAATGGCCTGTTACCCCGGGTGTAATGGGAGCAAATAAACAAAGTAGAAAAAGTTTAGACTTCTATTATCCTTCACCAGTTTAGAACAGCAATATGTACACTATGTACAGTGATAAGTATAGTGCACTCCACGGTAAGCAAGGCAGAAATAGAAGCCACAAGATAGCAGACCGTGCTTCAACCAGCTCTAGAATGGGAATGACAAGGGCAGACAGGAGAGCGGTACCCACATAACCTCTGCGATTGCCAAAACCATCTTCTTATTGGCTAGAACCTGGTCACTAGTTGAACGACGGGGCCCCATCATCAACTCTTAGCAACCTGGTTCGCTGGTTGGGGGAGATAGCCTGTAAATGAGGGTGTGTACATGCGCCGAATAAAGGTTACGTACTCTTTGCATGCCACAGTTTGTGAGTCAGGTCACAGTGTAGGTGAGTCAGATCTCAGTGTTTGTAGGTGAGTCAGGCCACAGTGTTTGTAGGTGAGTCAGGCCACAAGGTTTGTAGACGAGTCAGGCTACAGTGTTTGTAGGTAAGTCAGGCCACAAAGTAGGCGAGTCAGGCTACAGTGTATGTAGGTGAGTCAGGGTTCAGTGTTTGTAGGTGAGTCAGGCCACAGTGTAGGCGAGTCAGGCTACAATGTTCGTAGGTGAGTCAGGCTACAGTGTTTGTAGGTGAGTCACGCCACAAGGTTTGTTGGTGAGTAAGGCTACAGTATTTGTAGGTGAGTCAGGCCACATGGTTTATAGGTGAGTCAGGCCACTGTGTTTGTAGGTGAGTCAAGCTACAGTGTAAGTGAGTAAAGCTACAGTGTTTGTAGGTGAGTCAGGCCACAGTGTTTGTAGGTGAGTCAGGCCACAGTGTTTGTAGGTGAGTCAGGCTACAGTGTTTGTAGGTGAGTCAGGCTACAGTGTTTGTAGGTGAGTCAGGCTACAGTGTTTGTAGGTGAGTCAGGCTACAGTGTTTGTAGGTGAGTCAGGCTACAGTGTTTGTAGGTGAGTCAGGCTACAGTGTTTATAGGTGAGTCAGACTACAAGTTTGTTGGCGAGTCCGGCCACAGTGTTTGTAGGTGAGTCAGGTCACATGATTTGTAGACGAGTCAGACCACAGTGTTGTGTTTGTAGGACTGTCAGGCCACAGTGTGTCTGAGTTTGTAGGCCTGTGAGAAATCATTGTGGCTGAGTTTGTAGGCCTGTCAGACCACAGTGTTATGCTTATAAGCCCGTCAGGCCTATAAGCATAACACTGCACAACAGTTTTGCGCTCGTAGGCCTGTCAGACCACAGTGCTGTGCCTTTAGGTCTGTCAGGTCACAGTGTTGTGCTTGTGTTTCACTGTAGTCACTGTTGTGGAGAGCCAGAACCTGTGATTGGTAACATATAGTGGTGGGATTTATCCAGTGACTGATGGCACTTGACGGTCTTCCAGTGCCTGATGACATAACTGACAAGATATTCATCAAGAAACTAGAGCCGCTTTGTGGAGAGGTTCACATTATGACTAATACAACATTGTGGAGGGAGTCCACTACTTGACTGGTGCCACTTGGTGCAGAGTTTCCTCGTGTAACTGGTGCCATAAAAGGTTCATCCAATTCCAGGAGTATTCGAGGCCACATAATGGTAAGGTTCATCCAGTGACTGGTGCTGCATAGTGGAGGGGTTCATCCAGTGACGGGTTGCTTAGTGGAGAGGTTCATCCAGTGACGGGTTGCTTAGTGGAGAGGTTCATCCAGTGACTGGTGTTGCTTAGTGGAGAGGTTCATCCGATGACTGGTGCTGCATAAAGAGGTTCATCCAGTGACTGGTGTTGCTTAGTGGAGAGGTTCATCCAATGACTGGTGCTGCATAGTGGAGAGGTTCATCCAGTGACTGGTGTTGCTTAGTGGAGAGGTTCATTCGGTGACTTAAGCCACAGAGTGGAGGGGTTCATCTAGTACCACCTTCCCACTGTGGAGATGTTCTGTCAGTGACTGGTTAAATATAATGGAAGGTACATCCGCTAACTGGTGACTCGTATTGAAGATGATCATCAGTGAACGGTGCCACTGAGAGAGTCACCCGGTGAGTGGTACCATATAGTGGAGAGGTTTATCCCATGATTGATGCTACACGGAGAGTAGAGATGTTTATCCCATGATTGATGCTACACAGAAAGTAGAGATGTTTATCCCATGATTGATGCTACACGGAGAGTAGAGATGTTTATCCCATGATTGATGCTACACAGAAAGTAGAGATGTTTATCCCATGATTGATGCTACACGGAGAGTAGAGATGTTTATCCCATGATTGATGCTACACAGAAAGTAGAGATGTTTATCCCATGATTGATGCTACACGGAAAGTAGAGATGGGACGATACAAAATGTTTGCCGATATAGATACCTATTACCATATATTCGGCCAATACTCATAACGATACATTTCCTATTAGTTTTTTATAAATTATGATAACTGTTTTCAGTATATATGGGAATAGTAATTGCTCAACAGCCCAGAAAGTCAATATATTAAACAGCGTAGTTTCTTTGAGATACCAGTTCCATTGCACATTACTAGTTGCAAGCAACTCCCTGAGGCTTACAAACTAAAAAATTCTAACTTTTTAATCCATCTACGTATTTAGTAAATTGATGAAATCAATTACGAAAATAAGTCCGAATAAATTCCGGTTTTACTAAACATGAAAATAAGTTATCCAATACTCAGGCTACTGTTAATTTGAGGGTTAAAAAAAAACACTGAAAACTAAAAAAATATATAAAAGATATTGAATATGTAAAATTATAATTCAGAACTTGAGCATTATCTCCATTATTACAATGAATTATAGTTTTTTTTATAAACATTGATGAAAAATACGAAAAAAAAAAAACTTTCATTATTCAAACAGATGAGGTTAAAAATAAACAATAAACATGTACTAACCTCTTGGAGCTAAAATTTGAAAATCTCAAATTGAAATTTAGGAACATTGACATATACCAATTTTCAGGAGGTATTGTGTTCCTGTGAGGAGAGAAAATGTTCTCTCCAATACTGAACAATCTTTCACCCTCTATTGAACAAGCTGTGAACTCATATTTACTGGTTAGGTTTGCCACAGATGGAAGAACTATTTTCTATCACGACTCTAGCGGATTTACTTCTTTAGGCATTAACGACAGCGACATAAATTTGTCTACTTCATCTTTTGTTTGTGACAACACGATACAAGCGCTTTTGTTTTTAATGTTGTTTTTG
This sequence comes from Cherax quadricarinatus, assembly GCF_026875155.1. Lineage (NCBI taxonomy): Eukaryota > Metazoa > Arthropoda > Malacostraca > Decapoda > Parastacidae > Cherax > Cherax quadricarinatus. The sequence continues at coordinate 21,619,790 of NC_069465.1, forward strand.
TTGATTTGGAAAACCTTGAGGCTGATGTTTGTCTCGTGCTTTTATTGGGTATGCTGGCTACAATTTCTTTATAGCATTTATCAAAATCAAACTCAAGGGCTTCAATTTTTTTCTTTTTTGTTTATCATTGTCGAGGGTGCTTTAAGGTGCTAACAAACCAGCTACATTATCGACTTCTTGAGCTGGTGAATTATCTCCTGACTTTCATTTCATTCTCTATATTGTCAAGGTTTGTCTCACATGGCTCATCCATTGCACTGGCAATGAATAAATTATTCTTACATCAGGTATCTGGAAATTACGTAGGTGTCGCGTCCGTCCCAGGGTGTAACTCGAATCTTGTTACATATCTTTTGAGATCTAATACTTTTTTTACCCAAGACTGAAAGTCTTGGTCACTCTTGTACTGGATATCGTAGAGAAGTAGTTCTTTCCTAACAAAAAATTTGTTTTGTGTATTTTTCAACAAAAAATAATTAGGAAATTTATTAAATTAGAGGGTGATGTTTTATCAAAAGAAATACTTTAAACGACTGCTTCCAAGCTCTAACATTACGTAAGTGCTATTGCAACGGGGTAGGTAAACATTCTGAATGAGCTGTGCTTATAATTCATTCGTTTTCTTAACCCCCTGCGTGTCTGCTGCTAGAAAGAGGGAGAAGTAGCCTCCAGTGATGTCTTTTATTACTTTTGCTCCAAAATACAACCATGGAGAGCAGTAAAATATGGGGAGAAAACATGCAAATGTTGATCCGTCCTTTCAGTTTTTTTGATCTTGTGATGAGATGAAAAAAAATTTAAAAGCTATATTGAATTTATTCATTCTTGAATTATCCAATGTGGCTGTTATGAGGCTAAAGGAAATGATGTATTCTAAACTAATGTTTTTGATTGGCAATGTCATGGTGCGTGGTCGAGCCTCCGCCCCTGGCCCTGCCAGTTTTCCCTTCCCAAAAGCATCTGAACCCGTCGTATGTGCTCTAAATCATGTATGGAACTGCCCCCCACATCTCAATTTAAATCCCTTTATTGAGAGCTGAGGCTAAAGAAGCTTTTTGCATTTTCTTGACTTCCCTTTGCTTTTTCAAGTTATCTTCCTTTTTACCTGTTTCTCCCCCTCTTAAAAAAATCCATCCCTGTCTCCTACAATTCTCTCGATTTATTTTGCATGGTGCTGTCACACCCCTCCTTGTCGCTTTCCCTATGCCATGGTTCATTTCTCTTAGTTTTTATGATCATAACTCAGGGACAGGAGTCCGTAATTTTCAGTCTTTCTTTATTTTCGTAACTTGCTTTTCATGTGGGGTTTATATGGTTTTTTTTTCCCCCCAAGAGGGGCCTGAATATGTTATTATAGGTCTTGAATTTTTTTGTCCCGTTTCTTGACTACCATAGATTTCCCAAACGAAAAAGATTTCCGAATTTTTTTTGGGTTGGGTATGGCCCCAGCGAATGCTTGACACTGTGCGAAACTGGATCTTTCTCTGTGGATGAAGTCTGAAATCTCTTTCCCTGGTCGTACTTAGTATCGGTCTTCGTCCCTTCCCAAATTACGAACAGTGTTTGCGGGGTTGAATTCAAGTTTCTTTATCAAACCCAATGGCGTTTCTTCAATCTGCTGTACCCTCTTAGGTACTAAATTAATTTTAACCTCCCATATAGTCAGAAAAACGGGAAAAAAATCAAATCAACCCATTTGGTATGACATTCTCAAACATCGAAAAGTATGAAAATAATACCGATCCTTGGATAAGAAACGTGTCACTTTTCCCCCATTTAATATTTTTTCTCAGACAATAATGTTTCCTTTCGCTAAGAAATTTTTTTTGATAAACCGGAGTTCATTATCGATAAAATGCCTTCTTGTAGTTCGTAATATGCGGGTACCCACCTCCCCAAATGTCTAAATTTTTTGTCACGCTATCAAAAAAAATTAAAGCAGGTAAGACAAGATCTGCCTGTCAAAACCCTGTGTGGGTTACGTCTTTTACTCCCCCCCCTATTATCATCCTTTACTTTATTGTGCATACTGTGATACTGGCGTTTATTTAAATGCTTCCTGTCTGTCCTTTCTTTTATTTTTTGATCATTCATATTTTCCATACCCCGGGCAATTGTCCAGTGAATTGCTGTGGAGCTAGCTAGTGGTTCATTTTTTTTCCCCTTTTTATTTTTGGAAGGTTATAAAGGACCAAAATTTTTTTAAAGGGGTGGACCGGTAAGCCAGGGGAAAGGGCCTCGGTCAGATGCCCAAAAAGCTCCAAAGGGGGTCATCTTTTGACAAAGCCCCGCGTCAAAAAAAATTTTGCCCGTTTCCGGGAAAACCTTCCAAACCCTAACCAAACCCAAAGTGGAAACTTGAGCATGTTTTCTAACCTGTCTCCTATACACCTAACAGTAAGTAGGTCCCGGGGTGTATTAGCCGATTTTGTGGGTTGCATCCGGGGGTGGAAGCATATCTTGGGGGGGGTTTTTTTCAATAAGGTGAGGTAGGACGATCTTAGCCGGAAATTGATTTGGAGAAAAAAGGCTATTGAGATGCTTCCCCGGGGAGTCGATGGGCCCCCCCCCCCCAAAAAAAAAAAACTTTGTGCAACAATGATCTTGATTCTTTTTTCCGAAATGATTGGGTTTAGATGGCGATCAATGTTTTTTTAACGGGACGGCTCTAATATTGTTTGGCTGTAGTTCTGGGTGATTAATGTGGGGCCTTATTTTTCCCCACCTACCAATTGTATTTAAAATTCGCCGTGCGTTATGTACTTTTTCTCCCGCTCTTCCCCGTCTTTGGTGACCCCCAAAAATGGGGATCTTTGAAGACTTGAGGGACTCTTGATCTAAAAATTATGTTGCCCACCCTTTTTTGGATCAAAACTAATTGTCATCATTCGCCATGGTTGTTAATCCATTTGAGTTTAGCCCTTAAAATTAAAAAATTATACGTGGACCCGCAGTCAATTTTACTTGATTGAGTAAATTTCTGCTGTGAACATTGTCAAGGTGTTCCTTTCTGATCGGTCTAAACTCTAAGGTAAACAACATAAAAAGTGCTGTTGCTTGGGAACATTATGTACCGGGGGTTGATATTTGTGGCTGTTTGTACCGGGGTATCTTGGTTTCCCATGAATGCCCATGCGAATGTTAAGGAAAATTCTGCAATCTCTTTGTCTCTTTAACATCCTGACCTGATTCTCAACCAGAAGAAAATTTACCCCTTGGGGGTAAAAACTGTATGGCAAGGGGTAAAACATTTTTTTCAAAACCCTGAAAAATTTATTTTTTTTTTGCCCACCTTTTTTGCCCCCTTTATGATGGCGAAAAATTTTTTTTTTGGGAAAAAAAGGTTAAATGGAGAAATACATAAAGCCGGGGCTAATGAGAGAAAAAGTTGGAACCCCTTTTGGGGACCTAGACACTTGGGGGGGAAAAAGGGGGGCGAGTTTGATGAAGCCCAAAAGCTATTCAGAGTTGACCAGTGGATTTGGGGATAAAAAAATTTTTTTCCCTACAAAAATCATACTAATGATGATTCTCTGCCAATAATGATAGATCTCACCTTTTGTCTGAACTCCGCTTACGGAATTTCTGCGCGTTTTTGAGCCAAAGACATGTCGTTGACTTGACCTATACTTTAATGTTTGGTTCAGTGCACAATTTTTAAATTTTTTGTTTTAAAATTATGGAGTCTGTAGAAACATTAGTGAGTTTTTTTGGAAAGGAAATTTTTAATGAAAAAATTTTTCTGTTTTAATAGCAAATAAACTTTTTAAAACGTTTTTTTGGTTTTTTAAAAAACGGATTTTTTTTTGGCCATTTTCTTATTTGCAATTTTATTATATTGCTCGCTTACGTAAATTTTTGTGCATAAAGTTTGAATAACCTTTTATTTCCCAAAGTTTGAAAATTCTTTAACCCCTTTACCTGAAAAGAACATTGTAGACAACATCCCTTTATGCCTCCTGGGGGTTCCTCCTCTCTGAAAAAGGGGGTTCTTCCTGATTCCGAGATGCCCTAAAGGTGCTCCCAGAAGAATCAGGACCACAACGCAAAAAAAAGAAAAGTTTACGATCACGGGAAAACGTTCCCCCTTTTGAGAAATGGATGGTTGGTGTTTTCCTTCTACTTAGTTCCATCCCAGTCAAAATGCTGGTCCTCTGACCCCCTGTTGAGGTCTACGAATTTGCACCAAAACATTTACACCCCTTTTGTGTTTTTAAAAAGGTTTTACTTGGAGATTTTAAATTTGCCCTGGGGCGATTTTTAAAATTTTTAAGGTTTTAACATTTGTTTGAAATTGTTTTGTAGCATGATATTTTTCCCTTTTATATTTAAAATTTATTTTAGTAATTTGGTGTTTTGAATTTTCAGGTTTCCCCCCCTCTCTCTTCCTTCCTACCCTTCACTTACTCTCATTTCTCCTTTCTTCATACCTCGCTGCACCCCCCACCTTCCTATCTTTAAACCTTCAAAAAACCCCCTTATCTTTCCACACCCCCCCACCCACTTCTTCTTCTCACCCTTTCCCATTCCCCCCCTATCCTTACCCATTTTACCCTGCATTCCTTTCCCTTACTGTACAGGGGGGGGCTGTGTTCGTAGTATCTTCCCAATATTTTTTTTGCTTTGGGGGTAAACATTGTTTTTTCCCACCTTTTTTTAATATCTCGCTTCCTCTCCTCCTCTTCCCCCTATTTCCACTTATATTTTTTTTTTTTCCCCATTATTTCTTTAGTTCCCATTATTTCTTCTCTCCGCTTTTTCCTATCCCATTCCTCTTCCCACTTTGAACTTCCCCTTCTCCTTCCTTCTTTTCCTCCCCCTACCACCTATTCCCCCCCTTCCCCCCCCTTCTTCCTTTTTCCCCCCTCCCCGCCTCGCTTTCCTCTCAACTTCTTCCCTCACCCCCGTATTTAAAACCCCTTTTTTCTCATTTGCTTTACCCCCTCACCCTTTCCCCCCCTTCCCCCCCTTTCCTCCCTCCCCCCTCCAACCTTTCCCCTCCTTCCTTTTCCCCTCTTCCTCCTAACCTTTTCTTCCCCCTATCCCTCCAAATTTCTTTCTCTTCCTTTTCCTCCTCCTCTTCTTCTACCCCTCCTCCTTTTATTTCCCTTTCCCCTTTTTCCATTCCTCATCCCCCTCTATTCTTCTTCTTTCCTCTTCTTCCCTATCCTCCTTTTTCCTCCTCCCCCCTCCCCTCTCCTCCCCTCCTCCCCCTCCCCCTCCTTTTTCCCCTTCCCCCCCCCTTTTTTCCCCTCCCCTTTCTTTCCCCCCTCCCCCCTTCCTTTCCACCTCCCTCCCCTTCCTCCTCCCTTTTTGGGAGGAAAGGTTTCCGCCCCAAACTTTCAATGTGGTTTTTAATTAATTTTTAATACCCACACAGTTTTACATGAGGTTCCCAAAGCAGGGTTCATGAGGTTCCAAAACAGTTTCCCATGAGGTTCCCACAAGCGTTTTCCCTGAGGTTTCCCAAAAAGATGAGGGGGTTACACCCAGTTTCAGATTCCCACAGGAGGCAGGGTTCCACGGAGTGTTCCGAGGCCCCACAACATTTTCATTTCCCAAAATTTTATGAGGTTTCCCAAACATTTCCCCTGAGGCCCCACAAGATTTTTCCATAGGTTAAAGGGTTTTTCCATAGGGGCCCCAATTACCCATTAAAAGGATAAAGGGGGTTACTATTACCCATGAATCTAGTTTAAATAACTACCTTCCACCTCTGGGAAGTGTGGGGGACGAGGGGGCAGATAAGGACCCCCTGGGCTGATTTTTTAAAACCCTTTTTTGTTTTTGTTTGGTTTTTTTTTTTTGGGTGGGGGTTTTTTTTGTTTTTTGTTTTTTTTTTATTTTTTTTTTTGGTTTAAAAATGTTTTGTTTTTTTTTTTTTTTTTTTTTTGGTGGTTAAATTTTTTTTAGTTTGTTTTGAGTGTTTTGGGTTTTTGGTTTGTGTTGGGGTTTTTGTTTTTTTTTGGGCCCCCCGGGGGTGTGATGGGGGGTGTAATTTATTGTTGTGGTGTTGGCTATTGTCGGTTTGACGTTGCTTTAGCAAGAGGCCTCCAACTCCCCCTTTTGGGGCCTTTGGGTTGGAAGATTGTCTCTGTCGCTTTCTTGTTATTGGTTTTTTTGAATTTTTTCACGAACAAGCCAGATTAGTGATTTTCAGGTGTACTGGTTGGGTTTTTGGTCGAAAAGCATTTTAAAAAAGCTCAGGCCTGAGTGTAGTTCTGACCTAATTTTTTGGGTATGTGTTTTGTCACAGTCGGGATTTTTAATGCTTAACTTAGTTTCGCAGGGGGGGATTTTTGTACTTTTGTGGGGGGATCTGAGTGGTCATTAGTTCGTTACATTACCCCTTTTTCCCTGTTTCTGTGTGCATTTGCTTTTATTTTGCTGTTCGGTTATCATGTTTCATTGTTAAGCAAGCTGTCTGATCCCGGGTTGGGTTTAAGAAGTTTATGTGAGGACTTTTAGTAAGTCACGGGTTTTAAGTCTAGCCGAGTCTTGAAAATTTAGTGAAACTTAGAGCCCTTACACCAAAACCACACACTCACCACACACAAACTTGTATATATATGTATTTGTTTTAAATGTTAATGTGCCAGAGGTACTAAAAGCCTTTAAGATGTGATATGGCCCTTGCACAATTCTACTGTACACGAGTAAGTGTTTTTTTGATTATATTGATTACTTAAAAAATAAACGCCTGAATTAAATTTGTTAAAAACTTATTAAATTTTTAATTTTTTTAGTTAGTAGCCTACAGTGAACCCTAAAGCCTATTGAATTTACTAAATTTTATGGTAATTGGCCCGGAATGACTACTTGTTAAAAAAACCCAGAAACAGGTGGATGCTAGAAGGGCAGTTCTTTTGTTTCACTGGGATCTCTATGCTTATATATATCGCGTTTTTTGTAACACAAATTAAGTTTGCTCTTGCAGCTGCTAACCGAAAACTGGACGAAGTTTAGCTCTTTTTTTGTTGCTACTAACTCTAAAGGGGGTTATTAAAAAAATAAGTATTTCCCACAAAGCCCTTTGAAAATTATCAGAGAAGTACAGTGTAAACTTTGTCAATAAAGCACTCCGAGAATGAAAGAAGTTACATAGATTTTAGCTTTTTGATAATCTATTACTCCCCCACCAAACTTATTTACAAGTAAAACACTAAGAACGTCTTTTAACAAGTGCCATATAATACAAGTAGGCTTGATGAGGAGAGCATAAATATGAGACCCTTAACGGCTACAGCTTCCGGCACTTAGCAGAGAACAGTTTTTAGTGCGGTTTAATAGCCCTTGACTTGTGAGGACTGAACCCCGCGAGGCCTCTAAATACAAGAAAAAATTTTTTGGGCTTTTTCCTTTTCACCTGATTGGAAAACCCTCCAGCACAAATAAGTATTGTGATGCACGTACCTATAATAATGCACTTTGCGTCCCCCACACGGTTAAAAAGTTCAGCTCTGCTTAAAACTAACACTTGAGGGGGTATATCCAAGTTTAACTCTTCCCCGTAGCTACGAGCACTGAAGACATCCAAGAGTTTTCTTGCCAAGTCCCAACCCAGAAGAGGGGTATTATAAATTCGGGCACTTTTAAAAGGTATGTTGTGGACCATGAAAGATCACCCAAAAAAAAGATCCAGGAAAGAGGAGAAAAATTGCCAAATTGTTTTTTGAGTAACAAATTTTACACCACTAATTTGAAATTCAAGTAGAAAAAACCATGCCCAACAGTTCAATACTTTATAATATGGTATTTGACGCTCTGAGAATCCAGCCCGTGGCTTGTGGGGAACTGAACTCCAGGCAGTCCCTGGGGCTCTCCGTCATCTGACTTTCGGGTTTCCCGTACAACAAGTGGTTACCCGTATTCGAATTGTGCATGAACTCCCCGTGTTTAATTTTGGTTTTTGATGTATGATATAATAAAGAAAAGACATACGCCAAACACGACCCACAATCTGGTCCTGATCCTGTCCCCAAAAAACATTGAACGCAGTACCATAATTTAACTTCATTTACAGGGAAGATAAATACAAAAGTCGGGATTGAAAGGATGTTGTAAGAAACAATCACTTTGATTGTTTCTTACAGTCTTATATTTAGTTATTTTGTGTGTGGGGGAAAAAATGACCCTAGGGAAAAATATAAATAAAAAATAAATTTAAAAAAGAAAATAAAAAAGGGTTTAAATAAATTTTAAAAAAAATTTTAAAAAAAATACAAAAACTTATTTTTAAATAGATAAAAATAAAGGGTTAACCCAAAGCTAAATATAAAACAAAAAAAAATCTCAACCCGGGGAGCAGCGTGTAGACCCCATGATTTAACTTTTTGTTTTGATTATATAATAAAAATAATAAACCCGAGGAAAAATACAGTCTTTGAATATATGTTTATATAATATAATGTCGGGAGTGTAAAGGGGTGTTCCGATGTGAAAGGGGCCCATTTGACGATTTTATGGGGTTGCCCAGGTGAAGTGGGGCTCAGATGCTTCCTCGTTGGGCAGGTCAGGGAAAGGCACTAAAGAGTTCGGGAAGATTTTAAAAAGCCACCAAAGTTGAAACTCTGAGAATTTGATTCAAATCCATAGCTTAGCTGAAGTCGTAGAAATGTGAAAAACCCCAAACCTGAAGAAAGAGGATGAAAAAGGAGACTGAAGTCCCTCCCGATGAAAGAAAAAGTTAAATAAACAAAAGAAAAACCTCTAAAGAAAAGAAAAAACTCCTTTTTCGGATTTTTTTCCTTTCCCTAAAAAATAGAATTAAAAATTCCCCTTTTCCCCCCCCCCCCCCCCCCCCCCCCCTCCCCCCCCCCCCCCTCCCCCCCCCTCCCAAAAACGTTAAACGGATCCCAGTAAAAAATTTCATTATTCCCTTTTTGCTTACAAAAAACTTAAAGGTTATAACAAGGAAATATTAAAAAATTTTTCCCTTTTAAAAACTCAACCCCAAAAGTATACCTCAAATACTTCTGTCAGTTGTCTTTTAGATTAGAATAGATAAATTTAATAGGAGGTATAATATTAGTAACATAACCCAAATTAAGATGACCACCAACAAGTTTATATATATAATGCACTAAATAAAAGGAAAGGATGAAGTCGCTTGATTATACAAAAACTGACCAAAACCCAAAAATGTTAACCGTAAACAAAACTGAATATTCATACACAAACCCAAAAAAAGCAATATTACTAAACTTGACAAAACAAGGGGAAATAGTTCCACCCCAAAAATAGTTGTATGTCTCGATTTCCCAAAAAATATACTTCCCGTGTGTCTGATTTAAAAAACAAAAAGGGGAGTAGTGGAAAGCAAGAGGAGGTGCGTGTACCATGGCGGCAAGGCTGAGGAAAAGCAGGGGTGTATTCCCGTTGTCAGATCAGGTATTTATCGTAAGCTAAATAATTTTCAGCATGTGCCAAAAAAAGGAGAAAGAGATTAAGTGCCAACAAGGGCAGCCAATTGCAAAACCCGTTTCAGCAAATGGGAGATTGTGGATGGGCTTATCATCCCACCTACCAAGCTACTAAAATCAAATGACCTCTATAAATTTTATTTCTCTGGGGTACATAAATTCATGTATTCCCTAACCCCTTCCTAGTTCCCAAATCATGTAACTGGAATAGTGCAAGGGGGCGGCCATGTTGACAAAAAAGTTAAATATTAGTACTGTAGATGTAAGGAAATCAGAAAAGGGGATTATGTATCTAAAGAAATAATATCCGAAATTTTTCAGTAAGAAAAGGTAAAAAGAGGTATTTTACACATCAAAAAAAATTCAAACCCTTTTAAGGGAAAAAAAACCAAATCCTAAAAAACATAAGTTTTATTAAGCTAAAGCAGCTAAAAAATTAAATTATTAAATTATCAGCTTAAAAGGTTGAAGGTTAAAGAATGAGCACTCGGGAATTCTCGATGAAAAGCAGTGTTTCAAATTTTTTTTGTTTCCAAAAAAAATGGGAAATGGGGCCCAAGGGCCCAAAAAACAATTGAAAAATTTTCCCACATTTAAGTTTTACCGATTCCCAAAAAAGTAATTAAAAAGTTTTATGTAAGCTTAGGTACATAAACTTTTTTTCAAATTTTTATGGGGCCATGAAAGAAATTGTAGATTTATCCTCTTTTTTATTATATATAATATATATTAATATTATATAATATATAATATATATATATTTATTATATATATTTATTTATATTATGCCTCCCATTTGGGTTAAAAAACAGGGCGTAAAAGAGGGAAAAACTACTTAATTTTTAATGGTCCTAAAAATTGTTAATTGGTTTTTAATAGCTAAAATGAAGGGACTTCGGTTTTTCATATTTTTGGCTTTAAATTATTGCTTGGGTTGTAGGTAGGAGTATTTTACGATCTAAACTATTTTGGTTTTAATTGTTAAGTACCGGAGGCTTTTTTCACCTTTGCTCAATACGAGTTGATGTCTGCCAAGGAAATCTTATAATTTAATTTTTGAAATTTTTAAATTTTTGTATTAATTTAGTTATCTTTAAAAAAATTCCCGGGGGAATGAAACCAAAAACTTTCAGACAGCCATTTTGAACAATATCGCTGTGAAAAGGAACAAATGTGGCAAGAAAACTATGGGGAAAAGAGAATAGTTGGAGTTTTCCTAAAAACTATTTTTTATTTTTAGTGTTGTGTTAAAAATAATTTTGGTTTACGTTAAGATGGCAGAGTGAATACCCCCATCATATTAACTCGAGGTTGCCCCAAATTTTAAATGATGTTTCTTCCCATTATTGTTTTCTGAGATTGGAAATTTTTTAAAATTTTACTGTGTAAATGTAGTTACGGAACTAGAACCAAACGGCGTTTTATTTGATTTATTTATTTGATTATACTAAAGGTGATAATGTTTTCGTATATTAGTTCCCTATGATTTCCTTGTTTTAAAGGTAAATTTATTAAGAAAAATGGAGCATTTTGTGGATATTAAGAAACTTAATAAAACCCGCAGGAACTGTAAGATTCCTTAACCCCAAAATGGGTTCAAATAAATGATAACTTAAAACAAGAATAAACCTATTTTTTCTGGTGTTTTTTACGAGAAACACTAAGCAGGGGACCCCGGGGCCGTGTCCCTCGAAACCAAAATTTAAATCAAAACTGTAATTTTTTTGATAAAAGACATTCCCAATTTTCAAGAAAACAATTTTATTAAAAAAAAATGTCAGATTTTACCTGCCAATTAGCACCAAAAAAGTTTCCTTATAGGGTAAGCATCAGGTTAAAAGTTTTTAGTTACGGAACTGCATTGTCTAATTATGCACGAACCAATAAAAAAATTTTACCTAACAGCCTTAATCTATAAAAAATTTTTTCCCCCCTTTTACACTTTTTAAGCCACTGAAGATATAAGAATTAAACCAGTAAAGGTTAAAAAGTCTTTGGATTGGAGAATTAGATTCGATCAATGAAAAGGGGGAGAAAAATCCCTAAACCCAAAATCAAGGAAGAAAAACCCTTTTAAACCAAAATAAGGGGAAAAACCCCCAAACTAAATCAAGGGAAGAAACCTGACCAACATCAAGGGAAGAAGAACCTCTGCTAACATCAAGGGAAGAACCCCTGACTAACATCAAGGGGGAAGAACCCCCGACCAAATAAGGGAAAAGAACCCCCGTCAACATCAAGGGAAGTAGAACCCCGTCAACATCAAGGGAAGAAAACCCCCGCTAACATCAAAGAAGAAGAACCCCCGCCCAAATCAAGGGAAAAAAAACCCCTGACCAAAATTAAGGGAAAAGAACCCCTGACCACACGAGGGGAAGAAGAACCTATACCAACATCAAGGGGAAGAAGAACCCCCACCAAAATCAAGGGAAGAAGAATCCTGACGAAAATCAAGGGAAAAAGAAACCCTGATCAACATCAAGGGAAGAAAACCCCTATCAACATAAAGGGGGAAGAACCCCCGCCAGCTCAAGGGGAAAAAGAACCCCCCGACCAAATAAGGGAAGAAGAACCCCGACCAACATAAAGGGGAAAAAAACCCCTGACCCTCAAGGGAAGAAAACCCCCGACCAACATCAAGGGAAAAGAACCCCCACCAACTCAAGGGAAGCGAATCCCCGCCAACACAAGGGAAGAGGAACCCCGACCCAAAATCAAGGGGAAAAAGAACCCCCGACAATGTTTAGCTTTGGGCTGATCCCTGTTTTCCCCGTTTTATAACAAGCGTGCATCTCCATTGCTTTAGACACGAGACCCTCGAGCCTGTGGCTTTGTTGACGTCAGGGATACACACGTGGGGGCTATCCCTTGTCCGCCTCATCGGCGGCGACCTCCGGTAGACAAAGGCAAGGCACTGGGGTCCATCCCTTTACCACTGATGACATTATGCTACCATCTCCAAAGTGGGTTACTTTCAACCCTTTTATTCCATTTAAAACCCTTACGTACAACATCAAGGGAAGAACCTGATAAAATCAAAGGGAAAACCCTGATCAACATCAAGGGAAAAAGAACCCCCCGATCCATCAAAGGGGAAAAAGAACCTTGATCAACATCAAGGGAAAAAGACCTCTGACCCCCCATCAAGGGAAGAAAAACCCCCACAACCCTCAAGGGAAGAAAACCCTTTATAAAAATCAAGGGAAAAGAACAATGTCAACATCAAGGAAAGAATCCCCCGCAACATCAAAGGAAGAACCCCGATCAAATAAGGGGAAAAACCCCCGATCAACATCAAGGGAAAAACCCTTTATAAAAATCAAGGGGAAAAAGAACCCCGACCAACATCAAGGAAGAAAACCCACCAACTCAAGGGGAAAAGAACACCCGACCAAAATCAAGGGGAAAAAGAACACCCGACCCAAAATCAAGGAAAAAAGAACCCTGACCCATCAAGGGAGAAGAACCCCTTTATCAAATAAGGGAAGAAGAAACCCCCGACCAACATCAAGGGAAGAACCCCCGTCAACATAAGGGGAAGAAGAACCTTGATCAATATCAAAGGGAAGAAGAACCCCCGATCAAAAATAAGGGAAGAACCCCTTTAAAACATCAAGGGGAAAAAGAACCCTTTATCAACATCAAGGGAAGAAGAACCCTTGATAACACAAGGGAAGTAGAACCCTTTAAAATCAAGGGAAATAGAACCCTTGATCAAAAATCAAGGGAAAAAAGAACCTGCAACACAAGGGAAAAAACCCCCGTAACATCAAGGAAAAAGAACCCTGATAACTCAAGGGAAGAACCCCCGACCAAAATCAAGGGAAAAGAACCCTGACCAACTCAAGGGGGAAGGAACCCCCGCCAACATCAAGGGGAAAAAGAACCCCGACCAAAATAAAAGGAAAAAGAACCTCTACCAACATCAAAGGAAGAAGAACCCCTGACCAAAACCCGGGAAAAAAAACCCCCGCAACATCAAGGGAAGAAACCCCGCCAAATCAAGGGGAAAAAGAACCCCGACCAACATCAAGGGGAAAAAGAACCCCCGACCCAACATCAAGGGAAAACCCCTGACCAAATCAAGGGAAGAACCCGATCAAACAAGGGGAAGAACCCCCCGATCAACTCAAGGGAAGAAAACCCCCGTCAACTCAAAAAGGAAACCCCCGATCAAATCAAGGGAAGAAGAACCCCGACCAACATCAAGGGAAGAAGAACCCCTGCCAACTCAAGGGAAGAAAAACCCCTGACCAACACAAGGGAAAAGAACCCTGATCAAAATCAAGGGAAAGAAGAACCCTGACCAACATCAAGGGGAAGAACCCCGTCATCAAGGGAAGAACCCCCGACCAACTCAAGGGAAAAAGAACCCTGATCAAAATCAAGGGGAAAAAGAACCCTATCAACATCAAGGGAAAGGGGAACCCCCGACCCAAATCAAGGGAAGAAGACCCCTGACCAACATCAAGGGAAGAACCCCCGACCAACTCAAGGGAAAAACCCCCCGATCAACACAAGGGGAAAAGAAAACCCCGACCAATTCAAGGGAAGAAAAACCCTGAACATCAAGGGAAGAAGAACCCCTGACCCAAAATCGAGGGAAAAAAGAACCTTGCCAACATCAGGGGGAAAAAGAACCCATAAAACCCAAAATCAAGGGAAAAAGAACACCTGACCAACTCAGGGAAAGGGAAAAACCCCTGAACCAAAAAAAAGGGGAAGAAGAACCCTTGATCCATAAGGGAAGAAAACCCTGACCAAAAATCAAGGGGAAAAACCCCCCGATCAACTCAAGGGAAGAACCCTTTATCAAAATCAAGGAAGAACCCCCGATCAACATCAAGGGGAAAACCCTTGATAACATCAAGGGAAGAACCTTTATCAACATAAGGGGAAAAAGAACCCCCGATAACATCAAGGGGGAAAAAGAACCCTTGATAACACAAGGGAAGAAAACCTTGATCAACATCAGGGAAGTAGAACCCCTTTATCAACATAAGGGAAGAAGAACCCCTGATCAAACAAGGGGAAGAACCCCCTCAAAAATAAGGGGGAAGAAGAACCCCCGATAACACAAGGGAAGAAAAACCCTGATCAACTCAAGGGAAAAAAGAAAAACCCTGACCAAAAAATCAGGGAAAAAGAACCCCTGACCAAATCAAGGGAAAAGAACCCCCCACCAAATCAAGGGGAAAAACCCCTGACAAATCAAGGGAAGAAGAACCGACCAAATTAAAGGGAAGAAGAACCCTGTCAAATCAAGGGAAGAAAAACCCCCGACCCAAATCGAGGGAAAAGAACTATGACCAAATCAAGGGAAAAGAACCCAGACCAATCAAAAGGAAGAAGAACACCCGACCAACTCATGGAAAAAAGAACCCCGACCCAAAAAAAGGGAAGAAGAACCCTTGATAACATCAAGGGGGAAGAACCCCTGACCCAAAAAAAGGGGAAAAACCCCGACAACATAAGGGAAGAACCCTTTATCAACATCAAGGGGAAAAACCCCCGATAACATAGGGAAAAAGAACCCCCGAACAACATCAAGGGAAGAACCCTTGTCAACTAAAAGGGGAAAAACCCCTGATCAAAACCAAGGGAAGATGAACCCCTTTATCAAATCAGGGAAGAAACCCCTTTATCAACATCAAGGGAAATAGAACCCTTGATCAACATCAGGGAAGAAGAACCCCGATCAAAATCAAGGGGGTGAACCCCCGATCAACTCAAAGGGGAAAAACCCCCCGATCAACATCAAAAGGGGAAAAAGAACCTGACAAAATCAAGGGAAAAAGAACCCCCGATAACATCGGAAGAAGACCCCTGTCAACACAAGGGAAGAAAACCCCTATCAAAAATCAAAGGGAAAAAGAACCCCTTTACCAAATCAAGGGAAGAGAACCCCCCGACCAACATCAAAGGGAAAAAGAACCCCTGTAAAATCAAGGGAAAAAGAACCCCCGATCAACTCAAGGGAAGAAGAACCCTATCAACATCAAGGGAAAAACCCCGATCAACATAAGGAAGAAGAACCCCCCATCAAAATCAAGGGAAAAAGAACCTTGACCAAAATCAAGGGGAAAAAACCCTGCCCAAAATAAGGGGAAAAAGAACCCCTGTCAACATCATGGGAAAAAGAACCCCCGATCAACTCAAGGGGAAAAAGAAACCCTGATCAAATTTAAGGAAGAAGAAACCCCCGATCAACCAGGGAAAAAAAAAACCTTGACCAACATCAAGGGAAAAATGAACCCCCGACCAACATCAAGGGAAAAAGAAACCCCGATCAATAAGGGGAAAAAAGAACCCCGATAACTCAAAGGGGGGAAGAACCCGACAACTCAAGGGGAAAAAGAACCCCCGATCAAAATCAAGGGGAAAAAGAACCCCCCGACAAAATCAAGGGGAAAAAGAACCCCCGACCAACATCAGGAAAAAAGAACCCTGACCAACTCAAGGGAAGAAGAACCCCCGACCAAAAATCAAGGGAAGAAAACCCTGACCAACACAAGGGAAACCCCTGACCCCCAACAAGGGAAGAACCCCGACCAAATCAAGGGAAGAACCCCTGACCAACATCAAAGGGAAAAACCCCCGACCACATAAGGGAAAAAGAACCCTTACCAACATCAAGGGGAAAAAGAACCTTTTCCAACATCAAGGGAAGAAGAACCCCTGACCAACATCAAGGGAAGAAGAACCCCGACCCAAAATCAAAAGGGAAAAACCCCCATAACCAAGGGAAGAAAAACCCCCGATAACATAAGGGAAGAAGAACCCCTGCCAAATCAAGGGAAGAGAACCCCGACCAAATCAAGGGGAAAAAGAACCCTCCCCATCAAGGGAAGAAGAACCCCGGGGTCAACTTTTAAAGGGGAAAAAGAACCCTGACCAACATTTAAGGAAGAAGAAAACCCCCGACCAACATCAAGGGAAGAAGAACCCCTGACCAAAAATCAAGGAAGAAGAAACCCCCGATCAACATAAGGGAAGAAGAACCCCCGACCAACATCAAGGGGAAAAAAACCCCTGTCAACTCAAGGGAAGAAGAAACCCCCGACCAACTCAAGGGAAGAAGAAACCCGATCAACATAAGGGAAAAAAACCCCCGACCAAAAATCAAGGGGGAAGAACCCCTGAAACTAAGGGAAAAAAACCCCCGGCCAAATCAAGGGGAAGAAAACCCCCGTCAACATCAAAGGGAAAAAAAACCCTATCAACTAAGGGGGAAGAACCCTGCCAAATAAGGGAAGAAGAACCCCCGACCAACATCAAGGAAAAGAAAACCCCCGCAACAAAGGGAAAAAAAAAACCCCTACCAACTCAAGGGAAGAAGAACCCCTGACCCAAAATCAGGGAAAGAAGAACCCCCTGATCCTAAGGGAAAAAGAACCCCTGACCAACATCAAGGGAAAAAACCCCGACCCATCAAGGGGAAGAACCCCCGACCAACTCAAGGGAAAAGAACCCGACCAAATCAAGGGAAGAAGACCCTGACCCAACATCAAGGGAAGAAGAACCCCCGACCAACACAAGGGAAGAAGAAAACCCCTGACCAACACAAGGGAGAAGAAACCCCCGACCCCCATCAAGGGAAAGAACCCCTGACCAAAAATCAAGGAAGAAGAACCCCGACCCAAAATCAAGGGAAGAAGAACCCTGACCAAAATCAAGGAAGAAGAACCCCCGACCAACATCAAGGGAAGAAAAACCCCCGACCAAAATCAAGGGAAAAAACCCCCGACCAACATCAAGGGGGGAAGAACCCCGATAAACATCAATCACATAAAGTCTCGAGCAAAAAAAACTTAAAATTTTTTTAAAATGAAAAAAAACAGGAAAATTTTCTTCGTCAAACTTCAAAAAATCTGGATTTTGTTTATTTTCCGTCTTCTTTTTTAGTTTTAAAAACTGTTGAATTTTTCTACGTCTTGTAAGAAAAAAAATTTGATTTATTTAGTAGAAAAAATCCCATTTGATAAAACGAAAAAAAAATGGCAATGGGGCCCCCCATTGGCCCCAAAATTAATTATTTTAGTTAAGATAAATCGTTTTAAGGTTTGAAGACGGCATGAGAAAAAGATTTTACGAATAAATTGTTTTTTTAAAGAAATCCCAAGTGGCAAAAGTTTTTAAGCCCAAAGGAAAAAAGGGAAACATTCCCCAAATTTTTGTTCTAATTCCCCAACGATTCCAGTTTTTCATTGTTTTTTAAGTTTAAGTTTATCGACTAAAACATGGGGTTTTTATCCTTTTAAAATTTTTTAAAACAGTCAGAAAAAACGTTTTAAATTTGAATAAAAATTAAAATACTATTTTATACTAAGTGGGTTTTAAAAAAGACCATAATTTTTTATAGGGGGGGACCCGGGAACCCGTGAAGGGCCCCCCCCCCCCGGTAGAGGGTGAAAGCTCCACTGCAGGTCATCGTCTAAGAAACCCCTGTCGGAGAAATTTTTTCCGTTTGCTGACGAACCCGACCCCGATTAATCACTACTAAAATTAGATTTTTTTAATTTTAAAGAGAAATGAAAATTTCCCCTTTATTGTGCTCACTAAACTAAACCAGAATGAAAATTTTAAACCGATCGTTATGGACGGATTTCAAAAGATTCAGGTGTTTTTATTTACAATTTTATAGATCAATATTTTTTTTCTGCACGGGAAACGAAACTTTAAATTTAAAGGAGCAGCCATTAAGTAAGAAGCCTTCAGAGGGGGCAAACTGAAATTATTTTAAGGGGGTTTAAGGAATAATAAATTTTATTATTTTATCATAAAGTTATAATCTGCACCTAAATATTTGAATTTCACCCCGCCGCCCGTGTTTTTTTTCAATATTTTGATAGTAGTAAAGCGTTTGGAACTTTCCCAAACCTTCCAAAATGCTGAAATGAGTTAAACACTGCTGTCTAAGGATTTGAGAAGTTGACTGTTTCCCAAAAATTGGTCTCCGTTATCAAATACAAGTGCTGAAAAGTTGAAAAGGGGATTGGATGATACATTCTCGGTTATGAGCGAAAAAAAATCGAAAAGTTAAAGGAAGAAGAAAAGAGAGAAAAAGGGCAGCCTCTTAAAATGTACCCCCCAGGGTACTTAAAAACTAAATTAAAGAAAAAATTTAAAAAATTTCGGATGCCTTATAAATTTTCCGAAAAGGGATGGCAAGAAACCTCAAGATAAGTTAGTGTAGCTGCAAGCATAGGATAAAAATAACATAAGAACTTTTAATGTAAATTTTTTCATTTTTAATAGAAAATAAAAAACTTTTTAACTGTTTTGGTTTAAAAAGGATTTTAGTTTTGCCATTTTCTTAATTTGCAATTATTATATTGCTCGCTTACGTGAATTTTTAGTGCATAAAGTTTTGAATAACCTTTTAGTTCCAAAGTTTGAAAATTCTTTAATCCTTTACCCTGTAAAGAACATTGTAGACAACATGCCTCTTATGCCTCCTGGGGGTTCCTCCTCTCTGAAGAAGTGGGTTCGCTCTCCTGATGTCACAGAGATGCGCTGAGGTGCTCCCAGAAGAATCATGGGACCCACAACAGCAAGAAAAAAGTAAAGTTTACCGACTCCACAGAGAACGTTCCACCTTTGAGTAGATGGATGAGTTGGTGTGTTCCTTCTACTTAGTTCCACATCCTACAGTCAAAATGTCTGGTCCTCTGACCTCCTGTTGAGGATCTACGAATTTTGCAACGCGAACATTACACGCAGATTTTGTGTTTTTAAGAAAGGTTACTTGGAGATATTAATCTGTCCTGAGGCGATAGTTTTAACTTTAAGGTTTTTAATCATTTGTTTGAAAGTTGTTTGTAGCACTGATATGTTTCTTTTATACTCTACAATTAATCATTAGCTAATTTTAGGTGTCTTTAGAATTTATCAGCGTTTCACTCTCCCTCTCTCTTCCTTCCTACCTTCACTTACTCTCATCTCTCTCCTTTACATTCATATCCTCGCTGCACCTCCCACCTTCCTATCATTAACCTTCAAATAACCCCCATTATCTTCCTCCACATCCCCATCCACTTCTCTCTTCTCAGCCTTCCCATTCTCCACCCTATCCTTACCCATTTTATCCTGCATCTCCTTCCTTGACTGTCACAGGGAGGTGGACTGTGTTACGTAGTATCTTGCAATATTTCTTTAGCTTTGTGGAGGTAAACATTGTTCATCTCCACCTTGTTTACATCATCTCTGTCTTCCTCTCCTCCTCTTCCCCCTACTTCTCCACATTCATATTCATATCTTTTACCCATTCATCCCTTCCTCTTAGTTCCTCATCTCATTTCTTCCTCTTCCTGCTTTTCCTATGCCATTCCTCATTCCACTTGAACATCTCCTATCTCCTTCCTTCTTCTTCCTCCCTCTACCACCTACTTCCCCACCTTCCCCCCACCTTCTTCTTCCTTTCTTCCTCCTCCCCGTCCTACGCTTTCCTCTCCTACTTCTTCTCCTCCACCACCGTACTCCTAACCCTTCTATTTCTCATTTGCTCTTCATCCTCCTCTACCCTTTCCCTCCTCCCACCCTTCTCCTCCTCCTCCTCCTCCTCCTCAACCATTACCCTCCTTCCTCTTCCCCTCTTCCTCCTAATCCTATACTTCTCTTCCTCCTATGCCTCCTAATTCTATTCCTCTTCCTATTCCTCCTCCTCTTCCTTCTACTCCTCCTCCTACTCCTCTTCCTCCTCTTCCTATTCCTCATCCCCCTCTATTCGTCATTCTATCCTCTTCTTCCAATAGTCCTCCTTCTTCTACTCCTCCCTCCTCCTCCTCCTCCTCCTCCTCCTCCTCCTCCTCCTCCTCCTCCTCCTCCTTCTCCTCCCTCCTTCTCCCTCCTCCTCCTCCTCCTCCTCCTCCTCCTCCCTCCTCCTCCTCTTCCACCTCCCTCCTCCTCGTCCTCCTCCTTCTTTTGCTGACGTAGGAAGGTTACCGCCAAACTTACAATGTCGTGAATAAGTTAATGTTACACTACACGAGCAGTGTTACATGAGGTTCCCACAAGCAGTGTTACATGAGGTTCCCACAAGCAGTGTTCCATGAGGTTCCCACAAGCAGTGTTCCATGAGGTTCCCACAAGCAGTGTTCCATGAGGTTCCCACAAGCAGTGTTCCATGAGGTTCCCACAATGCAGTGTTCCATGAGGTTCCCACAAGCAGTGTTCCATGAGGTTCCCACAAGCAGTCTTCCATGAGGTTCCCACAAGCAGTGTTCCATGAGGTTCCCACAAGCAGTGTTCCATGAGGTTCCCACAAGCAGTCTTCCATGAGGTTCCCACAAGCAGTGTTCCATGAGGGGTCCCACATCTACCCATCTCAAAAGAGATGAGAGGGTTACTATGCTACCCATGATATCTAGTACTACTACATACACATCACCTTCCACCTCTGAGAGTGGTGTGACGAGAAGCAGATAAGCGACACTGAAGGCTGCATTCCTCTGTAACAACGCTTCGCACACCACAGTCATACTAATCGCAAAATTATGTATAACTAGAAGAACTTCTTCAACCCTCATAACAAATTATGGCGACCCCTGAATGGGTCACAATGTATATAATGTATATTACCTGTTTATATAATTTTATATTGCTTATATTTGCGATAATAGCTAAATCGTAAATATATTGCTTTATATTATTTGACTTAGTTATATTATTAGGTAGGATGTAACATTTATATATTAATCAGTGCTCATAGCTCGTGAGTGTTAAATAGCTGACGGTCTTGTCTAACAAGCGTTTCGCTCGTTACGCTGCCGGCTTCTCTGTGTTGCTGGGTAGCAGCAGTCCACGGAGGGTCACGTGATCAGGGGGAGGTGATCACACCTCGCCTGGAGTTGTCTAGCTGGCCTGCTTGGCCTATTGTCGGTTTGACGTTGCTTCTAGCAAGACGGCCTCTCCAACTCTCCCTTGATGGCCCTTGTTGGAAGATTGTCTCTGTCGCTTTCTTGTTATTGGTTCTTTGTAACTCTGTTCACAGAACATAGCCAGACTTAGTGATTTTCGACGTTGTACTGAGGTTGTGTGTCGCATAGACACTTTGAAAAGCTCAGGCCCTGAGCTGTAGCTTCTGACCTAATTTGTACTGGTATCTGTGTATTGTCACAGTCGGGGATTTTCTAATGCTTAACTTAGATTCAGCAGTATGGGAGTTTTGTGACTTTTGTGGAGGATCTGCAGATGGTCCCTACTTAGTGTCGTTACATTATCTCCTTGTTCCTGATTCTGTGTCGCAGTTGCTTGTTATATTGCTGTTCGGATTATCAGTCGTTTCATTGTTCAAGCAAGCTGTTCTGATTGCCAGGTTGGTTAAGAAGTTTATGTGAGGACTTTTAGTAAGTCACTGGTTAAGTCTAGCCGAGTCTTGAGATATAGTGAACTACTTAGAGCACTTACACACACACACACACACACACACACACACAAACTTGTATATATATGTATTATGTTATTAAATGTTAATGTGCCAGACGGTACTTAAAAGCCATTAAGATGTGATATGTGCCTTCAGCACAATACTACTGTACACGAGATAAGTGATTATTTTGATTATATTGATTACTTTAATTTATTTTGAAATACGCCTAGACAACTTAATTGTTAATAAACTTATTGAATTTTAATTTCTTTAGTTAGTAGCCTACCAGTTGTAATCCTGAAGCACTATTGAATCTTACTGAATTCTTATGGATAATTGGACCAGGATACTGACTACTTGTTACAAAAACCCAGTAACAGGCTGGATGCTAGAAGGGCAGTTCTTTCTAGTATTCACTGGAGATCTCTATGCTTATTATATATCGCGTTTTTTGTAACACAAATTAAGCTCTGCTCTTGCAGCTGCTAACACGAAAGACTGGACAGAAGTTTAGCTCTTCTTTTGTTGCTACTAACTCTAAAGATGTGATATTACAAACATAAGTACTTCCACAAAGCCTATTGTAATTATCAGTGCAAGATACCAGTGTAAACTTTGTCAATAAAGCACTCCAGAGAATGAGAGAAGTATACACTAGATGTTAGCTTTTTGAATAATCATATGTACTCGCCACCAAACTTATTTACAAGTAAATACACTAAGAACAGTGCTTTTAACAAGTGCCATATAATACAAGTAGGCTTGATGAGAGAGAGCATAAATATGAGACCTCTTACGAGCTACAGCTTCCGACACTTATGCAGAGAACAGATTTTAGTGCGGTATTAATCAGCCCTTGACTTGTGAGGAACTGAAGCCCAGCGAGGCCTCTAAATACAAGATAAAATATCTTGAGGCTCTTCCTTTCACCCTGATTGGCAAACCTCCAGCACAAATAAGTATTGTGATGCACGTACACTATAATAATGCACTTTGCGTACCCCACACCGGATACTACAAGTTCAGCTCTGCTCCTGAAACTAACACTTGAGGGTGGTATATCACAAGTTTAACTCTTCTCCTGTAGCTACGAGCACTGAAGACATCACAAGAGTATTCTTGCCATAGATACCAACCCAGAAGACGGGATATTATAAATTCAGGCACTTTTAAAAGGTATGTTGTGACTGACCATGCAAGATACAGCCAAAAAGAAGAATCCAGAGAAAGAGGAGAAAAATATGCCACAATTAGCTTTTTGAGTAACAAATTTTCACACCACTAATCTTGCAATTCAAGTATGTAAACCATGACCAACAGATTCAATACTTTATAATATGAGTACGTCTGACAAGAACTCAAAAATGAGAACTCTCAGCCCGTGGCTTGTGAGGAACTGAACATCCAGGACAGTCCCTGTGGCTCTCTCCGTCACTCTGACTTTCAGGCTTCCGTCACAAACAAGTGGTTACCCCGTATTCGAATTGTGCATGAACTACCGTGCTTAATGTTGGTTATTGATAGTATGATATAATAAACGTACTAGACATACGCCAAACACGACACCACAATCTGAGTCCTGATCCTGTACCAAATAACATTGAACGGCAGTACACATAAGTTTAACTTCAGTTCACATGGAAGATATAATACAACAAGTCTGGATTGTAAAGGATTGTTGTAAGAAACAATCACTTTGATTGTTTCTTACAGTCTTATATTTAGTTATTTTGATGTGTCAGGGAAAAATGACCTATGGAAAATATAAATAGAAAAATAAACTTATAAATGAAAATGAAAAAGGTTAAATAAATTTTAAGAAAAATTTTAACAACTACAATAAACTTATCTTTAAATAGATAAAAATAAACGGGTTAAGCAAAGCTAAATATAAAACAAAATAAAATCCTCAATCCGAGGAGCAGCGCTGTATGACTCCAGTGATTTAACTCTTTGTTTTGATTATAATAATAATAATAATCAACCTGAGGAGCAAATACATGTCTTTAGACATATATGTTAATATCATAATATAAATGTAGCTGGAGTGTCAAGGATGTTCCGATGTGAAAGGCGGCCAGTTGACGAGTTATGAGGGTTGACCAGGTGAAGTAGGTCGCTCAGATGCTTCCTCGTCATAGGCAGGTCACTGGAAGGCAGCTGAAGAGTTACGGGAAGATTTTCAAATGCCACCGTGAAGTCTGAACGACTCTGTAGAATTAGATTCAAATCCATAGCTTAGCGTGAAGTCTGTAGAAATGCTGAAAAATATCCCAACACCTGAAGAAATGAGGAGTGAAGTAAGGAGACTGAAGTCACCTCCCGATGAAAGAAAAAGTATAAACAGAAGAGAAACCTCTAAGAGAAAAGAGGAAAGACGGGAGGTGACTAAACATAGATATCAGGAGAATTCCTTCACTAGAAATAGATATTAAGAGAATTCCTTCCTTTCTCTCTCTCTCTCTCTCTCTCTTCTCTCTCTCTCTCTCTCTCTCTCTCTCTCTCTCTCTCTCTCTCTCTCTCGAGAAAACGTAGGACTAAATCGGACTACAGTCATACAAAACATACTTACATTATATACCTTTTTTGCTTACATAAAACATTAAAAGGTTATAACAAGGAAATATTAAATCAAGTTGCCTGTATGAAACTCAACGCCAGAAGTATACCTCAAGACATACTTCTGTACAGTTGTACTTTTCAGATTAGAATAGATGAATTAATAGGAGAGTATAATATTAGTAGACATAACGCAATATAAGACTGACACACCAAACAAGTATCTATATATATAATCGCACTACTAATATAAGAAAGGATGAAGTACAGCTTGATTATACAAAAGACTGACCAAATCGCCAAACATAGATTAACCGTAAGCAAACACATGAATATCTCATGACACACAACCAAAAAATGTCAGATATTACTAAGCTTGTACAAAACAAGGGAACATAGTTCCACACATAACTAGTTGTATGTCTCAGATTACCAATGAGAATATACTTCACCAGAATGTGTCTGCATTAAAAACACAACAGGTGAGTAGTGGAAAGCAGAGAGGAGGTGCTGCTGCTACCATGGCGGCAAGGCTGAGAGAGAGACAGAGGGTGTATTCCAGTTGCTGCAGATCAGGTATCATCAGTAAGCTTAACTAATTATTCAGCATGTGCCAAAACAGGAGAATGAGATTAAGTGCCAGAGCAAGGGACAGCCAATTGCAACACAGTTTCTAGCAAATGGGAGATTGTGGATGGACATTATACATCCTACCTACCAATGCTACTAAATACAAATGAACCTCTATGAAATTTGATTGCTCTGGGATACATAATTCCATGTATTCCATAACCCAGTTCCTAGTTCCTCAAATCATGTAACTGGAATAGTGCAGAGTGCGGCCTATGTTGACAAAACAGTTAAATATTAGTACTGTAGATGTGAAGGAAATCAGAAGAGGCATTCACTAGTCATCATAAAGAAACTAATATCCAGAATTCTTCAGTAAGAATGGTAAATGAGGATATTTTACACATCAAACATAATTCAAACCTTTCAAGGAGAATAAAAACACCAAAATCCTAAAATACATAAGTTCATTAAGCTACAAGCAGCTCAAAAATTAAATTATTAAATTATCAGCTTCAAGAGGTTGAAGGTAATGAGATGAGACACTCGGAATTCATCGAATGAAAAGCAGTGTTTCAATTTTTTCTGTTTCCAAAAATATGGAAACTGGGGCCTCAAGAGGCCAAAATCAATTGAAACTTTTCCCACATTAAGATTGACCAGATTCTAAGAAAGTAAATTAAGAAGTTTTATGTAAGCTTAGTGTACATAACTTTTTTAACAATTGTTATGGACCATGAAAGAAAATTGTAGATTTATCCTCTGTTTTATATATATATATATATATATTATTATATATATATATATATATATATATATATATATATATTATATATATATATATATATATATATTATGCCGTCCCAGTTTGGGGTTAATAAACAAGGGGCGTAACAGAGGATAAATCTACTTAATTTTCTTACATGGTCCATAACAATTGTTAATTTGGCTTTTTTAATAGCTAAAATGAAGTACTCGGTTTTACATATTATCTGGCCATGAATTAATTAGCTGTGTTAGTAGGTAGGAGATATTTTATCGATCTAAACTATTGGTATAACTTGTTAAGTACCAGGAGGCATTTTGTCACCTTCTGCTCAATACGAGTTGATGTCTGCCAAGGAAGTCTTACCTGAATTAATTCATTGCCACCTCTGGTCGAGGGAATGTCTCGTATATTGAAGCTTGATCTTAGACTCCGACTGAGGGTAATGAGAGAGCCAAGAAACTTCAGACAGCCCATTTGAACAGATATCGCTGTGAATGGATCTAAATGTGCAATTGAAACTATGGGGAAAAGAGAATAGTTGGAGTTTTCTCTAAGAACTATTTTATATATTTTAGTGTTGTGTTAAAACTAATTCGGTTTACGTTAAGATGAGCAGAGTGAATACTCTCCTATCATATTAAGCTCGACGGAGCTAGCGAATTTGAAATGATGTTTCTTCCGACTTATTGTTGCTGAGATTGGAAGATTGTTAACATTGACTGTGTCAAATGTAGTTACGGAACTAGAACCAAACGGCGTTTTATTTGATTATATTCTATTTGATTATCACCTAAGGATGATAACTGTTTTCGCTCATATTAGTTACCATATGATTTCCTTGTTTTAATGGTAAATTTATTAATGAAATAATGGAAGCATTTTGTGGATATTAAGAAACTTAATAAAACCAGCAGGAACTGTAGAGATTCCTTAACCCCAATAAGTGATTCAAATAACTGATAACTTCAAGACAAGAATAAACCTATTCTTCTGTGTGTTTGTTACGAGAAGCACTAAGACAGGGTGACCCGGGGCCGTGTCCCTACGATAACCAAATTAAGTCAAAACTGTAATTTATTTCTGATAAGAGACATTCACCAAATATTTCACAGAAATCAATTTGATTAAAAAAAAGTGTCAGATGCTACTCTGCACAATCTAGCACCAAGAAAAAGTTTCCTTATAGGATGAAGCATCAGCGTTAAAAGTTTGTAGTTGACAGGAAGCTGCATTGTCTAATTACTGCACAGAATCCAATAAAATTTGTACCTATACAGCCTTAATCTATAAAATGTTCCATCCATTTCACACTTTTTATCAGCCACTGAAGATATAAGAATTAAACCAGTAAAGGTAATAAAATGTCTTTGGATTGGGAGATATTCAGATTCGATCAATGAAAAGGGGAGAAAAATCCCTAACCAATATCAAGGGAAGAAAAACCCTTAACCAACATCAAGGGAAGAACCCCTAACTAAAATCAAGGGAAGAACCCCTGACCAACATCAAGGGAAGAAGAACCTCTGACTAACATCAAGGGAAGAACCCCTGACTAACATCAAGGGAAGAAGAACCCCTGACCAACATCAAGGGAAGAAGAACCCCTGATCAACATCAAGGGAAGTAGAACCCCTGATCAACATCAAGGGAAGAAGAACCCCTGACTAACATCAATAGAAGAAGAACCCCTGACCAACATCAAGGGAAAAAGAACCCCTGACCAACATTAAGGGAAGAAGAACCCCTGACCAACATCGAGGGAAGAAGAACCTATGACCAACATCAAGGGAAGAAGAACCCCTGACCAACATCAAGGGAAGAAGAATCCCTGACGAACATCAAGGGAAGAAGAATCCCTGATCAACATCAAGGGAAGAAGAACCCCTGATCAACATCAAGGGAAGAAGAACCCCTGACCAGCATCAAGGGAAGAAGAACCCCTGACCAACATCAAGGGAAGAAGAACCCCTGACCAACATCAAGGGAAGAACCCCTGACCAACATCAAGGGAAGAAGAACCCCTGACCAACATCAAGGGAAGAAGAACCCCTGACCAACATCAAGGGAAGACGAATCCCTGACCAACATCAAGGGAAGAGGAACCCCTGACCAACATCAAG
Organism: Cherax quadricarinatus; assembly: GCF_026875155.1. Lineage (NCBI taxonomy): Eukaryota > Metazoa > Arthropoda > Malacostraca > Decapoda > Parastacidae > Cherax > Cherax quadricarinatus. The sequence goes on from NC_069465.1 coordinate 21,647,600, forward strand.
GGAAGAAGAACCCCTGACCAACTGTCAGCATAGTTGCTGATCCCTGTATTCCCAGTATTATATAGCATAGCAGTAGCATCATCCATGTGCTTTAGACACGAGACCCCTCGTAGGCCTGTGGCTTTGTGTGACGTCACGGGATACACACGTGGGGGCTCATCCCTCTGTCCCGCTCTCACTCGGCGGCAGACCATCCAGGCGTAGACAGGCAAGGCACTGGGCTCCATCCTTCACCTACTCAGACTGACATTATAGCTACCATCCTACAAGTGTGTCTACTTTCAACCTGTGATATCTCCATTTAAGAACCCTTACGATACAACATCAAGGGAAGAACCCCTGATCAACATCAAGGGAAGAACCCCTGATCAACATCAAGGGAAGAAGAACCCCTGATCAACATCAAGGGAAGAAGAACCCTTGATCAACATCAAGGGAAGAAGAACCTCTGACCAACATCAAGGGAAGAAGAACCCCTGATCAACATCAAGGGAAGAAGAACCCTTGATCAACATCAAGGGAAGAAGAACAATTGATCAACATCAAGGAAAGAATCCCTGATCAACATCAAAGGAAGAACCCCTGATCAACATCAAGGGAAGAACCCCTGATCAACATCAAGGGAAGAACCCTTGATCAACATCAAGGGAAGAAGAACCCCTGACCAACATCAAGGGAAGAACACCTGACCAACATCAAGGGAAGAAGAACACCTGACCAACATCAAGGGAAGAAGAACACCTGACCAACATCAAGGAAAGAAGAACCCCTGACCAACATCAAGGGAAGAAGAACCCTTGATCAACATCAAGGGAAGAAGAACCCCTGACCAACATCAAGGGAAGAACCCCTGATCAACATCAAGGGAAGAAGAACCCTTGATCAATATCAAGGGAAGAAGAACCCCTGATCAACATCAAGGGAAGAACCCTTGATCAACATCAAGGGAAGAAGAACCCTTGATCAACATCAAGGGAAGAAGAACCCTTGATCAACATCAAGGGAAGTAGAACCCTTGATCAACATCAAGGGAAGTAGAACCCTTGATCAACATCAAGGGAAGAAGAACCCTTGATCAACATCAAGGGAAGAAGAACCCCTGATCAACATCAAGGGAAGAAGAACCCCTGATCAACATCAAGGGAAGAACCCCTGACCAACATCAAGGGAAGAAGAACCCCTGACCAACATCAAGGGAAGAAGAACCCCTGACCAACATCAAGGGAAGAAGAACCCCTGACCAACATCAAGGGAAGAAGAACCTCTGACCAACATCAAAGGAAGAAGAACCCCTGACCAACATCAAGGGAAGAAGAACCCCTGATCAACATCAAGGGAAGAAGAACCCCTGACCAACATCAAGGGAAGAAGAACCCCTGACCAACATCAAGGGAAGAAGAACCCCTGACCAACATCAAGGGAAGAACCCCTGACCAACATCAAGGGAAGAACCCCTGATCAACATCAAGGGAAGAACCCCTGATCAACATCAAGGGAAGAAGAACCCCTGATCAACATCAAGGGAAGAACCCCCGATCAACATCAAGGGAAGAAGAACCCCTGACCAACATCAAGGGAAGAAGAACCCCTGACCAACATCAAGGGAAGAAGAACCCCTGACCAACATCAAGGGAAGAAGAACCCCTGATCAACATCAAGGGAAGAAGAACCCCTGACCAACATCAAGGGAAGAAGAACCCCTGATCATCAAGGGAAGAACCCCTGACCAACATCAAGGGAAGAAGAACCCCTGATCAACATCAAGGGAAGAAGAACCCCTGATCAACATCAAGGGAAGGAGAACCCCTGACCAACATCAAGGGAAGAAGAACCCCTGACCAACATCAAGGGAAGAACCCCTGACCAACATCAAGGGAAGAACCCCTGATCAACATCAAGGGAAGAAGAACCCCTGACCAACTTCAAGGGAAGAAGAACCCCTGATCAACATCAAGGGAAGAAGAACCCCTGACCAACATCGAGGGAAGAAGAACCTATGACCAACATCAAGGGAAGAAGAACCTATAACCAACATCAAGGGAAGAAGAACACCTGACCAACATCATGGAAAGAAGAACCCCTGACCAACATCAAGGGAAGAAGAACCCTTGATCAACATCAAGGGAAGAAGAACCCCTGACCAACATCAAGGGAAGAACCCCTGATCAACATCAAGGGAAGAACCCTTGATCAACATCAAGGGAAGAACCCCTGATCAACATCAAGGGAAGAACCCTTGATCAACATCAAGGGAAGAACCCTTGATCAACATCAAGGGAAGAAGAACCCCTGATCAACATCAAGGGAAGAAGAACCCTTGATCAACATCAAGGGAAGAAGAACCCTTGATCAACATCAAGGGAAGTAGAACCCTTGATCAACATCAAGGGAAGAAGAACCCCTGATCAACATCAAGGGAAGAACCCCTGATCAACATCAAGGGAAGAAGAACCCCTGATCAACATCAAGGGAAGAAGAACCCCTGATCAACATCAAGGGAAGAAGAACCCCTGACCAACATCAAGGGAAGAAGAACCCCTGACCAACATCAAGGGAAGAAGAACCCCTGACCAACATCAAGGGAAGAACCCCTGATCAACATCAAGGGAAGAAGAACCCCTGACCAACTTCAAGGGAAGAAGAACCCCTGATCAACATCAAGGGAAGAAGAACCCCTGACCAACATCGAGGGAAGAAGAACCTATGACCAACATCAAGGGAAGAAGAACCTATGACCAACATCAAGGGAAGAAGAACACCTGACCAACATCATGGAAAGAAGAACCCCTGACCAACATCAAGGGAAGAAGAACCCTTGATCAACATCAAGGGAAGAAGAACCCCTGACCAACATCAAGGGAAGAACCCCTGATCAACATCAAGGGAAGAACCCTTGATCAACATCAAGGGAAGAACCCCTGATCAACATCAAGGGAAGAAGAACCCTTGAACAACATCAAGGGAAGAACCCTTGATCAACATCAAGGGAAGAACCCCTGATCAACATCAAGGGAAGATGAACCCTTGATCAACATCAAGGGAAGAACCCTTGATCAACATCAAGGGAAGTAGAACCCTTGATCAACATCAAGGGAAGAAGAACCCCTGATCAACATCAAGGGATGAACCCCTGATCAACATCAAGGGAAGAACCCCTGATCAACATCAAGGGAAGAAGAACCCCTGATCAACATCAAGGGAAGAAGAACCCCTGACTAACATCAAGGGAAGAAGAACCCCTGATCAACATCAAGGGAAGAAGAACCCCTGATCAACATCAAGGGAAAAAGAACCCTTGACCAACATCAAGGGAAGAAGAACCCCTGACCAACATCAAGGGAAGAAGAACCCCTGATCAACATCAAGGGAAGAAGAACCCCTGATCAACATCAAGGGAAGAAGAACCCCTGATCAACATCAAGGGAAGAACCCCTGATCAACATCAAGGGAAGAAGAACCCCTGATCAACATCAAGGGAAAAAGAACCCTTGACCAACATCAAGGGAAGAAGAACCCCTGACCAACATCAAGGGAAGAAGAACCCCTGATCAACATCATGGGAAGAAGAACCCCTGATCAACATCAAGGGAAGAAGAACCCCTGATCAACATCAAGGGAAGAAGAACCCCTGATCAACATCAAGGGAAAAAGAACCCTTGACCAACATCAAGGGAAGATGAACCCCTGACCAACATCAAGGGAAGAAGAACCCCTGATCAACATCAAGGAAGAAGAACCCTGATCAACATCAAGGGAAGAAGAACCCCTGACCAACATCAAGGGAAGAAGAACCCCTGATCAACATCAAGGGAAAAAGAACCCCTGACCAACATCAAGGGAAGAAGAACCCCTGACCAACATCAAGGGAAGAAGAACCCCTGACCAACATCAAGGGAAGAAGAACCCCTGACCAACATCAAGGGAAGAAGAACCCCTGACCAACATCAAGGGAAGAACCCCTGACCAACATCAAGGGAAGAACCCCTGACCAACATCAAGGGAAGAACCCCTGACCAACATCAAGGGAAGAACCCCTGACCAACATCAAGGGAAGAAGAACCCTTGACCAACATCAAGGGAAGAAGAACCCTTGACCAACATCAAGGGAAGAAGAACCCCTGACCAACATCAAGGGAAGAAGAACCCCTGACCAACATCAAGGGAAGAACCCCTGATCAACATCAAGGGAAGAAGAACCCCTGATCAACATCAAGGGAAGAAGAACCCCTGACCAACATCAAGGGAAGAAGAACCCCTGACCAACATCAAGGGAAGAAGAACCCCTGAGACCAACATCAAGGGAAGAAGAACCCCTGATCAACATCAAGGGAAGAAGAACCCTGACCAACATCAAGGGAAGAAGAACCCCTGACCAACATCAAGGGAAGAAGAACCCCTGACCAACATCAAGGGAAGAAGAACCCCTGATCAACATCAAGGGAAGAAGAACCCCTGACCAACATCAAGGGAAGAAGAACCCCTGATCAACATCAAGGGAAGAAGAACCCCTGACCAACATCAAGGGAAGAAGAACCCTGATCAACATCAAGGGAAGAAGAACCCCTGACCAACATCAAGGGAAGAAGAACCCTGATCAACATCAAGGGAAGAAGAACCCCTGACCAACATCAAGGGAAGAAGAACCCCTGATCAACATCAAGGGAAGAAGAACCCCTGATCAACATCAAGGGAAGAAGAACCCCTGACCAACATCAAGGGAAGAAGAACCCCTGACCAACATCAAGGGAAGAAGAACCCCTGACCAACATCAAGGGAAGAAGAACCCCTGACCAACATCAAGGGAAGAAGAACCCCTGACCAACATCAAGGGAAGAAGAACCCCTGATCAACATCAAGGGAAGAAGAACCCCTGACCAACATCAAGGGAAGAACCCCTGACCAACATCAAGGGAAGAAGAACCCCTGACCAACATCAAGGGAAGAAGAACCCCTGACCAACATCAAGGGAAGAAGACCCCTGACCAACATCAAGGGAAGAAGAACCCCTGACCAACATCAAGGGAAGAAGAACCCCTGACCAACATCAAGGGAAGAAGAACCCCTGACCAACATCAAGGGAAGAAGAACCCCTGACCAACATCAAGGGAAGAAGAACCCCTGACCAACATCAAGGGAAGAAGAACCCCTGACCAACATCAAGGGAAGAAGAACCCTGACCAACATCAAGGAAGAAGAACCCCTGACCAACATCAAGGGAAGAAGAACCCCTGACCAACATCAAGGGAAGAAGAACCCCTGATCAACATCAATCACATAAAGTCTCGAGCAATAAACAAAACTTAAATATTTTCTTAAAATGCAGAAAAAACAGGAAAATCTTTCTTCGTCAAACTTCAAAAAATCTGGATTTTTGTATTATTTTCCGTCTTCTTTTTCAGTTTATAATCTGTTGAATTTTTCTACAGTCTTGTAAGAAAAAATATTTGATTTACTTTAGTAGAAAAAATCCGATTTGATAAAACTGAACAAAAAATGGCAAACTGGGACCCCTCATTGGCCAAAATTAATCTATTTCCAGTTAAGATAAATCAGTATTTAAGGTTTGAAGACGAGCATGAGAAACGATTTACTGAATAAATCTGTTTTTAATGAAATCCACAAGTGGCAAAAGTTTGAAGACAAATGGAAAAAGGAAACATTCCTCAATTATTGTTCTAATTCCAACGATTCCATGTTTTTCATTGATTTTAGTAACGTTTTAAGTTTACTCAGACTAAACTTATGGGTTATTATCCTTCTAATATTTTTAAATCAGTCAGAAAAAACGTTTCAATATTTGAATAGAAAATTAAAAATACTATTTATATACTAAGTGGTTATAAATATGACCATAATTTTTTATAGGGGTGGACCGGTAAGCCAGTGGAAGGCCTCGGTCAGATGACTGAAAGCTCCAACTGCAGGTCATCGTCTAAGACCCGTGTCAGGAGACATTTGTCCTGTTTGCTGACGAACCTGACCTGATCTAATCACTACTCAAAATTAGCATTATTTAATAATTTAATGAGAAATGAATATCACCGTTTATTGTGCTCACTAAACTAAACCAGAACTGAAAATTTGAAGCCGATCAGTTATGGCACGGATTTCAACGATTCCAGGTGTTTTTATTTACAATTTTACTAGATCAATATTTTTTTTCTGCACGCAAACGAAACTTAATTAATGGAGCAGCCATTAAGTAATGAAGCCATTCAGAGGAGGCAAACTGAAATTATTTAAGGTGTTCTAACGAGAATAATAATTTCACTCTATTTTACTCATAAAGTCGTATAATCTGCACCTAAATATTTGAATTTCACCCCCGCCGCCCTTGTGTTTTTTGGCAACTATTTTGTATAGTAGTAAAGCGTATTGGAACTTATCCAAGCCATTCCAAGATGCTGATAATGAGTTAAACATCTGCTGTCTAAGAGCATTTGAGCAAGTTGACTGTTCCAAGAATTTGGTCTCCGTTATCAAATACAAGTGCTGAAAAGTTGAAGGCGATTGGATGATACATTCTCGAGTTATGAGCGAAATAAAATCGAAAAGTTAAAGGAAGAAGAAAAAGAGAGAAAAAGGGCAGCCTCTTAAATGTACCCCTCCAGGGATACTTAATAACATAACATTAACGAAAATACCTAAAGCATATTCGGATGCCTTATAAATTTACCTGAAGAGGCATGGCAAGAAACCTCAAGATAAGCTTAGTGTAGCTGCAAGCACTAGAGATAGAATAACATAAGCTCCTATCTCGTAGCTACAAACACCATATGCTTAGCTTTTCTTCTATAGCTGCAACATAGAAACAAACAGATATTTAAGGGCACACACTCACAGATGGAGGTGAAAGTGTGGGTGGGGGGCTGCAGAGAAGACGAAGAAAATAGCATTGCGGGGCGTCTTGATGTGTGTATTCACCTGCATGTGTCAGAGACAGTGTGGGGAGGTAAAGTGTTGAGAGAGGGAGTAGGGAGTAGTGGCAAAAAGGGGGAAGTGCTGGGAGACTTTGGAACAGAACTTCTCCAGGCTGAGGGACTGACAACCTCAAATCTACGACTTCAAGGGGGATGGATTGATTACATCGTCTTCACATCTCTACTGCTCCTGTCTACTTTCTGTACTCGACTGAAGAAGCCTACTGTGTAGGCGAAACGTTTAGGAATAAAGTTGCCTAAATGTTGCCTATATGTCTTACCTACCAACCATTTTGAGTGAGAGAGCGTTGTAGTGGCTCTAGGCCAGTGGTTCCCAAACTGGGGGTAAATTACCCCCTGGGGGTAATTTAACCATTTTTGGGGGGTAATGGAGGGGTGACAGAAAAAAAGTTATGAATTCTGAAAATCAAGAAAACAATGCGGTACCAGGTATGAGGATTATTGTTAACTTTGTCTTAGTATATAAAGTTGTAAAGTAAACCTATTATAAGTAAGTAATAAAGTTAAACCAAATAACAATAAACATCAAAAACTAATATACAGTATTAGAAAAGAAGAAATATATAGCTAAGTGTGTGGAAACCCAAAAGTATTTTGACAAGTATGCTTCAGAACAAAAGTCACTCGGTAGCCCAGATCGACCTGTCCAGTACGCGTCACTCACTTCCTGAGGCTGCCTCTATTTCACACTGTCAGTTTACCTGTGAGCATCAGCCGAGGTAGACATAAGCTGGTATGAAGCCAAGAATTCCTAAACTAGCTTCAAGTATGCAACTCCATCCATCCTACTGATGTTCTTGACATCTTTGGTAATAGTCATTAGAGATGCACAATGTTCAAATACAATAAATAAAAGAAAATATCTCAAGTGTTTTAATTTAGCCATATATATCAATAATAACAACATTTTATGAAAGGGGTAACATGGTTTATGTGGCATGTTAAATTGGGTAACAAGCTGAAAAAGTTTGGGAACCACTGCTCTAGGCTAATGTGTGGCTCCAGGCTACTGAGTGGTTCCATCCTATTGTACCTGCAGGTTATTGAGTGGCTCTGGACTACCGTGTGGCTCCAGGGTGGTGTGTATCTCCAGGCTGGTGTGTGCCTCCAGGCTAGTGTTTGGCTCCCGGCTGGTATGTGCCTCTAGGCTTGTGTGTGACTCCAGGCTGGCCTGTCATTCCGTGCCAATCCAGGCTGGTGTGTCATTCCAGGCTAGTGTGCACTCCATACTGGTGTGCCACTCAATGCTCTTTTGTCACTCCATGCTGGTGTGTGGCTTCAGGCTGGCGTGTCACTCCAAGCGGGTGTACTCACTTATTTGTACTCGCCTATTTGTGGTTACAGGGGTAGAGTCATAGCTCCTGGCCCCGCCTCTTCACTGATTGCTACTAGGTCCTCTCTCTCCCTGTTCCATGAGGTTTATCAAACCTCGGCTTAAAACTATGAATGATTCCCGCCTCCACTACGTCACTTTCTAGGCTATTCCGCTGCCTGACAACTCTATGACTGAAGAAATACTTCCTAACATACCTTTGAGTCATAGGTGTCTTCAACTTCCAATTATGATCCCTTGTTTCTGTATCCCATCTCTGGAACATCCTGTCTTTGTCCACCATGTCTATTCCGCGCAGTATTTTATATGTCGCTATCATGTCTCCCCTGACCCTCCTGTCCTCCAATGTCGTCAGGCCGATTTCCTTAACCTTTCTTCGATTTCCTTAACCTGGTGCTGCATACTCCAGTATGGGCCTGACGTGTATGGTGTACAGTCTTGAACGATTCCTTACTGAGGTAACGGAACGCTATCCATAGGTTTGCCAGACGCCCGTACGCTGCAACAGTTATCTGATTGATGTGCACCTCAGGAGATGTGCTCGGTATTATATTCACCCCAAGATCTTTTTCCTTGAGTGAGGTTTGCAGTCTTTGGCCACCTAGTCTATACTGTCTGCGGTCTTCTTTGACCTTTCCCGATCTTCATGACTTTGCATTTGGCGGGGTTAAATTCGATTAGCCACTTGCTGGACCAGGCTTGTGTGTCACTCCATGCTAGTGTGTAATTTATTTCACGTAGGATTTTTTGCATAATCCCTGAAATGCTCATTTAATTTTCAATTCCTTCTGGTACATTATTTATGTAAATTGAATACATTATAGAAGCGGTTACAAATTCTTGTGGCACCCCACTGGTAATGTTTCCCAACAAGACCATTTTTCCTCTTACTGCTGTTCGCGTTTTTATTTCTAATCACTATTCTTATATTTTCCAGTTTTCCTTCTTAGTTTTTCAATTGGATCTTTATCAAATGCATTCTTAAGATCTTTATCAAATGCATTCTTAAATGCATTCTTAAGATCTTTATCAAATACATTCTTAAGATCTAGATAATTGCAGTTGGCTCATTCACTTCTGCCTTGATCTATTTCTGTGACTCATACTCGCGAAATAGACTTCATATATATGAATTTGAAGACCCGACTGAATTATTTACAAGTTATTAAATAACTAGTAAATATTGATACATTGTGTGCCATCCGATATCTGTCTGACAATTTACAAATTTACAGATCAAAATGTTCGACCGAAACGTCGTCGTAAGCTCCTCTCTCCTGTGTACAGGTTGTGTAAAGCAATCATTCCTATTGATCATTTATTTGTAGTTTCAGCCTGATAAGCTACCCAGTTCACTTTATTAAAGTAATTCTTTTCTTCTTTGTGGCTGTCATCTTTATCAATAATTCCCTCAGAATATTAAATAAACTTTTCTCTCTGCCAGGTATTATTAAACTGCGAGTTGTATACATTTATTATCATGAGTTCCTCTCCCTCACTTTGGAATTTCATCACTAAAATTTCAACAAATTTTGATTTCTGGATTTCAATTTCCTTAGCTTGAAGTGTTTCTCTAATCAACATTACTACTCGTCATTCCATTCTTTTTTTCTCCGTAGTGAGTACTGAGTAGTGAGTACTGAGTAGTGGGTACTGAGTAGTGAATACTGAGTAGTGAATACTGAGTAGTGAATACTGAGTAGTGAGTACTGAGTAGTGCGTACTGAGTAGTGAATAGTTTCTGTCTAACATAACTTTCTTTAAATATGTTTACTAGCTTAGTTTCAGTTAGATAAAATTTATTAATTTTTTCTCATTAATAACGTCCCTACTATACTCACTTACACGAGTATACAAAAATATTAGAAATCGTATTTATTATTATATTCTCTCTCTCTCTCTCTCTCTCTCTTTTCTCTCTCTCTCTCTCTCTCTCTCTCCTCTCTCTCTCTCTCTCTCTCTCTCTCTCTCTCACACTCACTCTCTCACTTTCTCACTCTCTCACTCTCTCTCTCTCTCTCTCTCTCTCTCTCTCTCTCTCCCCTCTCTCTCTCTCTCTCTCTCTCTCATATTTTTCTTAGCTTGGTTGCTCTCAATCCTATGCTCATTTCTTTGAGAAATTATTTGATTGGTGTTGCCTTATTAACCTGTAAAAAGTTTTTCTTCACATGTGTCCTCTTGAAACTTTTTAGCGGTGTTTAAAGTTCTTTGTCGCCACCCTTGACCCCTAAAGTTAGATCTAAAAAGTGCTTTTTTTCCAGTGAATTGTTCCAGGAATGGTAACTTGTCTTTTATTTATCATTTATGTGTTTTTTTCCTAATATAGATCCACACACGCATTATATCAGTCTGGTAACTATATCATTGTTCAATCATCTCATATTTCTCAACATAACTGCCACCAGAATTTTGACATGACACTTTCCCAAAGTTGTCTATTAGATAAATTATTTTTGTATTTAGGTAATTTTTCTCTTGGTCTTAATTTTCTCTGAACTGTTTAAAAAAATAGTATGAATTTTCCCATATATGTGCACATATGGTTTTTCATAGTAAATTGTGAGTATATATGTGTAGATGTGCTTAAGTATATGGAACCTCATTGTCACAAATATGAGCTCATATTACACTGTCAGTGATCTTCTGTTGGTTAACACTGTTTTTCGTTACTCTTGCTGTTGCTTCCTCATCACTTCCTCCCTCACTTGTCGACTGCTCATTCCCAAGTTTTTTAATTTTGTTGTTTTGTAAAGTGTGAAATGTCTCGTTCAGAATGACACGGTAATGGAGGTCATTCTTGATGGCGCACGAGTGGAGGTGATTCCTGAAGACGCACGAGTGATGATTCTTGAAGACGCACGAATGGAGGTGATTTCTGAAGAAGTATGAGTGGGGGGGGGGTTATTCGTCATTTGTGGAGGTTATTCTTTATGACGTAAGAATGATCATTATAAGGATGTGAGAGGGGAAGTTATTCTTGATGCTGCCAGAGTGGAGGCTATTTTTGATGACGCAGAAGTGTATGTTATTCGGCCATTCTTCATGATGCAGGAGTGAAGGTCATTCATGGTAACCCATGAATAGCGGTCATTGTAGATTATGAATAATTGCAGGTCAATTTTAATGACGCAAAAGCAGAGATCCTTCTTGACACAAAAATCAAGGCCTTTCTCGATAGCGCGAGAGCGAAGGCTCTTCTTGACGTTAGGAAAGTGAAGGTACTGCTGATGACGCAAGAGGCAAGAGAAGAGTTTATCATAGAGGAGACGAGAGTGACAGTCCCTCATGATGAATAGTGATGGTCACGTGACCTGCAATCCTGGAGCCTCACACCCTTCTCTAGCTCGCTCGAATGGCACGTGCCTCCTTAATGAGCTCCTGCAACGAACTTTAATTTTCGGAAGAGGAAAGTTGCAGAGTGAGCTGAGCTTGGTGTTATAACCTTTCTTCAACCCTCAAGTTGTAATTTGTATGTGCCTGGTGCTGCTACTTTCTTCTACATTCATTGTAATGTCTCCTCAACTGGTGCTACAATCCCCTTCCCCCCCAAAATTGAAATAAATCATTCCATCAATCAATTATGTATTTCATACTAAATTTCTAGATCAGCTAAATATAAATTAGATGAATAAAGTCCCACATCAAAAAATAATATTTCCTATTTATTTTTTTCCTCAGCAGCTTTTGTTAGATCTCAATATTCCATCCTTAATTTTTTCTGATTTTTAATTAATCTTAAATGAAAACAAGACTTATACTTTTAAAACAGCTTGGAAGGTATGAGAAAAATACCTTATTTTTTCAAAAAGGATTTAAAAGACTAAAGCCACAAATTCCATTCATGACTGTTTTAAAATTCTAGCCTTTAAAAGATGTCCCTAAAGTCCCTAAATATAATTCTTGAAATCCTAGGGAAGCCTTTTTCATTTACCTTTTAAAATTGAACATTGTTCAGTGAATGTGAATTTTATTTTTTATTCACTTTAGTGATGGGGCCTTTTTTTACATCCTCCGGTATGATGTATTTGTATATAGAGAATGATCCCACAACAGTCTCTACGAAACCCCTGACCAACAATACAACCCCTGCCCTGACACAATGACAACAACTTCATGATCTCCAAAAAATGTATTTCGACCTGAAAAATAAATTCACCTCTCAACATTTAAATTTATGGAAGGCAAAATCAACACTTATTGTAAAATAAAAAAGAGCTGCAAAATTTTTTTCCAAAGGTAAAGAGGGCCAGGAAAAAATATTTAAAAACGTCCTGTACTTTTTCTCACTTCACTTCCTCACATCTTCTGATTAGAGAAAACATTGGAACCAAACATCACAAGCTCAAATGAAACAATGAAACTCTGGGTGAAGAAAATAAATCTTCAAATCGAGACTCGATCTCCTGACAAAAGAAAATTTTGCGACCAAGTAATAAATTGGCTGGGAAAGGGCTTCTTAAGTCTCGTAATTTATCTTTTTTTTACTAGATGTTAACCTTTGTTCCCGTGTTTTACTGTATTGTTAATAAATGTTGAAGTACGATACTTGGGGTGTTTTCTGTTGTGTTGTATGTTACTGTATTGTGTTTTACGGGAAGTTCTCGTGTGTTGCTGTATTGCTCTCCGAGTTAAGTATTGTTTTTATGTATTACTGTACTAGTTTGTTATTTTACAGTATTTCTTTTGTAAAACCCCTTTTTTTTAAAATTTTGTTTGTGATTACTGTATTGTTTCATTATACTCCTGTTCCCTTCTTATTGTTTCTGGCTGTTCTTACGTGTTTTAATATTGTTTGTTTGTTTTTTGTTACCGTCTTTGTGGTTTACGATGCTCTTTTTTGTCACTGAACTGTTCTTACTTGTCACTTTAATTTTTTCCCGTTGTCTTTTGTTTGATGATGTAGTGTTCTTTTTTGTTGTATTTTTCCATGACATCTTCGACGAAATTTCCCCCAATTTTCCTTCTGTCTTAGAACAATTATGTCGACTCAAAATTCCCAAAACATTCACTTAACAATTCTCGGACTCCATATCCCACTCTCATCCACACTTATCTCCTCTATATGATATTACTACAAATAACACAATATATAACTCACAAAAATATTGTCTCTCCAGGAATAAAACTATCATAGTAGTCTCGATCTGACAAAAAACATATTATCAGCCTATCCTTTAACCTGGCAAAGTCGAGTTAGTGTTTGTCTGGTATACTGCTGTTTTATGAACTTATATGTTGCTCTGCTCTCTTTTCAAAACTTTCAACAGAAATATATTATTTTGCAACAATGCGTTTCTTGCTATGTTGATCCTTACATCACCTTCCCTTTTAAGTCTCTGTTCTTCATTACTTAAACTCTGTCTTTCGCATCACTTGTAAATCACAGTTCTGATATAAACTTTTCCTGGTATACTCAACAGACAATACACAAACATCTACTGTTCATATTGCCTACATTTTTTTTTTTTTACAATTCTAGCACTGTGTCTGGCAGCTGTTAAAGTGTATTAGAAGCAAAGTGTGACACAAAGCTAGACTTGTGAAGACCGATGTTTACTAATAGATATAATTAAAACTCAGATACTATTATTCTACATCAACAATGCTTCAGTAGTTTCAACAGTACGCAAACAGTTGACTGTTATAAACAGACTCACACTTCTGTTCACCCGTTAATGGATCTTTTGAAACAGCAATTGTAATATGTACCTGAATAATGATATTTTTCACAAATATGTTTACATTGAGAACAATTTCCATAATAGAAAGTTTATGATATGATTAATATATTTTAACCAGAGTTATTACTTAAGAGTGTTTAGTGTTAGCACTCAGTGTGAGGGCGAAGGTTGTTTCTGCAGTCTAAGATGTGAATGAATTTGTCCAACACTGTAGACTATGTTAGTGTTATAAGACTGAGTCTTTGTTTGTATCACTGTATTGTGTGAAGTCTTTGATGAGACGATATATACTGACTGTGTAAACTCAGTGTAGTGTGTTAGTGAGTTATACACCCAGATACTTGGGTCAGTCTTAAGAGTTTTGTGTGATGGAGCTCAATTAATATAATTAGTTTTGTGTCGAACTTTGAGAGTTTGATTAACTTACAGTTGGTGTCTGTGTTGACATGAGTCTTCTCCAGATGGTGACCCGTCACTCTCTCCTGAAGGAGTGTCAGTGTTTGCACACGTTATTTACATATTGATGTGTACATGTGTGTGTTTGTGTTTGTGTGTGTGTGTAGCGTAGAGGTTAAAAGTGTAAGGTGTGGGTACGTGTGTATTTGTGTTTACATACTAGTAAAACTAAAAAGAGAGGATTATAAATGCACTGTTGAATAAATGTACGTGTGTGTATGATACAGAGGATTTTGTGTGTGTTGCTTTATTCGTGCGTCTGTATGTGTTGTGTGTGTGTGTGTGTAGGATGTGTATGTGCAAATAGAGAATTGAGTGTATAGAAGATTGCGAGCTTGTGAACCTTTGTGTACAATAAAAATAAAGATCAATAACGAGGGCAAAAAGATAACTGAAAACAATTATTTACAGTTATCATGCAAGGAACACAAAGGTTCACACACCTACACTAATCTACGCACATAAAAACGTTCACAAATATACTTACACAACTAAATAAATGAACAAGTTAATAAATGACATAGGTACAGTATTAAATATAAATATATGTTCCAGATTTTCACTAGTGGCCAGTTCTTGGTGGACGAACTGGTACAGAGATCGCTCTTGTCTCAGGTAGTCGACGTTCGGGTCTGTCCAGGAGGATGTTATTGGATGTTATTACAGAGCGCAGAATTCCTGCGTGTCCTCCTCTGTAATAACATCTACCTTCGTATACTGATACTAATACACTTGTGTAGTAATATCATATATGGACAGTACTTCAAGGCTGGCTGAAACTGCTGACCTCAGGGAAGTGGTGAAGGGTTAATACCTGGATCCACGGACCTGGAGTGGGACTTGCTGACCTCAGGGAAGTGGTGAAGGGTTAATACCTGGATCCACGGACCTGGGGTGGGACTTGCTGACCTCAGGGAAGTGGTGAAGGGTTAATACCTGGATCCACGGACCTGGGGTGGGACTTGGTGACCTCAGGGAAGTGGTGAAGGGTTAATACCTGGATCCACGGACCTGGGGTGGGACTTGCTGACCTCAGGGAAGTGGTGAAGGGTTAATACCTGGATCCACGGAAATGGGGTGGGACTTGCTGACCTCAGGGAAGTGGTGAAGGTGAATACCTGGATCCACGGACCTGGGGTGGGACTTGCTGACCTCAGGGAAGTGGTAAAGGGTGAATACCTGAAACCACGGACCTGGGGTGGGACTTGCTGACCTCAGGGAAGTGGTGAAGGGTGAATACCTGGAACCACGGACCTGGGGTGGGACTTGCTGACCTCAGGGAAGTGGTGAAAGGTGTATACTTGGAACCACGGACCTGGAGTGGGACTTGCTGACCTCAGGGAAGTGGTGAAGGATGAATACTTGGATCCACGGACCTGGGGTGGGACTTGCTGACCTCAGGGAAGTGGTGAAGGGTGTATACCTGGAACCATGGATCTGGGGTGGGACTGCTGATGTTTGGGGGGGGGGGACTGGGTGAGGCATCAAAAATATCGAAAAGAATTTCCAGAACTTCAGGAGAAGGGAAGACATCCGGGGGCCCACGGATGTCTTCCTGGACACATGAACCTGGGGAAGACTCAGATGCAAGAGTTGAGAATACCGAGTGTAGGATAGGAAGTGGGGAAGGGAGAATATCTGAGGGGACACAGATGGACTCCTGGACCCATGAACCTGGGGGAGGTAGGATTGCTGAGTGTAGGATAGGAAGTGGGAAAGGGAGAACATCTGAGGGGACACTGATGGACTCCTGGACCCATGAACCTGGGGGAGGTAGGATTGCTGAGTGTAGGATAGGAAGTGGGAAAGGGAAAATATCTGAGGGGACACAGATGGACTCCTGGACACATGAACCTGGGGAGGTAGGATTGCTGAGTGTAGGATAGGAAGTGGGAAAGGGAGAATATCTGAGGGGACACAGATGGACTCCTGGACCCATGAACCTGGGGGAGGTAGGATTGCTGAGTGTAGGATAGGAAGTGGGAAAGGGAGAACATCTGAGGGGACACTGATGGACTCCTGGACCCATGAACCTGGGGGAGGTAGGATTGCTGAGTGTAGGATAGGAAGTGGGAAAGGGAAAATATCTGAGGGGACACAGATGGACTCCTGGACACATGAACCTGGGGGAGGTAGGGTTGCTGAGTGTAGGATAGGAAGTGGGAAAAGGAGAATATCTGAGGGGATACAGATGGACTCCTGGACCCATGAACCTGGGGGAGGTAGGATTGCTGAGTGTAGGATAGGAAGTGGGAAAGGGAGAATATCTGAGGGGACACTGATGGACTCCTGGACCCATGAACCTGGGGGAGGTAGGATTGCTGAGTGTAGGATAGGAAGTGGGAAAGGGAGAATATCTGAGGGGACACAGATGGACTCCTGGACACATGAACCTGGGGGAGGTAGGATTGCTGAGTGTAGGATAGGAAGTGGGAAAGGGAGAATATCTGAGGGGACACAGATGGACTCCTGGACACATGAACCTGGGGGAGGTAGGATTGCTGAGTGTAGGATAGGAAGTGGGAAAGGGAGAATATCTGAGGGGACACAGATGGACTCCTGGACCCATGAACCTGGGGGAGGTAGGATTGCTGAGTGCAGGATAGGAAGTGGGGAAGGGAGAATATCTGAGGGGGCACAGATGGACTCCTGGACCCATGAACCTGGGGGAGGTAGGATTGCTGAGTGTAGGATAGGAAGTGGGAAAGGGAGAATATCTGAGGGGTCACAGATGGACTCCTGGACACATGAACCTGGGGGAGGTAGGATTGCTGAGTGTAGGATAGGAAGTGGGAAAGGGAGAATATCTGAAGGGACACAGATGGACTCCTGGACCCATGAACCTGGGGGAGGTAGGATTGCTGAGTGTAGGATAGGAAGTGGGAAAGGGAGAATATCTGAGGGGACACAGATGGACTCCTGGACCCATGAACCTGGGGGAGGTAGGATTGCTGAGTGTAGGATAGGAAGTGGGAAAGGGAGAATATCTGAGGGGACACAGATGGACTCATGGACCCATGAACCTGGGGGAGGTAGGATTGCTGTGTGTAGGATAGGAAGTGGGAAAGGGAGAATATCTGATTGGACACTGATGGACTCCTGGACACATGAACCTGGGGGAGGTAGGATTGCTGAGTGTAGGATAGGAAGTGGGAAAGGGAGAATATCTGAGGGGACACAGATGGACTCCTGGATACATGAACCTGGGGGAGGTAGGATTGCTGAGTGTAGGATGGGATGTGGGTAGGGTCTAGTAACTCAGAGGTAACTCTGAGGCTACTACTACTACTACTACTATTAGTTTCGCCTGCTCCTGTTCACCTAGCAGTAAGTAGGTACCTGGGTATTCTATATAGTGTGTGTTTCTATATAGCATGTCAATAATGTCAGCTAGGTCTCTAATAGGTGCATCATGTACCTGTGTACCTGTAGAAATATGAGATTATTATTATATAATTAATAAATTATGTTTGCAGATTTTATTTTCCATTTTGAGCAACACCATGCCTAGCTTTGTTCTGTACAGTGTTCTTTGTTCAAACATGAGATGCATCAACCATTACGTATTGACGACGTTCACAAGGGGTAGACTCAATTATATTTAACGTTAAAGCGCTTAAAGTTTTCCCTTCAGGAACTCCTCAGAGTAGGTGGTTTAGTGGACCGTAGAGATGAACCACTTGCCTCCAGGTGGCCGGGTCTGGTAACTCAGAACTAACTCTGAACCTCAAACTCTTAAGTTATGCCATATTGTGGCCGTATATCTCATAGTAGTAACAACATATATCAAATCTATTGTGAGTTGATTGTGTATAAATAACTACACGCAAATAACATCAGCCTGAATGACAATAAAAATATAAGTTAGAAGTATTCCAGGGAGACTTGACCTGGTGACCCAACACGCTATCGCTCCCGATGATACAACTTGGCCACCAAGCTTCCTACGTTCTTTTATACTGGTCTATTTCCTTGGTAGGAAGGGTTTTGCTATATTTTGTTGTGTGTTAATAAGCTATTAACAAAACAGTATCGACACGATGGAAAAGTAGACACAGTAGTCACACAGATTTACCTGAGCAGAGTACACGAGTATATATAGGGAGTATAGGGAGGTGAAGGGTCAGGTGGACAATGCTCAAGTTGATTGTTGAGAAAAAGTTGGATTTGAGGACATGCCCGGCATGGGCCAGTAGTGTTGTTGCAGTTTAGGACAACGTTGAAGAAGTTTCCTGGCAAGAGGTTCAGCTATGTTCTAAAGGTTCGTTTTAAAGTCTACCGAAAGCCGACCAACCAACATGATCTCCACTTCTTCTCTCACCACAACACCAAAACTAAACGTGGCGTAATCATAAGCTTCTTCCTTCGTGACCTCCGATTCTGTAGTAGTGAATTCCTTGAGAAGGAATATTTCTTCATGGAGCAAGCATTTTCTAAACTTCACTGTTCTCAACACTTCATTATAGACTGCAGACGCCGGGTATATAACATCTTCAACTTATACACAAATAACCCGCACATAGGAGAGAGGAAAACTTATGAAGAGAGTGAGTGAGCCAGTATATATTGGCGAGGACAGTGACGGGAGAAAGAGAGGAGGAAAGAGAAGTAGTGGAAATGGTAATGATGGTGGTGGAAGCAGAAGTGGGAGTAATTTGTGCCACAAGAGATGGAAAGGAGAGTAAAGGGAAACAATAGTAGGAGAAAAGGTAGAAGTAGAAATAACAGTAAAGAAGTGGTGGTCGTAGTAAAAGTGGGGTCATTCTAAGGGCAAGAAAAAGGAGCACTGCAGAAGAGCTAAGGGTACACAAGGGGTAGGATCGGAAACACAGGGGTGGGGAGAACTGAAGGATAGAACACACTAGGCAGAAAAAAATGGAAATAAAAGAAAGAAATACGGAAAAGATGAAAGGAGAAGTGGGAGAGAAGAAAGGATCATGTGAAATCACTAGTGTTCTGAAATTTGGAGCATTTGACAATGTAAGGAGAAAGAAAGACATCTACAGAGACAAAGCCACGACTAAGATACATACAAGGAAAGTTGTGTATAAGGGAGGAGTCAGCAAGACGACGGTTGTGAAGGCTAGAAGTAGGATAGTAACTTTTGGCAGAAGACAAGTCAATGGAGCAGGACCAGTGAAGAGGCGGTGCAAGGAGCTGTGACTCGACCCCTGCAACCACAACTAAGTGAATACACACACACAGACACACACACACACACACACACACACACACACACACACAACACACACACACACACACACACACACACACACACACACACACACACACACTGCAGCATATGGGCGCCTAGCAAACCTTAGAACAGCATTCCGACATCTTAATAAGGAATCATTCAGGACCCTGTACACCGTGTACGTTAGGCCCATTTTGGAGTATGCGGCACCAGTTTGGAACCCACACCTAGCCAAGCACGTGAAGAAACTAGAGAAAGTGCAAAGGTTTGCAACAAGACTAGTCCCAGAGCTAAGAGGTATGTCCTACGAGGAGAGGTTAAGGGAAATCAACCTGACGACACTGGAGGACAGGAGAGATAGGGGGGACATGATAACGACATACAAAATACTGAGAGGAATTGACAAGGTGGACAAAGACAGGATGTTCCAGAGATTGGACACAGTAACAAGGGGACACAGTTGGAAGTTGAAGACACAGATGAATCACAGGGATGTTAGGAAGTATTTCTTCAGCCACAGAGTAGTCAGTAAGTGGAATAGTTTGGGAAGCGATGTAGTGGAGGCAGGATCCATACATAGCTTTAAGCAGAGGTATGATAAAGCTCACGGCTCAGGGAGAGTGACCTAGTAGCGATCAGTGAAGAGGCGGGGCCAGGAGCTCGGACTCGACCCCCGCAACCTCAACTAGGTGAGTACACACACACACTTATGAGCTGGTAACACACACATTAACAAGCAACACACACTTGGGCAGGCAACACTCACCTGAACACATAACACACACACATATGAACAAGTAACACGTAAAAACACGAAACAAGCACATATGGACAAATAACACACACGAGCAGATAACACTCGCACAAAGACTAACACATGTGCAGGTAAAACACTCATGAACAGATATGAACAGATACATACAAATGAACAGAAAATACACACAAAATATAAAATATAAAGTACTCTTGTTTATCCCGGGAAAATTGTTCACCTCTTATTAAAATAATATTGTTGACAAGTGAACTTGTTAACTTAATCATACAAACTGTTCACTCTTATGTAGTACATTATGTAGTACATTATGTAGTACATTATGTAGTACATTATGTAGTACATTATGTAGTACATTATGTAGTACATTATGTAGTACATTATGTAGTACATTATGTAGTACATTATGTAGTACATTATGTAGTACATTATGTAGTACATTATGTAGTACATTATGTAGTACATTATGTAGTACATTATGTAGTACATTATGTAGTACATTATGTAGTACATTATGTAGTACATTATGTAGTACATTATGTAGTACATTATGTAGTACATTATGTAGTACATTATGTAGTACATTATGTAGTACATTATGTAGTACATTATGTAGTACATTATGTAGTACATTATGTAGTACATTATGTAGTACATTATGTAGTACATTATGTAGTACATTATGTAGTACATTATGTAGTACATTATGTAGTACATTATGTAGTACATTATGTAGTACATTATGTAGTACATTATGTAGTATATTATGTAGTACATTATGTAGTACAGTATGTAGTACATTATGTAGTACATTATGTAGTACATTATGTAGTACAGTATGTAGTACATTATGTAGTACATTATGTAGTACATTATGTAGTACATTATGTAGTACAGTATGTAGTACATTATGTAGTACAGTATGTCTTGTTCTATCTTTCTCCTGAATTTGTATATAATATTTGTGTCGCTGTATAAATGTTTTGTAGAAAGCTAAAGTTCGTAACAGTAAATAATCATAGTAATAATAAAGTAAGTATAAATAACTGTCTGTGGTGATCCATGACTCAACTGTCTGTGGTGATCCATGACTCAACTGTCTGTAGTGATACATGACTCAACTGTCTGTGGTGATCCATGACTCAACTGTCTGTAGTGATACATGACTCAACTGTCTGTGGTGATCCATGACTCAACTGTCTGTAGTGATACATGACTCAACTGTCTGTGGTGATCCATGACTCAACTGTCTGTAGTGATACATGACTCAACTGTCTGTGGTGATCCATGACTCAACTGTCTGTGGTGATGCATGACTCAACTGTCTGTGGTGATCCATGACTCAACTGTCTGTGGTGATCCATGACTCAACTGTCTGTAGTGATACATGACTCAACTGTCTGTGGTGATCCATGACTCAACTGTCTGTGGTGATGCATGACTCAACTGTCTGTGGTGATCCATGACTCAACTGTCTGTAGTGATACATGACTCAACTGTCTGTGGTGATCCATGACTCAACTGTCTGTAGTGATCCATGACTCAACTGTCTGTAGTGATCCATGACTCAACTGTCTGTAGTGATACATGACTCAACTGTCTGTGGTGATCCATGACTCAACTGTCTGTAGTGATACATGACTCAACTGTCTGTGGTGATCCATGACTCAACTGTCTGTGGTGATCCATGACTCAACTGTCTGTGGTGATCCATGACTCAACTGTCTGTGGTGATCCATGACTCAACTGTCTGTGGTGATCCATGACTCAACTGTCTGTGGTGATCCATGACTCAACTGTCTGTAGTGATACATGACTCAACTGTCTGTGGTGATCCATGACTCAACTGTCTGTGGTGATCCATGACTCAACTGTCTGTGGTGATCCATGACTCAACTGTCTGTGGTGATCCATGACTCAACTGTCTGTGGTGATCCATGACTCAACTGTCTGTAGTGATACATGACTCAACTGTCTGTGGTGATCCATGACTCAACTGTCTGTGGTGATCCATGACTCAACTGTCTGTAGTGATACATGACTCAACTGTCTGTGGTGATCCATGACTCAACTGTCTGTGGTGATCCATGACTCAACTGTCTGTGGTGATCCATGACTCAACTGTCTGTAGTGATCCATGACTCAACTGTCTGTGGTGATCCATGACTCAACTGTCTGTGGTGATCCATGACTCAACTGTCTGTGGTGATGCATGACTCAACTGTCTGTGGTGATCCATGACTCAAGTGTCTGTGGTGATCCATGACTCAAGTGTCTGTGGTGATCCATGACTCAACTGTCTGTGGTGATCCATGACTCAACTGTCTGTAGTGATACATGACTCAACTGTCTGTGGTGATCCATGACTCAAGTGTCTGTGGTGATCCATGACTCAACTGTCTGTGGTGATCCATGACTCAACTGTCTGTGGTGATCCATGACTCAACTGTCTGTGGTGATGCATGACTCAACTGTCTGTGGTGATCCATGACTCAACTGTCTGTAGTGATACATGACTCAACTGTCTGTGGTGATCCATGACTCAACTGTCTGTAGTGATACATGACTCAACTGTATGTGGTGATCCATGACTCAACTGTCTGTAGTGATACATGACTCAACTGTCTGTGGTGATCCATGACTCAACTGTCTGTAGTGATACATGACTCAACTGTCTGTGGTGATCCATGACTCAACTGTCTGTAGTGATACATGACTCAACTGTCTGTGGTGATCCATGACTCAACTGTCTGTGGTGATCCATGACTCAACTGTCTGTAGTGATACATGACTCAACTGTCTGTGGTGATCCATGACTCAACTGTCTGTGGTGATCCATGACTCAACTGTCTGTGGTGATCCATGACTCGACTGTCTGTGGTGATCCATGACTCAACTGTCTGTAGTGATCCATGACTCAACTGTCTGTGGTGATCCATGACTCAACTGTCTGTGGTGATCCATGACTCAACTGTCTGTGGTGATCCATGACTCAACTGTCTGTGGTGATCCATGACTCAACTGTCTGTGGTGATCCATGATCAACTGTCTGTGGTGATCCATGACAACTGTCTGTGGTGATCCATGACTCAACTGTCTGTGGTGATCCATGACTCGACTGTCTGTGGTGATCCATGACTCAACTGTCTGTGGTGATCCATGACTCAACTGTCTGTGGTGATCCATGACTCAACTGTCTGTGGTGATCCATGACTCAACTGTCTGTGGTGATCCATGACTCAACTGTCTGTAGTGATCCATGACTCAACTGTCTGTAGTGATCCATGACTCGACTGTCTGTGGTGATCCATGACTCAACTGTCTGTAGTGATCCATGACTCGACTGTCTGTGGTGATCCATGACTCAACTGTCTGTGGTGATCCATGACTCAACTGTCTGTAGTGATCCATGACTCAACTGTCTGTGGTGATCCATGACTCGGCTGTCTGTGGTGATCCATGACACAACCTGACCATCACGTATCCTTCTATCACTGTTTTTCTCAAATTATCTTCGAGCTTCTGATACATTATTGTTAGTTATATTATAATCATAAATTAAACTGCCATAAGAGATTTTTACTAGACAGCGACAACGCAATTTAGTATTCAGGAATTATACGTCATCTGAAATAATGATATATTATTGTTCATGTTTTTATAAATGTTTGATATTGTCAACAGTACTAAAAGTTATGATAGTTGCTGACGACAGTGTCATAGTAATGTTTGTCTTATACTTTCAACATTGTGTTTTATTAAGTTCAATAACAGTTTAATGCTAAAATATTTTCAGTTTACTGAAAATCAGGAAGAATATTAATGCAATAAGTGAATCCAGATTGAAATTGAAAATGTAAGAAAATGCCTCGAACATGTTTGAAACATGTCTAAGAATATGTCTACGAACATGTTACGTATATGTATATTAACGAAACTTACTGATGGAAACAAAGTTATCTTAGATGTCAGAAAAACTAAAGCTGAAGACACAATTTGGCTGTTATATCATGAACATAAAAAGTTGCTCTAAGGTGCACTGTGCACACTAACAAAACAGTGCAAGTAACTAACAGAAACTTCGTGACAAAATATGTTATCATAACATGGTAGTAGGTTGGTAGACAGCAACCACCCAGGGAAGTACTACCGTCCTGCCAGAGGACTGTGAAACAGAAACCTGTAACTGTTTTGCATGATGGTAGGATTGCTGGTTTCTTTTTCTGTCTCATAAACACGCTAGATAACAGGGATATCTTGCTACTCCTACTTACACTTTGGTCACACTTCACAGACACGCACATGCATATATATATACATACATCTAGGTTTTTCTCCTTTTTCTAAATAGCTCTTGTTCCTCTTTATTTCTTCTATTGTCCATGGGGAAGTGGAAAAGAATCTTTCCTCCGTAAGCCATGCGTGTCGTATGAGGAGACTAAAATGCCGGGAGCAATGGGCTAGTAACCCCTTCTCCTGTAGACATTTACTAAAAAAGGAAGAAGAAAAAACTTTATAAAACTGGGATGCTTGAATGTGCGTGGATGTAGTGCGGATGACAAGAAACAGATGATTGCTGATGTTATGAATGAAAAGAAGTTGGATGTCCTGGCCCTAAGCGAAACAAAGCTGAAGGGGGTAAGGGAGTTTCGGTGGGGGGAAATAAATGGGATTAAATCTGGAGTATCTGAGAGAGAGCAAAGGAAGGGGTAGCAGTAATGTTGAATGATCAGTTATGGAAGGAGAAAAGAGAATATGAATGTGTAAATGCAAAGAATTATGTGGATTAAAGTAAAGGCTGGATGCGAGAAGTGGGTCATAATAAGCGTGTATGCACCTGGAGAAGAGAGGAATGCAGAGGAGAGAGAGAGATTTTGTGAGATGTTAAGTGAATGTATAGGAGCCTTTGAACCAAGTGAGAGAGTAATTGTGGTAGGGGACCTGAATGCTAAAGTAGGAGAAACTTTTAGAGAGGGTGTGGTAGGTAAGTTTGGGGTGCCAGATGTAAATGATAATGGGAGCCCTATGATTGAACTTTGTATAGAAAGGGGTTTAGTTATAGGTAATACATATTTTAAGAAAAAGAGGATAAATAAGTATACAAGATATTATGTAGGGCGAAATGACAGTAGTTTGTTGGATTATGTATTGGTAGATAAAAGACTGTTGAATAGACTTCAGGATGTACATGTTTATAGAGGGGCCACAGATATATCAGATCACTTTCTAGTTGTAGCTACACTGAGAGTAAAAGGTAGATGGGATACAAGGAGAATAGAAGTATCAGGGAAGAGAGAGGTGAAGGTTTATAAACTAAAAGAGGAGCCAGTTAGGGAAAGATATAAACAGCTATTGGAGGATAGATGGGTTAATGAGAGCATAGGCAACGGGGTCGAAGAGGTATGGAGTAGGTTTAAAAATGTAGTGTTAGAGTGTTCAGCAGAAGTTTGTGGTTACAGGAAAGTGGGTGCGGGAGGGAAGAGGAGCGATTGGTGGAATGATGATGTAAAGAGAGTAGTAAGGGAGAAAAAGTTAGCATATGAGAAGTTTTTACAAAGTAGAAGTGATGCAAGGAGGGAAGAGTATATGGAGAAAAAGAGAGAGGTTAAGAGAGTGGTGAAGCAATGTAAAAAGAGAGCAAATGAGAGAGTGGGTGAGATGTTATCAGCAAATTTTGTTGAAAATAAGAAAAAGTTTTGGAGTGAGATTAACAAGTTAAGGAAGCCTAGAGAACAAATGGATTTGTCAGTTAAAAATAGGAGAGGAGAGTTATTAAATGGAGAGTTAGATGTATTGGGAAGATGGAGGGAATATTTTGAGGAATTGTTAAATGTTGATGAAGATAGGGAAGCTGTGATTTCGTGTATAGGGCAAGGAGGAATAACATCTTGTAGGAGTGAGGAAGAGCCAGTTGTGAGAGTGGGGGAAGTTCGTGAGGCAGTAGGTAAAATGAAAGGGGGTAAGGCAGCCGGGATTGATGGGATAAAGATAGAAATGTTAAAAGCAGGTGGGGATATAGTTTTGGAGTGGTTGGTGCAATTATTTAATAAATGTATGGAAGAGGGTAAGGTACCTAGGGATTGGCAGAGAGCATGTATAGTTCCTTTGTATAAAGGCAAAGGGGACAAAAGAGAGTGCAAAAGTTATAAGGGGATAAGTCTGTTGAGTATACCTGGTAAAGTGTATGGTAGAGTTATTATTGAAAGAATTAAGAGTTAGACGGAGAATAGGATATCAGATGAACATGGAGGCTTTAGGAAAGGTAGGGGGTGTGTGGACCAGGTGTTTACAGTGAAACATATAAGTGAACAGTATTTAGATAAGGCTAAAGAGGTCTTTGTGGCATTTATGGATTTGGAAAAGGCGTATGACAGGGTGGATAGGGGGGCAATGTGGCAGATGTTGCAGGTGTATGGTGTAGGAGGTAGGTTACTGAAAGCAGTGAAGAGTTTTTACGAGGATAGTGAGGCTCAAGTTAGAGTATGTAGGAAAGAGGGAAATTATTTCCCAGTAAAAGGCCTTAGACAAGGATATGTGATGTCACCGTGGTTGTTTAATATATTTATAGATGGGGTTGTAAGAGAAGTAAATGCGAGGGTCTTGACAAGAGGCGTGGAGTTAAAAGATAAAGAATCACACTTAAAGTGGGAGTTGTCAAAGTTGCTCTTTGCTGATGACACTGTGCTCTTGGGAGATTCTGAAGAGAAGTTGCAGAGATTGGTGGATGAATTTGGTAGGGTGTGCAAAAGAAGAAAATTAAAAGTGAATACAGGAAAGAGTAAGGTTATGAGGATAACAAAAGGATTAGGTGATGAAAGATTGGATATCAGATTGGAGGGAGAGAGTATGGAGGAGGTGAATGTTTTCAGATATTTGGGAGTGGACGTGTCAGCGGATGGGTCAATGAAGGATGACGTGAATCATAGAATTGATGTGGGGAAAAGGGTGAGTGGTGCACTTCGGAGTCTGTGGAGACAAAGAACTTTGTCCTTGGAGGCAAAGAGGGGAATGTATGAGAGTATAGTTTTACCAACGCTCTTATATGGGTGTATAGCATGGGTGATGAATGTTGCAGCGAGGAGAAGGCTGGAGGCAGTGGAGATGTCATGTCTGAGGGCAATGTGTGGTGTGAATATAATGCAGAGAATTCGTAGTTTGGAAGTTAGGAGGAGGTGCGGGATTACCAAAACTGTTGTCCAGAGGGCTGAGGAAGGGTTGTTGAGGTGGTTCGGACATGTAGAGAGAATGGAGGCGAAACAGAATGACTTCAAGAGTGTATCAGTCTGTAGTGGAAGGAAGGGGGGGTTTAGGTGTCGGCTGGGAAAGGTTGGAGGGAGGGGGTAAAGGAGGTTTTGTGTGCGAGGGGCTTGGACTTCCAGCAGGCATGCGTGAGCGTGTTTGATAGGAGTGAATGGAGACAAATGGTTTTTAATACTTGACGTGCTGTTGGAGTGTGAGCAAAGTAACATTTATGAAGGGGTTCAGGGAAACCGGCAGGCCGGACTTGAATCCTGGAGATGGGAAGTACAGTGCCTGCACTCTGAAGGAGGGGTGTTAATGTTGCAGTTTAAAAACTGTAGTGTAAAGCACCCTTCTGGCAAGACAGTGATGGAGTGAATGATGGTGAAAGTTTTTCTTTTTCGGGCCACCCTGCCTTGGTGGGAATCGGCCAGTGTGATAATAAAAAAAATAACATGGTATTTAAATTTCACTCAAATAGTCTGAAATGTTTCACTTCAAGTCTTGAGTCTTGTGACTTCCTGGGTTAAGTCAAGACTGTTTTTAAAACATTTTGTGAGTGAATCAGCAGCAAAATATCTGGTGTTGACTGGTCTAACTTGACAACCTTTGCCTCCATCAACACCTGTCAGACACTAATAAAGAGAATTTAGTGTTGTACAAAGTGTGTAAACAACGTATTCTTCACGAAGACAATGTCACATAAAACCTGTGTTAAGTCAATATATCAAAGACTGAACATTAACATTGGCGCAAAAGATCCTACATTAAAATTAAAGAAGGTACTAAATACATGAATATAGTTATTGTTTATAAATATCTGTTCATTAATTTAATTTCATTCTTCACATTGTCGCAAAAAATACATCAAATAGAGGTGTAATAAAATGGTCTCACGAGAGTAAGAGGAAAAAGTAGAAAGAAAGGTAGTGTTTGACCCGGTGACCAGCAGGGCCCCAGAGCTGGATCTCACAGTGGCTGTGAACCTTCCTAATCATTCTCATTTTTTCCGTATAGTTTATGTAAAAGTTAATTACCTATTTGTAATTACTAACTGATAGTAATTATTTGTATTATAACTGTTGTTAAACTTTTACTCACAACTTTCTCCTGGAGTTCATAACACGACTTAAATACTCAGTAAAGCAATATTTCTGGAACCTTTTTCATCACTGCTTCCTTAACTTAAGACTAAAGTTTCTCTACTGCAACATTTAGGCAAGTTTTACCAACTGAAAAATAAACTAGTAGTTATGAAGTAATGGAATTTTTTTATATAATGCGAACTACACAATGGCTAGTTAAACGGCAATCCACTTATAAATTATGACCATAGTGTCCCAGATAATTTATGGTACAGCATATGCTAACATCTGTACATCACAGATCATGACACAATATCAAGTGAAAAGAAGTGGAGGAGGAGGAGGGTGAGATCAGGTCAAGTCATGAGTGTTCTGAAGGTGATAACATTTGATAATGTATTGAGAAACACAAGAATCTACACAAGCAATTCCAGGACGAAGAGTTAGGGTTAGAAAGCTGTATATGAGAGTAGATTTAATTAGACGGCGTTTTTGAAGGCTAGAAGAAACGTAGATAGTTTAAGCAGGGGACCAATTAATGGTTAGATGCTGTTGAAGCAGTAGAAACAGCAGCAGTAGCACCAACAACAGTAGCAGTAGCAACAACAACAACAACAACAACAGAAACAGCAGTATCAAAAGGAACTGAAAAAAATAAAACAATTTTATGGTTAGACCAGACTAGAGGAACTTTATTGTAATTATCTAGTGAAAGTTAGTGTGAGGGACGACGAGTGACTCACTTAGAAGATCTACAAGACTCTGTTGCCTCTAGGAGGTGAAAGTGGCTGAGGCTCTAGTGAGGCAGTGAAGGTGACTGAGGCTCTCGTGAGAAAGTGAAGGTGACTGAGGCTCTAGTGAGGCAGTGAAGATGACTGAGGCTCTCATGGGAAAGTGAAGGTGACTGAGGCTCTAGTGAGGCAGTGAAGGTGACTGAGGCTCTAGTGAGACAGTGAAAGTGACTGAGGCTCTAGTAAGGCAGTGAAGGTGACTGAGGCTCTAGTAAGGCAGTGAAGGTGACTGAGGCTCTCGTGAGAAAGTGAAGGTGACTGAGGCTCTAGTGAGAAAGTGAAGGTGACTGAGGCTCTAGTGAGGAAGTGAAGGTCACTGAGGCTCTAGTGAGAAAGTGAAGGTGACTGAGGCTCTAGTGAGGAAGTGAAGGTCACCGAGGCTCTAGTGAGGCAGTGAAGGTGACTGAGGCTCTCATGAGAAAGTGAAAGTGACTGAGGCTCTAGTGAGAAAGTGAAGGGGGCTGAGGCTCTAGTGAGGCAGTGAAGATGACTGAGGCTCTCATGGGAAAGTGAAGGTGACTGAGGCTCTAGTGAGGCAGTGAAGGTGACTGAGGCTCTAGTGAGACAGTAAAAGTGACTGAGGCTCTAGTAAGGCAGTGAAGGTGACCGAGGCTCTAGTGAGACAGTGAAGGTGACTGAGGCTCTAGTAAGGCAGTGAAGGTGGCTGAGGCTCTAGTGAGAAAGTGAAGGTGACTGAGGCTCTCATGAGAAAGTGAAAGTGACTGAGGCTCAAGTGAGAAAGTGAAGGTGACTGAGGCTCTAGTGAGAAAGTGAAGGTGGCTAAGGCTCTAGTGAGAAAGTGAAGGTGACTGAGGCTCTAGTGAGAAAGTGAAGGTGGCTGAGGCTCTAGTGAGAAAGTGAAGGTGACTGAGGCTCTAGTGAGAAAGTGAAGGTGGCTGAGGCTCTAGTGAGAAAGTGAAGGTGACTGAGGCTCTAGTGAGAAAGTGAAGGTGACTGAGGCTCTAGTGAGAAAGTGAAGGTGACTGAGGCTCTAGTGAGGCAGTGAAGGTAACTATGGCTCTAGTAAGCCAGTGAATGTGACTGAGGCTCTAGTGAGGCAGTGAAGGTGACTGAGGCTCTAGTGAGAAAGTGAAGGTGACTGAGGCTCTAGTGAGGCAGTGAAGGTGACTGAGGCTCTAGTGAGAAAGTGAAGGTCACTGAGGCTCTAGTTAGGCAGTGAAGGTGACTGAGGCTCTAGTGAGACATTGAAGGTGACTGAGGCTCTCGTGAGAAAGTGAAGGTGACTGAGGCTCTAGTGAGAAAGAGAAGGTGACTGAGGCTCTAGTGAGGCAGTGAATGTGACTGAGGCTCTAGTAAGGAAGTGAAGGTGACTGAGGCTCTAGTGAGGCAGTGAATGTGACTGAGGCTCTAGTAAGGAAGTGAAGGTGACTGAGGCTCTAGTGAGGCAGTGAATGTGACTGAGGCTCTAGTAAGGAAGTGAAGGTGACTGAGGCTCTGAATTAACCATATTGTAGTCAGGTGGTCCAGTGGGTTACGCACTGTCCTCGAGTTTTACGACTAACATCTGTACAATGGTTTGTTACACTAAGTTATCAAGATATCACTCTAAATTATCCGGGTGTCACACTAAGTTACTTGTGTGTCACACTATGTTATCCGGGTGTCACACTAAGTTATCTGGGTGTCACACTATGTTACCTGGGTGTCACACTAAGTTATCTGGGTGTCACACTAAGTTACCTGGGTGTCACACTAAGTTATCTGGGTGTCACACTATGTTACCTTGGTGTCACACTAAGTTATCTGGGTGTCACACTAAGTTACCTGGGTGTCACACTAAGTTATCTGGGTTCACACTATGTTACCTGGGTGTCACACTAAGTTATCTGGGTGTCACACTAAGTTACCTGGGTGTCACACTAAGTTACCTGGGTGTCACACTAAGTTATCTGGGTGTCACACTAAGTTATCTGGGTGTCACACTAAGTTATCTGGATGTCACACTAAGTTATCTGGGTGTAATACTAAGTTATCTGGGTGTAATACTAAGTTATCTGGGTGTAATACTAAGTTATCTGGGTGTAATACTAAGTTATGTGGGTGTCATACTAAGTTATCTGGGTGTAACACTAAGTTATCTGGGTGTAACACTAAGTTATCTGGGTGTAACACTAAGTTATCTGGGTGTAACACTAAGTTATCTGGGTGTAATACTAAGTTATCTGGGTGTCATACTAAGTTATCTGGGTGTCATACTAAGTTATCTGGGTGGGAACACTAAGTTATCTGGGTGTAAACACTAAGTTATCTGGGTGTAACACTAAGTTATCTGGGTGTAACACTAAGTTATCTGGTTGTAATACTAAGTTATCTGGGTGTAATACTAAGTTATCTGGGTGTAATACTAAGTTATCTGGGTGTAATACTAAGTTATCTGGGTGTAATACTAAGTTATCTGTGTGTAATACTAAGTTATCTGGGTGTAATACTAAGTTATCTGGGTGTAATACTAAGTTATCTGGGTGTAATACTAAGTTATCTGGGTGTCATACTAAGTTATCTGGGTGTCATACTAAGTTATCTGGGTGTCATACTAAGTTATCTGGGTGTCATACTAAGTTATCTGGGTGTCATACTAAGTTATCTGGGTGTCATACTAAGTTATCTGGGTGTCATACTAAGTTATCTGGGTGTCATACTAAGTTATCTGGGTGTCATACTAAGTTATCCGGGTGTCATACTAAGTTATCTGGGTGTCATACTAAGTTATCTGGGTGTCATACTAAGTTATTTGGATGTCACACTAAGTTGTCTGGGTGTCATACTAAGTTATCTGGGTGTCATACTAAGTTATCCTGGTGTCATACTAAGTTATTTGGATGTCACACTAAGTTGTCTGGGTGTCATACTAAGTTATCTGGGTGTCATACTAAGTTATCCTGGTGTCATACTAAGTTATTTGGATGTCACACTAAGTTGTCTGGGTGTCATACTAAGCTAACAAGAATATTTTCATTACCTGCGACATGAGTGTGTGTGTGTGTGTGTGTGTGTGTGTGTGTGTGTGTGTGTGTGTGTGTGTGTGTGTGTGTGTGTGTGTGTGTGTGTGTGTGTGCATGTGTGTGTGTGTGTGTGTGTGTGTGCGTGTGTGTGTGTATGTGTGTGTGTGTGTTTGTGTGTGTGTGTGTGTGTGTGTGTGTACTCACCTAATTGTGGTTGCAGGGGTCGATACTCAGCTCCTGGCCCCGCCTCTTCACTGATCGCTACTAGGTCCTCTCCCTCTCCGCTTCCTGAGTTTTGTCATACCTCTTCTTAAAACTATGTATGGTTCCTGCCTCCACTACTTCACTTGCTAGGCTATTCCACTTCCTGACGACTCTATGACTGAAGAAATACTTCCTAACGTCCCTGTGACTCGTCTGAGTCTTCAGCTTCCAGTTGTGACCCCTTGTTTCTGTGTCCCCTCTCTGTCCACCTTGTCTATTCCCCGCAGTATCTTGTATGTCGTTATCATGTCTCCCCTGACCCTTCTGTCCTCCAGTGTCGTCAGTCCAATTTCCCTCAACCTTTCCTCGTACGACATTCCCCTGAGCTCTGGGATTAGCCTTGTTGCAAACCTTTGTGTTTTCTCTAACTTCTTGACGTGCTTGGCCAGGTGTAGGTTCCAGACTGGTGCTGCATACTCCAGTATGGGCCTAACATACACAGTGTACAGTGTCTTGAAAGATTCCTTATTAAGGTATCGGAACGCTATTCTCAGGTTTGCCAGGCGCCCGTATGCTGCAGCAGTTATTTGGTTGATGTGTGCCTCCGGTGGCGTGCTCGGTGTTATGATCGCCCCAAGGTCTTTCTCCCTGAGTGAGGTCTGTAGTCTTTGTCCTCCTAGCCTATACTCTGTCTGCGGTCTTCTTTGCCCCTCCCCAATCTTCGTGACTTTGCATTTGGCAGGGTTGAATTCGAAAAGTCAGTTTCTGGACCACATGTCCAGCCTGTCCAGGTCTCTTTGCAGTCCTGCCTCATCCTCATCCGATTTAATTCTTCTCATCAGCTTCACATCATCTGCGAATAGGGACACTTCAGAGGCTATTCCTTCCATCATGTCGTTCGCATATATCAAAAATAGCACTGGTCCTAGAACTGACCCCTGTGGGATCCCGCTCATCACAGGCGCCCACTGTGATACCTCTTCACGTACCATGACTCGTTGTTGCCTCCCTGTCAGGTATTCCCTGATCCATTGCAGTGCCCTCCCTATTACATGCGCCTGATCCTCCAGCTTCTGCACTAATCTCTTGTGGGGAACTGTGTCAAAGGCCTTCCTGCAGTCTAGGAAAACTCAGTCAACCCACCCCTCTCTCTCGTGTCTTACTTCTGTTACCTTGTCATAAAACTCCAGAAGGTTTGTGACACAGGATTTGCCTTCCATGAACCCATGCTGGTTTTCATGTATAATCTTGTTCCGTTCCAGGTGTTCCACCACTCTCCTCCTGATAATCTTCTCCATGACTTTGCACACAATTCATGTCGGAGACACAGGTCTGTAGTTTAGTGTCTCGTTTCTGTTTCCTTTCTTAAATATGGGGACTACATTTGCTGTCTTGCTTTCCTGTGTGTGTGTGTGTGTGTGTGTGTGTGTGTGTGTGTGTGTGTGTGTATGTGTATGTGTATGTGTGTGTGTGTGTGTTTGTGTGTGTGTGTGTGTGTGTGTATGTGTATGTGTATGTGTGTGTGTGTGTGTGTTTTGTGTGTGTGTGTGTGTGTGTGTGTGTGTGTGAGAGAGAGAGAGAGAGAAGAGAGAGGAGAGAGAGAGAGATGAGAGAGAGAGAGAGAGAGAGAGAGAGAGAGAGAGAGAGAGAAAGAGATTACTCGTCCTCTCAACTTAGGGTTTAGCAGAGTCACTTCCTCCTTGCCTCATAGGCTCTAGGCTACCTTTCTTAAATCAATATATAGATCAGTGGTGGACAAGTTCGTCCATAAGAAGAGCCACGAATAATACTTTCCATACATTTCTGAGTGTTCAAGAGCCACAGAAAATATTTTAAAACTGTATTTATAAATAAAAATACAACTCTATAGTATTCCTACTCAACAAAGAAGAATATATTTAATCTCTGCTCGTTGAAAACTTTGAGTTTTTATTTTTGCAGTTAATAGTTCAAAATCTGGCTGGTAGGATGTCACAGGTGTTCTAAGAAGCTGACTGAGGTGACTGTTAGTGAAGGTATCACCATGTTTTGACTCGATAAATTTCATTACAGAGAAGAGAGATTCACAGCAGTAAGTTGTCCCAAGAACAGAGTAGTGGGAAGACAGTTTTCTGAAGACTGGGATACTTGGCTTCTGGGATTTGTTTCTACAAGTCAGTTAAAGACGAGCGTTCATGTACTCGCTTCAAATCCGCATCTTCCTGCAGCTCAATTAAGTTCTGTTTCTATTGAAGCAACATACGAGGCATATGGTGTAACAACAGGACATCCATCGTTGATGACATCAGTCACTAAAGGTGCAACAACAGGACGTCCATCGTTGATGACATCAATCACTAAAGATGCAACAACAGGACATCCATCGTTGATGACATCAATCACTAAAGGTGCAACAACAGGACATTCATCGTTCATAACATCAATCACCAAAGGTGCAACAACAGGACATCCATCGTTGATGACATCAATCACTAAAGGATTCACAAGAAATTGAAAACATGGCTTTAACTTTTTTAATTTCTCAAACCTGTTCTCGAAACCATTATAAAATATTTCTTTTTCCATCATATTGTTTCACTTTATCTTTAATTTCAACATCAAATAAAGTAGTTATTCTTAATTTAAGGTCAGGAAAGTGATCAGATTTCCTTGTTGCCAGATTTCACTGAAAAAGCTTTGTTTTATTCGGAAATCTGAAAACTGATTGATCAAGTTGTGTTAGAACTTTGTTCCCTGAAGAGCCAGATTTAAATATTTGAGATGATGGATTACATGTGTAAAGAACACAGTCGTCATCTTCTAGTTGTGGGTGTTTCTTTTTCTTTTCCTTCATAAAAGCAATGATTGGTTCGAAAAGAGCAACAAACTTACTCAAAAGATTGGTAGTTGAGAGTCATCTTACAATACAGTAGAATGAAAGCTCCCTTGACCTTTTCTTCAAGCTCCAGCTCAATAAAATTTCAAAATTCATGGTGTTTTTGCACTTGTCCGATTGAAATTCACAATTCTTAAAACGCAGTTTAGGACATCGTTGAGCTTGAAGTGTAAATATTCAAGGTGGAAGATACAAAGGTTACACATATATTCAGGATAGTTAAGATCATGTGTCAATTACCCAACTAGGCCAATATTTTGCAATAATAATAAGTTTATGTAATTATTATTTTGCAATAATAATAAGTTTATGTAATTATTATTTTGCAATAATAATAAGTTTATGTAATTATTATTTTGCAATAAAAATAAGTTTATGTAATTATTATTTTGCAATAATAATAAGTTTATGTAATTATTATTTTGCAATAATAATAAGTTTATGTAATTATTATTTTGCAATAATAATAAGTTTATGTAATTATTATTTTGCAATAATAATAAGTTTATGTAATTATTATTTTGCAATAAAAATAAGTTTATGTAATTATTATTTTGCAATAATAATAAGTTTATGTAATTATTATTTTGCAATAATAATAAGTTTATGTAATTATTATTTTGCAATAATAATAAGTTTATGTAATTATTATTTTGCAATAATAATAAGTTTATGTAATTATTATTTTGCAATAATAATAAGTTTATGTAATTATTATTTTGCAATAATAATAAGTTTATGTAATTATTATTTTTCAATAATAATAAGATTATGTAATTATTATTTTGCAATAATAATAAGTTTATGTAATTATTATTTTGCAATAATAATAAGTTTATGTAATTATTATTTTGCAATAATAATAAGTTTATGTAATTATTATTTTGCAATAATAATAAGTTTATGTAATTATTATTTTGCAATAATAATAAGTTTATGTAATTATTATTTTGCAATAATAATAAGTTTATGTAATTATTATTTTGCAATAATAATAAGTTTATGTAATTATTATTTTGCAATAATAATAAGTTTATGTAATGGTAGCTGAGCATTTAATAAAGCTTTGTTAAATGCATTTTTGATGCTAATACATTCTGTAGTTTCCTTTAAACTTATCAGGTCTAAGTATTCTTCTTTTACATTTCCATCGTTTGTAACATAGCGAATAAATATAGCTGCCTGAGGGATATGTTGAATGTCTGTAGCTTCATCCATTGCTATGCTGACAGCTACGCAGCTTTGCAGATCACTGCAGTGAACATACCATTGTAGAACTAATTTCAGAAATGTATCTGTCAGTAGTGCGACGGGAGACAAGAAATTGTTGTCAAATTATCAGTCTCTCAATCTCACATTTATCTACATTATCTATGAATCTCTAAATGATAGATAAAGTACTGGTAGAATTTATCAATTCCTGATGGGAAGATGCAGTCCTGGTAGAATTTATAAATCTCTGATTGACTGATAATCTTGATAGACGAAACATCTTGGCAGTAAATACCAGACTTCACTTATTGTCTTATTCACACATGTCGGTATATTTTACCACTGATATACATTTACGTGCGCGTAAGTGTGATACAGAGAATTGAATGTGTTAGTGCATGTGTAGGTTGTATATGTGGATATGCGTAAATGTGGTCGAAAAAATGTGGTTGTGTACTCCTGTAGATCTTTGCATAAGATGACAATACAATGTATAAATATAAAAGAAAGCTGATTAACAAGTACAGCTTTCTTCACGGGGGAAAACAAATTGATAAACACGCCGACAATCATCTACCAACAATAAAATATTCACAAAACCACAACTGAGAACAATGTATTTACTAGCTGGTGTACGGTCGCGGCTGTCTTGGTGGGTGTAATTACTGGACGCAGTTTTCTGTGTCACCTCCAGTAATTCCACCCACCTGGACAGTCTCTACCGTAGACCACATAGACAAGGCCAAGTTTCAACCCAGCAAAGTCACTGGGGGTGGAAACCGCTGACTGGGGAAGTGGGGAAAGGAGTCTAATCAGGTGACACAAGTGGGCTCCCAGGAGACACTGATCCGAGGAAGGCATCGCCGGCCTTAGGTAAGTGGGGAAGGGAAGACATCAGGGAGCGAACGGATGGTTTCCTGGATACATGAACCTGGGGAAGCCTGAGACTGGAAGACAGAGATGAGAAGACAGAGAGGCGAGCCTGACCTTAGGGAATTGAGGAAGGGGAGGCATCCGGGGGCCCACGGATGGATTCCTGGACACATGAACCTGGGGAAGGCGAGGGGGGGGGGGGCGGACCTTAAAGACGAACCACTGGCCTCCACGTGGCAAGGTCTGGTAACTCAGAGATAACTCTGAGGCTGACAGTGGTCGCAAATAATAATTATATTTTTATTATTAATTGTAATTAGTGATTTTTTTAATCTGATTAATGTTATATAATATAAGTACACACACACACACACACACATACATACACACACACACACATACACACTCCGGGGCCAGGAGCTAGGACTCGACCCCTGCAACCACAAATAGGTGAGTACACACACACATACACACACACACACACACACACACACACACACACACACACACACACACACACACACACACACACACACACACACACACACAGAAAGTGTTGGACACAATTCATACAACCGAGGAAGAAGTGAAGAGGCTGTTTAATGAGCTAAATGATAAATTAGACACATGTGCAACTCTTGGGTATCTTTATTGAGGAAACGTTTCGCCACACAGTGGTTTCATCAGTCCATACGTAGGAGAAACTTGAAGAACAGGAGGAGAATGAGGTAATCAGTCCCTCAACCTTGAGTCGATGTGTTCAGTCCATCAATCTTCAGTCCATCAATCTACTCAAGATTGATGGACTGAACACATCGACTCAAGGTTGAGGGACTGATTACCTCATTCTCCTCCTGTTCTTCAAGTTTCTCCTACGTATGGGCTGATGAAGCCACTGTGTGGCGAAACGTTTCCTCAATAAAGATACCCAAGAGTTGCACATGTGTCTAATTTATCAACATGTCGGTTCTCTGAACCATCCATCTAAAAATGAGCTAAATACCTAAAAGGCGATAGGGCCGGATAACATCTCTCCATGGGCCCTGAGACAGGGAGCAGAGGCGCTTTGTGTACCACTAACAACTATCTGCAATATATATCTATCGAAACAGGACAACTACCGGAAGTATGGAAGACAGCAAATGTAGTCCCAATTTTTAAAAAAGAAGACAGACCCGAAGCATTAAACTACAGACCACTGTCACTGACGTGTATACTATGCAAGGTCATGGAGAAAATTATCAGAAGAGTGGTGGAGCATG
Source organism: Cherax quadricarinatus (assembly GCF_026875155.1). Lineage (NCBI taxonomy): Eukaryota > Metazoa > Arthropoda > Malacostraca > Decapoda > Parastacidae > Cherax > Cherax quadricarinatus. The sequence continues at coordinate 21,686,484 of NC_069465.1, forward strand.
GTTTCAGGGACAGGAAATCCTGTGTCACAAACCTACAGGAGTTCTGTGACAGGGTGACAACAGTAAGACAAGAGAGAGAGAGGGGTGGGTAGATTTCATTTTCTTGGACTGTAAGAAGACGTTTGACACAGTTCCACACAAGAGATAAATGCGGAAGCTGGAGGACCAGGCAGGGGTAACAGGGAAGGCACTACAATGGATCAGGGAATACCTGTCCGGAAGACAACAGCGAGTCATGGTACGTGGCGAGGTGTCAGAGTGGGTGCCTGTAACGAGCAGGGTGCCACAAGGATCAGACCTAGGACCGGTGCTGTTTCTGGTATTTGTGAACGACATGACGGAAGGAATAGACTCCGAAGTGTCCCTGTTTGCAGATGACGTGAAGTTGATGAGAAGAATTAAATCAGACGAGGACCAGGCAGAACTACAGAGGGATCTGGACAGAATGCAGGACTGGTCCAGCAACCATACCAGTTCAACCATTCCAAGTGCAAAGTCATGAAGATTCGGGAACGGTAAAGAAGACCGCAGACGGAGTACAGTCTAGGGAGTAAGAGCCTACAAACCTCACTCAAGAGAAAGGATCTTGGTGTGTGTATAACATCGGACACATCTCCTGAGGCGCACATCAACCAAATAACTACTGCAGCATATGGGCGCCTAGCAAACCTAAGAACAGCATTCCGACATCTAAATAAGGAGTCACTCAGGATCATGTACACTGTGTACGTTAGGCCCATATTGGAATATGCAGCGCCAGTTTGGAACCCTCACCTTGCCAAACATGTAAGGAAACTAGAGAAAGTGCTAAGGTTTGCAACAAGACTAGTCCCGGAGCTAAGAGGTATGTCCTACGAGGAGAGGTTAAGGGAAATCGACCTGACGACACTGGAAGACAGGAGAGGTATAGACAAGGTGGACAGAGACAGAATGTTCCAGAGATGGGACATAGCAACAAGGGGACACAGTTGGAAACTGAAGACATAGATGAATCACAGGGATGTTAGGAAGTATTTATTCAGTCAGAGTAGTCAGGAAGTGGAATAGTCTTGGAAGCGATGTAGTGGAGGCAGGATCCATTCACACCTTCAAGCAGAGGTATGATAAGGCTCATGGTGCGGGGAGAGTGACCCAAAAGCGGCCAGTGAAGAGACGGGGCCAGGAGCTATGACTCAACCCCTGCAACCACAACTAGGTGAGTACAACTAGATGAGTACGCACAAACACACACACACACACACACACACACACACACACACACACACACACACACACACACACACTTATAAACAAACACCTCCAGCAGCTTGTGAATATCATGAACTCCAGGAAGTTGTGAGTGCATCAGCTCCAGGAAGTTGTGAGTGCATCAGCTTCAGGAAGTTGTGAGTGCATCAGCTCCAGGAAGTTGTGAGTGCATCAGCTTCAGGAAGTTGTGAGTGCATCAGCTTCAGGAAGTTGTGAGTGCATCAGCTCCAGGAAGTTGTGAGTGCATCAGCTCCAGGAAGTTGTGAGTGCATCAGCTCCAGGAAGTTGTGAGTGCATCAGCTTCAGGAAGTTGTGAGTGCATCAGCTCCAGGAAGTTGTGAGTGCATCAGCTCCAGGAAGTTGTGAGTGCATCAGCTTCAGGAAGTTGTGAGTGCATCAGCTTCAGGAAGTTGTGAGTGCATCAGCTCCAGGAAGTTGTGAGTGCATCAGCTCCAGGAAGTTGTGAGTGCATCAGCTCCAGGAAGTTGTGAGTGCATCAGCTTCAGGAAGTTGTGAGTGCATCAACTCCAGGAAGTTGTGAGTGCATCAGCTCCAGGAAGTTGTGAGTGCATCAGCTCCAGGAAGTTGTGAGTGCATCAGCTCCAGGAAGTTGTGAGTGCATCAGCTTCAGGAAGTTGTGAGTGCATCAGCTCCAGGAAGTTGTGAGTGCATCAGCTCCAGGAAGTTGTGAGTGCCTCAGCTCCAGGAAGTTGTGAGTGCATCAGCTTCAGGAAGTTGTGAGTGCCTCAGCTCCAGGAAGTTGTGAGTGCATCAGCTTCAGGAAGTTGTGAGTGCCTCAGCTTCAGGAAGTTGTGAGTGCATCAGCTTCAGGAAGTTGTGAGTGCATCAGCTCCAGGAAGTTGTGAGTGCATCAGCTTCAGGAAGTTGTGAGTGCCTCAGATCCAGGAAGTTGTGAGTGCATCAGCTTCAGGAAGTTGTGAGTGCCTCAGATCCAGGAAGTTGTGAGTGCATCAGCTCCAGGAAGTTGTGAGTGCATCAGCTTCAGGAAGTTGTGAGTGCCTCAGATCCAGGAAGTTGTGAGTGCATCAGCTCCAGGAAGTTGTGAGTGCATCAGCTCCAGGAAGTTGTGAGTGCATCAACTCCAGGAAGTTGTGAGTGCATCAGCTCCAGGAAGTTGTGAGTGCATCAGCTTCAGGAAGTTGTGAGTGCCTCAGATCCAGGAAGTTGTGAGTGCATCAGCTTCAGGAAGTTGTGAGTGCCTCAGATCCAGGAAGTTGTGAGTGCATCAGCTCCAGGAAGTTGTGAGTGCATCAGCTTCAGGAAGTTGTGAGTGCCTCAGATCCAGGAAGTTGTGAGTGCATCAGCTTCAGGAAGTTGTGAGTGCCTCAGATCCAGGAAGTTGTGAGTGCATCAGCTTCAGGAAGTTGTGAGTGCCTCAGATCCAGGAAGTTGTGAGTGCATCAGCTCCAGGAAGTTGTGAGTGCATCAGCTTCAGGAAGTTGTGAGTGCCTCAGATCCAGGAAGTTGTGAGTGCATCAGCTCCAGGAAGTTGTGAGTGCATCAGCTTCAGGAAGTTGTGAGTGCCTCAGATCCAGGAAGTTGTGAGTGCATCAGCTTCAGGAAGTTGTGAGTGCCTCAGATCCAGGAAGTTGTGAGTGCATCAGCTTCAGGAAGTTGTGAGTGCCTCAGATCCAGGAAGTTGTGAGTGCATCAGCTCCAGGAAGTTGTGAGTGCATCAGCTTCAGGAAGTTGTGAGTGCCTCAGATCCAGGAAGTTGTGAGTGCATCAGCTCCAGGAAGTTGTGAGTGCATCAGCTTCAGGAAGTTGTGAGTGCCTCAGATCCAGGAAGTTGTGAGTGCATCAGCTTCAGGAAGTTGTGAGTGCATCAGCTTCAGGAAGTTGTGAGTGCCTCAGATCCAGGAAGTTGTGAGTGCATCAGCTCCAGGAAGTTGTGAGTGCATCAGCTCCAGGAAGTTGTGAGTGCATCAGCTCCAGGAAGTTGTGAGTGCATCAGCTTCAGGAAGTTGTGAGTGCATCAGCTCCAGGAAGTTGTAAGTGCATCAGCTCCAGGAAGTTTTGAGTGCATCAGCTCCAGGAAGTTGTGAGTGCATCAGCTCCAGGAAGTTGTGAGTGCATCAGCTCCAGGAAGTTGTGAGTGCATCAGCTTCAGGAAGTTGTGAGTGCATTAGCTTCAGGAAGTTGTGAGTGCCTCAGATCCAGGAAGTTGTGAGTGCATCAGATCCAGTAGATTGTGAGCATTCCAGATACAATAAACAATCGTTCTTATAATGCCAATCTCTATGAATATTAAGTTAATATTCAAGTCTAGAAATTAAAATTGTTTTAACTGGCTGTGAACAGACCTTATACACATCACAACACAACGATGGTGGGGAAAAAAGACAACTGTCTTTTTTCATTACTTACCAGCTTTGTGCCATATATCTCTGCAACATTGTGCACCACAACATCGAATGTGTATTATATGTTAACAGTGGTACATCACAGTACATAACAACAGTATGGGAGACATTAACACACAGTCGTACTGGCCAGGTTGTGGCAACACACAGTCGTACTGGCCAGGTTGTGGCAACACAGTCGTACTGGCCAGGTTGTGGCAACACATTCGTACTGGCCAGGTTGTGGCAACACAGTCGTACTGGCCAGGTTGTGGCAACACAGTCGTACTGGCCAGGTTGTGGCAACACAGTCGTACTGGCCAGGTTGTGGCAACACAGTCGTACTGGCCAGGTTGTGGCAACACAGTCGTACTGGCCAGGTTGTGGCAACACACAGTCGTACTGGCCAGGTTGTGGCAACACAGTCGTACTGGCCAGGTTGTGGCAACACACAGTCGTACTGGCCAGGTTGTGGCAACACACAGTCGTACTGGCCAGGTTGTGGCAACACACAGTCGTACTGGCCAGGTTGTGGCAACACAGTCGTACTGGCCAGGTTGTGGCAACACAGTCGTACTGGCCAGGTTGTGGCAACACAGTCGTACTGGCCAGGTTGTGGCAACACACAGTCGTACTGGCCAGGTTGTGGCAACACACAGTCGTACTGGCCAGGTTGTGGCAACACACAGTCGTACTGGCCAGGTTGTGGCAACACACAGTCGTACTGGCCAGGTTGTGGCAACACACAGTCGTACTGGCCAGGTTGTGGCAACACACAGTCGTACTGGCCAGGTTGTGGCAACACACAGTCGTACTGGCCAGGTTGTGGCAACACACAGTCGTACTGGCCAGGTTGTGGCAACACACAGTCGTACTGGCCAGGTTGTGGCAACACACAGTCGTACTGGCCAGGTTGTGGCAACACAGTCGTACTGGCCAGGTTGTGGCAACACAGTCGTACTGGCCAGGTTGTGGCAACACAGTCGTACTGGCCAGGTTGTGGCAACACAGTCGTACTGGCCAGGTTGTGGCAACACAGTCGTACTGGCCAGGTTGTGGCAACACAGTCGTACTGGCCAGGTTGTGGCAACACACAGTCGTACTGGCCAGGTTGTGGCAACACACAGTCGTACTGGCCAGGTTGTGGCAACACAGTCGTACTGGCCAGGTTGTGGCAACACACAGTCGTACTGGCCAGGTTGTGGCAACACACAGTCGTACTGGCCAGGTTGTGGCAACACACAGTCGTACTGGCCAGGTTGTGGCAACACACAGTCGTACTGGCCAGGTCGTGGCAACACAGTCGTACTGGCCAGGTTGTGGCAACACACAGTCGTACTGGCCAGGTTGTGGCAACACACAGTCGTACTGGCCAGGTTGTGGCAACACACAGTCGTACTGGCCAGGTTGTGGCAACACACAGTCGTACTGGCCAGGTCGTGGCAACACAGTCGTACTGGCCAGGTTGTGGCAACACACAGTCGTACTGGCCAGGTCGTGGCAACACAGTCGTACTGGCCAGGTTGTGGCAACACACAGTCGTACTGGCCAGGTTGTGGCAGCACACAGTCGTACTGGCCAGGTTGTGGCAACACACAGTCGTACTGGCCAGGTCGTGGCAACACAGTCGTACTGGCCAGGTTGTGGCAACACAGTCGTACTGGCCAGGTCGTGGCAACACAGTCGTACTGGCCAGGTTGTGGCAACACACAGTCGTACTGGCCAGGTTGTGGCAACACAGTCGTACTGGCCAGGTTGTGGCAACACACAGTCGTACTGGCCAGGTTGTGGCAGCACACAGTCGTACTGGCCAGGTTGTGGCAACACACAGTCGTACTGGCCAGGTTGTGGCAGCCACCACCAAAATTCTTATTGTCATTACTGAAAAGCTGATAGAAGTGTATATGTGAAAACTGAAAGAATTATTTAATAATTCAAATTAAACTAAATGTTTATTAAGATGATTTAAAAGAATATTTTCTTTGTCTTAGCCACAAATCAAGTTAGTCACTTTACATATTTACATCATTTTTCAACGGATTTCATCAAAATATTGTAATTCTCATTCCATTTTCTTATGAAAATTGGAATTATGTAATCAAGAAATTTGTTAGTTCTCTTACAGTAATTTAAGAGAGTAAGGTGTGTGTGTGTGTGTGTGTGTGTGTGTGTGTGTAAGTTAAGAGTAAACAGCGGAAAAAACCTTATATGGACTACATAATAATACTCAATAATGACAGAGCACAGCTCTGTGGTACAGCTGTCAGCCTGGCTGGCTCTGCTGTCATCCTGGCTGGCTCTGCTGTCATCATGGCTGACTCAGCTGTTAGCCAGGCCGACTCGACTATCAGCCAGGCTGACTCAGTGTCTCGTTTTTACTTTTTCATAATTCGTACTTTATCATATTTGGTGTATGGGAAATTCTTGCAACAAACTGCAAAAGTTGTTTTGGAGCACAGTTATCCATTTCCACAGTCACTACTAACTGATAAACAACTGTTTTTAATACACAACTCTAGTAAATAAACCAAGTCATGATAAAGTGAGGACTTTTCTACCAAGAACACCGAGAACCTGGTATATTGGTGCTCAGGTCAACACAGGCTGGTCCATAGGTACTCAGGTGAACACAAGCCGGTCCATAGTTATTTATAAGACCATAAGAACATAAGAAAGGAGGATCACTGCAGCAGGCCTGTTGGCCCATACTAGGCAGGTCCTTTACAATCCATCCCACTAACAAAATATTTGCCCAACCCAGTTTTCAATGCTACCGAAGAAATAAGCTCTGATAACTCTATCCACTCATTTGCAAGTCCCAATCAAATCCAACCCCTCTCACTCATGTATTTATCCAACCTAAATTTGAAACGACCCAAGGTTTTAGCCTCAATAACCCAACTAGGTAGACTGTTCCACTCATCAACTTCCCTAATTCCAAGCCAATACTTTCCTATGTTCTTTCTAAATCTAAGCTTGTCTAATTTAAATCCATTACTGCTGGTTCTCTCTTGGAGAGATATCCTCAAGACCTTATTTATATCCCCTTTATTAATACCTATCTTCCACTTATACACTTCGATCAGGTCTCCCCTCATTCTTCGTCTAACAAGTGAATGTAATTTAAGAGTCTTAAATCTTTTTCATAAGGAAGATTTCTAATGCTATGTATTAATTTAGTCATTCTATGCTGAATGTTTTCTAACGAATTTATGTCCATTCTGTAATATGAACACCAGAACTGAGCTGCGTAATCTAGTTGAAGCCTTACTAATGATGTATAAAGCTGTAAAATAACCGCTGGACTTCCGTAGCTTACACTTCTTGATATAAATCCCAGTAATCTATTTGCCTTATTACGTACGCTTAGGCATTGCTGTCTTGGTTTAAGGTTGCTGCTCACCATAACCCCCAAGTCCTTTTCGCAATCTGTATGGCTAAGTTCTACATTATTTAACTTATAAGTGCTAGGGTTGTGGTCACTCACGAGCTTCAGAACCTTGCATTTATCTACATTGAACTGCATCTGCCACTTTTCTGACCAAGAATAGAGTTTGTCTAAATCCTCCTGAAGTTCCCTAACATCTAAGTTTGAATCAATTATCCTACCTATCTTTGTGTCATCGGCGAATTTGCTCATATCACTAGTAATACCCACATCAAGGTCATTGATATATATTATAATCAACAACGGGCCTAAGACTGATCCCTGTGGTACGCCACTTGTTACAGATCCCCATTCGGATTTAACCCCATTTAAGCATACTCTCTGCTTCCTATTAGTGAACCATGACTCGATCCATGACAGCACTTTTCCCTCAATGCCATGAGCTGCCACTTTCTTTAACAGTCTCTGGTGCGGTACTCTATCAAAAGCCTTACTAAAATCTAAATAAACAATATCGAATTCTTTATCCTGATCAACGGCCTCAAAAGCTTTGCTGAAGAAGGTTAATAAATTAGTTAGGCAGGAACGGTCCCTGGTGAAACCATGTTGAGTATCAGTGGTGACGTGTATTTACGAGTGGTGACGTGTACTTACGAGTGGTGACGTGTACTTAGCTCTGTGAAGACCTGTTTGTGCGCTCTCTACGGATTCAACCAAGATGTCCTCCATCGAGCAACTTTACCAACAGCTTAAGGAAGATAAACACAAATGCAGTATAATGTGATCCTTTATTGACTACGTTTCGCCCACACAGTGGGCTTTTTCAAGTCACAAACAGAACTACCTGGGGTGGAAGGAACGCGAGTATTTATAGTCCAGCTGAGGTCAGGTGAAGAATGCTGCATCTGATGATGTACCGAGTGGGGTTATAGAGTCTAAAAACTTGGGTAGCTTGGAAAGGAGATTGGATAAGTTGTGAGCAGACCTTCTACAGTGTTCTTATGTGGGATAGCGATGAAGAAGTTTCTTGCAAGTGGTTCAGCTATGTTATAGAAGCCACTATTCGGGTTGAAGTTGTCGGATATAGAAATGAGTGATGATTCCAGGATTCTTCGGTATTGAGTGTTGTCTTCTGTGGCGATAAGTCTTGAGTTTCTGTAGTTTATCAAGTGGTTGTGTGAATTACGGTGTTGTACCCCAGGCATTCCTTGTGTCGTCAGACCTGCTTGCGTATTGGTGTTCTGAAATACGTGTTTGGAGGTCCCTTGATGTTTCGCCCACGTATAACTTGTTGCAGTCATTACAAGGGATTATGTATACCCCTGCAGAGGATGGAGGCTTGTCCTGCCTACTACTGGTGATGTCCTTGATGGTCGTGGTTGTGGAGGTAGATACTTGGAATGATGTTTTGGCAAAGATGTTGGAAACATGTTTGGCAATGGAGTTGGTGGGAAGGACTATGTATCTCTTCTCGGCAGTGTCTTCTCTGGGTGTGTTGAAGATGTTTAATGCTCGCCGTCTGCAGTCTCTGATGAAGTGACGAGGATAGTGGAGTTTAGAAAATATTTGTTCAATTATAGTGCATTCTGAGGGGCTCAGAACAAGGGAAGAAACTTCTGCACACCTTGCCCAGCAACCCCAGACCTGCCAGAATGTACGGCCTGCCAAAGACTCACAAGCCTGGTATCCCACTGAGGCCCATATCCCCCGGGAATAGGCAGTGCTCCCCACCAGCTCTCAGGAATTCTCGCCAAACACCTCTCTAAACTCTTGGGCACTATCAGTCCAGCACATCTCAAACACTCAGGTGATCTTCTCAATCGCATTCGCAACATCAACATCAGGAACAAGAAACTTTCCAGCCTTGACGTGACTTCCCTATTCACCAAAGTACCTACTACACAAGCCATCGATCTCTTGCGCAGAAAAATTGACGATTCACTTGATCTTCCCCATTCCAGCCAGCGATTTCATCGCCCTTTGTTGAACTATGTTTTGGGCTTTACGTGTTTCTCTTTCGAAAATCACCTTTTTCCCAGCAGACTTTTGGACTACCCATGGGTTCGCCACTCAGTGAAAGTCCTGGCGAACCTATACATGGAACATCTAGAAGCCGAACGTTTCCCCACCATTATTCCTTCGTCTGTCACCTGGCTCCGTTATGTTGACGACATTCTCCTCATAACTCCTAAACGCTTAAAACGTTCAAGCTTCTCCAAGACAAGCTCAACCAGGTCGAGCCTTCAATCCAGTTCACACTTGAAGAAGTCGACAACACTCTTCCTTTCCTTGATGTCCTGCTCTGCAAAGCTGACCACGAACTTCGTTTTAAAGTCTATCGAAAACCCCCCAAACCCAAAAAATGATTTTCTCCACTTCTATTTCTCACCACGACACCAAAACCAAACGTGGTGTAATTATAGCTTCTTCCTGCGTGCACTCAGAATCTGCAGCAACGAGTTCCTTGAGGAAGAATGCACTATAATTGAACAAATATTTTCTAAACTCCACTATCTCGTCACTTCATCAGAGACTGCAGACGGCGACCCATTAAACATCTTCAACACACCCAGAGAAGACACTGCCGAGAAGAGATACATAGTCCTTCCCACCAACTCCTTTGCCAAACATGTTTCCAACATCTTTGCCAAAACATCATTCCAAGTATCTACCTCCACAACCACGACCATCAAGGACATCACCATAGTAGGCAGGACAAGCCTCCATCCTCTGCAGGGGTATACATAATCCCTTGTAATGACTGCAACAAGTTATACGTGGGCGAAACATCAAGGGACCTCCAAACACGTATTTCAGAAAAACCAATACGCAAGCAGGTCTGACGACACAAGGAATGCCTGCGTACAACACCGAATTCACACAACCACTTGATAAACTACAGAAACTCAAGACTTATCGCCACAGAAGACAACACTCAAACCGAAGAATCCCCGGAATCATCAAATCATTTCTATATCCGACAATTTAACCAGAATAGTGGCTTCTATAACATAGCTGAACCACTTGCCAAGAAACTTCTTCATCGCTATCCCACATAAGAACACTGTAGAAGGTTGCTCACAACTTATCCAATCTCCTTTCCAAGCTACCCAAGTTTTTAGACTCTATAACCCCACTCGGTACATCATCAGATGCAGCATTCTTCACCTGACCTCAGCTGGACTATAAATACTCGCGTTCCTTCCACCCCAGGTAGTTCTGTTTGTGACTTGAAAAAGCCCACTGTGTGGGCGAAACGTAGTCAATAAAGGATCACATTATACTGCATTTGTGTTTATATTGCCATTGTGTCGGTATTTTATACCATTTATTTCCAGCTTAAGGAAGAATTGAGGATGGCAAAGATGAAGATTCGGCGACTGACCGAGGAAAACAAGAAGATTCGTAGTAGTCCTCCTGTTTTGAGTCCTCTGGTCAAGAAGGGAAACTGGTCAGTGGCTGGACAGCAGGGAACGAAGTTGACGATCAAAAAGACGAATGGAAAGGTAGAAACGATGATGAAGAAAGAGACTGCCGTGGAAACTGTTGTGGAAACATCTAATACATTCTCAGTGCTACCCGACGAATGTGAGTCGACTACTGAGAACGTCACGACGAACGAAACCAAGGAAGGTAAGAATATTGTTGTTGTTGGGGATAGCCAAGTTAGGTATATGGATAGGGCGTTCTGCTTGAAGGACAGGAGTAGGAGACAGAGGGTTTGTTTTCCTGGGGCTGGGATGGAGGATATTGTTAGCCGTCTGGATGACATCATGAGAGGTAATGGGAGCAATCCTATTATCTGTCTCAGTGCTGGAGGCAACGATGTTGGCAGACGTAGGAGTGAAGACCTGATTAGCAGGTATAGGTCAGCAATAGAAATAATTAGGAGGAAGAGTGGGAACCCTGTAATATGTGGTATTTTGCCAAGGAGAGGAGTTGGAAATGAATGGTTGTCCAGGGCAATTGGTGTCAATTGCTGGCTGGACAAATACTGTAAGGAAAATGCGGTAACATTCATTGACAGTGGCAATATAAACACAAATGCAGTATAATGTGATCCTGCAACATCATGGAATCTTAATTCTGAGGACATGTACATAACCTTCACGACTACGACAACTACCACTACAACTAACCCATCTCTTTGGGAAGGACCTACTTCCACTGTGGAATCCCGCCTACCAGTGAATTTGCCCTCGTCTGCTTCACCTGACGTTACTATATAAGCACCAGGATTCTTTCTTCTGCTTCAGAATCTCCACGACTATGGTGCTGTTCGCACCTACTCCTAGGTTGAGGGACTGATTACCTCATCTTCTGTACATAGTTCTACTGTCTTCAAGTTATGTCCTAGAATTTGTATTGATAAAGCCACTGGATGGCGAAACGTCTACAATAAAGATACCCAGATGTTGCACAAGTGTCTTACTCTCATCTTGTCGGTATTATATACCATTCGTACACAACTTGTCAGACACTGCAACATCATGGAATCTTAATTCTGAGGACATGTACATAACCTTCACGACTACGACAACTACCACTACAACTAACCCATCTCTTTGGGAAGGACCTACTTCCACTGTGGAATCCCGCCTACCAGTGAATTTGCCCTCGTCTGCTTCACCTGACGTTACTATATAAGCACCAGGATTCTTTCTTCTGCTTCAGAATCTCCACGACTATGGTGCTGTTCGCACCTACTCCTAGGTTGAGGGACTGATTACCTCATCTTCTGTACATAGTTCTACTGTCTTCAAGTTATGTCCTAGAATTTGTATTGATAAAGCCACTGGATGGCGAAACGTCTACAATAAAGATACCCAGATGTTGCACAAGTGTCTTACTCTCATCTTGTCGGTATTATATACCATTCGTACACAACTTGTCAGACACTGCAACATCATGGAATCTTAATTCTGAGGACATGTACATAACCTTCACGACTACGACAACTACCACTACAACTAACCCATCTCTTTGGGAAGGACCTACTTCCACTGTGGAATCCCGCCTACCAGTGAATTTGCCCTCGTCTGCTTCACCTGACGTTACTATATAAGCCACCAGGATTCTTTCTTCTGCTTCAGAATCTCCACGACTATGGTGCTGTTCGCACCTACTCCTAGGTTGAGGGACTGATTACCTCATCTTCTGTACATAGTTCTACTGTCTTCAAGTTATGTCCTAGAATTTGTATTGATAAAGCCACTGGATGGCGAAACGTCTACAATAAAGATACCCAGATGTTGCACAAGTGTCTTACTATACCATGAGCTGCCACTTTTCTTAAGAGTCTCTTGTGAGGTACTCTGTCGAAGGCTTTACTAAAATCCAAATAAACAATATCATATTCCTTATCACTGTCAACTGCCTCAAATGTTCTATTGAAGAACGTCAGTAAGTTTGTCAGGCAGGAACGACCTCTCGTGAATCCATGCTGAGATTCATTTATCAAGTTATGCTCTTCAAGGTGACTTCTGATAATGTCAGCTATAATTGATTCTAATAACTTGCCCACTATAGATGTCAGGCTTATTGGACGGTAATTTGAAGGAGTGAACTTATCCCCTGATTTGAATATAAGAACCACATTGGCCATCTTCCACATCTCTGGCACAACACTGGTAAGGATGGACGCATTGAATACACTCGTTAATGGCTGACTAAGCTCCATCTTGCATTCCTTTAGTACCCTTGAAAACAACTCATCGGGTCCAGGGGACTTATTTTGTTTCAGTTTGTCTATCTGTTTAATAACCATGTCCTTCGTGACAGTAATATTAGTTAACTTAAATTCATCAGGAACTAAATAATTGTTAATTACTGGAATCTCATTTACATCTTCCTGTGTAAAAACTGACAAAAAATACTCATTAAATAAGGAACACATTTCCAGTTCATTATCCGTCAGCTGTCCATTCCCAGATTTCAGAGGTCCTACTTTTTCCTTCACCTTCGTCCTATACACTTGAAAGAACCCCTTTGGATTAGTCTTTGATTCATTAGCGACTCTAATTTCATAGTCACGTTTAGCATTTCTAATCGCCTTTTTTACTTCTCTTTTAAGCTGAACATATTGGTCAGTAAGGTTAACCTCTCCTCTTCTGATGCGCCTATAAATTCCCCTTTTCTCCCCTAATAGATGCTTTAACCTCCTGTTAACCCATTTGGGATCGTTATTATTAGACCTAATTTCTCTCTGGGGAATGTATATACTCTGGGCACTGTGTACATTATTAAGAAAACAATCATAAAAGCAGATCCCTTCATATTCATAAGTATGATTATCGTCATAAAATCATTAGCTAGATAACCCCAATCAAGATTAGACAGATGTTCCCTAAGTCCATTATAATCGGCAGAACGAAAATCGGGGATTTTTACTGTATTATCATTATTCTTGCATTCCCAATTAATGCTGAAGGTGATGGATTTGTGATCACTTGCGCCAAGCTCTTCAGTGATCTCCAGATTATTCACTAGTGTTTCCTTATTTGACAAGACTAGGTCTAGCAAATTAGTACCCCTGGTAGGTTCAGTTACACTCTGTTTCAGAAAACAGTCCTGAACTGTTTCCATGAAGTCACTGGACTCTAGATTACCTGTCAAAGAATTCCAGTCAATTTGGCTAAAGTTAAAATCCCCTACTATGACTACGTTACTGTGTCCAGAAGCCCTAACAAATTCGTCCCAAAGAAGTCTCCCTCTATCGTGATCCAAGCCTGGAGGTCGGTATATTACACCTAGAATTAGTTTTTTCTTGACCCTCCACGAACTCTACCCAAACAGACTCTGTTACTGCTCCATCTATTTTTATACCTTTTTTTATGCAACAATTAATATTTTCTCGAACATACAATGCAACTCCTCCCCCCTTCCCATTACATCTATCCACATTGAATAACTTAAATCCCTGAATATTACACTCAGCAATCATATCCCGACTCTTTAAATCATACCACGTTTCAGTTAATGCAATGATATCAAAGTTCCCAGCACATGCTACCAAACGTAGTTCATTAATTTTATTTCTTGCACTTCGACTGTTAGCATAAAATACCATCATATGTTTTTTCTTCTGCACATTTTTCATATTCATCTTTGTTTTTACACAATTTCTGAAATTATCATTACCCAGAGTTACTCCATGACAGTTACTATAAAGATTCTTAATATCAGAGCATAAGTCAATATATCCATACTCATTATTAATCATTTCTAAACCCATACCTCTAACTAATCCTAGTTTAAAGTCCTAACAACCCCCTCAACTGAGCTAGCAAGAAAACCCACACCTGCCCTGGATAAGTGAACCCCATCCCTGGCATACATGTCATTTCGGCCATAGAAGTTGTCCCAGTTGTCAATGAATGGTACTGCATTATCCTTACAGTGTTTATCCAGCCAACAATTAATACCAATTGCTCTGGACAACCATTCATTACCAACACCTCTTCTTGGCAAAATGCCACATATAACAGGGCGCCCCCCCTTCTTCCTAATCATGTCTATAGCTGTCCTGAACTTTCTAACTAAATCCTCACTTCTACGCTTGCCTACATCATTGCCTCCAGCACTGAGGCAATAATAGGATTGATCCCATTACCGTTCATGATGTTGTCAAGCCGGCTAACAATGTCCTCCATCCCAGCCCCAGGAAAGCATACCCTTTGCTCCTACTCCTGTCCTTCAAGCAGAATGCCCTATCCATGTATCTAACCTGGCTATCCCCAACAACAACAATATTCTTACCTTCCTTGTCGTTCGTCGTGACGATCCCAGTAGTAGACTCACATTCGTCGGGTAGCACCGAGAATGCGTTGGAGGTTTCCACGGGAGTTTCCACAGCAGTCTCTTTCTTCTTCATCGTTTCTGGCTTTCCATTCGTCTTCTTGATCGTCAACTTCGTCGTCCCCTGCTGTCCAGCCACTGACCACGATCCCTTCTTGACCTGAGGACTCGAAACAGGAGGACTACTACGAATCCTCTTGTTTTCCTCGGTCAATCGCCGTATCTCCATCTTCGCTGCCTTCAATTCTTCCTTAAGTTGCTGGTAAAGTTGCTCGATGGAGGGCATCTTGGTTCAGTCCACGGGAGCAAACAAGACACTTCTTCACAGAGTTAAGTATAGGTCAGCACTCAAAGTACAGGTCACCACCCAAGAGCACACAAACAGGTCTTCACAGGCCTTTGAAGCAGTTTGTGACGGAGCCTACAAGGGGAAATAACCTGCTTGACTTAGTTCTGGCAAACAATGAATCCCTTGTTAATAATTTAGAAATTTCAGAGGAACTGGGTGCTAGCGACCACAAATCAATTACATTTAGTATTGAATGGAAGTATGATAGCAGGGATAACTCAGTAACAGTCCCAGATTTTCGCTTAGCAGATTACGATGGGCTTAGAGAACACTTATCATCTGTTGACTGGGGTAACGAAGAGAGCTATCAATATGACAGTTTTCTGAACACTATACATGCTGCGCAAAGAACGTTTATCCCGTATAAAGAAATTAGATCAAATAGAAATGACCCAAAATTGATGAATAATAGGCTGAAATATCTACTAGGGAATAAGAAGGGAATTTATAGGCGTATCAAAAGAGGTGAGGGTCATCTTATGAATCAGTATATTGACATTAAGAGGGACGTTAAAAAGGGGATAAGAAAAGCTAAAAGGGACTATGAAATTAAAGTTGCTAAGGATTCGAAAACTAACCCAAAAAGCTTTTTCCAGGTCTATAGAACAAAAGTTAGGGATAAGATATGTCCCCTTAGAAATAACTATGGGCATCTTACTGACAAGGAGAATGAAATGTGCTCGATTTTAAATAATTATTTTCTCTCGGTTTGTACACAGGAAGACACTAACAATATCCCAGTAATTAATTTTTACAGTGGGCTAGAAGAAGATAAATTATGTAACATCACAGTCACTAGTGAAATGGTTATGAAACAAATAGACCCACTGAAGCAAAATAAGTCGCCGGGTCCTGATGAGCTTTTTTCAAGGGTTCTTAAGGAATGCAAAATAGAACTCTGTGAACCATTAACTAATATTTTTAATTTATCTCTTCAAACAGGTGTAGTGTCTGATATGTGGAAGATGGCTAATGTAATTCCTATTTTTAAAACAGGAGACAAGTCATTACCGTCAAATTACCGCCCAATAAGCCTGACCTCAATTGTAGGCAAATTACTAGAGTCAATTATAGCTGTGATGAATGGTTTGAAAAACCGACAAGTTGAAGATTGAGACACTTATGCAGCATATGGGAATCATTATTCAGGAAACGTTTCGCCACACAGTGGCTTCGTCAGTCCAATACAAAGAGGAAGGCGTAAGGAGAGGAGGAGAATGAGGTAATCAGTCCCTCAACCTGGAGTCGATGTGTTCAGTCCATCAATCTTGTAGAATGTACAGCATAGGGCCGTAGACGTGGCTTATATACTGTAGTGAGGTGACGTGAAGCAGATGGAGGCGGGGTCATAGTGGTACCATCCACTAGTCGAAGTAGGTCTTCGTCCAAAGGTTGAACAAGTGTTGAAGAATTCTTTGTAACAAGACCCCATGATGCTGCCGTGTCTGACAGTTGTGATGACATTCTACAAGATTGATGGACTGAACACATCGACTCCAGGTTGAGGGACTGATTACCTCATTCTCCTCCTCTCCTTACGCCTTCCTCTTTGTATTGGACTGACGAAGCCACTGTGTGGCGAAACGTTTCCTGAATAAAGATTCCCATATGCTGCATAAGTGTCTCAATCTTCAACTTGTCGGTTTTTCAAACCATTCATCACAACTGTCAGACACGGCAGCATCATGGGGTCTTGTTACAAAGAATTCTTCAACACTTGTTCAACCTTTGGACGAAGACCATAACCCTAGCACTTATAAGTTAAATGATGTAGAACTTAGCCATACAGATTGCGAAAAGGACTTGGGGGTTATGGTGAGCAGCAACCTTAAACCAAGACAGCAATGCCTAAGCGTACGTAATAAGGCAAATAGATTACTGGGATTTATATCAAGAAGTGTAAGCAACAGAAGTCCAGAGGTCATACTGCAGCTTTATACATCATTAGTAAGGTCTCACCTAGATTATGCAGCTCAATTCTGGTCTCCATATTACAGAATGGACATAAATTCGTTAGAAAACATTCAGCGTAGGATGACTAAATTAATACATAGCATTAGAAATCTTCCTTATAAAGAAAGATTGAAGACTCTTAAGTTACATTCACTTGTTAGACGAAGAATGAGGGGAGACCTGATCGAAGTGTATAAGTGGAAGATAGGTATTAATAAAGGGGATATTAATAAGGTCTTGAGGATGTCTCTCCAAGAGAGAACCCGCAGCAATGGATTTAAATTAAATAAGTTTAGATTTAGAAAGGACATAGGAAAGTATTGGTTTGGAAATAGGGTGGTTGATGAGTGGAAAAGTCTACCTAGTTGGGTTATTGAGGCTAGGACTTTGGTTAGTTTCAAATTTAGGTTGGATAAGTACATGAGTGGGAGGGGTTGGATTTGAGTTGGGACTTGCACATCAGAGCTTATTTCTTGGGTAGCGGTGAAAATTTGGTTGGGCAAATGTTTTGTTAGTGGGATAAATTGTAAAGGACCTTCCTAGTATGGGCCAACAGGCCTGTTGCAGTGTTCCTCCTTTCTTATGTTCTTATGTTCTTATGCCTTTCGAGATGGCTTCTTATATTATCAGCTATAATTGACTCTAGTAATTTGCCTACAATTGAGGTTAGACTTATTGGGCAGTAATTTGACGGTAACGACTGCTTTAAAAATAGGAATTACATTAGCCATCTTCCACATATCAGGCACCACACCTGTTTGAAGAGATAAATTTAAAATATTAGTTAAAGGTTCACAGAGTTCCATTTTACACTCTTGAATAAGCCTTTAAAAAAGTTCATCAGGGCCCGGGGATTTATTTTGCTTTAACCGGTCTATCTGTTTCATAACCATTTCGGTAGTGACTGTGATACTGCACAATTTATCATCTTCAAGCCCACTATAAAAATTAATTTGTAGATGAATGGTTCAGAGAACCGACATGTTGATAAATTAGACACATGTGCAACTCTTGGGTATCTTTATTGAGGAAACGTTTCGCCACACAGTGGCTTCATCAGTCCATACAAAGGAGAATCTTGAAGAACAGGAGGAGAATGAGGTAATCAGTCCCTCAACCTTGAGTCGATGTGTTCAGTCCATCAAGATTGATGGACTGAACAAAGTCCATCAAGATTGATGGACTCAACACATCGACTCAAGGTTGAGGGACTGATTACCTCATTCTCCTCCTGTTCTTCAAGTTTCTCCTACGTATGGACTGATGAAGCCAATGTGTAGCGAAACGTTTCCTCAATAAAGATACCCAAGAGTTGCACACGTGTCTAATTTATCAACATAAAAATTAATTACTGGGATATTGTCAGTGTCTTCCTTAGTGAAAACCGAGAGAAAATTATTAAGAAGAGCACATTTCATTCTCCTTGTCACTGAGATGCCCAGAGTTATTTTTAAGGGGGCCTATCTTATCTCTAACTTTTGTTCCATAAACCTGGAAAAAACTTTTTGGGTTAGTTTTTGAATCCCTAGGAACTTTAATTTCATAGTCCCGTTTAGCTTTTCTTATCCCCTTTTTAATGTCCCTCTTAATGTCAATATACTGATTCATAAGATGACCCTCACCTCTTTCGATACGGCTATAAATTCCTTTCTTCTGTACTAAAAGATATTTGAGCCTATTATTCATCCATTTGGGGTCATTTCTATTCGATTTAATTTTCTTATATGCGATAAATGTCCTTTGGGCAGCATGTATTGTGTGAAGAAAGCAGTCATACTGATAGCTCTCTTCGTTACTCCAGTCCAGAGATGATAAGTGTTCTCTAAGCCATTGTAATCTGCTAAGCGAAAATCTGGGACCATTACTGAATTCTCCCTACTATCATGCTTCCATTCAATGCTAAAGATAATTGATTTGTGATCGCTTGTGCCGAGTTAATGATTAATTTCTAAATTATTAACAAGGGTTTCCTTGTTTGCCAAAACCAAGTCAAGCAGGTTATTTCCCCTTGTAGGCTCTGTCACAAACTGCCTCAAAAAACAATCCTGAACAACTTCTAAGTCGTCGTTTGATTCTAAATTCCCAGTCAAGAAATTCCAATCAATATGACTAAAGTTAAAGTCTCCTAGAATTGTGGAAAAAGACACTTATGTACAGTTCAGGACATTTATTAAAGGAAACGTTTCGCCACGAGTGGCTTCTTCAGACTGAAGAAGCCACTCGTGGCGAAACGTTTCCTTTAATAAATGTCCTGAACTGTACATAAGTGTCTTTTTCCACATCTTGTCGGTATCACCATACCATTTCCTCTCCTAGAATTACTACGTTATCGTGCTTTATGGCCTTAATAATTTCCTCCCATAGTAGTCTCTCTTGGTCCCTATCTAAGTTCGGGGGACGGTATATTACACCTAAAATCAATTTTTCACGTCCCTCTGAAAATTCTATCCAGACTCTGTATGTGTTACTTCAGACTTAATACCCGTTTTTATGCAACAGTTCAAGCGATCTCGGACATACAATGCCACCCCACCCCACTTCCCGATACTTCTATCTACTTGGAACAATTTAAAACCCTGAATGTGACATTCTGCAGGCATGTCCCGACTTTTTTAATTAAACCACGTCTCAGTTATGACAAATGCATCAATGTTACCTGCACTAGCAACTAATCTCAACTCGTTCATCTTATTCCTAGCACTACGGGAATTAGCATAATGTATATTTAAAGACCCTCTTTTTTCTTTACCCATCCTGCTCATTTCTATTTTTCCACTAAACCTATTACTGTCCTTGTCACCTAGTGCCGCTGGCTTTCCAATATCCACCTCATTTTGCCTATTACTAGTTCTCCTAGTACTCATATTACTACACTGGGACTTCACTGTTTTCCCGCCAAAACCCATACCACTAACTATTCCTAGTTTAAAGACCTAACAGCTCCCTCCACTGCGTTGGCCAGTGCTCCCACCCCAGACCTAGATAAGTGTACTGCATCCCTGGCATACATGTCATTTCTGCCATAGAAGAGGTCCCAGTTGTCAGTGAATGTTACAGCATTTTCCTTACAGTATTTGTCCAGCCAGGAATTGACACCAATTGCCCTGGACAACTATTCGTTTCCGACTCTTCTCCTTGGCAAAATACCACATATTACAGTGTTTCCACCCTCCTAATTATCTCTATTGCTATCCTATACCTGCTAATCAGGTCCTCACTCCTACGTCTGCCAACATCGTTGCCTCCAGCACTGAGACAGATAATAGGATTGCTCCCATTACCTCTCATGATGTCATCAAGATGGCTAACAATATCCTCCATCCCAGCCCCAGGAAAGCAAACCCTCTGTCTCCTACTCCTGTCCTTCAAGCAGAACGCCCTATCCATGTATCTTACCTGGCTATCCCCAACAACAACAATATTCTTACCTTGAACATCAAAATGGTATACAATACCGACAGGTTGGTAGGTAAGACACATAGGCAACAGTTAGGCAACTTTATTCCGAAACGTTTCGCCTACACAGTAGGCTTCTTCAGTCGAATACAGAAAGTAGGCAGGAACAGTAGAGAAGACGATGTAATCAGTCCATCACCCTTAAAGTCGTAGAATTTGAGGTTGTCAGTCCCTCGGCCTGGAGAAGTTCAGTTCCATAGTCAGGAACTATCTGAAGATCAAGCGACAGTGCGGAGACTTAAATACTGTCGGAAGGAGAGGTGCAGAGTAGTAGTAGTAGTGAGAATGTAGCCACTGAAAGGTCAGGTCCCTCTCAGAACCAACAATTCTCAATTCTATCTTCAGATAGTTCCTGACTATGGAACTGAACTTCTCCAGGCCGAGGGACTGACAACCTCAAATTCTACGACTTTAAGGGTGATGGACTGATTACATCGTCTTCTCTACTGTTCCTGCCTACTTTCTGTATTCGACTGAAGAAGCCTACTGTGTAGGCGAAACGTTTCGGAATAAAGTTGCCTAACTGTTGCCTATGTGTCTTACCTACCAACCTGTCGGTATTGTATACCATTTTGATGTTCATCTTGTCAGACACTGCAACACATGGCATCTTGATACAGAAAACACCTTGGACAAACTTTTCAAGTGAGAATTGTTGGTTCTGAGAGGGACCTGACCTTTCAGTGGCTACATTCTCACTACTACTACTACTCTGCACCTCTCCTTCCGACAGTATTCAAGTCTCCGCACTGTCGCTTGATCTTCAGATAGTTCCTGACTATGGAACTGAACTTCTCCAGGCCGAGGGACTGACAACCTCAAATTCTACGACTTTAAGGGTGATGGACTGATTACATCGTCTTCTCTACTGTTCCTGCCTACTTTCTGTATTCGACTGAAGAAGCCTACTGTGTAGGCGAAACGTTTCGGAATAAAGTTGCCTAACTGTTGCCTATGTGTCTTACCTACCAACCAATATTCTTACCTTCCTTGGTGTCGTTCGTTGTGACGTTCCCAGTTGTGGAATTCGTCAAGATGTTGTCGATGGTCTTCGTTGGGGTTTCTATGGATGTCTTACCCACGTCTGCCAATGCTCCCTTGGTGCTCGTTGTGACATTCTCAGTAGAACACCCACATTCGTCAGGTAGCACCGAAAATGGGTTGAAGTTTCCACAGTAGTCTTCTGGTTCCTCGTTGTTTCTGCCTCTCCAACAGTATTCTTGATCCTCAGCTTGGTTTCATGTTGCCCGGCCACTGACCAAGTTCCCCTCTTAACCTGGGGACTCAAAACAGGAGGATTACTATGAATCCTCTTGTTCTCCTCCTTTAATCTCCATATCTCCAGCTTAGCAACCCTACGTTCTTCTTTCAGCTGCTGGTAAAGTTGCTCAAGAGAGGGCATCCTGGTTCAGATTCACAGAGAGCACACAAACAAGTCTTCACAGAGCTAAGTACACATCACCACTGAGCCTGCTTTCCATTTATACACTTCAATCACATGCCCCCTAATTCTACGCCTTTCTAGAGAGTGCAGATTCAGAGCCCTCAGTCTATCCTCATAGGGAAGGTTTCTGATACATGGGATCAACTTTGTCAACCTCCTTTATACGTTTTCCAGTGCATTTATATCTATTCTGTAATATGGTAACCAGAACTGCGCAGCATAATCTAAATGAGGCCTAACCAAGGATATATAGAGCTGAAGAACAACCTGAAGACTTTTATTATTTATACTTCTAGATATGAAGCCAAGGATTCTGTTAGCTTTATTGCGAACCCTAATGTACTGTTGTCTTGGTTTTAGATTACTGCTAACCAGAACTATTAAATCCTTTTCGTAATCAGTATTAAGATCTACATTATTTAGTTTATATGGGGCATGGTTATTTTTCTGTCCAACATTTAAAAATTTGCATTTGTCTATATTAAACTGCATCTATCACTTATCTGACCATTGCATCAGTCTATTCAAATCATCCTGGAGTGCTCTAGTGTCCTCATTAGAATGAATTGGACGGCCTATTTTGGTGTCATCAACAAATTTGCTTGTGTCGCTATTTATTCCTTCATCTATGTCGTTTATGTAAATTGTGAACAACAAGGTGCCCAACACTGACCCCTGAGGAACACTGCTTGTGACGTGCCCCCATTCTGATTTCTCCCCATTTATGCTAACTCTCTGCTGCCCATTTGTCAACCATGCCTCTACCCAGGAAAAAATTTCTCCTATTTCGTGTTCCTTAAGTTTCCTCAATAGCCTCAGATATGGAAGTCCATATACACAATATCATATTCATTACCATGATCTACCTCCTCAAACACCTTAATGAAAAAGTGTTAGTAAATTCGTAAGACAGGAATGCCTCTTTGTAAAACCGCGTTGAGACTCATTAATCAATTTATGCCTATCAAAATGGCTACGAATTGCTACGGCAATTATTGATTCCATAAATTTTCCCACTATGGAAGTAAGGCTTATTGGTCTATAGTACGAAGCTAAGGACCTGTCACCTGCCTTGTAAATAGGTATTACATTTGCCATTTTCCATTTATCAGGCACTATGCAAGTTTGTAGTGATATGTTGAAAAGATCTGCCAAAGGTATCCTAAGTTCCTCTTGCAAACAGTTCATCAGGACCTGGTGATTTGTTAGGTTTTAATTTCTCTATTTGTCTGAGACCATGTCACTAGTTACCGCAATCATGCATAGTTTATTATCGTCCTGTTCTATATAATTTATTTCTGGAATTTCGCTAGTATTTTCCTTGGTAAAAACTGAGAGGAAGTAAGTACTGAAAATTTCACACATATCCCTATCACTGTCAGTGATCTGAGATACTCTTAAGTGGGCCTATCTTGTCCCTAATCTTACTTTTGTATACCTCAAAGAACCCTTTTGGGTTAGTCTTTGAATCCCTTGCGACCTTAGCCTCATAATCCCTTTTTGCTTTTCTTATTCCTTTCTTTCTCTCTTTAATTGAATATATTGATTTCTTAACTGCCTATCCCCTCTTTTGATACGCCTATATATGCCTCTCTTTTGAGCAATGAGATGTTTTAATCTAGCGTTCATCCATTTGGGATCATTTTTGTTAGATCTAATTTCCTTACTCGGACCAAAAGTTGTCTGGGCAGCTAGAACTATGTTCAGAAAGACGTTATATTAGCAACCCATATCACCTACTTGGGGACCTATAAATCACACCCAAAATTAATATGCCACGACCCACGAGAAACTGTAGCCAAACAGATTCTGTGTCGATGTTTCTAATCTTATATCATGTCTAAGACAACAGTTTAAATTATCTCTGACATACATCGCCACTCCACCCCCTTTCCTGTTGACCCTGTCAGTGTGGAATAGTTTATAACCCTGTATGTTGCATTCAGAAGGCATTTCTCTATCTTTCAGGTTGAACCAGGTCTCTAGTTTTTTGACGTTTACTTTTCACTTTGATCTACACATATACATCACTACAAACACGCATATATGCATACATGTGTACACATATACATCACTACAAACACACTACTACCAACACACACATGTATAAATACATGTGTACTCATACACATCACTACAAACACACTAATAACAACACACACATATACATACATGTGTACACATACATATCACTACAAACACACTATCAACACATACATATACATACAAGTGAACACATACATATCACTACAAACACACTACCAACGCACATATATACATACATGTGTACACATACACATCACTACAAACACACTACCAACACACACACATACATACATGTGTACACATACACATCACTACAAACACTAATAACACACATATACACATACATGTGTACACCTACACATCAATGCAAAGACACTACTACCAACACCCATATATACATACATGTGTACACTTTATCATAGACATATCAACACTCTCCCTCACCATTGTTTAATTAAAATTTAATATTGTTTAAATTGTGTAAGAGAATTTAGAAAATTTTTGATTGTGATTTAAATTTTCTTAAAGTGCAATAAGGGTTATAATATTTTGATGAAATAATGTTGGAAAAGATGTAAATATGTGAAGAAGTGACTAACTTGAGAGACTTGTGGTTAAGATAAAGAAGATATTCTTATATAATACTTTGTTTAAGAAGAATTAATTATTAAATAACTCTCTCAGTTCTCATACAAACACTTCTCTCACTTCTTCATTAATGACATAAAAAAAATCACCATCACAGATAAAAAACAAAAACTTTCGGTGATGTAAATAAAAACTGTCAATTTGGATGATTCGATCTCTTGACAATAAGAATTTGGTGGTGGCTGCCACAAACTGGCCAGTACGACTGTGTGTTAATGTCTCCCAGACTGTTATGTACTCTGATCTATCAAAGTACCACTAAATGCATACTGCACCAGTGAAAGTTGTAGTGCACTATGTTGCAGAGATATATACCACAAAGCCAGGAAGTACTGCTATTATGTGTTTTTCACCACCATCGTTGTGTTGTGATGTGTATAAAGTTCGTCTGAACACCAGAGTTAATAACACTGTATGTAACATGTTCGGTAAATACCTGGTTAAAGACTTATTAGCAGGATTCTTTTCTTAGGATTCTGTTGGTAGGATTCAAGTGTGTAAGTCTGGACGCTACTGGAAGAACAATACTGGAAGGATTGTTACCAGAAGACTATCGGTAGAAGATCTCTGGTGGGTTTATGCTGGAAATAGAGTGATGGCAGGACTCTGTTGGTAAAAGACTTTAGGTAGAGGTTCATTTGTTACAAGATGAATCAAGTCAGCTGGTATTATACGTCTGTGTGATGGTGTCTCCACCGAGATTAATCTTTCAGCGACTTAAAAATAAGTTTCTTCCTGATGGGAAAGAGAATTTTGTCTCTTTTCGTCACATCACAGATATAATCGGTGCAGATGTTTCTTCTAGAAAATTAATGATGGATGATTTAAATGAGCTAACACAGTAGAGGGTGACCATTGTCATTCCATGACTGTGTTCTCTTTCTTCCTCAAACACAGTACTCGATGAAAAGAAACCTCACAAACTTCAAATACAACGACTAATATATTCCAAGAAGTAAGGAATGGCACAAAGCCCAGGAGCTTGACACCAACTGCTAATAAAATGGTGACCAACAGATATTTCGGTGTGCTGGACAAATTAGAGTTGGAAAAAAAATATTATATACTTAAAACTAGGAAACACAGAACTATATGTGTCTCCTGGATCTTCTACATTCTGTTAACGTCTCCTCGCAGCTCATAACTCTTAACTCAGGAACAAGCACTGCACTTTCTCTGCCCTTTCTCTAATACGTTAACATGTTCGTAGAGGTGCGGGTTATATGCTGGTGCTGCATACTCCATAAAAGGCAACACATCTCTTACATTGCCCGGAATAATTCGATCGAGATTCTGGAAGCGTGATCACTCTGTGTCTTTCACTCTGAGGTTTGTGGCTGTGTCCCTGAAGTTTATGTTCTGAGTCCGCTAATGTTGCTTCTTTAATTTTCTTAACTTCGCCCTTTCAAGGAAACCCGTCCAGGGCGATGTAATATGAGAGGGAAACCCGTCCAGGGAGATGGAATATAACAGGGAAACCGTCAAAGGAAATGGAATATGAGAGGGAAAACCGTCCAGGGCGATGGAATATGAAAGGGAAACCCGTCCAGGGCGATGGAATATGACAAGGAAACCGGTTCAGATCGATGGAAAATGAAAAAAAAACGTCCAGGGCGATGGAATATGGCAGGGAAACCCACCAGAGCGATGGAATATGACAGAAACCCATCTAGGGAGATGGAAAATGACAAAAAACCCGTCCAGGGCGATGGAATATGGCAGGGAAACCCACCAGAGCGATGAAATATGACGGAAACCCATCCAGGGAGATGGAATATGACAGGGAAACCCGTCCTTGGCGATACAAAATGACAGGGAAACCCGTCTAGGGCGATGGAATGTGACAGGGAAACAATTTCAGGGCAATGGAAGATGACAGAGAAGCCTGTCAACGGTGATGAAAAATAATCGCGAAACCTGTACAGGGTGAAGGAATATTACAGAAAACCGTCCAAAGCGAGGGAATATGACAAGAAAATCTGTCTACTGAAATAGAAAATGACAGGAAAACTTATCCATTACATAGAAAACGACAGAAAAACTGTTCCATATTAATAGAAAATGAAAGAAAAACCCGTCCAAGGCTATGGAAAATGAGAAGTTGTTCTGTTCAGGACGATGGAAAACAGGACAACCCGTCCAAGGCGATGGAAGATGACAGAGAAACCCGTCCAGAGCGATGAAAAACTACAAGAAACAAATCCAGGCCGATGGAAAATGACATGGAAACCCTTCCAGTTCATGGAATATGACAAGGAAATACGTCCAGGACAACTGGAAAATAACAGAAACCCGTCTATGACGACGGAAAAAAACAAGGAAACCTGTTCAAGGCGAGTAAATTTGAGAGAAAAACACGTTCAGATTTATGGATTATGACAGAAAAAGTCCATTGTGACGGAAAATGACAGAGGAAACCCATGAAGCTGGATGGAAAATGAAAAGGACACCTGTCATCTCTCATGGAATATAACAAAGAAATCTCTCTGACTGGGAAACACATCCAAGGCAATGGAGTAAAAGAGAAGAAATACGTCAAGTGCGACGTAAAATGACAAGAAACCCAGTCAAGGGAGATGGAATATGACAGAGAAACATGTCCAGGGTGATGGACAATGACAGGGATACCCGTCCAGTGTGTTGGATAATGACAGGGATACCCGTCCAGTGTGATGGATTATGACAGGGATACCCGTCCAGTGTGTTGGATGATGACAGGGATACCCGTCCAGTGTGTTGGATAATGACAAGGATACCCGTCCAGTGTGTTGGATAATGACAGGGATACCCGTCCAGTGTGTTGGATAATGACAGGGATACCCGTCCAGTGCGGTGGAAAATGATAGGGATACCCGTCCATGGTGGTGGATAATAAGTGATACCCGTCCAGGGTGGTGGGTAATGACAGGGATACCCATCCAGGGTGGGGGATAATGACAGGGATACCCGTCCAGTGTCGTGGATAATGACGGATACCCGTCCAGGGTGGTGGATAATAACAAGGATACCCGTCCAGGGTGGTGGATAATGTCAGGGATATCCGTCCAGAGTGGTGGATAATGACAGGGATACCCATCCAAGGTGGTGGATAATGAGAGGGGCACCCATCGAAGGAGGTGGATAATGACAGGGATAACCGTCCAGGGCGGTGGGTAATGACAGGTATAAGCGTCCAGGGTTGTGGATAATGACAGGGAAATCCGTCCAGGGAGATGGAATATTGGAGAGAAACCCGTCCAGGGCGATAGAATATTACGGAGAAATACGTCCAGGGCGATGGAATTTGACAGAGAAACCCGTCCAGGGCAACTGAATATAACAGGAAAACCATTCCAAGGAGATGGAATATGAGAGGGAGAACTCTCAATGCAAATGTAATATGACTGGGAAACCATACATGAGAGATTGAATATGACAGACAAACCCATCCAGAGCGATGGAATATGAGAGGGAAATTAGTCCAAGGAGATGGAATATGAGAGGGAAACCCGTCCAGGGAGATGGAATATGAAAAAGAAACCTGATCAGGGAGATAGAATATGACACTGAAACCCGTTCAGGGAGATGGAATATGACAGGGAAGCCCGTGCAGGACATTGGAATATGAGAGAGAAACCGTTCCAGAGCGATGGAATATGAGAGAGAAACCGGTCCAGGATGGGTGAATACGACAAGAAAAGTCTTCCAGGGGAATGGAATATGACAGGGAAACCCGTCCAGGGCGATGGAATACGAGAGCGAAAACCGTCCAGGGCGATGGAATATGATAAGAAAACTCGTCCTAGGGGGTGGAATATGAAAGGGAAACCCGTCCAGAGCGATGGAATATGAAAGGGAAACCTGTCCAGGGCGACGGAATATGGCAGGGTAACCCTTCCAGGGCGATGGAATATGACAGGGGAAACCTGTCCAGGGCGATGGAATATGAGAGGGAAACCTGTCCAGGACGACGGAATATGGCAGGGAAACCCGTCCAGGGCGATGGAATATGACAGGGGAAACCCGTCCAGGGAGATGGAATATGAAAGAAAAACCCGTCCAGGGCGATAGAATATGACAAGAAACCCGCCAGGGCGATGAAATATGGCAAAAGCCTATCCAGGGCCATGGAATATGGCAGGGAAACCCGTCCTGGAGATGAAAAATGATAGGGAAACCCATCTAGGGCGATGGAATGTGACAGGGAAACAATTTCAAAGCAATGGAGAATGACAGAGAAGCCTGTCCACGGTGATGGAAAATAACCGGGAAACCCGTACAGGGCGATGGAATATTGCAGAAAACCGTCCAAAGCGAGGGAATATGACTAGAAAATCTGTCTACTGAAATAGAAAATGACAGGAAAACTCATCCATTGCATAGAAAACGACAGAAAAACTGTTCCATATTAATAGAAAATGAGAGAAAAACCCGTCCAAGTCTATGGAAAATGAGAAGTTGTTCTGTTCAGGACGATGGAAAACAGAACAACCCGTCCAAGGCGATGGAAGATGACAGAGAAACCCGTCCAGAGCGATGAAAAACTACAAGAAACAAATCCAGGCCGATGGAACATGAGAGGGAAACATGAGAGGGAAACCCTTCCAAAGCGATTAAAAAAGACAACGAAACCCATCCAGGTGATGGAATATGAAAAGGAAACCAGTCCAGGACAATTGAAAAATGACAGGAACCCGTCTATGACGACGGAAAATGACAAGGAAACCTGTTCAAGGCGAGTAAATATGAGAGAAAAACACGTTCAGAGTTATGGATTATTACAGAAAAACAGTCCATTGTGACGGAAAATGAGAGAGGAAACCCATGAAGCTGGATGGAAAATGATAAGGACACCTGTCATCTCTCATGGAATATGACAACGAAACCTCTCTAGGGCGAAGGAATGTGACAGGGAAACACATCCAAGGCGATGGAGTAAAAGAGAAGAAATACTTCAAGTGCGACGTGAAATGACAAGAAACCCAGTCAAGGGAGATGGAATATGACAGAGAAACCTGTCCAGGGCGGAGGATAATGACAGGGATACCCGTCCAGGGTGGTGGATAATGACAGGTGGATAATGATAGGTGGATAATGAACAGAATAATATTCAGCTACGAGTTAAACATCACCTAAACATTAACGTTAAGTATTATTTATAACATAAACATTAGGACTGAAGAAATACCATTGTGTGGCACAACATTCAAGGTATAATACTGCTAACATTTAAACATCTCAATACATTACAACACAACATTAATTTTACATTTTGACTAACATTCACACATCACAGAACATTACAACATAACATAGTATGTTAGAGTCGTACTGTCCAGTCTGCAAGAACCACCATCTTAATTCTAGTTTTTATTTTTATCCCACAACGTTTACAGTGTGTGTGTGTGTGTGTGTGTGTGTGTGTGTGTGTGTGTGTGTGTGTGTGTGCGCTCTCATGTGCGTAGTTTTGTGAGTGTATGAATGAGCATAAACCCACAAGCATCGTTTACGGAAATGCGCAAATGAATGTAAAAACAAGTGTATGTGTAAGTTAAGAAAGTTTACTTAGGTACAAGTACATGTAAAAGCAGTTACACAATCTATCATACATATTAACGAGTATGTAAATTACCCAGGATAACCCAAAAAGTCAGATAAAGTGACTTATTAACATTGTGCGCGGCGCTTGTAACGATCATTTTGCAAATGCCTAAGACAAATAACCAAATGAAAATATGAAGTTTAATACTTATTACAGTTGTGGTGGAGGTGGACAGACATATTAACACACCAACACTCATCAACACACAATAAAACATTCACAAATGCACTTAAGCTGCTTATTAGTACAAAAAAAGAACATATTTAATGTTGATGAATTGTATAATATAAATAGAACTCCCAAATTTTCATTGAGTGGCCAGGCCTTGGTGGGCGAACTGGACGGTAGCTTGGCTGCGTCTGGCTGACCTACGGTCTAGGCTGTCTTGGTGGGTGTAATTACTGGACGCAGTTTTCTGTGTGTCACCTCCAGTAATTCCACCCACCTGGACAGTCTCTACCGCAGACAAGCTAAACAAGGCCTCGTTCTCATCTAGCTAGATCACTGGGGGTGGCTGAGCTGACTTCGTGATACATAACCTGGGGTAGGCTGAGACTGGAAGATATCCTAAGGGAAGTGAGGAAGGGGAGACATCCGGGGGCCCACGGATGGATTCCTAGACACATGAACCTGGGAAAGGCGAGGATACCTTGGGGAAGTGGGGAAGGGAGAAAATCTGAAGGCGGACAGATGGACTCCTAGACACATGGACCTGGGAAAGACAAGGATACTGGTTATTGAGGCAGACCTTGGGGAAGGGAGAATATCTGAGGGGACACAGATGGACTCCTGAACACATGGACCTGGGGAAAGCATAAAAAACACAGTAATTGGATGGGTGGACCTTAAAGACGAACCACTGGCCTCCAAGTGGCAAGGTCTGGTAACTCAGAGATAATTCTGAGGCTGACAGTGGTCGCAAACTTTTTTCTTAATACATGCATTACGGTTTATGAGACACTGGATACCTTTCTCGGATAATTGAAGTATCTTATGATATACAAGGATACCATTTGTCGGATTATTATTATAATTATTATAATAGTAATAAAAATGAGTGTGAAACATAAGCCTGTAATTGGTCACACTACACAAGCGTATATATACTTACGCCTCTGGGTTTTCTTTTGTTTTGTTTTTTCCTAGTTCTTGCTCTTGTTTATTTCTCCTTATCTCCATGGGGAAGTGGAACAGAATTCTTCCTCCGTAAGCTATGCGTGTCGTAGGAGGCGACTAAATGCCGGGAGCAATAAGCTAGTAGTCCCTTCTCCTGTATAAGCTACTAAAAATAAGGAAAAGAAAAACTTTAAAATATTGGGATGTTTGTATATGCGTGGATGTAAGTGCGGATGATAAGAAAGAAATGATTGTCTGTTATGAATGAAAAGAAGTTGGATGTCCTGGCCCTAAGCGAAACAAAGATGAAGGGGGTACAGGAGTTTAAATGGGATTAAGTGAGGAGAATTTGAGAGAGTTAGAGCTAAGGAAGGGGTAGCAATAATGTTGAAGGATCAGTTATGGAGAGAGAAGAGGGAATATAAATATATAAATTCAAGGATTGTGGTTTAAAATAAGGGTTGGATGTGAAAGTGGATCATAATAAGTGTGTATGCACCTGCAGTTAAGAGTTTTTACGAGGAGATTATTTCCCATTAAGAGGGAGATTATTTCTCAAAAAAAGTAGGTCTTAGACAGGTATGCGTGATATCACCGTTGTTGTTCAGTATATTTATAGATGGGGTTGCAAGAGAAGTGAATGCTCAGGTGTTGGCAAGAGGTGTGGGATTAAGAGAGAAAGAATCTAACACAAAGTGGAAGTTGCCACAGTTGCTTTTTGCTGATGACACTTTGCTCATGGGAGATTCTGAAAAGAAGTTGCAGAGGTTGGTGAACGATTTTGAAAGGGTATGTAAAAGAAGGAATTAGTATGTGAACATAAAAACAGCGAGGTAATGAGAACAACAAAAAAATTAGGTAATGAAAAATTTGATATCAGATTGGAGGGAGGGAGTATGGAAGAGGTGAATGTATTGAAATATTTGGGAGTCGACTTATCAGCAGATCCATGGAAGAAAAGAAGAGGGAATTGCATGAGAGTGTAGTTGTACAGACGCTCTTATGAGTATGAAGCATGAGTGGTGAATATTGCAACAAGAGGAAGGCTGGAGGTAGTGGAGATGTGTCTGAGGACAATGAGCGATAAGAATATAATGCAAAGTATTCGTAGCGTCAAGATCAGAAGACGGTGCAGGGTTTCTAAAAGTATTATCCAGAAGGCAGAGGAGGGGTTGTTGAAGTGATCTGGACATTTAAAGAAGGTGAAACAAAATAGAATGACTTAGAGGGCATATAAATCTGTAATGGAAGGAAGGCGCGGTAGGGGTCGTCCTAGGGAAGGTTTGAGAGAGGGGTAATAGAGGTTTTGTGTGCGAAGGGCTTGAACTTCCAGCATGGTGTTAGAGTGTGAGCAAAGTAACATTTATGAAGGGAAACAGGGAAACCGACAAGCCGGACTTGACTCCTGTTGATTTCTTGCCCTTTTTTAACTGTAATGTGATGGAATGAATGATGATGAAAATGTTTCTTCATTTTCACCTCACCTCACCTTGTTGGGAAACAACGATGTGTAAATAATTTTTTTTCTGATTAAATGA
Source organism: Cherax quadricarinatus (assembly GCF_026875155.1). Classification (NCBI taxonomy): domain Eukaryota; kingdom Metazoa; phylum Arthropoda; class Malacostraca; order Decapoda; family Parastacidae; genus Cherax; species Cherax quadricarinatus. The sequence continues at coordinate 21,719,411 of NC_069465.1, forward strand.
AATTGAAATTGTTGGTTTTATACAATATTGAGGATAACCATTGTGAAAGATGTGAAGAAGTGACAAGTTTGAATCTCTTGTAGATAAGACAAAGGAAACACTCATATAAATGGTCTTATGCAAGATAAAATATAGCGAGAAATAATTATTAAAAAATTAAATACTGTCTCTTTCAATTTACACATCAATATTTCTCTCACCTCAACCAAACTGACAACAAAAATATATTACCAATCAATAACACAAAACAAAATCTCTCGAGTTTAAAATATATGAACCATCAAGTCGGGAGACTCTGGAGGTCGCTGCTGCAGCCTTGCCAGTGGTCGCTGCTGCAGCCTGGCCAGTGGTCGCTGCTGCAGCCTGGCCAGTGGTCGCTGCTGCAGCCTGGCCAGTGGTTGCTGCTGCAGCCTGGCCAGTGGTCGCTGCTGCAGCCTGGCCAGTGGTTGCTGCTGCAGCCTGGCCAGTGGTCGTTGCTGCAGCCTGGCCAGTGGGTGCTGCTGCAGCCTGTCCAGTGGTCGCTGCTGCAGCCTGGCTAGTGGTCGCTGCTGCAGCCTGGCCAGTGGTTGCTGCTGTAGCCTGGCCAGTGGTTGCTGCTGTAGCCTGGCCAGTGGTTGCTTCTGCAGCCTGGCCAGTGATCGCTCCTGTAGCCTGGCCAGTGGTTGCTGCTGCAGCCTGTCCAGTGGTCGCTGCTGCAGCCTGGCAAATGGTTGCCGCTGCAGCCTGGCCAGTGGTCGCTGCTGCAGCCTGGCCAGTGGTCGCTGCTGCAGCCTGGTCAGTGGTCGCTGCTGCAGCCTGGCCGGTGGTTGCTGCTGCAGCCTGGCCGGTGGTTGCTGCTGCAGCCTGGCCAGTGGTTGCTGCTGCAGCCTGGCCAGTAGTTGCTGCTGCAGCCTGGCCAGTGGTTGCTGCTGCAGCCTGGCCAGTGGTTGCTGCTGCAGCCTGGCCAGTGGTCGCTGCTGCAGCCTGGCCAGTGGTCGCTGCTGCAGCCTGCCAGTGGTTGCTGCTGCAGCCTGGCCAGTGGTCGTTGCTGCAGCCTGGCCAGTGGGTGCTGCTGCAGCCTGTCCAGTGGTCGCTGCTGCAGCCTGGCTAGTGGTCGCTGCTGCAGCCTGGCCAGTGGTTGCTGCTGTAGCCTGGCCAGTGGTTGCTGCTGTAGCCTGGCCAGTGGTTGCTTCTGCAGCCTGGCCAGTGATCGCTGCTGTAGCCTGGCCAGTGGTTGCTGCTGCAGCCTGTCCAGTGGTCGCTGCTGCAGCCTGGCCAATGGTTGCCGCTGCAGCCTGGCCAATGGTTGCCGCTGCAGCCTGGCCAGTGGTCGCTGCTGCAGCCTGGCTAGTGGTCGCTGCTGCAGCCTGGCCAGTGGTTGCTGCTGTAGCCTGGCCAGTGGTTGCTGCTGTAGCCTGGCCAGTGGTTGCTTCTGCAGCCTGGCCAGTGATCGCTGCTGTAGCCTGGCCAGTGGTTGCTGCTGCAGCCTGTCCAGTGGTCGCTGCTGCAGCCTGGCCAATGGTTGCCGCTGCAGCCTGGCCCAGTGGTCCTGCTGCAGCCTGGCCAGTGGTCGTGCCTGCAGCCTGGCCAGTGGTCGCTGCTGCAGCCTGGCCGGTGGTTGCTGCTGCAGCCTGGCCGGTGGTTGCTGCTGCAGCCTGGCCAGTGGTTGCTGCTGCAGCCTGGCCAGTGGTCGCTGCTGCAGCCTGGCCAGTGGTTGCTGTTGTAGCCTGGCCAGTGGTTGCTGCTGCATCATGTCCAGTGGTAGCTGCTGCAGCCTGGCCAGTGATCGCTGCTGCAGCCTGGCCAGTGGTCGCTGCTGCAGTTTGTCCAGTGGTCGCTGCTGCAGCCTGGCCAGTGGTTGCTGCTGCAGCCTGGCCAGTGGTCGCTGCTGCAGCCTGGCCAGTGGTCGCTGCTGCAGCCTGGCCAGTGGTCGCTGCTGCAGCCTGGCCAGTGACCGCTGCTGCAGCCTGGCCAGTGACCGCTGCTGTAGCCTGGCCAGTGGTTGCTGCTGCAGTTTGTCCAGTGGTCGCTGCTGCAGCCTGGCCAGTGGTTGCTTCTGCAGCCTGGCCAGTGGTCGCTGCTGCAGCCTGGCCAGTGGTCGCTGTTGCAGCCTGGCCAGTGGTCGCTGCTGCAGCCTGGCCAGTGGTTGCTGCTCCAGCCTGGCCAGTGGTCGCTGCTGCACCTGGCCAGTGGTTCCTGCTGCAGCCTGTCCAGTGGCTCGCTGCTGCAGCCTGGCCATGGTCGCTGCTGCAGCCTGGCCAGTGGCTGTCTGCAGCTTGACCAGTGGTTGCTGCTGCAGCCTGGCCAGTGGTCGCTGCTGCAGCCTGGCCAGTGGTTGCTGCTGCAGCCTGTCCAGTGGTCGCTGCTGCAGCCTGCCAGTGGTTGCTGCTGCAGCCTGGCCAGTGGTCGTTGCTGCAGCCTGGCCAGTGGGTGCCGCTGCAGCCTGTCCAGTGGTCGCTGCTGCAGCCTGGCTAGTGGTCGCTGCTGCAGCCTGGCCAGTGGTTGCTGCTGTAGCCTGGCCAGTGGTTGCTGCTGTAGCCTGGCCAGTGGTTGCTTCTGCAGCCTGGCCAGTGATCGCTGCTGTAGCCTGGCCAGTGGTTGCTGCTGCAGCCTGTCCAGTGGTCGCTGCTGCTGCCTGGCCAATGGTTGCCGCTGCAGCCTGGCCAGTGGTCGCTGCTGCAGTTTGTCCAGTGGTCGCTGCTGCAGCCTGGCCAGTTGTTGCTGCTGCAGCCTGGCCAGTGGTCGCTGCTGCAGCCTGGCCAGTGGTCGCTGCTGCAGCCTGGCCAGTGGTCGCTGCTGCAGCCTGGCCAGTGGTCGCTGCTGCAGCCTGGCCAGTGACCGCTGCTGCAGCCTGGCCAGTGACCGCTGCTGTAGCCTGGCCAGTGGTTGCTGCTGTAGCCTGGCCAGTGGTTGCTGCTGCAGCCTGGCCAGTGGTTGCTGCTGCAGCCTGGCCAGTGCGCTTCTGCGTTAATGTCTCTGATGTTATGTTAGGTTGTGATGTGCTGTGATGCGTGAAAGTTAACATATAATGTAAAATGAATGTTGCAGTACACTGTGTTTTGTCGTGTTATGGTTTGATGTGCGTGTGTTACGTTCAGTGTTTATGAAAGTGTTGGTAAGGTTCTGTGCTTGTGATGGTGTTGTCCAGCTACTGCTGGTGACGTTGTGTTGGTTAATGTGTTGTGCAGCCACTGCTGGTGACGTTCAGTGTTGGTTAATGTGTTGTCCAGCTACTGCTGGTGACGTTCAGTGTTGGTTAATGTGTTGTCCAGCTACTGCTGGTGACGTTCAGTGTTAATGTGTTGTCCAGCTACTGCTGGTGACGTTCAGTGTTGGTTAATGTGTTGTCCAGCTACTCCTGGTGACGTTCAGTGTTGGTTAATATGTTGTCCAGCTACTGCTGGTGACGTTCAGTGTTGGTTAATGTGTTTCCAGCTACTGCTGGTGACGTTCAGTGTTGGTTAATGTGTTGTCCAGCTATTGCTGGTGACGTTCAGTGTTGGTTAATGTGTTGTCCAGCTATTGCTGGTGACGTTCAGTGTTGGTTAATGTGTTGTCCAGCTATTGCTGGTGACGTTCAGTGTTGGTTAATGTGTTGTCCAGCTATTGCTGGTGACGTTCAGTGTTGGTTAATGTGTTGTCCAGCTATTGCTGTGACGTTCAGTGTTGGTTAATGTGTTTTTCCGGCTACTGCTGGTGACGTTCAGTGTTGGTTAATGTGTTGTCCAGCTTCTGCTGGTGACGTTCAGTGTTAATGTGTTGTCCAGCTACTGCTGGTGACGTTCAGTGTTGGTTAATGTGTTGTCCAGCTTCTGCTGGTGACGTTCAGTGTTGGTTAATGTGTTGTCCGGCTATTGCTGGTGACGTTCAGTGTTGGTTAACGTGTTGTCCAGCTACTGCTGGTGACGTTCAGTGTTAATGTGTTGTCCAGCTACTGCTGGTGACGTTCAGTGTTGGTTAATGTGTTGTCCAGCTACTGCTGGTGACGTTCAGTGTTGGTTGATGTGTTGTGCAGCTACTGCTGGTGGCGTTCAGTGTTGGTTAATGTGTTGTCCGGCTACTGCTGGTACGTTCAGTGTTGGTTAATGTGTTGTGCAGCTACTGCTGGTGGCGTTCAGTGTTGGTTAATGTGTTGTTCAGAAGCTCAGTTAGTTACCAGCTGTTAAACTCACTTGTCGACATACACTTCGCCTGTTCTGGAGTGTCTGAGCGTGTGTACTCACCAATTTGTACACTCCAGTTTGTGGTAGCAGGGGTCGAGTCATAGCTCCTGGCCCCGCCTTTTCACTGATTGCTACAGGGTCCTCTCTCCCTGCTCCATGAACTTTATGAAACCTCGTCTTAAAACTATGTCTGGTTCCTGCCTCCACTGCATCATTTTCTAGGCTGTTCCACTTCCTAACAACTCTATGACTGAAGAAATGTGTGTGTGTGTGTGTGTGTGTGTGTGTGTGTGTGTGTGTGTGTGTGTGTGTGTGTGTGTGTGTGTGTGTTGTGTGTCTGTCTGTGCGTGTGTGTGTGTGTGTGTGTGTCTGTGTCTGTGTTTGTGTGTGTGCGCGCGCGCGTGTGGTATGCATGTGTGTGTGTGTGTATGTGTGTGTGTGTGTGTATGTGTGTGCATGTGTGTGCGTGTGTGTGTGCGCGTGTGTGTATGTGTGTGTGTGTGTGTGTGTGTGTGTGTGTGTGTGTGCGTGCGTGTGTTGGGACGAGAAACTAGCCTCTGATCCTGCCAGTTTAACTCACCTTGACTGACATTAACTGAATCTCTCACGGGCCCTACCGTACCTGTTCTTCAAGCTGTGTATAAAGTCTGCCGCCACCTCCTCCTCCTCTTGTAGTGCATGAATCATGTTAGGATGGCACGGACAAGAGGTTAGCACACTGACCTGCTACTTTAAAGACTCGCCGGCCACAAGTTTAAGTCTTACCCTTGATTTGTATGTATGTGTGTGTGTGGGTAAAAAAAAATTATTTACAGATCAGTAGTTTAGACTGACAGTTTTATTATTCTCCTCATACCAATCCAATGGGTGGCAGTCAGTAAAGATTATAGACCAGCAATATCAAATTAAAACATAAATTATATTTACCAGTTAATTATAATTATATTACTGAGAAAAAGTGATATATAGAATCAGCGTTCCAAATATTAGTGATATTAGTTAGGCTTCTGTTTTGAAAATTAAGAAATTTGTGTTTAACTCTACGGAGGTTACAACCCAGGTTTGACTGTCTTCTATCAAAACTGGGAGTAACGAAAAAAAGGCACAATACAGTGACTGAAACGATACACAAATAACCCGCACATAGAAGAGAGTAGCTTACGACGACGTTTCGGTCCGACTTGGACCATTTACAAAGTTACACTAACGAGAAGTAGTGCTCCCCTTTCTTTGTATTTGACTGGCTCCTCCTTAATTCCCCATTACTACTTCCTTCCATCTCTGCCACTACTACTACCACTACTACTGCTACTACTACTACTACCACTACAACTGCTACTACTACTACTACTACTACTACTACTACTACTACTACTACTACTAATACTAATACTACCTCTTCCTGCCTATATATACCCGTCCAGCTCTACTTCTAGTTAGTGTGACTTTGTAAATTGTCCAAATCGGACCGAAACGTCATGAGCTCCTCTCTTCTATGTGCTGGTTATTTGTGTATTGTGTAAAACTGAGAGCACTGTGCTACCATGGATGTGTTACTACCAGTGATGTGGTTATAGTTACTGTCAGCAACAACGAGAGCACTGTGCTACCAGTGAAGTGATTACGACTGTTACTGTCACTGTCAGCACCACTGAGGGAAATGCTACCACTGATGTGTTTACAACTGTTCGTTATGGTCACTTCTAGCGCCACTGAAAGCACAGTGTTTCCAGTGATGTATTTGCAACTGTTATAATCACTGTCAGCACTACTGAGAGCACTGCGCCGCCACGGATTTTTCTACCCGTGTTACTACCCTCTTTACCACTGCTCTTATTTTGACTTCAAACATCCGCGGAGAATGACTCACTCATCCAGAAGAAGCACTCATTCTCCTATATTTAAATATTGAGTATTAGCAGTGTTACCACAACTTTGTCTGTCTGTCTGTCTGTCTGTCTGTCTGTCTGTCTGTCTGTCTGTCTCTCTCTCTCTCTCTCTCTCTCTCCTCTCTCTCTCTCTCTCTCTCTTCTCTCTCTCTCTCTCTCTCTCTCTCTCTCCATATTCTCATGCATAACAAATTCACTTACATTCTCAAGAGACTAGTTTTCTAAACTTAATTAATACACTAAAATATTCTTGACTTCGTCTCAGGTCCAAGGTTTTAATACCCAGGTCTCAGGTCTCATGACCCAAGTCCCAGGTTCTAGAATTTAGGTCTGAAAAGCAAAGTTCCCTTGGAACCAACAACAACACATCAGGTTTCTGCACCTGTGGAACCAACAACACAACCAGCTTTTTGCACCTCTCGAACCAACAACACAACCAGCTTTCTGCATCTCTGGAACCAACAACACAACCAGCTTTCTGCACCTCTGGAACCAACAACACAACCAGCTTTCTGCACCTCTCGAACCAACAACACAACCAGCTTTCTGCATCTCTGGAACCAACAACACAACCAGCTTTCTACACCTCTGGAACCAACAACACAACCAGCTTTCTGCACCTCTGGAACCAACAACACAACCAGCTTTCTGCACCTCTGGAACCAACAACACAACCAGCTTTCTGCACCTCTGGAACCAACAACACAACCAGCTTTCTGCATCTCTGGAACCAACAACACAACCAGCTTTCTGCACCTCTGGAACCAACAAAACAACCAGCTTTCTGCACCTCTGGAAACAACAACACAACCAGCTTTCTGCACCTCTGGAAACAACAACACAACCAGCTTTCTGCACCTCTGGAACCAACAAAACAACCAGCTTTCTGCACCTCTGGAACCAACAAAACAACCAGCTTTCTGCACCTCTGGAACCAACAACACAACCAGCTTTCTGCACCTCTGAAACAACAACACAACCAGCTTTCTGCACCTCTGGAACTAACAACACAACAAGCTTTCTGCACCTCTGGAATCAACAACAAAACGAGCTTTCTGCACCTCTGGAACCTACAACACAACCAGCTTTCTGCACCTCTAAAACCTACAACAAAACCAGCTTTCTGCACCTCTGGAACCAACAACTCAACCAGCTTTCTGCACCTCAGAAACCAACAACTCAACCAGCTTTCTGCACCTCTGGAACCTACAACACAACCAGCTTTCTGCACCTGTGGAAACAGCAACACAACCAACTTTCTGCACCTCTGGAACCAACAACACAACCAACTTTCTGCACCTCTGGAACCTACAACACAACCAGCTTTCTGCACCTGTGGAAACAGCAACACAACCAACTTTCTGCACCTCTGGAACCAACAACACAACCAACTTTCTGCACCTCTGGAACAAACAAAACAACCAGCTTTCTGCACCTCTGGAACCAATAACACAACCTGCTTTCTGCACCTCTGGAACAAACAACACAACCAGCTTTCTGCACCTCTGGAACCAACAACACAACCAGGTTTCTGCACCTTTGGAACAAACAACACAACCAGTTTTCTGCACCTCTGGAACAAACAAAACAACCAGCTTCTGCACCTTTGGAACAAACAACACAACCAGCTTTCTGCACCTCTGGAACCAACAAAACAATCAACTTTCTGCACCTCTGGAACCAACAACACAACCAGCATTCTGCGCCTCTGGAACCAACAAAACAACCAGCTTTCTGCACCTCTGGAACCAAGAACACAACCAACTTTCTGCACCTCTGGAACCAACAAAACAACCAGCTTTCTGCACCTCTGGAACAAACAACGCAACCAACTTTCTGCACCTCTGGAACCAACAACACAACCAGCTTTCTGCACCTCTGGAACCAACAACACAACAAGCTTTCTGCACCACTGGAAATAACACAACCAGTTTTCTGCACCTCTGGAACCAAAAACACAACCAGCTTCCTGCACCTCTGGAACCAACGAAACAACCAGCCTTCTGCACCTCGGGAACCAACAACACAACCAGCTTTCTGCACCACTGGAACCAACAACACAACCAGCTTTCTGCACCACTGGACCAAACAAAATAACCAGCTTTCTGCACATCTGGAACCAACAACACAACCAGCTTTCTGCACCTCTGGAACCAACAACACAACCAGCTTTCTGCACCACTGGACCAAACAAAATAACCAGCTTTCTGCACCTCTGGAACCAACAACACAACCAACTTTCTGCACCTCTGGAACAAACAAAACAACTAGCTTTCTGCACCTCTGGAACCAATAACACAACCTGCTTTCTGCACCTCTGGAACAAACAACACAACCAGCTTTCTGCACCTCTGGAACCAACAACACAACCAGCTTTCTGCACCTTTGGAACAAACAACACAACCAGTTTTCTGCACCTCTGGAACAAACAAAACAACCAGCTTTCTGCACCTTTGGAACAAACAACACAACCAGCTTTCTGCACCTCTGGAACCAACAAAACAACCAACTTTCTGCACCTCTGGAACCAACAACACAACCAGCATTCTGCGCCTCTGGAACCAACAAAACAACCAGCTTTCTGCACCTCTGGAACCAAGAACACAACCAACTTTCTGCACCTCTGGAACCAACAAAACAACCAGCTTTCTGCACCTCTGGAACAAACAACGCAACCAACTTTCTGCACCTCTGGAACCAACAACACAACCAGCTTTCTGCACCTCTGGAACCAACAACACAACAAGCTTTCTGCACCACTGGAAATAACACAACCAGTTTTCTGCACCTCTGGAACCAAAAACACAACCACTTCCTGCACCTCTGGAACCAACGAAACAACCAGCCTTCGCACCTCTGGAACCAACAACACAACCAGCTTTCTGCACCACTGGAACCAACAACACAACCAGCTTACTGCACCACTGGACCAAAACAAAATAACCAGCTTTCTGCACCTCTGGAACCAACAACACAACCAGCTTTCTGCACCTCTGGAACCAACAACACAATCAGCTTTCTGCACCACTGGACCAAACAAAATAACCAGCTTTCTGCACCTCTGGAACCAACAACACAACCAGCTTTCTGCACCTCTGGAACCAACAACACAACCAGCTTTCTGCACATCTGGAACAAAAACACAACCAGCTTTCTTCACCTTTGTAAATAGCCGTACAACCAGCTTTCTACACCTTTGTAACCAACAAAACAACCAGCTTTCTGCACCTCTGGAACCAAAAACACAACCAGCTTTCTGCACATCTGGAACAAAACAACACAACCAACTTTCTGCACCTCTGGAAGCAACAACACAACCAGCTTTCTGCACCTCTGGAAACAACAACACAACCAGCTTTCTGCACCTCTGGAACAAACAACACAACTAACTTTCTGAACCTCTGGAACCAACAACACAACCAGCTTTCTGCACCTCTAGAACCAACAACGCAACCAGCTTTCTGCACCTCTAGAACCAACAACGCAACCAGCTTTCTGCACCTCTAGAACCAACAACACAACCAGCTTTCTGCACCTCTAGAACCAACAACGCAACCAGCTTTTTGCACCTCTGGAACCAACAAAACAACCAGCTTTTTGCACCTCTGGAACCAACAAAACAACCAGCTTTCTGCACCTCTGGAACAAACAACACAACCAGCTTTCTGCACCTATGGAACAAACAGCACAACCAGCTTTCTGCACCTCTGGAACCAAAAACACAACCAGCTTTCTGCACCTTTGGAACCAACAACACAACCAGCTTGCTGCACCTCTGGAACCAACAACACAACCAACTTTCTGCACCTCTGGAACAAACAACGCAATCAACTTTCTGCACCTCTGGAACCAACAAAACAACCAGCCTTCTGCACCTCTGGAACAAACACAACCAGCTTTCTGCACCACTGGACCAAACAACACAACCAGCTTTCTGCACCTCTGGAACAAACAACACAACCATCTTTCTGCACCTCTGGAACAAACAACACAACCAGCTTTCTGCACATCTGGAACAAAAACACAACCAGCTTTCTTCACCTTTGTAAATAACCGTACAACCAGCTTTCTGCACCTCTGGAACAAACAAAACAACCAGCTTTCTGCACCTCTGGAACCAACAACACAACCAGCTTTCTGCACCTCTGGAACCAACAACACAACCAACTTTCTGCACCTCTAGAACCAACAACACAACCAGCTTTCTGCACCTCTGGAACAAACAAAACAACCAGCTTTCTGCACCTCTGGAACCAACAAGACAACCAGCTTTCTGCACCTTTGGAACCAACAACACAACCAGCTTTCTGCACCTCTGGAACCAACAACACAACCAGCTTTCTTCACCTCTGGAACAAACAACACAACCAGCTTTCTGCACCTCTGGAACAAACAACACAACCAGCTTTTTTGCACCTCTGGAACAAACAACACCCAAACCCGCTTTCTGCACCTCTGGAACAAACAACACAACCAGCTTTCTGCACCTCTGGAACAAAGAACACAACCAACTTTCTGCACCTCTGGAACAAACAACACAACCAGCTTTCTGCACCTCTGGAACAAACAACACAACCAGCTCTCTGCACCTCTGGAACAAACAACACAACCAGCTTTCTGCACCTCTGGAACAAACAACACAACCAGCTTTCTGCACCTCTGGGAAAAAACAACACAACCAGCTTTCTGCACCTCTGGAACAAACAACACAACCAACTTTCTGCACCTTTGGAACAAACAACACAACCAGCTTTCTGCACCTCTGGAACAAACAACACAACCAGCTTTCTGCACCTCTGGAACAAACAACACAACCAGCTTTCTGCACCTCTGGAACAAACAACACAACCAGCTTTCTGCACCTCTGGAACAAACAACACAACCAGCTTTCTGCACCTCTGGGAAACCCAACAACACAACCAGCTTTCTGCACCTCTGGAACAAACAACACAACCAGCTTTCTGCACCTCTGGAACAAACAACACAACCAACTTTCTGCACCTCTGGAACCAACAACACAACCAGCTTTCTGCACCTCTGGAACCAACAACACAACCAGCTTTCTGCACCTCTGGAACAAACAACACAACCAACTTTCTGCACCTCTGGAACCAACAACACAACCAGCTTTCTGCACCTCTGGAACAAACAACACAACCAGCTTTCTGCACCTCTGGAATCAACAACACAACCAGCTTTCTGCACCTCTGGAATCAACAACACAACCAGCTTTCTGCACCTCTGGAACAAGCAACACAACCAGCTTTCTGCACCTCTGGAACAAACAACACAACCAGCTTTCTGCACCTCTGGAACAAACAACACAACCAGCTTTCTGCACCTCTGGAACAAACAACACAACCAGCTTTCTGCACCTCTGGAACAAACAACACAACCAGCTTTCTGCACCTCTGGAAAAAACAACACAACCAGCTTTCTGCACCTCTGGGAAACCCAACAACACAACCAGCTTTCTGCACCTCTGGAACAAACAACACAACCAGCTTTCTGCACCTCTGGAACAAACAACACAACCAGCTTTCTGCACCTCTGGAACCAACAACACAACCAGCTTTCTGCACCTCTGGAACAAACAACACAACCAACTTTCTGCACCTCTGGAATCAACAACACAACCAGCTTTCTGCACCTCTGGAACAAACAACACAACCAGCTTTCTGCACCTCTGGAATCAACAACACAACCAGCTTCTGCACCTCTGAATCAACAACACAACCAGCTTCTGCACCTCTGGAATCAACAACACAACCAGCTTTCTGCACCTCTGGAAACAAACAACACAACCAGCTTTCTGCACCTCTGGAACAAACAACACAACCAGCTTTCTGCACCTCTGGAACAAACAACACAACCAGCTTTCTGCACCTCTGGAACAAACAACACAACCAGCTTTCTGCACCTCTGGAACAAACAACACAACCAGCTTTCTGCACCTCTGGAATCAACAACACAACCAGCTTTCTGCACCTCTGGAATCAACAACACAACCAGCTTTCTGCACCTCTGGAATCAACAACACAACCAGCTTTCTGCACCTCTGGAACAAACAACACAACCAGCTTTCTGCACCTCTGGAACAAACAACACAACCAGGTTCTTCACTGTACAAAAGTTTACTCGAACAATTCTTCTCGTAACTAATAGACCATAATATATTTTAACTGCGGTATGATTTTTGTGCGAACGTTTCTCCAGCCAGTGGCGTTGTCAGTCCAGTACAGATAAGAATGGTTGAAGATCAGAAGGAGTCAGAGGTCATCAGTCCCTCAGCCTGGAGTCAATATGACCACTGCATCAGTCTAACACGAGGGACTGATTACCACAACTTCTGATCTTCAACCTTTCTTATCTATATTTGACTGAGAAAGCCACTGGTTGGAGAAACTTGTTTACATTAAAGATGCGCAAGTGTTGCACAAGTGTTGCACAAGTGTTGCACAAGTGTTGCACAAGTGTTGCACAAGTGTTGCACAAGTGTTGCACAAGTGACTAATTAGTCAACCTGTCGTTTCTCTGAACCATTTATTTACATAAAATAACTGTGAAAAAATTCACCATTTATATAAAATAACTATGGTAAAATGAAGTCAGATGTACATAATATTTGGAAAGGAAATTGAAATATTAAAATTTTTATTTTTTATACCATTTTTCTGGCATTTTGGTGAAGTGTTGGTCATTTTCTCGTACTTGGAATCATGTGGATTTTGGAGACATGTTAGGGTAGATTATTCTGAAAAATATCCATAATTTTTTTTACTCTGAAGTGAACGTTTTCAGGACTCGCACACATCATGTTACACTACAAGATAATCAACTCACCTCATGTGGGTATACATTAAACTCACCTCATGTGGGTATACATTAAACTCACCTCATGTGGGTATACATTAAACTCACCTCATGTGGGTATACATTAAACTCACCTCATGTGGGTAAACATTAAACTCACCTCATGTGGGTATACATTAAACTCACCTCATGTGGGTATACATTAAACTGGCCTCATGTGGGTGTACATTAAACTCACCTCATGTGGGTATACATTAAACTGGCCTCATGTGGGTATACATTAAACTCACCTCATGTGGGTATACATTAAACTCACCTCATGTGGGTATACATTAAACTCACCTCATGTGGGTGTACATTAAACTGGCCTCATGTGGGTATACATTTGTATCTGCTGCCTGCCTCTTATTGTTGCTTCTACTAACTAGTGCCTCCCTCCCTCTGTCTTTCATTGTTAATTATGTCGACTCTCCCTCACCTGCTGCTGTTGCCTCTTTCTGTCTCCTCATTTAAGTACTACCAAGACATTTTAAGTTACACCTCTAGACCACACCTGTCTAGACCACAGGTGTGGTCTAGACTTTTATATGCCTCCCTTTGATGCATTACTTTTATTGTTCCTTGATAATGTTAGCAGTCACGAAAGCGCTTGGAATTTCTCTATACTTTCACAGTGGTTGTTTTGCATATTCTGAAAACACCTGTTTACCGTGATCTTATATATATACATATATATATATATATATATATATATATATATATATATATATATATATATATATATATATATTGCTGTGAAGGTGTTTGATAATATTTAATGGAAATTAATCAGTCTCACATCAAGTTAGGTTTTATGAAAATGTAGTTATAAGCAACTATAATGCATGGCAGTCTCTGATGCTAGGAGTTCGTAATGTAGCAGACGAGAAGAGAGTTTTCTTGACATTTCTGGTGCATCGGAATAGTCTCTTAGTGTCACTCTAACCTATTAGGTAGGAAGGAAGGTAGGATAGGAGTATTCTCCTAGTTCTTGAAAGTCTTCTAGGTAGGAATGTATGGAGAGAGCTATGTAGGTAGGTAAATAGAGAGGTAATGAGCAGACTTTCAATATCTTTATAAATGTTGTCTGTAGGAAAGAAAGGAGATAGGGAGATAAAGAGAGAGAGAGAGAGAGAGAGAGAGAGAGAGAGAGAGAGAGAGAGAGAGAGAGAGAGAGAGAGAGAGGGGGGGGGAAGGAGGGAGTGAGGTGCCAAGGAAATATGGTGGAGTCTTCTAGCATCTTTGTAATTCTTGTTGGTAGGAAGGTAGGGAGAGTGTGGGATGAAGAGAGGTAGGGAGAGTGTGGGATGAAGAGAGGTAGGGAGAGTGTGGGATGAAGAGAGGTAGGGAGAGTGTGGGATGAAGGGAGGTAGGGAGAGTGTGGGATGAAGGGAGGTAGGGAGAGTGTGGGATGAAGGGAGGTAGGGAGAGTGTGGGATGAAGGGAGGTAGGGAGAGTGTGGGATGAAGGGAGGTAGGGAGAGTGAGGGATGAAGGGAGGTAGGGAGAGTGTGGGATGAAGGGAGGTAGGGAGAGTGTGGGATGAAGGGAGGTAGGGAGAGTGTGGGATGAAGGGAGGTAGGGAGAGTGTGGGATGAAGGGAGGTAGGGAGTGTGCGCGATGAAGGGAGGTAGGGAGAGTGTGCGATGAAGGGAGGTAGGGAGAGTGTGGGATGAAGGGAGGGACGTATGGAGGATTCTTTTCGTATCTTTGTAATTCGTGTCGGTAGGAAGGGAGAGAGGGAGGGAGAGAGGTAGGAAGGTAGGGATGGAGGAAGCTTGTAGTTTCTTTGTAATTCTTGTCAGTAGGAAGGAAGGGAGAGAGGGAGGAAGAGAAAGAGAAAGGTAGGAGAATAGGTATTGAGGAGATTTTTAGTATCATTGTAATTCTTGTCGGTACGAAGGTAGGGAGAGAGAGTGTTGGATGGAGTTAGGAAGGTAGGGATGGAGGAATCTTTTAGCATCTTCCTAATTCTTTTCGGTAGGAATATAGGGAATGAGGGAGACAGAGGTAGGTAGGAAGGTGGGTATGGAGGAGTCTTTCAGAGACTTTGTAATTCTTCTTGGTAGGAAGGTAGAGAGAGGTGTAGGGAGAGAGAGAGAGAGTGGGAGGGAGGGATGTAGGATGGTAAGTAGGTATTGAGAAGGTATATAGCATCTTTGTAATTCTTGGCAATAAGAAGGAAGGGAGAGAGCTAGGGAGAGAGAGAGGAAGGGAGGTAGGAAGGTAGCTATGGAGGAGCCTTTTAGTATCTTTGAAATTGTTTTCTATAGGAAGGTAGGGAGAGAGAGAGGGGGATAAAGGGAGGGGAGGATGTAGGAAGGTAGGTATGGAGGAGGTTAAAGTTGGTGCAGAGTTTGTGCCAGACTGTATCAAAAGCTTCTTCGACATCCTTAGCTCCTAGGGCTGTTTTTTTCCCTTGATTTTTGTTTATGTGGATGTAGATGAGTATTATGCTTAGGGCATCCTGTATAGAGCATCTAGTTCTGAAACCGAATTGGCCTTCAGAGAGGAGGGAGTTATGTTCTATGCATCTCCGGAGGCACAGGTTGACGAGTTTTTCAAGATTTCGAGTAGGCTAATGGGTCGATAGTTTTTTGGGTCGGAGTGATCTTTGTTTAGTTTTGGTATGAAGATAGCAGTGACAGTTTTAAAGAGAGGGGGAAAATATTCCAACGCTAGTGAGGCGTTGAGAAGGTTTGTATAGGCTGTGATGATAGAATCTGGAAGGTGTTTTAGAATGGTGTGGTTTAAGCCTGAGCCTCCAGGATCCTTGGGAAGAAGGCGCTTAAGGCGGCCTTTGATGTCACTGTTAGTGAAAGGTGTGTCGAGTTCCTGTGCGGAGGTGAGTGTGTCAAGGATGTGGCTGTCTGGTGTTGTTTCATGTGAGTGTTCTGTGTTCCATTTGTCTATGTGTTGTGTGTGTTGAAGAGCATTAGGGTGTGGGGGGTGGGGGTGAAAGAGCATGTAACACAACACTACACCTGTAACAAAACTCCACTAAATCTGCAACACAACTACACTACATCAGTAACACCACTACACTACATTTGTAACATTACACCTGTAGCACAGCTACACCGCACCTGTAACACTACACTAAACCTGTATCAGTACACTACATCTGTAACACATGTACACTATATCTGTAACACAACTTTAACAACACTACACCTGTAGCACTGCACTAAACTTGTCACAACCAGAGTACATCTGCAACACACCTACACTATACCTGTAACAACTATAGTACTAAATTACATCAGTAGTATAATTACACAAAATCAGTACACAATTACACTACATCAGTAACACTACACTACATCAGTAACTCTACATTAGTAACAACTACACTACATCAGTAACACAAGTACACAATCTCAGTAACACAAGTACACTACATCAGTTGGTAGGTAAGGCAACAGTTAGGCAACTTTTTTTCCGAAACGTTGCGTCTACACGGTAGGCTTCTTCAGTCGAGTACAGAAAGTAATGTAATCAGTCCATCACCCTTGACTTGAGGTTGTCAGTCCCTCAGCCTGGAGAAGTGTTCTGTTTCACAGTCTGAAACAATGTGAAGATCAAGCGACAGTGTGGAGACTTTTATACTGTCGGAAGGAGAGGTGAAGGGCAGTAGAAGAAAGAATATAATCACTGAGAGGTCATGTCCCTCTCAGATTCAACAATTTTCGCTTGAAAAAGTTGTCCAAGCTGTTTTCTTACCTGTACCGAGATGCCATTGTGTTGCAGTGTCTGACAGAGTGAACGTGACGTGACAACTCAGTGATTACATTCTTTCTTCTACTACTCTGCACCTCTCCTTTCAACAGTATATAAGTCTCCACGCTGTCGCTTGATCTTCACATTGTTTCAGACTATGGAGCAGAATTCTTCTCCAGGCTGAGGGACTGACGTCCTCAAATTATGGGTGATGGACTGATTACATCGTCTTCACATTTCTCCTGCTTACTTTCTGTACTCGACTGAAGAAGCCTACTGTGTAGGCGAAATGTTCCAGAATAAAGTTGCCTATATGTCTAACCTACCAACCTGTCGGTATTGTATACCATTTTGATATTCACATTATATCAGTAACATAACTACACTATATCAGTAACACTACACTACACCTGTAACACAACTACACTATATCAGTAACACTACACTACACCTGTAACACAACTACACTATATCAGTAACACTACACTACACCTGTAACACAACTACACTATATCAGTAACACTACACTACACCTGTAACACAACTACACTATATCAGTAACACTACACTACACCTGTAACACAACTACACTATATCAGTAACACTACACTACACCTGTAACACAACTACACTATATCAGTAACACCACACTACACCTGTAACACAACTACACTATATCAGTAACACCACACTACACCTGTAACACAACTACACTATATCAGTAACACCACACTACACCTGTAACACAACTACACTATATCAGTAACACCACACTACACCTGTAACACAACTACACTATATCAGTAACACCACACTACACCTGTAACACAACTACACTATATCAGTAACACTACACTACACCTGTAACACAACTACACTATATCAGTAACACCACACTACACCTGTAACACAACTACACTATATCAGTAACACTACACTACACCTGTAACACAACTACACTACTCTTGCTACACAACACTACACTACTCTTGCTACACAACACTACACTATTCTTGCTACACAACACTACACTACTCTTGCTACACTACACTACTTGCTACACAACACTACACTACTCTTGCTACACAACACTACACTACTCTTGCTACACAACACTACACTATTCTTGCTACACAACACTACACTACTCTTGCTACACAACACTACACTACTCTTGCTACACAACACTACACTATTCTTGCTACACAACACTACTTGCTACACAACACTACACTACTCTTGCTACACAACACTACACTATTCTTGCTACACAACACTACACTACTCTTGCTACACAACACTACACTACTCTTGCTACACAACACTACACTATTCTTGCTACACAACACTACTTGCTACACAACACTACACTACTCTTGCTACACAACACTACACTATTCTTGCTACACAACACTACACTACTCTTGCTACACAACACTATACTACTCTTGCTACACAACACTATACTACTCTTGCTACACAACACTATACTACTCTTGCTACACAACACTACACTACTCTTGCTACACAACACTATACTACTCTTGCTACACAACACTATACTACTCTTGCTACACAACACTACACTACACTTGCTACACAACACTACACTACTCTTGCTACACAACACTATACTACTCTTGCTACACAACACTACACTACTCTTGCTACACAACACTATACTACTCTTGCTACACAACACTACACTACTCTTGCTACACAACACTATACTACTCTTGCTACACAACACTACACTACACTTGCTACACAACACTACACTACACTTGCTACACAACACTACACTACACTTGCTACACAACACTACACTGCACTTGCTACACAACACTACACTACACTTGCTACACAACACTACACTACTCTTGCTACACAACACTACACTAACTTGCCACACAACACTACACTACACTTGCTACACAACACTACACTACACTTGCTACACAACACTACACTAACTTGCCACACAACACTACACTACACTTGCCACACAACACTACACTACACTTGCTACACAACACTACACTAACTTGCCACACAACACTACACTACACTTGCTACACAACACTACATTACACTTGCTACACAACACTACACTAACTTGCCACACAACACTACACTACACTTGCTACACAACACTACACTACACTTGCCACACAACACTACACTACACTTGCTACACAACACTACACTACACTTGCTACACAACACTACACTAACTTGCCACACAACACTACACTACACTTGCCACACAACACTACACTACACTTGCCACACAACACTACACTACACTTGCTACACAACACTACACTACACTTGCTACACAACACTACACTACTCTTGCTACACAACACTACACTACACTTGCTACACAACACTACACTACACTTGCTACACAACACTACACTACACTTGCTACACAACACTACACTACACTTGCTACACAACACTACACTAACTTGCCACACAACACTACACTACACTTGCTACACAACACTACACTACACTTGCTACACAACACTACACTACACTTGCCACACAACACTACACTACACTTGCTACACAACACTACACTACACTTGCTACACAACACTACACTAACTTGCCACACAACACTACACTACACTTGCCACACAACACTACACTACACTTGCCACACAACACTACACTACACTTGCTACACAACACTACACTACACTTGCTACACAACACTACACTACTCTTGCTACACAACACTACACTACACTTGCTACACAACACTACACTACACTTGCTACACAACACTACACTACACTTGCTACACAACACTACACTACACTTGCTACACAACACTACACTAACTTGCCACACAACACTACACTACACTTGCTACACAACACTACACTACACTTGCTACACAACACTACACTACACTTGCCACACAAACACTACACTACACTTGCTACACAACACTACACTACACTTGCCACACAACACTACACTACACTTGCTACACAACACTACACTACACTTGCTACACAAACACTACACTACACTTGCCACACAACACTACACTACACTTGCTACACAACAACTACACTTACACTTGCTACACAACACTACAACTTACACTTGCCACACAACACTACACTACACTTGCTACAC